>CM072768.1:12732857-13416071 GCA_036936925.1 Cenchrus fungigraminus | reverse complement strand
GTTAATTAAAACAACCTAAGCTTATAGTCTTTTGTGTTAATAAATGAAATCGATCGTTAGACGTTCTTTAACAAGCTCTATCTCAGTGTGTCTTGTTCTAGATCTTTCCGGTCCTTGCTCAACCTTTCACAGCCATCTCTTTAAAGCTAACCAAGCCTTTCCTTTTCTCAGCACAGTTTGTGTGCTTTAGTGATCCATAGGATCAAGCCTATCTTTTAGTGCGTTCTTTGAAATCTTTTCCTTGCTTGGTGTTTTGTTCTTAGTTTGCTTGTCTGTTTGCTTTGTATGCTTGTGCTTGATGATTGATGCGAGTAGAAGGAACGCTGATCGAGAAGCTTTGAAGAGTAAGAAGTGAAGACATTCTGAGCAACAACATTACTTTGGTTAAAGGCAAGTGTGTCCTTGTTCTTTTGTCCCAATAACTTTATTAATCACCATTGCATATGCTTTGCATTTAATGTTGATGGGTCCTATTAAGGTTTGCCTAGTCTTTAATATCATTCCTTGTCAACCTGGGTTTACCTTTTTGTTGGGTAGCTATGCTTAGTTGCTCTACTTGGGTTATGGTGGTTTTAATGAACCTTAATGATGAAACATGCTTTACAATTTATGTTATACCTCTGGTTGCTTAATACAAGATCATATGCTTAATCAGAACAAGGAGCGACCACCCAGGAAAACCGTACAACCACAAGACATATGGCTCTGTCTTGGCTGAATAATTAGAAAACTTGGTGTTGTAGTGATCTTACCCGAAAGGGGCCAATGGGGAGGCGTTGTCAGAGTATAGACCTGCTCTAGCGGGGAGTTGGGTTTGTTTATTTATGGTGGGGTATTGACCCGCTAGTGAGCTTTATGCCTTGCTTCGACCTGATTCCTAGTGGGTTGCTGCACATTGGGGAATCTTTGTAAAGGCCTCGTAGCGTCCCTATGCAATCACACCTCGGCAGTGTGGTATGATGCCTGATCAGCATCGCGTGGTTGGGTCTAAAGTTCTTTGGAGCTTTTACGCGACTTGTGGTGAAAGTGTACAACCTCTGCAGAGTGTAAAACTAATCGATTAGCCGTGCTCATGGTAAAGAGCGGCCTGGACCCTCACATGATAACTGAACTTGAAGATGGACTTAAATTGTGGTTTCTGGTTATGCTTGCCATATTCTTATGGCGTATCTTATCTATCTCTTTATGTTAATTGTGGGATGGTATATACTTATACTTGCTAGTAAATAGTTGTTTAATAAAACTTGACCAACTAAAATGCTAAATGCTTAGAGCCCAGTCCACTATAAAGCCTTTGCATTCATACTTTTCCCACACTTGCTGAGTACGACAAGTGCTCACCCTTGCTATAAACAATGTTGCTCAGAAAGAGGAAGCTGCGTTGTGAAGATGTTGCTGGTGCTAGGCGTACACAACCCCCAGTCGACTGCCTATGATGTTTGGAGCCTTCGTTTCCAGGATTAAGCGTAAATCTCTGATAGTCTCCCTTTTTCTTATGTGATACTGAACTGTTATTCACTTATATGTCACTATATACATGAAACTTGATCCTGGCATGCATATAGGTTTGCACTTGGTTTTCTTTGGAAAAACAGGTGTGACAGCAACGAAGCCTCCCGTCAGAGAGAGCGAGCTCCTGGGCGTGGAACGGGGCACAACTGGCAACGCCCGTGACCGCAGGGGAGCACTGATCTGTGCCCGTCCACGATGGAGTGGCAGCGTCCCGTGCTTAGTAGTGTTGAAGACGGAACGGGATGATCCCGTTCCGTTCCATCCCGTTTTCTACATTTATCACGACCTTTTTCGTATTTGCGGAAAAAAGCGAAATCGAAAGCGAAATCGGGATATGGAATACGGAATCGGGACGAAATCGGTTAGTGTCCTATCCCGACCTTTTTCGTTTATCCTGTTTTTAAGTCAGGATATCCCACATAATAAACTGGAACATCCTGAATTTGCAAAGAAGCCTAGCCTGCCCATGAGAGCCCATCTACTCTACTCTCGGGTCTCAGCCAATCAGAGGCCAACATAATTAGGCTTCACCTCCCTCTACTCCCGGTCCCGGCGGCACCCCAGTCCCCCATGCCCAGGCAGCCACAGCCACATAGCCACTCGTGGCTCGCCCCCACCCGCCCCCAGCCCAATGGGTGATGGCCGCCGCCCCCTGCCCGTGACTCCGACCTCGTCCGCCGTCCCTCCTGGCTCAGGTGTCTGGCCCCCTTTGGCCGTCGCCCACTAGCCGCCACCAACACCGCTCGTCAGTCGCTCGGCCACCCCATCCTCCTCGACATGGAGAAAAATCGAGCGGCCACGTGAGGAAGAGGCACTACATCTGGATCGAGGGGGAGGACCAAGACCAAGGCTGTGCACATCCTTCTAGATCCGTCAGCCACGGTAATGCCTCCACCGTTAGGCACGCCACCACTACCTATAGGTAATTTTTTTCTTGTTGATTAATAGCTAGCAAATTAGTAGCTCATACAAGTAGATAGTGGTGTACTTGTAGATGAAATGTACTGATACAGCATTGCTTTATTTGTCTGTTGTCAGGATCTAAAAGTAGAAGGCTTGTATCTCGAAAACCTAGTCCTAGTTCTACGCCAAGTCCTGCACCATCTGCAAGGGGTTCTTCCACGTCTGGTAGCAGTACAAATGTGGGAAACAACGGCATTGGCAATGACATGCCATGAACACCAGATGTGCAGACTAAGGCTAATGAAGGTTCATCTCCAATTGCAGCTCCTAATGTTGTTAATGTTGATGACCTAGAGGATGATTCAGAGGATGAGGAAGAAGAAGACCAACCTCAACTTACTGGAAAGAGGAGGAAGAAGTGCACATCATTTGTCTAGAAGTACATTACAAAGAAGCTTGAGGTTGTAGAGGTGAATGGAGTAATGTATGAGCAGTTGTGGGGATACTGCAATTTCCCAAAGTGCAAGTAGAGGTACAGAACCGATGGATGCAATGGGACAACTGGGTTCAAGAACCATTTGAAGTCACAACATAGTGTTGCAAGAGGACAACAACAACTCAAAGTTGGTAAGGATCCTGGTACTGAAATTGTTCATGTTCAGCCCTACAAATATGACCAGCAAGTTAGTTTGAAGAAGTTAAACTTGGCAATAACCATCCACGAATATGCTTTCAACATAGTTGAGCATGAGTATCTTGTTGATTTCATAAAATCTCCCTGTCCTAACTTTCCTATTAAGTCTCGTGTCACTGTTAGGAAAGAAATAATGGATAAATATTTGGATAAGAAGAGCTCTATATTCTTAATTGAAAACTATGCAATGCCGCTTTAGTGTAACCATGGACAGGTGGACCTCATGCCAAAACAAAGGATATATGTGTGTCACAATTCATTGGATAGATGATGAGTGGCGTATGCAGAATAGAATTATTGGTTTCTTCAATGTGAAAGGAACGCATATGGGTGCAAGGCTGTCATAAATCTTTACTGAAGTTATGGTTAATTGGTACCTTGAGAAAAGATTGTTTGCCTTGACTTTACATAATGCTAGTTCCAATGAAGTGGCTGTTAATGATATAATTTAAGATCTAAAAGAGAATGGTAATGGCTCTCTAGTTTGTGATGGGATGTTTTTTCATGTCAGATGTGCCTGTCATATACTCAACTTAGTTGCTAGAGATGGGTTGCGAGCAATTTCAGCAACAATTAAAAAAATCAAGTCACTTGTGTTAGCTGTGAAAGGATCTCCATTACATTGGGAAATGCTTTTAAAGTGTGCCATTGAATCTGGATTGGACACAAAAAGGGGCATCTCAATGGATGTGACCAGTAGGTGGAATTCTACCTATCTCATGTTGACGGATTCTTTGTACTATAAGGATGTTTTTTTAGGCTTAAATCTGCTAATCGTGAAAGGTATGCCAAAATTTCACCCACACTGGCTGAATGGGCTAAGGCGCTTACAATTTTTCAATGCTTGAAGAAGTTCTATGGCCTAACTAAAATTCTGTTTGTCACTTCCTATCCTACTGCAAACTTGTTTTACAAAGGTTTTTGTGATACGAAACTCATGATTGATGACTGGTGCTTCAGTGGTGATGTTGTAATTAGTTCAATGGCAATTGCAATGAATGAGAAGTTTGACAAGTATTGGCAACAATCCAACATTGCTCTTGTTGTAGCTTGTTTTCTTGATCCTAGATATAAGAAAAAACTTATTGAGTACTATATTAGGAAGTTCTATGGTGATGAGTATAAAGTTGAACTTGATAACTTTGTTAGTGTGGTGAACAAGTTGTATCAATTTTATGCTAGTTCTGTTAATGCAACATCAAAGAAGAAGACAACTGGACCTAGTATTGCATTAGATATATGTTGACGGTGAATTTTGGTACCCCAAACATGTTCGTTACACTTTGGTTTGAGCTTGATTATGGAACTAACCCGCCACTAGGCACACTAATGATATGATAAGTTCAACTTTGTATGTGCATTTGGAAGTGTTGTGTTTTTGCAGGAAAACATGGACTTAAGGGACGGAGTTACAACGAGTTCAAAGGAGCAAATGAGGAGTCCCGGTCGTGTTCAAGTACAAGGTGAAACCACTCCCAAAGGTGGCAAGGACCAAAGTGTTACAAAGGAGCATCCCCGAGGACTAAAGCGTAAAGACCGGACTTCATGCAAGAAGACCCCCTATCTTAAGCGCGGGGATGACGTCGCCAAAATGATGCAATTAAAGGGGTTCAAGTCCAAAATGACAAGAGGACCCACGTGGAGGAAGGGGCGACCGAACCGGGCCGAAGTGGGCCTAGGCCGGTTGGCCCAGGTCGGCCGGCCCACCCCATTCCGACGTCGGTTCGACCCCCCATTTCTTTGATTGTGAAGATGATGCAACCCTAAGTCATTGTGGGCACTGCCATTCACAGAGGAAGGAGCCATTCGCCTGAGAGGTCGTCCACAAGGGAGAGAGGTTGGAGAGGAGAGAGATCATTCGTGAGAAGGATCGATCGGGTCCAAGGAGGCGACCACAAGAGGAGGAGGACGTCGAGGCCCTGCCACGGCACCCCCGGAGGAGAAGGAAGACACCGTCGGAAGGATCGCCATGATCAACGGCGCCATGCTTAGCGCCTTGATGGGTTAAACATCTCATTTGTCCATGGGGTTGTAAAAGATCTTGTTATGTAATCGCCTACTCTTTTATGGTTTCAATCTATCAATCTAGTGTTGATGATGCTTTGATGTTTAGGGTTGGCTACCATACTTTTCTGGAGTATTGTAACACCCTAAATTTCACTTTATGCCTTTAATAAAATTTTGCTTAGCAACAATACCTATGCTTAAGGATTTTTAAGGTTTTATTTAATTTTCTAGGCATTTAATTATTATTATTAATTAAATTAATGAACAATAGGAGTTTATTATTGCAATCATGCTGGAGCATTATTTTTGTTTGCTTGAGTTCAAATTTGAATTTGAATCTGTTTGTCTAAATCCTTTTTAAAATAGTTAAACCTTTCTTTTCCTTCCTTCCCTTTTCTTTCTTTCTTTTTCGGCCCGTCCAACGAAGTCTGGGAATGCTCCCTGATCTCTCTCACTCAGCTCACTCCGTGCCCCTCAGCTTTGCAGCCCCGCGAACCTTCCGGCCCAGCAGCGGCCCACGTCCGCGTCCCGCCTCCCGTAGCCGCCGATAGGTGGGGGCCACCTGTCATCCCCTACCTCCGTACGTGCCCGCGCCGGACTCGGGCTTGAGTCCGAGCCGCTGCGAGCCACCTTATCCCTTGGCCCACACGCCTAGGCGCACCCCTGGCCTTTATAAACCCAGCCTCCATGCGCCTGCGGGTCCCACACCCAAAACCCTAACGCCGTCGAGCTCTGTAGCGCCGCCGCCGAACCCTAGTCGCGCCGCCGCTTTCGATCCGCTCGCTCGCCGCCTCTCCACCGACGAGAAGGACACCCGAAGCTTTGCAAGGACATGAGGAACCTGCCGATGCCGCTTGTTCATGTCGCCGAGCTCTCCGCCGCCCGTTCGAGCTCGCCGGAGTTACGCCGCTGTCGCCGCCCGCCTCTCCGAGCTGCCTGTCGTCCTCACTGTTCGTAAGCACGTCCCGATGCCCTAGTTGTGTTTCGCGTGTCGCACGGTTCATCTTGGTGCAATTCACGCACGAAACCGAGCACCCCAGCTCGTTTTGGGGTTGCGCCGACGAGCGTGCCGCCGCTCGCCGTCGCGCCTCGCCGCCACCTGCTGCCGCAGCCGTCGCCAGCCATCGAATCAAGATCCGGTGGATGAGATCTAATCCGACCGGGTCAATACCGGTCAACCCCGAGCCACACCGGGCTGTTTTGCAGAAAAGCCCCTTAGGTTTTTAGTTTCACAGTTATATCCTTCCACATACAAAGATCCTTACGTATAGGTCCTGTTTTTTATGCTTTAGACTCTGAGCTCTCCGGTTTTAGCACCCGAGGTCCATCCTTTATGTTTTTGCACCGCAGCCCCTCTGTTTATATACGTAATCATGTCTTAGCCCTCAGTTTCTTACAGTTTAGCCCCTGGAAGTTTAGTTTTCCTATAGATAAGCCCTTGTAGCTTGTTTTAGCCATAGATTACACATTTTAACTCCGTTTTTAGCGTTCTTTATATCCATGCATTTGTTTTGATGAGTAGATTAGTTTTCTGCTGTTTATGTTTGTGTTTGCAATGATTGGTGTGCTGTTTCTTAATTTATTGTATTGTTCCTTTGTATGTGAATCTGTGGTACATAGAGAATGATCCGTTGAAGACCCTGAAGACTTTGAGCAGCAGCAAGCGTTTGTAGAAAGAAAGTCCTTGTTGCATTCCCCTTTACCTATTACAACATGCATTTTAATTACATCATTTATTTATTTACTACTTTGCATCAATATGATGGGTCCTATTATTTAAGGTTCGACTAGTGTTGATTACCTTTATGCCTTGACCAACCTGGGTTTATTTTAATGTTGGGTAGCACTTGCTAGCGCATACCTTGGCTTGGGTGGTTTAATGGAACAACTGTTAATATGGATTTACTTTGTGTTATACCCTCATTAATACAAGATCACTTTTGTTGATTGGAACATGGAGAACCACCCATGAAAACAGTACTACCACAAGACATATGGCTCTGTCTTGGCCGAATAATCAGGGACCTTAGCTTGGGGTGGCTTTTACCGAAAGGACAAGGGGCGGCGGCAAATGGGGTATAGCTCGACCCTGGGTCTGATCTGCTCTATGGTAGCTTCACAGATTTGAGAGAGGTTTATACTTTGCTACTGATCCGGTAACCTTGTGGGTCATCACTTTCTGGGAAACTTTGTAAAGGCCTCGTACCGTCCCTATGTAGCCACACCTCGATAGTGTGGTATTGTGCCTACTTTTGCACAGCGTGGTTGGGTCTAAAGTTCTTCAGAGCTTTTATGTGACTTGTGGGTAAAGATGTACCACCTCTGTAGAGAGTAAAACTGACTGGTTAGCCGTGCCCACAGTCAAGGGCGGCCTGGACCCTCACATGAGTAACTTTATGGAAGATGGAACTTTAAACTTGTGCATTTCATTCTATGGTACTGATGCATATGTTAATTGGGTTTGGTATACACTTATACTTGTAGTAAATAGCTGCTTAATAAAACTTGACTTGCTTTAATCTTATCAGTCTTCCACCATAAATCCTTGCATGTTGTTACAGTGTTTTCCCTTGTTGAGTACGATATGTGCTCATGCTTGTTGTTACTTATATTGCATCTACACAACCCGACTGCTGCTCAGACGGACGCTTTGAAGATTTCCCTGGAGAATTCGATGAGTTCTAGGCGCACGCTCCCTCAGTCGGCTGCCTGTGATGGACATCCGTATTTACTTTTCTGCTGTAGCTACTCGAAACGTGTGTTAGCTTAAAGACATTCAGTCATGTAATAATGTTACTACTTTACTTTCGTTTGGCACTGTTATTTGGTATTCACTAAGTCAGTACATGTGTCTGAACTTTGATCCTGGCACACATGTACTCATTGCATTCGAGTTTTCCTTCAAACTCGGGTGTGACAAAGTGGTACCAAAGCCGTGTTGACTGTAGGACGTTAGCCTAGTTAGAAACTGGTCAAAAATTAAGGATTTTATAATTTTAGAAGCCGCACACTATTTAGTTTGCTTTAAATCTATTTATTACACTTATCCTTGATTTTATGTAATCCTTGACTATCTATTTGTTATCTTAACTTGATTTTGTCATCTCTAGCTTACTCAGCACTTGTCTTCTCTAACCTCTAGATGGTTCACCGGCTGAAGACTACTCGTGCAAGCTCCTACCAGTTTCCAAGTTACTTGGAGGACCAGGACTACTACTGCTACTCCATGTAAAGTGATGAGCACGAAGGCGACACCGAATAGGGGATCGAGGCAGACTCTGCGCCTGTCCCAGTACAAGCTTCAGCACCCGCCTCGGGAGTCATTGAGATATCTGATGATGAGGAGCAGGAGGAAGAGGAGCTAGAGGAAAGACAAGCTGAGGAAGAGCAAGCTGAGCAAGCCGAAGATCTGAATCAAGGAGGAGGTGACACCATTCAGATTCTGAGGGTTTAGACCCAGAGGAGGAGGACCCTGATGATCAAGATGCTGAACCAGAGAAGTGGAGGGTGGTCGTCCATCACCATGATGGGGGATATGCACCCTTTCCGTCAATGCTGAGGAGGCTTTTCCACCCCCTCCACCTCCCTGTGAAGATCGACTACGTGGGGCTAAGGAGGACACACCCCCGCCATCTGGAGCAGTGGAAGGTGTCGGTGCACATCCTGGACACTGACCGTTACGAAGGCGGAGAGTATGAGCTTGGAGTTCGAATTTTTTTTCCATTGCACATTTATAGTTTAGCTCTTTCTAAAGATGTTCTTCACATAGTGGTCCTTTACAAGCAAAAAATGGGACACATGAAACTTTTACTGTTTGGTCCTTTAAATACAAAACGGCATATAGAGATCAAATTTGTGTTTGATCATCATGGTTTTTAGTCCATACATGAGAATTAATTAGTTTATAGACAGCTTTACAGACAAGCCATTGTACAAGCTGACTGTGTTGCTGTCTTTATCGAGTATGACATGTTTTGCAGTCAGCTGCCGTCAAAACCGTTGTACATGCCCTTAGTCCTCCTAATATTTGCCTTGTCTTTTCCTGCTTATCTATATGTATGTATCTACAGACAACTGGTCATTACTGTCTCCATTCCAAATTATAAGGCATTTAAACTTTTTTGGATTTGAGCAAAATTATTGAGAGGATCATGAAATTTATGACACCAAATAGAAATATTCTGAAAATGTATTCAGTGAAGAAACTAACGGTATTTATTTGGTGTCATGAATATTATTATTCTATTGTATAAATCCTGTGAAACTTTAGACGATCATATAATCTGGAACAGAGGGAGTAGTTGATTGGTATGAGCCACTCACGTCTTGGTGTTTAGTAGAACTATTATTAACCTTTAAGGGAACCGGTTTATCAGCATATTAAACATTTAAAGGAAGTACTTTTAATTATTTCATTTCACAAAGAAGAGTGCTTATTAGCATTATTTTATTTCTAAGTAGGTTCTGTTTAGTTTAGCGCATCTAGGTTTTTTGGACTAAACATTTGGCGAATTCTGCCAGAATATATATAAAAAATGTTTGTCAGCATGGGCACATGGCTTCCTGCCTGGAGAGTACAGAAATACATCTGAATCCGGAGAATAAATCTAATTAATTGCACGTTCAAAGATGAGCATCTTTTGAGGAATACAAATGGAGGTGTATATTTATTTTGTTTATAAAGGACTCATCTTTTGAGGTGTATATTTGGTGAGCGCGCTCCGCTCGCTATTCCCTCCTCGCGCACACCAGGTCCACCTTGGGCGGACCCAGCTCCTCCTCCCGTGGGGCGCTATAGGCGGCAGCGGGGCTGAATCAACGGTGGTGGCGGTACTGGAGGTGATGGTAGGTGCGCTGGAGTTGGCAGCGGCACTGGACTTGGCGGTGCGCAGCGCTGGAGTTGTCGAGGAGCTTATGCACTGTCGCCATCCCGCCATAGCACACTGCTGCAGCTCGAGGCAGCGATGTGGTGGAGCTCCATGGGTGGCTGTGCAAGGGGGCGGATGGACCTCGCTAGGAGGGCCTGCACAACGAGCGAGAGAGGTGGGTAAGCCGCAAAACGGATGCACGATGGCGCATAGAAGCTTCAAATATGACGAAATATAGTCAGGCGAGGGGGATGGATACCGTCGAGGCCCCTTACATCTTTATTTGTGTAATACTTTTTTTAACAACATCGTGGGCCGGGGAAGATCTCCACCTACTTACTCCCTCCGACCTGTGAAGAATGCAATTCTAGCATTTGAAAAACATCCCACAAAGAGTGCAATCCTAAAAAATAGATCTAACTACCTGCCTAATTAAGTAATCAGATTTGATTTGCATGCCAAAACTTACTGCATGTGGCTAAGAAACAGGGATCCTAGAATCTTTTCGCTCCACCGCTAACCTGTCCTAGAAAATCTAGAATTGCATTTTTATAGGGTGGAAGGAGTATATTCCATTCATCGAAAGCAGAGGCGGCACAATATAAATGATGATTTGGGTGTACCAGGAAGAATTACAAGGGGTACGGAGAAAAGAGTTACAGGCGACAGTAAAAGAAATTACACCAACTACTCCACATGGATGACCATTTTCTTGTATTGGCACCTCCAACAATCCATGTTTTTGACGACCCCTCTGATCACATCGGCGGCCGAGTAAGTCTCGTGCTCCAAGATCAACACATTATTGCGCGCCTTCCAAATATACCAGAGCACCAAGATGATGACATCAAGGTGCACCACTGCCGGTAGGGCGAGCTCTTTGACAAGGAACTCATTGTAGTAGCAACGAGTGAGTGCTGCTGCCTACTGGCGCATCATGGCAGCCTCAAACGACTCATAGTCGGGCAGGAGGCTGCGGCCAAGAGGAACCTGCAACGAGTCCACCATGTACAGTCCGGTATCGACTCGCGTGCCTCGACCGACCACCTCATCACCAAGGGTCTCCTTCACCAAGAACCCATGGCGGGTAAACTCGACCTTGTAATCCATGTCTGCAAGCTGCGAGATGGAGACGACACTTACACTGAGCGCTGGAACGTACAGCACACCCGGGAGGGTGATGCCGCCGCGCGTTATGGAGCCCATGCCCACAATTTCCATCCGGTATGCGTTACCAACCCAGAGGGTGTAGATGCAAGGGACAAAGCTTCCAAGATCAAAGAGCTGTCTGTTCCCAGTCAGGTGATGCGAAACTCCTGAGTCGAGGATGAAAGCATGCGTTGGGTAGAAGGGTCTTGATGCACCCATCATATTGAGCATCCGAGCCTGGCCCCTGCTGTATCTTACTGGAAAAAGTCCAAATTACTCCCATCAAGTTTAACCAAAATTTGAATAATCCTCTAAAGTATTTCTTAGTTAAGTTTACTATGTCGTTCAATTTACTCTAACACAGTTTGTCTCTTTTGTTTCTCCGTATATACAAGGGAGTTTTAAGTTCAAAACTGGCAAGTTTATAGTAGGCGACATAATAAAATTTATCCTTAAGATATAAAATTATATAAAAACTAATGACGGCAAATTTGTCAAATATCTTTTTAATATAAATTATGATGTCCACTACTGTCCTGTAAAGTCTCAAATTAAAATTCAACTTGTGTTATGGAGAAACAAAAATGACAAATTGCATTACGAGGTAACCTGAACTAAACAACATAATTTATAGGGCAAATTGAACCAAAACATAGTTCAGGGCGTTATCAGAACTTTCGCTATACTTGAAGGGAGTAATTTGCAGATATAAAATTTGCTACATTGTACACACATGTACACGCACGCGCGCACACGCACACAAACGAAAATAAGGTTGTTATTTATTTTTATGCACTACCAAGTTCAATATATAAAGTTTAAACCATTAGCAAAAGGTGATGACCAATTAACTTATACTTCAGCACATCCCCTTAAGTATGGTACATGCTCTCTTGGACTGCATATATGTAGAAATTAAACCAGCTATAATCATTTATTTAATCATGTGTACTAGGATTTGAACTCGAGACATCAGATCTTGATACATATTGAGTTGTATGCAACAATCAATTCAACATATATAAATGCTAAAGCTGACTGTACAGGTAAATTATGTTTCAACACAATTCCGTGATGTTTGGTTGTATAACACGGAACTGGATGAGCACATCACAGGCCAGCCTGTGAAGACTAATGCTAAGATTCTACCAAAACCACCATCAGCAACCACGTGACGGCCAAGCAACCAAAATAATAATAAGAAGGAAACAATACCCATCTTACACTGACGACCATCGCAGGGAGCAACAGTCTGGGGTCAACTTTAAATCTATGACCAACTGGCACAACCTAGCTAGCATACATATATATATATTACAACATAAAAATATAGCGACTCGATAACAAAAAAAAGTTAAAGCTTCCTTTATATATAAAAAAAGGAGAATTATACAACCTAGTACCAAGTATTCATCGTGACTAGTCTTCGAAAGGAGAATTCACGAGCGGAAATTGCTCGCCAAAATTTATGTATACAATATTTTTAAAATTTGAAAACTCAAATGTCAAGTGAAATCTACAAAAATGATAAACGTAGGATGCTACGACCGTATTGGTTGAAAGGGCAATGGAAATGGACTCCAGTTTGCCAATAACAAGAGTCATAAAATCACACTAGTAGATTATTGTATGCGAGACGCATGCTTATCTTTAGTGCCAAGAACGGTCGAGCCCCCGCCAGGCACCTCCTCCTGCATCCCCTCGCCCGAACACCCCCCCCCCCTCCTCCCCGCCGGCGTCAAGGTCGAGGTCATCTGCCTCGACGGCCCTGGCTTTGGCGGCTCCTGGTTCGAGGCCAAGGTCATCGGCTTCTGGCCCACCTGTTAGGAATAGTCACGCCATGGTTCGTTCCGGGCGTGCAAGAGTCCGTGTGTGTCGAGTCGTCCGCGTGGACGCCAGCAGGAATGCTGCGGCGAGGTCGGCGCGGGCACGACGCGTTCTAGAGTCCGGGTTTTGGTGTTGTTCATGTGCAAGCGTGTTGCGTGCGGGCTGCTATGTTAGTTGCGTCATGGAGTTGTTGGGCAAGTAGTGTGCATGGCACAGGTCGTGCGGGAGGAGACCACCATGCCCGGGACGAGCGAGCGGCTCTAGGGTGTCGTTGAGCGGGTCCTGCGGACCATGTGGGGTGGGAACGGCGGAGGCTCTCCATTTTACTCCGCCGTTTCCGTTTTATCGTGAAGAGGGCCAAGATACAAGAGCAATTGGCTCCGCGGCTTTCCTCTCCTTTGTTACTGTTAATTTTCCTCCTTGAGCTCCCGGTGTGTGTGCGAGTTGTAGAGAGCAAGGTGATGGGCGAGTTGCGGGAACGTGTGTCTCCCCCTAAAAATGACATGGCGGAGATGGACTTCACAGGAGCGTCGCGTCCTCATCGACGTCGTAGAGCAGTGCCTTCTCCTGCTTCTTCATCGGGCATTCCCTCACCATGTGCCCGCGTGCGCCATAATCGAAGCACCGGCCTCGGTAGCGACTCCCGCCGCACCCCGAGCTCGTGCTGCTCCCGTCGTCGTCGTCGTGGTCGCCTCCATGGCCGCCACCGCTGCGACGCCCGCTGCCTCCATGCTAGCGCGAACGAGCCTCCCACTGACCCTTGGTGAGCAGCAGCTGCTCGCCGCTCCAACCCTTGGCCGCCGGCTCGTCCTCGGCATTCGCATCCTCCGCGACATGGAGCTGGCCAACGAGCACGTCTAGTGTCATGGTGTTGAGGTTGCTGTGGATCTCGATGGAGACCGCCACCTACTTCAGCCGCCTCGGGATGGCGTGCAACACCTTCCTTACAACGCGAGCGTCGGTCAGCACCGTGCAGTCAGGCGATCGACGCGCACAGCGAAGTCCGCCACAGCCTCACTGTCGTGGAAGCTCAGGTTCTCGAACTCCTTCATCAGTCACTGCACGTTCGCCACCTTCACATGGTCGTCGCCACCGCGCATCTTCCTCATGGAGTCCCAGGCCTCCTTCGCCGACTTCTTCATGGCAAGACCAGCCTTCATCTGTGGCGGAACGCCACGGAGGATCGCGGCCAGTGCCCGCCGGTCCCTGGCGCGGTCCTTGGTCTCCTCCTCGACCACGTCCCATTGCTCTAGCACCTCCAACGACACCTGCATAACCATCACCCACTCTTGGTAGTTGCCCTTGGTCTGCAGCGGCCAGCGGCAGCTCCACCATGCCGCAGCTAGGCATGACGCGCTCCATGGCGACGCCCGAGCTCAAACTGTCCTCCTTCTTTGGCGACTCGCCGATCTTCATTTCCTAGCCTAGCTCTTGATACCAATTGTTGGAGTAAACCACGTTCCCGGTTTACCCCAAACTTCCACCTTGACCCTGCCCCTGTCCGCAAGGGGCGCGCGCTCGAACCTTCGCAGGACGCAGGAACGCAGGAGAAGCAGCAGCGCAGCGTAGGTGGCGAGCACGAACGCGAGGTAGCCTCGCCTCGCTGCTCGCTCGATCCATCATCAGTAATGGGCAAGAAAGGATCGAAGTCCAGAACCCGCCGCCGGCCGTGGCTGCCGCCATAACCCAGACCGTGGCGGCGGCATGAGCGGCGCGACGCGCGACGCGAACATCATGGTGAGCAGCGTGGTGAGCGCCCAGACTTCTGCCTTGACCCTACCCCTGTCATCAGCAGAGGCGGCGGCGAGGACTCGGCCACGTGCAAAATTAAAGCCTAACGCTAAGTAGACGGAGCAATAGAACACGCAATTAAAGTGTAAATCTGATCCATATGGAACGCGCAGATGCATGTTTGGTATCTAATTCAATCAAGATAACAAAGTCGATGAGATCGCAGAGGGGACTCTACCTTCCCTGCAGCATCAGTTAGCTGCTCAAGCCCTTGGTCCATGAGGAGCATAGCATGCATCAACCGGCCGGCCGGCCTTCATGCTTGAGGTTGGGTATATGGCCGGGGATGGCGGGGGATTGAAAGAGTGAAGCCCTGGAATATATAGTGACCACCACAAGAAAACGGGTTGCACACGCAGTTTATTTAGTGACAGCATCTGTAACGTACGCATCAGTGAGCATAATTGCATGAGGGCTTGGTCCATGCCTGCATGACGGATGTGCTGATGACATGAGTAAGAATCTAGAGAAAACAAGAAATCATAAGGAAAGGGGCTGGGGGGTATGCATATATCCTACACGAATACTGTTCGCACCCAAATTATATTACTCATAGGGAGCCGGTAATTAATGAACCATCACCTATGCGTAATGACCGTTTTGATCATAAGAGGTCAACACAGAAAAATAAGCGAAAGGTGATCAAACAAGTCTATCGTGTCAAAAATGACGGTAGATTAAATAAAAATTCAAATTTGACACTAGACATAGAAAAGCCGACTATTGAAAAATCATCAGCTAGTTATACTGATCAAATTGTCCCCAATAATGAGCACATCACAAATAATTTAGCTGAACAACAATCATGTTCGGCTGGGGGGCAACATGATCTTAAATTGGCCGGTTCTCAAGGCACCGGTCTAACCGGTGTCCCAACCGGTCTGACCGGTCTCGCCGGAAATTCTGATAGAGCCGAGGGTATCCCGCCAAACAGCAAGGTGGTGAAGAAGAAGCCAAGTTTTGCTGAGTTATTGTATAAATATCAGAGGATAGCCGAGCAAAAGCAAAACAATCGGTTAGGAGGTCAAAGGTGGAATTCTTCATCACCAAGAGCAAAGAAAGCATCGGCGGTCATCACATTGGTCTTCATCATTTATTCCGTCGATGCATGTGCCATGGAATGCTTATTCAGGTATAAACAATTGCAATTCATGGTTTTGGATTGATCCTTGGTCTTCTTTTTATAACTATCAATATTATGCTTATGATGCACCAAGGAGCTACAGTTGGCCTCCATGGTCACATCAGGATTTAAATTTTTAGAGATATTACTCAAAAGCCGAAATTGTAGTTTCATACATGTTATACTTACTAAGTTTTGGTTTCGATTACAATAGCATCCATATAGAGTTTACATATGGACGATGCACATTGATCATTGTCTTCAACCAAATTTGATATTTGTGAATATTTTCTGGCACGCAAGCTTTACCAGAAAACAGGGGGGCATATGTTCGCACCAAAAATTGGCTGGTCTGGTCTGACAGGTCAGACTTGTGGGTCCCACCGGTCAGACCGGTGTGGTAAATTTCCACAAAATACAATTTGGACTTCGCCATTGGATAGGTCTCGTCGAGTAGATCAAGATTCATATGTGGAATGTCCAAATCGGACTCCATATGAGGGATATATGACTTCTGCAAGATCCGCACGCTGGGTGCACCGGCTGACCGGTGCCCATGACCGGTCTGACCGGTGCCCCTGATTCCGAGCCAAATTGAGGAGTCCTGATAGATTAGACTTGTAAATGGATTTCCTTGCGGGGCAAGACCTCCTCACCCTATAAATATAAAGGGTCATGGCCGATTGAGGAAAATATCACAATCGAATCTATCTTTTATCGTATTTACCTTTTTCGTTCCTCTTTACCCTACTATTCCAACCCTACCATGTTGTTCTTCCTTCATCTCCGCGATGTCTGAAGACGTCCTAGCTGGCCTGCCGAGCCTAGGACAACCCTGCGTGCACCACTCCGACGGGATCCTGCCCGAGCGACGTTTGTTGGTCTTTCACCGGATCTTTCCTCCGCGTGTTTGTTGGCTCCAAAAGGTGTCAACAAATACATTTATGAAATTTTTTGGCATACTATTTGAACAATGTATGTTGTTTTGTTATATATTTTTACTCGTGCGGTATGAAAATTATCTACTCCTGCCATATACTCCCTCCTTTCCAAATTATATGTCGTTTTGGGTTTTTTAATTCATAAATAATATTATGCCTCTAAACATAGTGATACATCTAAATGCGTACCAACGTCTATGAATCTAATAAAGCCAAAATGACATAATTTGGAATGGAGGGAGTAGAAGGGAAGCACTGTTTTTTTTAGAAATTGGAAGAAGGGAAGCACTGTTGTCCTGGTCAGGGTTTCCTATCGACATAGCTTTTCGGAACTAATATCCATTTTTGCTTGCTACGTACGCTAGCTGCCTCCAACTATAACAATAATATCCATGATTCGGCGATAACCTGTTTTGACAAGCACACGCGAAATGCCATGCTGATGAATCAGAGCACGTTAATTCAGATCGATCGAAATCATACTGGCACGTAAAAATGCCATTCAAATCACAAGTCCCCGTCGAGAATTGAATTTGTTTTCTTTCCACCTAAAACAACGCATGCACCCAGTGTCCACACGTGTAATACACATCATCAGTGCCTTGTTTGTTGGTCTAGTTTCGTCATCATGAATCCAATTAAACTTGGTTAAGCTTTCACCACACGCATTCGTGCATATATGGTCAATGGTGAGAGAATTGAATGTTCCTCTGCATTGAATTGAATGTCAGTGTCACCGAGGAAAGATCGATATGAAGCTTTCACCGAGGACGCTCCAGCCTTGTCTCTTGCTGGTGGCCTTGTCAAACGTGTATGATTCATAACGTGTTTAGACTTCAGTGTAAATCATCGCATGCCGCCGATGGGGACAGAGGCCTCCACCGCTGCGGCGCACCAACTGCTCCGGATCTTTCCAGAATACGTCTTCCAGAGCGACGACGAGCTCGTCCTTCCGCGCGCAGCGTTGGGCTCGTCCTCGTCTAGGGGTAGCCGAAAGTTATTGTTAAATTAAAGGTGCGACGAAGCAGTCATCAGCTTTGTAAACCAAATGTGAAAATTAGGTTATAAACTGATTTGAAATAAACTAAAATTCTGAACAAGTAAATTTTGTGGAGTAAGATGCAGCTGCTCCTTCAAAAATGGTGAAAAAGTTATTTGGCATGTAGCAAAGTGGAGATCCAAATAGCCCACGGCTGCTGTAAGTGCAAGGCCAACTGGATACGCTCAGCGCGAAAAAAAAACAGGTGCCATGGGATCTCTCGCATTTCGCGGCTTATGGCAAAAAACGAGAACGTAACATACTTGCATATGGTGGCATGCGGCCTGCTTGCCGGCGCAGTGACCGACGCCATCGGCGTGCACCTCGTGTTCAGCACATTCGTGTTCGGGCTCTCCGTACCGCGGGAGGTCAGCCTCGCGGAGCACATGGGCGAGTCGATGGTGCCGCTGCTGGGTGAAGCCGCTCCACGACCATGAGTTCCTCATCGCCGATGACCACGTCCCGCTGCTCGGTGTCGCCGCCTGCACTAAGATCCAGATCGACTTCGACGTCGCTGGCGGCGCCGCGGAAGGGAAGTGGTGCCACGGGTGGGGGTGGGGAGGCGGCGGCGCGGATGAATCCCGCCGCAGGCGGGGTAGGCGGCGGCGCGGCTTGGGGAGCGCGAGGAGACGGGCTCACGGGCGCCGCTCGTGGCTGTTGTGATGGGTGGGGGAAACGAAAGGCGACCGTGGGCCCACTGTAAATAGCCTAATTAACACCTGTCACACCCTGAAATTTCTAAATTTCAGGATGTGAATAGACAGAATAGTTAAACACTGATTTTCTCATAATTTTAAAACTTTTTCAATATTTATTTTCTTTACATGAAATATAGTATAGGAAAAAGCTGTTGATTGTTTTTAAATAAATAAATTGATTCAATGTGTGTTGCATTCAAGCCCATGCATCTTATTGTTTTATGAGTATAAAAATGTTTTAAAATGCGTCTAGGTGCTGATCAAATCCTTCCGAGAATTTTCTGATTTTTTCTGGAATTTATTCTCACTTTTCTTTAGCTATTTCTGTTTATTAGAAGGCTCTAAAATCTTTTTCATGAGCTCCAAATATTTTATTTGGATTATTCGTGCTCTGTTATGGCTTTAGGAATTTTTCTGAAATTTTTGGAATTTTCTGAGTATTTTTCGTGCCTCTAAACATTTTCTAGACTTTTCTGGAATTGTTTTTCACTGAAAAGTATTTCGGAAATAATAGACCTTTTCTTTTATTTTGGGCTGAGTCCGGATCCTCAAGCCTGACCCAGTCCGCCCCGACCCACTCCATCCTAGCCCCAGGCCCAATCGAGCCCAACTGTTGCTCTCCTGTGTCCAGGCCGGACACGGCAGCGTCGCCGTCCTTCCTCGGTGTGCGTGCCACGCCAGGGCTGCACCCACGGGCCCGCCTGATGCCCCCGTGTGCCCTGCTGCTCCACCACCACCTCACACCCCTGCTCCTCGCCTATGCAGTGCCGCCGCCTTGCACGCTCGCCAGCCGAGCCGAGCGCCAGTGGCCGCTCGATTTCCACCTCCTCCCTCGACAATCGGAGCGAGGGACCGCCACCAGGAGATGCGCGACGACGCGTCGCGTTCAGCGAGCACCCTCGCGACGCCGGGGAGCACCGACGCCGTCACAAAGTCCGGCCGCCCCAAGCTCGACCGTCGGCGCCGTCGTCCTCGAAATCTGGCCGCCTCCCTTCATCCCCACCGTCGGTGAGCACATCATCGAGTTCCCCTCGACCTCCTCTTCCTTTCCCTAGCTTC
This sequence comes from Cenchrus fungigraminus, assembly GCA_036936925.1. Classification (NCBI taxonomy): domain Eukaryota; kingdom Viridiplantae; phylum Streptophyta; class Magnoliopsida; order Poales; family Poaceae; genus Cenchrus; species Cenchrus fungigraminus. Next base: position 13,396,460 of record CM072768.1, on the reverse strand, counting down.
ACTCGAGTCCCTCGACGCCCAAGCCGCCGGCGATTTGGCCACCCAGACCCGTCGTGCGCCTCTGTCCTGAGGAGGAAGAAGACCTCCTCGTTTTTCAGTAAGGCCCCTAGGGTTTCTTGTAATCTTTAGTAGTTTCCCCAGTGTCTTAGCAAATCTTTAGGAAACCCCTGATAGATTAGATTCCTTAGATCCAGATCCAACTCGTGGCCTTTTTCAGATCTAACCCTAGGTTTAGATCTATTCGCAAGCACTGTTCATGTGTCTCATGAATCTTGTCTGGTAACTCCTAAGATCTATAGGAAATAACATCTAGGTCCTCCAATCTTGTTTAATCCATAACTTGTGTGTTTTAACTCCGTTTTCATCCGTTCAAGTTACGTTAGGTTCATAATAATATATAGTACACGTTAGTGGTGAGTATTTATCATGAATTTTTTCTAAAAGTTAATTTAACATTAATTTTGATTAATACTTAGTTAAGTGTGCCTTTTCTAAATAAAAGCTATATATAGCTCGACCCTGGGTCTGATCTGCTCTATGGTAGCTTCACAGATTTGAGAGAGGTTTATACTTTGCTACTGATCCGGTAACCTTGTGGGTCATCACTTTCTGGGAAACTTTGTAAAGGCCTCGTACCGTCCCTATGTAGCCACACCTCGATAGTGTGGTATTGTGCCTACTTTTGCACAGCGTGGTTGGGTCTAAAGTTCTTCGGAGCTTTTATGTGACTTGTGGGTAAAGATGTACCACCTCTGTAGAGAGTAAAACTGACTGGTTAGCCGTGCCCACAGTCAAGGGCGGCCTGGACCCTCACATGAGTAACTTTATGGAAGATGGAACTTTAAACTTGTGCATTTCATTCTATGGTACTGATGCATATGTTAATTGGGTTTGGTATACACTTATACTTGTAGTAAATAGCTGCTTAATAAAACTTGACTTGCTTTAATCTTATCAGTCTTCCACCATAAATCCTTGCATGTTGTTACAATGTTTTCCCTTGTTGAGTACGATATGTGCTCATGCTTGTTGTTACTTATATTGCATCTACACAACCCGACTGCTGCTCAGACGGACGCTTTGAAGATTTCCCTGGAGAATTCGATGAGTTCTAGGCGCATGCTCCCTCAGTCGGCTGCCTGTGATGGACATCCGTATTTACTTTTCTGCTGTAGCTACTCGAAACGTGTGTTAGCTTAAAGACATTCAGTCATGTAATAATGTTACTACTTTACTTTCGTTTGGCACTGTTATTTGGTATTCACTAAGTCAGTACATGTGTCTGAACTTTGATCCTGGCACACATGTACTCATTGCATTCGAGTTTTCCTTCAAACTCGGGTGTGACAAAGTGGTACCAAAGCCGTGTTGACTGTAGGACGTTAGCCTAGTTAGAAACTGGTCAAAAATTAAGGATTTTATAATTTTAGAAGCCGCACACTATTTAGTTTGCTTTAAATCTATTTATTACACTTATCCTTGATTTTATGTAATCCTTGACTATCTATTTGTTATCTTAACTTGATTTTGTCATCTCTAGCTTACTCAGCACTTGTCTTCTCTAACCTCTAGATGGTTCACCGGCTGAAGACTACTCGTGCAAGCTCCTACCAGTTTCCAAGTTACTTGGAGGACCAGGACTACTACTGCTACTCCATGTAGAGTGATGAGCGCAAAGGCGACACCGAATAGGGGATCGAGGCAGACTCTGCGCCTGTCCCAGTACAAGCTTCAGCACCCGCCTCGGGAGTCATTGAGATATCTGATGATGAGGAGCAGGAGGAAGAGGAGCTAGAGGAAAGACAAGCTGAGCAAGCCGAAGATCTGAATCAAGGAGGAGGTGACACCATTCAGATTCTGAGGGTTTAGACCCAGAGGAGGAGGACCCTGATGATCAAGATGCTGAACCAGAGAAGTGGAGGGTGGTCGTCCATCACCATGATGGGGGATATGCACCCTTTCCGTCAATGCTGAGGAGGCTTTTCCACCCCCTCCACCTCCCTGTGAAGATCGACTACGTGGGGCTAAGGAGGACACACCCCCGCCATCCGGAGCAGTGGAAGGTGTCGGTGCACATCCTGGACACTGACCGTTACGAAGGCGGAGAGTATGAGCTTGGAGTTCACTACGCCTTAGCCACCAGGGCCACCTTCGCTGCCGGAAGAGATGATGCCGCCAGGAGAGCTCTTTCCGCTTGGTGTTACGAGAAGGCTCACTACCTCACTAACACCACGTGGAGGGACTATCCTCGTTGACCTATTGGAGGTGTGGGCAGCATAATCCCTGAGATCTACATGGACATGGATCCCCAGTATGTAGCTCAAGTGGGACTCGCTGCAGCCCTCAACACTATGCTGGATGACACCGCCATGGAGCTATAAGACCTCCGCGACCAGCAAATTGAGGATAGAAAGGAGATCAAAAGGCTTAGGGCAATGATTGATGGGCAAGTTCCTGAGGAGGTGGAAGAAGATGGAGAAGATTGGCCCGCGTTGTCGCCCAAGCCCAAGAGGACTAGATATGGGTCCCCAAACTCCTACACTCATATCATATGGCATTAGGAGCTAGGAGTCTTTTGTTTTGAGTCTAAGAGTCTGTAATCGTTAGTTCGAATCATTGGAACGGTGTGCTTAGCTAGTGGTGTGCTTGGATGTTTGAGTTTGGGATAATGTGTGAGTTGGATTTTTGATTGATTGCAATGTGTTGTGGATTGATACCACAACAATATTTGCTTAGTTGGGTTTATGTTCTGTCTCAACCATCTTTAATCTTGCTTTATCATAATTCTTTATCTATCTTTATTTATCTATCATGGAGATTATCTTGGTACAAAATCTGTTCACGTCATTCCCTGACACAGCAGTAGTATTTTAATTTTATCTCGAGCTATAGAACTCCGATTGTAGTAAAACTAGTTGGGTTAGTTCACACATTTCATATATGAGTTTCTATCAAAAAATTCAGCACCATCCAATATATATCCTGGGAGCTATGTAAGAAATATTGAGCTATCAGAATCTGCAAAACTCTGCTGACACAGTCGAATTAATTATTTTATATCTCGAGTTATAGACCTCCGTTTGAGGCAAATCCAGTTGGAGTAGTTCAGTAAAATGATACACCATGTCTCAGGACAAATTCATGATTTTTGGTTACTTGCACAGCGAGATATACCTGTTCTTTTACAGCCAACAGAATCTGTCTTAAACTGGAAGTCTGTGTTGCTTTATCTTTTGAGCTTTTCTCTTAGTGCAATAATCTAAATCAATGTTTCTAACGCTCAGATGGTGAACACCAGGTCCGGATCAGGAGTTGATCAGCCCCTAGTGACTCGTTCAGGGAGAGGCAGCAGCTCAAGCAGTGCACCGCAGCCAAGACAGATGGATCCAGCTACGCAGCAGTTCATCCAGGCTCAGACCCAGATTCTTCACAACCTGACCAACACTATGGCCAACCTGCAGGCCCAAGTCAACAATCCACCTCCACAACGGCAGGCGCCTAGGAACAAGCATAGGGAGTTCATGAGCCATCGCCCACCATTGTTCACACATGCTGCAGATCTGTTGAAGGCTAATGACTGGCTGAAGACTGTGGGGAAGATGCTCAATATCGCTCAGTGCGATGACAGAGAGAAGGTCCTGTATGCTTCAGGACGACTTCAGGGGATAGCAGGAGCATGGTGGGATGCTTATGTTGCCGCCCATGCTACACCAGATACCATCACTTGGCAGGAGTTCACCACCAGCTTCAGGAGCCATCACATACCTGCAGGCCTGATGAAGCTAAAGAAGAAGGAGTTCCTCTCTCTCAAACAAGGAGGAATGTCAGTGGCAGAGTTCAAAGACAAGTTCATAGAATTGTCTCGCTATGCGCCAGAGTATGTGGCAGATGATGGGAAGAAGCAGGAGCGCTTCATGAATGGATTAGCTGGACTATACCTGAGCATTTTTGGCCCGGCCCGGGCCTGGCCCGTGCCAGGCCCGCCCACGGACCTTACTGGACGGGCGTGGGCAGAGATCTTGAAGCCTGCGAAAAAAAATCTTGGCCCGAGCCCGGCCCGACATGCTGTTTTTAGCTATTTTACAGTGTAAAATACGCAGGCGGCCCGCCCAAGCTCGGGCCCGGCCCGAGCCCGGCTTGAAAACTGAGGCCCGACACGTCCCATGGGACGGTCATGGGCAGGATTTTCTCGGCCCGAAAAAACCGAATTTTTTTCGGCTCGGCCCGTGAAATGCTCAGGTCTAAGCTGGACCACTCCAATACCAGCTGATGTCTCACACTTTCCCGTCCTTCCAGCACCTGCTAGACAAGGCCATCTGCTTGGAGTCCAAGCGCAGAGAGTTGGGAGAGCTGAAGAAGAAGGCCACCACTCCAGGACAGTCCGGGAGTAGCACTCGTCCCCGCTTTACTTCACCGCTGGGGACATCATTTCGTCCAAGAGGCTTGTGTGGGAGTTATGGCCAATAGCAGCAGCAACAGCAGTTTCAGTGCTTCGCCCAGTAGTTCCAACGACCAGGACAGTAGACCCTGCGTCCAGCCTTCCAGCAAAACCGTCAGATGACTCCGGTTGGCACGCCCGCGAGACCCAGTGCGCCTCACACCCCCGCAGGCAACAGTTGCTACAAGTGTGGAGAGGTTGGCCATTATGCCAACAACTACCCTAAGAAGACTACCCCAAACACCCCAGTGCAGAATCAACAGATACAACAGATGAGGAATGGGAACCAGACTTCATAGAGCAACAAGGGACAACAGAACTATGCACGTGGCAGGGTGAACCATATGAATGCTGAGTCCGCCCAGGAGAACCGACAAGTGGTGCTCGGTATGTTTCTTGTCAACTCCACCCCCGCATCAGTTTTATTTGATTCTGGAGCATCCCATTCTTTCATTACTTCCCAGTTTGTAGCCCAGCATAACATACCCATTAGTCCCATGCCTTGCAACATGCTATTAGTTCACCCGGGGGGAGTTAAAGGCATCATATCAGTGCATCAAAGTCAGCTTCAAGATTATGGGGAGGGATTTTTGGGCTACTCTCATAGTGCTGGAATCAAGGGTGATTGATGTAATACTTGGAATGGGATGGTTATCTGCGCGTGATGCGGTGATTTAGTGCACCAAGAGATCAGTTCTTCTTACTAGTCCGGCTGGGGAAAGGATTGAGTTTGGAACCACTCCCCCACCATCTTCAGGTGGTACAGTGAACCAGCTCGATGGGAAGGCTTTGGAAGACATTAGGTTGGTCTGTGAGTATCCGGATGTGTTCCTAGAGGAGTTACCAGGTATGCCGCCTGACCGAGATGTTGAGTTTGTTATTGATCTATTACCTGGTACTGCTTCTATTTCTAAGCGTCCATATAGAATGTCTAGTACTCAACTATTAGAACTTAAGAAACAGATTAAGGAATTGTTGGAAAAAAGGCTGAAAAATCTTGCCCATGACGTCCCACGGGACAAGTCAGGCCTAGCTTTTTCGGGCTGGGCCTGGGCTTGGGCGGGCCGCCCGCGTAATTTACATTACAAAATAGCTAAAAATGTATATCGGGCTGGTTTCGGGTCAAAAATACTTTTAGTGGGCTGTGAGATCTCTGCCCAGGCCCTGTTCATTAAGGTTCGTGGGTGGGCCAAAGCCCGTCGAGCCGTGCCGGGCTAGTTTTGCTCAGGTGTACCTAGGATCCTAGGTAGCTTCACGTGGAGGCTCCTTCACCTTCTCTCTCTCTTTTTAAAGTTTCCACTTAGGATCTTGGGTGACTTCACGTGAAGGCTTCAAAAAGAGTCTCCAATTAGTAATAGTAAGATAAGATGGCTTCACGTGATCGCTTCACACTACTAGGGAATGAGGCTTTCGTCCCAGGGCAAAATTAACATTAGTACCGGTCCAGTTTGCCCACCGGTACTAATGTTCAAAGAACCGGTACTAATGTCCCATGCCAAAAAGGAGGCGGCCTGAGCCATCTCGTGGCAAACATTAGTACCGGCTCTCATTGAGCACCGGTACTAATGTCTCACATTAGTACCGGTGCTCAATATGGGCCGGTACTAATGTGTGGGCGGGACATTAGTACCGGCCCTTATTAAGAGCCGGAGCCGGTACTAATGTAGCCACGTTAGTACCGACTCTTAATAAGGGCCGGTACTAATGTCCAATGGTTATATCTCAGCTTCTTCCTCCTCCAGCCCCGCGAGCCCCCACCTTCTTCCTCCACTTCGAGCTCCTTCTTCTCCATGGCGCCCTAGAGGAGCTTTTGCCGGATTTGCGATCATTTCTCAACGATTTCACTCGTTGAAGTGGTCTAGAGGTTAGTTACTTCATCATCCCTTGATTCATACTTATTTTCTTGAGTTTCATTGGTTGAAATAGGAGTATTTTAGCACTTTAAAATGTACTAAGAATAGAGGATTTTAGCACTTTGAAATAGGAGTATGTTCTAATAGAGTTGATTGAAATAGATGTGCCGTGTTTGTTGGATGAGATGTTCTATATGATGATACAAATTAATTTTTTTTGCATTATTTTTTATAGAAATAAATATAATAAATGCTTTAAATGTACTTATTACTAAGAGAAACGACTAGAATATTAATATTAGAATTAGAGAAATAATTTATTTCTCAAAAAAATAGTTTGCTTACAATAATAATAATTTAAATTGAAATATAGTTTTCTCATTATAAAAAATGTTTTCGTCCCATGAAAAATATTTTGTTAAGAAATAAAGTTTCTTTATTAGGAAAAAGTTTTTTCAATACCATCAAAATGGTTTTCTCATTAGAATAGTTATTTCTTAGTTAGAAAAATAATTTCCTCAATAGAAAAATAGTTTTCTTCATTAGAAAAATTGTTTGCTCATTAGAAATTTAGTAAAAAGTTTATATTTCATGTGGAATATGGATTTGAACACTATGAATTAGTGTAACACATATAATCTTGCACTTGTTACATGATAATAATATATTTTGTTCGGTTATATATTCTTTATTTGTAGATGGACCGACAATAGATGTACACCGACAAGAGAATATCCAATGAATTCTTTAATGGGCTTTGTGGATTTCTAGGAGTAGCAGAATCGAACAAGCCCCCGTCCGGTTTCATTATTTGTCCATGCAGAAAGTGCAGGAATTTGAAGGATTTCTCAACAACAAAGACTCTTGACGATCACTTATACAAATGGGGATTCATGCCAAACTATTTTGTTTGGACAAAGCATGGGGAGAGAGGGGTTATAATGGAAGATGATGAAGAAGAAGACGACAATATTCCTGATTAGACTCAAGAAGGTGCCTTTGCAATGGGAGATGATCCAATGGGTGAGGATGATGTTGCAATAATTGAGGGAGAGCATGAACAAGGAGAAGATGAGCCGCTTGATGATCTAGGTCAGGTGTTGCGAGAGCAGAAGGAAGATTGTGAAAAGGTGAAGGAGGCAAAGAAGTTTGACCGTATGTTAGAAGATCACAAGAAACCATTGTACCCAAATTGCAAAGAGGGGCACAAGAAGTTGGGTAGCACATTGGAAATGCTGCAGTGGAAGGCTAAACTTGGAGTTTCTGACAAGGGCTTCGATGAGTTAATGATGATCGTAAAGGACATGCTTCCAGAGGAGAATAAATTGCCGGAGTCAACGTATGAAGCTAAAAAGGTTGTTTGTCCTCTGGGTTTGGAGGTTCAAAAGATACATGCATGCCCTAATGATTGTATCCTTTACCGAGGAAAAAAATATGAGAAATTGGAGGCTTGTCCTGTGTGCGGAGCACAGTGTTATAAGATCCCACGAGATGACCCTTACGATGTTGAGCGGGAGAAGCAGAAGAAGAAGAAGAAGAAAATTCCTGCTAAGGTAATGTGGTACTTTCCAGTGATACCACGGCTGAAGCGTTTATTCAGGTGCAAGGCTAATGCAAAGTTGATACGTTGGCACAAAGAAGATCGTAAAGCAGATGACAAGATCAGACATCCCGCTGATGGGTCGCAGTGGAGACTAATTGATAGAGAATTCCCTGAGTTTGCAGAACACGCAAGGAACATTCGGTTTGGTTTAAGTACGGATGGATTCAATCCATTCGGTGAGTTCAGTAGTGGTCATAGCACTTGGCCTGTGACCTTATGCATATTCAACCTTCCGCCTTGGCTGTGCATGAAAAAAAAGTTCATCATGATGCCAATAATCATCCAAGGCCCAAAGCAGCCAGGCAATGACATCGATGTTTATCTAAGACCGTTGGTTGAGGATCTTAAAATGTTATGGAAGAAAGAAGGTGTACCTGTGTGGGATGAGTACAAATAGGAGACCTTCAATCTACGAGCGTTGCTGTTTGTCACCATCAATGATTGGCCGGCACTTGGTAATCTATCAGGACAAACAAACAAGGGATACCGAGCATGCACGCACTGTTTAGATGATACTTGAAGTGTGTATCTAAAACACAGTAAAAAGATTGTGTATTTGGGCCATCGTCGATTTCTTCCTCCTAAGCACCCATTAAGAGAAGAAGGAAAAAACATTTTGAAGGTGTTGGAGAAAAACGTAAGAAGCCAGTGCACCGTGATAGTAAACTTGTATTTTCTATGGTGAAAGATTTGAAGGTAGTGTTCGGGAAGGCTTCTGGTGCCAAATCTGTTCCAAACGACAAGGATGGACGTGCACCCATGTGGAAGAAGATGTCGATATTTTGGGAGCTTCCTTATTGGGAAATCCTTGAGGTTCGCAATGCAATTGATGTGATGCATGTGATGAGGAATTTTTGCGTGAACTTTCTTGGCCACCTAGGTGTATACGGAAAGCCAAAAGATACCGTTGAAGCTCGTCGGGATCTTAAATTTATGAAACAACGAAAAAGCCTCCATCCCGAAAAGAGGGAAAAAGGAAATTGGTTGGCCCCTGCTAGTTACACCCTCAGCAAGGAAGAGAAGAAGATGATGTTTGATTGTTTGAACAGTATCAAGGTCCCGACTGGCTACTCCTCAAATATACAACGAATAATAAATTACAAAGAGAAAAAATTCATAAATCTGAAGGCTCATGACTGCCACGTGTTGATGACACAATTGCTGCCTGTTGCACTACGGGGTATTCTACCAGAGAATGTGAGATTGGCAATCGTCAAGGTTTGTTCATTCCTCAACCAAATCTCTCAGAAGGCAATCCATCCAAAGAATCTAGTGCAGTTGCAGAAAGATGTCGTGCAATGCCTCGTCAGCTTTGAGATGATCTTTCCACCCTCTTTCTTTACTATCATGACCCACCTTCTAGTGCACCTAGTTGAAGAGATTTTTATCCTAGGGCCTGTGTATTTACACAACATGTTCCCTTTTGAGCGGTTGATGTCTAGTTACAAGAAGTATGTCTGTAACCGTGCTCGTCCCGAAGGAAGCATCGCAAAGGGATATGCTACAGAGGAGGTGATTGAGTTTTGTGTCGACTTTATTGATGAGCTTGCTCCTATCGGACTCCCTGTATCACGCCATGAGGGTAGACTCAGGGGAAAGGGTACACTAGGGAAGAAAACTCGGATGGATATGGATGAAACGTTATTTCGTACAGCACATTCCTTTGTCTTGCAACAATCATCCCTAGTGGCTCCATACAGGGAGGAGCACAAGTCCATTGTACGAGCCTCAAACAAAGGGAAGTCAGAGGTCTGGATTACACGTCATCACAATGATAATTTTGCATCACGGTTGCGGAGAAAACTTATGGGTGATAACACTATTGGAGAGCAACTGCAATGGTTGGCTAGAAGTCCATCTATCTCAGTACTTACGTTCCAAGGAAACGAGATAAACGGATACACATTCTACACGAGAGCCCAAGACCAAAAGAGCACAAACCAAAACAGCGGTGTCCGTATAGATGCAATAGACAATGAAGGAAATGAACAAACATACTATGGTGTCATTGAAGAGATATGGGAATTGGACTACGGACCTTTAAAAATCCCTCTTTTTAAGTGTCAGTGGGTTAAAAACCCTACAGGAGGTATAATGACAGACAAATTTGGGATGACAACAGTGGATCTCAACAAGATTGGATACAAAGATGAACCGTTCGTCCTAGCGAATGATGTGACTCAAGTTTTCTATGTGAAAGACATGTCCAGCAAACCACTAATAATAAAGAAAGGTGATGATAAGGGTGTTGTTAATAATGAGCCAAAGCGTCACATAGTTCTACCGGGAAAAAGAAAAATCGTTGGAGTTGAAGACAAGACTGACATTTCAGAAGATTATGATCAATTCGATGGTCTTCCTCCATTTTCAGTAAAGATTGACCCAAGCATCCTGTTAGCCGAAGAGGACACTCCATACCTACGTCGTGATCACAACCAAGGGACATTCGTGAAGAGGAAGATTGTTAATGTTGCACTAGATGATGATGTATAAAATGTACCAAAGTATTGTAATATTTGAATGAACTAATATTTTGCTACTTTATTAACAAAACTTTCAATTATTTAACTTTTTTTAAGCATTATCAGATATTAAATAATAAATTTACGTAAAAACATACATGAGCAAGACTAAATCATGATTTTTATATTAATTACACTGGATGTACTATTTAAGAAAGATTTTGCATGAAAAAAATAAAATTATTTTCATTTGTTAAAGTGAAGAAAGAAAAAGACAATTTAGAAGATATTAGTAGCTTATTGATAAGAAAATTTTAATTTTAATAGTGAAATTTAGAATGTCATAGTATCTATGTAAAGAAAATTAACCAAACTTGTTCTACCATTTTAAGCGTTATATATGATTTTTCATAAATAAACTACAATATAAAAAATAAAAACGAAAATTAAAAGGGGAACAGGGGGCAACAAAATGAAAACAACATTAGTACCGGTGCTAAACTAGCACCGGTACTAATGTCCTTCTCCATTTGGCGGCAAATGAAAAGTCACATTAGTACCGGTGCTCAACTAGCACCGGTACTAATGTGGACATTAGTACCGGGCCCCAACAAGCCCCGGTACTAATGTTCATATTAGTACCGGTGCTAGTTTCGCACCGGTACTAATGTGGGGAGGTTATAAGGCGGCGTCCCCCTTCTTCCCCAACACTTAGCCTAATTCCGATCCCCTCCATTCCCGTCGTCCTCATCGCCGCCCGGTGCCCCGCGCCGTCGTCGATCGGAGCGCCGCCTCTCCTCTCCCCCGGCCCGCGCCCGCCCCGCCGTCCGCCTCCACTCCGCGCCCGCCCCGCCCGGTACAGTGCCCCGGCCCGCGCCGTCGTGTGCGTCGCGCCGTCCACCGTCGCCGTCGCCGACCGCCTCGCCCCGCCACCGCCGTCCGCGCGTGTCGTCGTCGGTGCCGTCCCGCGCCCCCCGGCCGGCCCCGCCGCCGTCCGCCGTCGCCGTCGCGCCCCGTCGCCGACCGCATCGCCCCGCCGTCCCCCGCCCCTGGCTGGCCCCGTCGCCGACCGCTTCGCCCTGCCGTCGCCGACCGCCCCCGCCACCGTGCCGTCACCGCCGGTACGGTCTCCCGGCCGCGCGCTCGCGTGCGCGCCCCGGCTCGGCCGCGCCGGCCCCCCTGCTGTGCGGGGCTACTTGGGGGCTGACGTCAGCCCCCATTTTTTTTATAAATGATATATTTAGAAATATAAATTTAGAATTTAGAAATATAAATATAGAATTTTGAAATATATAAATTTAGAATTTAGAAATATAGATTTAGAATTTAGAAATATAGATTTAGAGAATTTAGAAATATAGATTTAGAATTTAGAAATATAGATTTAGAAATTAGAAATATTGATTTAGAAATTAGAAATATAGATTTAGAATTTAGAAATATAGATTTAGAATTTAGAATTTAGAAATATAGATTTAGAAATGGATTTAGAATTTTTGTGTAATTGTTATTTAGAATTTGATTTAGAATTCAATTTGGATGTTGATTGAAATGTTATTTATATGTGGATGTAAATGTTATTTAAATGTGGATGTAAATGCTTTTTTAATTTCAAATTGACATGTTTGGCTCGACTCGCTCGAGCGAGTCGGGAGCGATTCGAGAGCGAGTCGGGAGTGATTCGAGAGCGAGTCAGGAGCGACTCCCCCACCACGCTCCCGACCCCCTGTACATTGTCTCATATTAATTGTCTCATCATTGGAATAGATGGTCCTCATATTATTTTTTATTACATTATTTTGGTTACAATGGTGCGAACCGAAGAGGACCGAGAAGCGGAGCAAATGATTATGGATTTAATTGCTGGCAATACTATGAATGATGCACCGAATGAACAAGAACATGATCACAGAGAGGCCGACAGCTACCTGAACATGTTTGCTGATGACAATGAGAGGGAGAGGGAGCAACCAATTGGTCAAGGAAGCAATGATGGAGAACCATCCGAGGTATAATTAATAAAAACCAGTACCTCGTCATGATTTTCATGGAAGCTACTAATTATAGAAATGAGTTAATAGTTCTTAAATTTCCAGGAGCCTGCATCGAGCAGCAAGAAGAAGCCGGGTGGGAAACGCGGCCCAAAGAAGAAGCTAGACGGGCGTTTCATCATCACGGAAGTATCTCCCGATGGGAGACCGTTAGCTCCACATGAAAATGTTGTCAAGTTGGTTAATCACATTGGGGCACTTGTTCGGGACAACATCCCAATAAGCTTTCAGTTTTGGAAAGCGGCTGATGCACCTGACTTGCTACCCGAAGAAGGTGATGAACCAGAAGCTGAGCACGAAGATCAAGATCAGGACGAAGAGCAACATGAAGAGAATGAACCCCCGGTACCGGTTCGGCCAGATGTTGTCCCGGTCACAGAGAAGAACATGATTTGGGCCGAGGTGAAAGCACACTTCGGATTTCCCGAAAACACAGATTTGAAAGCTGTGCGCACTTGGGCCCTGCAGAAGGGTGCAATGGCCTTTCAGACGTACAAGAAGCGGCTGACCAAGGAGTTCATCAAGGAGGGGCTTACACCCAATTTTAAGAAGTCGAGATATGCCAAGTTAAGAGATCATTGGGATGCATTTGTGCAGGGCAAGCAATCGGAAGATACCGCCAAGTTGATTGCAATCAACATAGCTAATGCACGTAAAAAGAAAGAATTACATCATCTTGGCCCTGGAGGTTACGCGATGGCACTGCCCAAATGGGATCAGATGGAGCAAGAGATAATGGCATGTGGAATCATACCGGCAACTCTGGAGTGGCCTGACCGAGCGCGGAATTACTACTATGCACATGGTGGCACGCTCAATCCCGAAGATGGATCATTAATACCGGGTGACCAACTAAGACAGACAGCTGCAAGGCTTGTTGATTTGATCAGGGCTGCTGCCGAAGGAACATTCATAGCTGATCGAGAGAAGGACGAGCTTTCTGCTGCAATAGGCACTAGAGAACATGGTGGACGTTGCAGAGGCAAATGTGTGGTTCCACGGAAAGTCGCATGGCATGAGCACATTGACTCGTACAAGAAGCGCAAAAGGAACAAGGACGAACAAGATAGGAAAATCAGACAATTGCAAGAGCGCGTAGAAATGACTGAGACAAGAATGGAGGCCATCATTGACGAGCGTTTGGCCCTTGCTCTTAACAAACAATCATCTCTGCAAGGGCCCATAGATGAAATGAGCCCTCCATCTACTAAGGGGAAAAGTAGTGTCGCTTCAACGGATGCAGCACCAGCAAACACGGAAGCACCGGTCAAGGAAGCAGAAGCACCACTACCCTCACCAGAAGCACCGGTTGCCTCAGCAGAAGTACCCCAAGCCTTAGCAAAAGCAGCCGAGGTCGGCCACGAACGGTTCCCCGTGGATGACATCACAGTGAGGTCAGCGTGTGAGCTTCACGCTCAACTCAGAAACAAGATGTTACCGGTGGCTTATGGTGTTGCTGAGGTCCCAGAACCGGGGGAAACATTCATGGGTGTGGAATTCAGTAAATCATTTTACCATAAAGTTGCCGTCGACCGAGTGGTCCCCGGTTGGGAAGACCTCGAACTGGAGTTACCGGGACCTGATGGGGAAGAGGTGCTTGGAGATACCGTGCACGGTTGGGTATTGTGTGCCAAGGCTCACATAAAGATTACGGAACCGGTCAAAGAAGCACCCCTACCCTCACCGGAAGCACCTCTTCCTGAAGCCTCATCTACACACCCCGTGCCTGAAGGCGAAGATCATCAGCTACCCTCATCTCCAACAGGAAGCATGAGTCCTCTAGTTGATAGGGACCCAAGCGAGAGTCCGCCGCCTCAGCAACAGGGCAAGGGTACCAAACGACGAGCTACGCATCATCCTCCGCCCCCTCCTCCAAAGAAGCAGACGAAGCCCAGGCCGAAGAAGCCTCAACCGAAATTATCTTACCAGAAGACTCAGGAGGAGCTAGATGCTTCAGTGCGGGCTGAACTTGATAGACAAATATTCAAAGCGAAGAAGCCACCTGTTGAGAAACCATTTGACCGGGTCAAATTTCATCGCTTCATGAAGAAAATGGAGGAGGAGAAACGAATAAATGCCCAGCCACCTCCTTTGAGTGACTATGACAGACAGGCACTCAAGATTGACAAACAGAAGAAGTTTGCGAATAAAGCTAAATCTATTCCACAACTAGGCACCCAGTCAAAGCAATCTGTCTCCCCCATCAAGGTGCTTTCTTCGCAAGAGCAGCATATGCTTGTATTCAATAAGGAATCAGGTCTGACTCCTGGTCAAATCCGAGGGGACGAACCAATCCCAATACATGAAGGGGCAAATAGACCGAAGTATGAGTTGGGTAAACCTCTTGTGTGGCCGCAGTTGGTGCCGTATCTTCCAACGAGAATGCATGAACTGCACGATTGGTACATGGCTGCGTCAGCAAGCGGTGTAACCTATGTGGAAATTACCATAGATGATCAACATTATTTCTGTGGCCGACAAACTTTTGCTGTGGAATTTGACCAATTTTGGTTTATTCAATCAAGATGCAATTGACTCAGGACTCATCGCTTGCTGGACTCTGTAAGTCTCGAAAACAATGATCTAGCCATTCTACCTTATCTTAACTTGTGTTTAATTTGAATTTAATTTCAATCATGCAGCTTTGAGATGCAGCGGTGCAGGAGGAGAGGAATAAAGGACGTCGGCTTCATGGATCCACTAATGATAAATCAGACTTGTGTCAGAAAATGGGAGCTGAACACATTGGACTATATATATTTGTATCTAGAAAAACACCATAAGAAGGGTATCATACTTCTACCATACAACTTCAGGTGAGCAACGTGTATCTCATCTATTTTATCGGTTTTCAAATGATATTGCATATATATTTCAAGAAACTAATACTTCTACACGTATGCACAGCTTCCACTGAATTCTTTTTGCATTCTGTCCGTCTCTAAGCAAGGTCTTCATCTTCGACTCTTTGAGGGCAACATCAGACAAAAGCGTATATCAAGATGTCGTAGAGATGATCAAACGTGCATGGACTCGCCTCTGTGTAGAGCACCCGGGAACATACAAAGAGAACCTTTATTTCCACTATGATTTCCCTGTATGTGTATTCTGCTAGTCCGCATATCTCATGTCTTCCAATATAATTAAACATATTTCATAACCTTGTTTTCGCACATGTGTAGTGCTTGACACAACCTTCAGGTACCAATCTGTGCGGATACTATGTATGCGAGTTCATGCATACCTTTTCAAGCATCGGAAGAGGTACCAACCTTGAAGACAGGGTGCGCCCACTAAACTAAACGACACATGCATGTAGTTCTTATTTGTCCATGTTCTTTTTTGTACTAGTTCTTATTCTTTGTTCTTGTTCTTTCGTAGATTGATGACACCAAGCAGGGGTTCCTCGAGTCGGAAAGAATCCGGTTAATTCAAGAACAACTTTGCGGATTTCTTCTGGATGAGGTGATTACGCCAGGTGGAGAATTCTACTCAGGCTTATCATCTGTGATTGTAACGGGGAAGTCCACGGAAGAAACATCGGGGAAGTCCACTGCAAAAGCAACTGGGAAGTCGACGGAACAAGTAGAGTCGACTAAGCAGGGGAGCAAGAGAGGAAAAAGCTCTGCAAAAGACCAATCTTTAGGAAGCAAAAAAAACTAATATTAAATCTTGCTAACCTTTGATGCAATGTATTATATACACTAATATATATTTTTCGTATTTCTGTATGCACAATATTATATATGTTTTTTGCATGGGATCAACTACCGGATTTGAGATAATACATGCATACGTATATATGTACTAGTATAATATTATATTATACTAGTACATATATACGTATGCATGTATAGTATTATCTCAAATATTTTATATGGCACACGAATATATATTATAGCGTATCAAGCATTAGGATTAGTATACGTAAATACGATAGAATTAATAAACCAGAAAATATTAAAGAAAAAGAAAAAACAAAAAAAATAGTACCGGTTGGCACTTAGAACCGGTACTAATGTGGCCCGTGCCACGTCGCCGGGGGCGGGCACATTAGTACCGGCCCTCATTACCAGCCGGTACTAATGCCCACATTAGTACCGGTTTCCAAAACCGGTACTAATGTGACTTCACATTAGTACCGGCAGAACAATACCGGTTTGGAAACCGATACTAATGAGGGTTATAAACAGGTACAAATGTGCGTTTTCCTAGTACTGTCAGGATCTCGACACCGTGACACTTCCCCTATGCAAGTCTATTGCTATATCATCATGGTTACAATAACAACGCTCCTCTCATATTTATGAGAAGATCCGAATTACAGGGCTTGACACAATCTCTACCATTTACTGTTAAATGCAACTACTCTCCCGTAACCGAATCGTACAAATATTAAAAAAAATCTAACAAAGCTGGACACATTTGCTTAGGTGGAGGTTTTTGTTGATGCAAAAAGTGTGGCGAGACTAAGGTGCGTGGTGTTTGGGAAACGAGATATATGTATGCATAGGTGCGTGCTCTTCACGGAAGAAGAAGAAGAAGAAAATCCTACAAGACTTGTTCTCGTTTATCGGCGGTGGAATTTATCAGCTGCCAATAACATTTCAATCCACTTGCTCACGTGAGATCAGCAGGTGTTATTAACTATTCAAAATGCCGGCGTGCGATGGAGCAGATTTCGGCAGGGTGGTTGGCGGCGGGTAACCGCGTGCAGATCGATGTTGTTGGTTCCTGGATTATTGCTTCTGTCCTGTCTACTTCTTGCTTTCCGTGCCCCCTCGCTCGTGTTCCGTTTCAGACTCCAAACTCCGGCGCCAGGTGGGGAAAGCTAGCGCATCCCGGCAGTATATCTTTGCCTTGGCTTTTCAAAGGATGATTAATGCAAAGTTCTGTTATCCACACGAAATCTGAAATCAAAGAGAGTTTAGGGCACGTACAACGACTGTCTTTATATCGTCTCCGTGATGGTAGTTTTTCAGAAACACCCCCGCCTACCGCTACAGACGAGCCCGCCGTCGCCTCGCGAAGCAACAACGGGGGCTTGTGCTCCCAAGTCTTACCGCTCTGCTCAGCAGCGTTGTACGACCACACGGTGGAGTGCGTCGATCCCGTGCGGCAGCGGCGGGGATTTGGCGTGGCTGCGCGTGAAATCCTTCTTTCCCCGCCATTTTGTTCCATATCCATTCGATTCCCTCCCGGCTCCCCAATCCTTCCTAACCCTGCACCCATGGACGATGCGGCGAGATCAGGTAGTGACAGCGGCGACCCGTGATTTGATAAAGAAAGGCAGAAGCGGCACGGGAGTGGAAGGGGGCGACGACAGCCTAAATCGAGGAGGAAGGAGAATGGCGCAGCGGCGGCGCGGTGCTTCATGCGGCTGAGGAACGGAGCTGAAGACTGCAGCCGCGCATCAGCAAAAGGGCGGTAGAGCCATGGAAGGGTGCTAACCTGCCTCATGTGCTGCATCCCCGACACTAGCCGGCCACTCCGCGCTGCCCGCCGGCCATTGCGCCGTGCTCCTACCTGCTCAGAGCCGTGCTGCCCGCCGGCCACTGTGTCGTGCTACCTGCCAGATCCACGTTGCTCGCAAAGCCATCGCGCGCCATGCTCCCTGTGTTTCCTTAGCTGCCGGTCAGCTCTCCATGCCCCTACCCACCGCACCCCTCCATCCACTGCCCGCTGCGAAGTCAACCGCTAGAGAGACGAAGAAAGATTGAGAGATCAGAGATGAGAGAAACGGCTGAAGCTGAGCGGATAAGTCACGGTGGAGATTTTTTTCCATTGCACATTTATAGTTTAGCTCTTTCTAAAGATGTTCTTCACATAGTGGTCCTTTACAAGCAAAAAATGGGACACATGAAACTTTTACTGTTTGGTCCTTTAAATACAAAACGGCATATAGAGATCAAATTTGTGTTTGATCATCATGGTTTTTAGTCCATACATGAGAATTAATTAGTTTATAGACAGCTTTACAGACAAGCCATTGTACAAGCTGACTGTGTTGCTGTCTTTATCGAGTATGACATGTTTTGCAGTCAGCTGCCGTCAAAACCGTTGTACATGCCCTTAGTCCTCCTAATATTTGCCTTGTCTTTTCCTGCTTATCTATATGTATGTATCTACAGACAACTGGTCATTACTGTCTCCATTCCAAATTATAAGGCATTTAAACTTTTTTGGATTTGAGCAAAATTATTGAGAGGATCATGAAATTTATGACACCAAATAGAAATATTCTGAAAATGTATTCAGTGAAGAAACTAACGGTATTTATTTGGTGTCATGAATATTATTATTCTATTGTATAAATCCTGTGAAACTTTAGACGATCATATAATCTGGAACAGAGGGAGTAGTTGATTGGTATGAGCCACTCACGTCTTGGTGTTTAGTAGAACTATTATTAACCTTTAAGGGAACCGGTTTATCAGCATATTAAACATTTAAAGGAAGTACTTTTAATTATTTCATTTCACAAAGAAGAGTGCTTATTAGCATTATTTTATTTCTAAGTAGGTTCTGTTTAGTTTAGCGCATCTAGGTTTTTTGGACTAAACATTTGGCGAATTCTGCCAGAATATATATAAAAAATGTTTGTCAGCATGGGCACATGGCTTCCTGCCTGGAGAGTACAGAAATACATCTGAATCCGGAGAATAAATCTAATTAATTGCACGTTCAAAGATGAGCATCTTTTGAGGAATACAAATGGAGGTGTATATTTATTTTGTTTATAAAGGACTCATCTTTTGAGGTGTATATTTGGTGAGCGCGCTCCGCTCGCTATTCCCTCCTCGCGCACACCAGGTCCACCTTGGGCGGACCCAGCTCCTCCTCCCGTGGGGCGCTATAGGCGGCAGCGGGGCTGAATCAACGGTGGTGGCGGTACTGGAGGTGATGGTAGGTGCGCTGGAGTTGGCAGCGGCACTGGACTTGGCGGTGCGCAGCGCTGGAGTTGTCGAGGAGCTTATGCACTGTCGCCATCCCGCCATAGCACACTGCTGCAGCTCGAGGCAGCGATGTGGTGGAGCTCCATGGGTGGCTGTGCAAGGGGGCGGATGGACCTCGCTAGGAGGGCCTGCACAACGAGCGAGAGAGGTGGGTAAGCCGCAAAACGGATGCACGATGGCGCATAGAAGCTTCAAATATGACGAAATATAGTCAGGCGAGGGGGATGGATACCGTCGAGGCCCCTTACATCTTTATTTGTGTAATACTTTTTTTAACAACATCGTGGGCCGGGGAAGATCTCCACCTACTTACTCCCTCCGACCTGTGAAGAATGCAATTCTAGCATTTGAAAAACATCCCACAAAGAGTGCAATCCTAAAAAATAGATCTAACTACCTGCCTAATTAAGTAATCAGATTTGATTTGCATGCCAAAACTTACTGCATGTGGCTAAGAAACAGGGATCCTAGAATCTTTTCGCTCCACCGCTAACCTGTCCTAGAAAATCTAGAATTGCATTTTTATAGGGTGGAAGGAGTATATTCCATTCATCGAAAGCAGAGGCGGCACAATATAAATGATGATTTGGGTGTACCAGGAAGAATTACAAGGGGTACGGAGAAAAGAGTTACAGGCGACAGTAAAAGAAATTACACCAACTACTCCACATGGATGACCATTTTCTTGTATTGGCACCTCCAACAATCCATGTTTTTGACGACCCCTCTGATCACATCGGCGGCCGAGTAAGTCTCGTGCTCCAAGATCAACACATTATTGCGCGCCTTCCAAATATACCAGAGCACCAAGATGATGACATCAAGGTGCACCACTGCCGGTAGGGCGAGCTCTTTGACAAGGAACTCATTGTAGTAGCAACGAGTGAGTGCTGCTGCCTACTGGCGCATCATGGCAGCCTCAAACGACTCATAGTCGGGCAGGAGGCTGCGGCCAAGAGGAACCTGCAACGAGTCCACCATGTACAGTCCGGTATCGACTCGCGTGCCTCGACCGACCACCTCATCACCAAGGGTCTCCTTCACCAAGAACCCATGGCGGGTAAACTCGACCTTGTAATCCATGTCTGCAAGCTGCGAGATGGAGACGACACTTACACTGAGCGCTGGAACGTACAGCACACCCGGGAGGGTGATGCCGCCGCGCGTTATGGAGCCCATGCCCACAATTTCCATCCGGTATGCGTTACCAACCCAGAGGGTGTAGATGCAAGGGACAAAGCTTCCAAGATCAAAGAGCTGTCTGTTCCCAGTCAGGTGATGCGAAACTCCTGAGTCGAGGATGAAAGCATGCGTTGGGTAGAAGGGTCTTGATGCACCCATCATATTGAGCATCCGAGCCTGGCCCCTGCTGTATCTTACTGGAAAAAGTCCAAATTACTCCCATCAAGTTTAACCAAAATTTGAATAATCCTCTAAAGTATTTCTTAGTTAAGTTTACTATGTCGTTCAATTTACTCTAACACAGTTTGTCTCTTTTGTTTCTCCGTATATACAAGGGAGTTTTAAGTTCAAAACTGGCAAGTTTATAGTAGGCGACATAATAAAATTTATCCTTAAGATATAAAATTATATAAAAACTAATGACGGCAAATTTGTCAAATATCTTTTTAATATAAATTATGATGTCCACTACTGTCCTGTAAAGTCTCAAATTAAAATTCAACTTGTGTTATGGAGAAACAAAAATGACAAATTGCATTACGAGGTAACCTGAACTAAACAACATAATTTATAGGGCAAATTGAACCAAAACATAGTTCAGGGCGTTATCAGAACTTTCGCTATACTTGAAGGGAGTAATTTGCAGATATAAAATTTGCTACATTGTACACACATGTACACGCACGCGCGCACACGCACACAAACGAAAATAAGGTTGTTATTTATTTTTATGCACTACCAAGTTCAATATATAAAGTTTAAACCATTAGCAAAAGGTGATGACCAATTAACTTATACTTCAGCACATCCCCTTAAGTATGGTACATGCTCTCTTGGACTGCATATATGTAGAAATTAAACCAGCTATAATCATTTATTTAATCATGTGTACTAGGATTTGAACTCGAGACATCAGATCTTGATACATATTGAGTTGTATGCAACAATCAATTCAACATATATAAATGCTAAAGCTGACTGTACAGGTAAATTATGTTTCAACACAATTCCGTGATGTTTGGTTGTATAACACGGAACTGGATGAGCACATCACAGGCCAGCCTGTGAAGACTAATGCTAAGATTCTACCAAAACCACCATCAGCAACCACGTGACGGCCAAGCAACCAAAATAATAATAAGAAGGAAACAATACCCATCTTACACTGACGACCATCGCAGGGAGCAACAGTCTGGGGTCAACTTTAAATCTATGACCAACTGGCACAACCTAGCTAGCATACATATATATATATTACAACATAAAAATATAGCGACTCGATAACAAAAAAAAGTTAAAGCTTCCTTTATATATAAAAAAAGGAGAATTATACAACCTAGTACCAAGTATTCATCGTGACTAGTCTTCGAAAGGAGAATTCACGAGCGGAAATTGCTCGCCAAAATTTATGTATACAATATTTTTAAAATTTGAAAACTCAAATGTCAAGTGAAATCTACAAAAATGATAAACGTAGGATGCTACGACCGTATTGGTTGAAAGGGCAATGGAAATGGACTCCAGTTTGCCAATAACAAGAGTCATAAAATCACACTAGTAGATTATTGTATGCGAGACGCATGCTTATCTTTAGTGCCAAGAACGGTCGAGCCCCCGCCAGGCACCTCCTCCTGCATCCCCTCGCCCGAACACCCCCCCCCCCTCCTCCCCGCCGGCGTCAAGGTCGAGGTCATCTGCCTCGACGGCCCTGGCTTTGGCGGCTCCTGGTTCGAGGCCAAGGTCATCGGCTTCTGGCCCACCTGTTAGGAATAGTCACGCCATGGTTCGTTCCGGGCGTGCAAGAGTCCGTGTGTGTCGAGTCGTCCGCGTGGACGCCAGCAGGAATGCTGCGGCGAGGTCGGCGCGGGCACGACGCGTTCTAGAGTCCGGGTTTTGGTGTTGTTCATGTGCAAGCGTGTTGCGTGCGGGCTGCTATGTTAGTTGCGTCATGGAGTTGTTGGGCAAGTAGTGTGCATGGCACAGGTCGTGCGGGAGGAGACCACCATGCCCGGGACGAGCGAGCGGCTCTAGGGTGTCGTTGAGCGGGTCCTGCGGACCATGTGGGGTGGGAACGGCGGAGGCTCTCCATTTTACTCCGCCGTTTCCGTTTTATCGTGAAGAGGGCCAAGATACAAGAGCAATTGGCTCCGCGGCTTTCCTCTCCTTTGTTACTGTTAATTTTCCTCCTTGAGCTCCCGGTGTGTGTGCGAGTTGTAGAGAGCAAGGTGATGGGCGAGTTGCGGGAACGTGTGTCTCCCCCTAAAAATGACATGGCGGAGATGGACTTCACA
Source organism: Cenchrus fungigraminus (assembly GCA_036936925.1). NCBI lineage: Eukaryota > Viridiplantae > Streptophyta > Magnoliopsida > Poales > Poaceae > Cenchrus > Cenchrus fungigraminus. The sequence continues at coordinate 13,373,624 of CM072768.1, read as the reverse complement.
GGAGCGTCGCGTCCTCATCGACGTCGTAGAGCAGTGCCTTCTCCTGCTTCTTCATCGGGCATTCCCTCACCATGTGCCCGCGTGCGCCATAATCGAAGCACCGGCCTCGGTAGCGACTCCCGCCGCACCCCGAGCTCGTGCTGCTCCCGTCGTCGTCGTCGTGGTCGCCTCCATGGCCGCCACCGCTGCGACGCCCGCTGCCTCCATGCTAGCGCGAACGAGCCTCCCACTGACCCTTGGTGAGCAGCAGCTGCTCGCCGCTCCAACCCTTGGCCGCCGGCTCGTCCTCGGCATTCGCATCCTCCGCGACATGGAGCTGGCCAACGAGCACGTCTAGTGTCATGGTGTTGAGGTTGCTGTGGATCTCGATGGAGACCGCCACCTACTTCAGCCGCCTCGGGATGGCGTGCAACACCTTCCTTACAACGCGAGCGTCGGTCAGCACCGTGCAGTCAGGCGATCGACGCGCACAGCGAAGTCCGCCACAGCCTCACTGTCGTGGAAGCTCAGGTTCTCGAACTCCTTCATCAGTCACTGCACGTTCGCCACCTTCACATGGTCGTCGCCACCGCGCATCTTCCTCATGGAGTCCCAGGCCTCCTTCGCCGACTTCTTCATGGCAAGACCAGCCTTCATCTGTGGCGGAACGCCACGGAGGATCGCGGCCAGTGCCCGCCGGTCCCTGGCGCGGTCCTTGGTCTCCTCCTCGACCACGTCCCATTGCTCTAGCACCTCCAACGACACCTGCATAACCATCACCCACTCTTGGTAGTTGCCCTTGGTCTGCAGCGGCCAGCGGCAGCTCCACCATGCCGCAGCTAGGCATGACGCGCTCCATGGCGACGCCCGAGCTCAAACTGTCCTCCTTCTTTGGCGACTCGCCGATCTTCATTTCCTAGCCTAGCTCTTGATACCAATTGTTGGAGTAAACCACGTTCCCGGTTTACCCCAAACTTCCACCTTGACCCTGCCCCTGTCCGCAAGGGGCGCGCGCTCGAACCTTCGCAGGACGCAGGAACGCAGGAGAAGCAGCAGCGCAGCGTAGGTGGCGAGCACGAACGCGAGGTAGCCTCGCCTCGCTGCTCGCTCGATCCATCATCAGTAATGGGCAAGAAAGGATCGAAGTCCAGAACCCGCCGCCGGCCGTGGCTGCCGCCATAACCCAGACCGTGGCGGCGGCATGAGCGGCGCGACGCGCGACGCGAACATCATGGTGAGCAGCGTGGTGAGCGCCCAGACTTCTGCCTTGACCCTACCCCTGTCATCAGCAGAGGCGGCGGCGAGGACTCGGCCACGTGCAAAATTAAAGCCTAACGCTAAGTAGACGGAGCAATAGAACACGCAATTAAAGTGTAAATCTGATCCATATGGAACGCGCAGATGCATGTTTGGTATCTAATTCAATCAAGATAACAAAGTCGATGAGATCGCAGAGGGGACTCTACCTTCCCTGCAGCATCAGTTAGCTGCTCAAGCCCTTGGTCCATGAGGAGCATAGCATGCATCAACCGGCCGGCCGGCCTTCATGCTTGAGGTTGGGTATATGGCCGGGGATGGCGGGGGATTGAAAGAGTGAAGCCCTGGAATATATAGTGACCACCACAAGAAAACGGGTTGCACACGCAGTTTATTTAGTGACAGCATCTGTAACGTACGCATCAGTGAGCATAATTGCATGAGGGCTTGGTCCATGCCTGCATGACGGATGTGCTGATGACATGAGTAAGAATCTAGAGAAAACAAGAAATCATAAGGAAAGGGGCTGGGGGGTATGCATATATCCTACACGAATACTGTTCGCACCCAAATTATATTACTCATAGGGAGCCGGTAATTAATGAACCATCACCTATGCGTAATGACCGTTTTGATCATAAGAGGTCAACACAGAAAAATAAGCGAAAGGTGATCAAACAAGTCTATCGTGTCAAAAATGACGGTAGATTAAATAAAAATTCAAATTTGACACTAGACATAGAAAAGCCGACTATTGAAAAATCATCAGCTAGTTATACTGATCAAATTGTCCCCAATAATGAGCACATCACAAATAATTTAGCTGAACAACAATCATGTTCGGCTGGGGGGCAACATGATCTTAAATTGGCCGGTTCTCAAGGCACCGGTCTAACCGGTGTCCCAACCGGTCTGACCGGTCTCGCCGGAAATTCTGATAGAGCCGAGGGTATCCCGCCAAACAGCAAGGTGGTGAAGAAGAAGCCAAGTTTTGCTGAGTTATTGTATAAATATCAGAGGATAGCCGAGCAAAAGCAAAACAATCGGTTAGGAGGTCAAAGGTGGAATTCTTCATCACCAAGAGCAAAGAAAGCATCGGCGGTCATCACATTGGTCTTCATCATTTATTCCGTCGATGCATGTGCCATGGAATGCTTATTCAGGTATAAACAATTGCAATTCATGGTTTTGGATTGATCCTTGGTCTTCTTTTTATAACTATCAATATTATGCTTATGATGCACCAAGGAGCTACAGTTGGCCTCCATGGTCACATCAGGATTTAAATTGTTAGAGATATTACTCAAAAGCCGAAATTGTAGTTTCATACATGTTATACTTACTAAGTTTTGGTTTCGATTACATTAGCATCCATATAGAGTTTACATATGGACGATGCACATTGATCATTGTCTTCAACCAAATTTGATATTTGTGAATATTTTCTGGCACGCAAGCTTTACCAGAAAACAGGGGGGCATATGTTCGCACCAAAAATTGGCTGGTCTGGTCTGACAGGTCAGACTTGTGGGTCCCACCGGTCAGACCGGTGTGGTAAATTTCCACAAAATACAATTTGGACTTCGCCATTGGATAGGTCTCGTCGAGTAGATCAAGATTCATATGTGGAATGTCCAAATCGGACTCCATATGAGGGATATATGACTTCTGCAAGATCCGCACGCTGGGTGCACCGGCTGACCGGTGCCCATGACCGGTCTGACCGGTGCCCCTGATTCCGAGCCAAATTGAGGAGTCCTGATAGATTAGACTTGTAAATGGATTTCCTTGCGGGGCAAGACCTCCTCACCCTATAAATATAAAGGGTCATGGCCGATTGAGGAAAATATCACAATCGAATCTATCTTTTATCGTATTTACCTTTTTCGTTCCTCTTTACCCTACTATTCCAACCCTACCATGTTGTTCTTCCTTCATCTCCGCGATGTCTGAAGACGTCCTAGCTGGCCTGCCGAGCCTAGGACAACCCTGCGTGCACCACTCCGACGGGATCCTGCCCGAGCGACGTTTGTTGGTCTTTCACCGGATCTTTCCTCCGCGTGCTTGTTGGCTCCAAAAGGTGTCAACAAATACATTTATGAAATTTTTTGGCATACTATTTGAACAATGTATGTTGTTTTGTTATATATTTTTACTCGTGCGGTATGAAAATTATCTACTCCTGCCATATACTCCCTCCTTTCCAAATTATATGTCGTTTTGGGTTTTTTAATTCATAAATAATATTATGCCTCTAAACATAGTGATACATCTAAATGCGTACCAACGTCTATGAATCTAATAAAGCCAAAATGACATAATTTGGAATGGAGGGAGTAGAAGGGAAGCACTGTTTTTTTTAGAAATTGGAAGAAGGGAAGCACTGTTGTCCTGGTCAGGGTTTCCTATCGACATAGCTTTTCGGAACTAATATCCATTTTTGCTTGCTACGTACGCTAGCTGCCTCCAACTATAACAATAATATCCATGATTCGGCGATAACCTGTTTTGACAAGCACACGCGAAATGCCATGCTGATGAATCAGAGCACGTTAATTCAGATCGATCGAAATCATACTGGCACGTAAAAATGCCATTCAAATCACAAGTCCCCGTCGAGAATTGAATTTGTTTTCTTTCCACCTAAAACAACGCATGCACCCAGTGTCCACACGTGTAATACACATCATCAGTGCCTTGTTTGTTGGTCTAGTTTCGTCATCATGAATCCAATTAAACTTGGTTAAGCTTTCACCACACGCATTCGTGCATATATGGTCAATGGTGAGAGAATTGAATGTTCCTCTGCATTGAATTGAATGTCAGTGTCACCGAGGAAAGATCGATATGAAGCTTTCACCGAGGACGCTCCAGCCTTGTCTCTTGCTGGTGGCCTTGTCAAACGTGTATGATTCATAACGTGTTTAGACTTCAGTGTAAATCATCGCATGCCGCCGATGGGGACAGAGGCCTCCACCGCTGCGGCGCACCAACTGCTCCGGATCTTTCCAGAATACGTCTTCCAGAGCGACGACGAGCTCGTCCTTCCGCGCGCAGCGTTGGGCTCGTCCTCGTCTAGGGGTAGCCGAAAGTTATTGTTAAATTAAAGGTGCGACGAAGCAGTCATCAGCTTTGTAAACCAAATGTGAAAATTAGGTTATAAACTGATTTGAAATAAACTAAAATTCTGAACAAGTAAATTTTGTGGAGTAAGATGCAGCTGCTCCTTCAAAAATGGTGAAAAAGTTATTTGGCATGTAGCAAAGTGGAGATCCAAATAGCCCACGGCTGCTGTAAGTGCAAGGCCAACTGGATACGCTCAGCGCGAAAAAAAAAAACAGGTGCCATGGGATCTCTCGCATTTCGCGGCTTATGGCAAAAAACGAGAACGTAACATACTTGCATATGGTGGCATGCGGCCTGCTTGCCGGCGCAGTGACCGACGCCATCGGCGTGCACCTCGTGTTCAGCACATTCGTGTTCGGGCTCTCCGTACCGCGGGAGGTCAGCCTCGCGGAGCACATGGGCGAGTCGATGGTGCCGCTGCTGGGTGAAGCCGCTCCACGACCATGAGTTCCTCATCGCCGATGACCACGTCCCGCTGCTCGGTGTCGCCGCCTGCACTAAGATCCAGATCGACTTCGACGTCGCTGGCGGCGCCGCGGAAGGGAAGTGGTGCCACGGGTGGGGGTGGGGAGGCGGCGGCGCGGATGAATCCCGCCGCAGGCGGGGTAGGCGGCGGCGCGGCTTGGGGAGCGCGAGGAGACGGGCTCACGGGCGCCGCTCGTGGCTGTTGTGATGGGTGGGGGAAACGAAAGGCGACCGTGGGCCCACTGTAAATAGCCTAATTAACACCTGTCACACCCTGAAATTTCTAAATTTCAGGATGTGAATAGACAGAATAGTTAAACACTGATTTTCTCATAATTTTAAAACTTTTTCAATATTTATTTTCTTTACATGAAATATAGTATAGGAAAAAGCCGTTGATTGTTTTTAAATAAATAAATTGATTCAATGTGTGTTGCATTCAAGCCCATGCATCTTATTGTTTTATGAGTACAAAAATGTTTTAAAATGCGTCTAGGTGCTGATCAAATCCTTCCGAGAATTTTCTGATTTTTTCTGGAATTTATTCTCACTTTTCTTTAGCTATTTCTGTTTATTAGAAGGCTCTAAAATCTTTTTCATGAGCTCCAAATATTTTATTTGGATTATTCGTGCTCTGTTATGGCTTTAGGAATTTTTCTGAAATTTTTGGAATTTTCTGAGTATTTTTCGTGCCTCTAAACATTTTCTAGACTTTTCTGGAATTGTTTTTCACTGAAAAGTATTTCGGAAATAATAGACCTTTTCTTTTATTTTGGGCTGAGTCCGGATCCTCAAGCCTGACCCAGTCCGCCCCGACCCACTCCATCCTAGCCCCAGGCCCAATCGAGCCCAACTGTTGCTCTCCTGTGTCCAGGCCGGACACGGCAGCGTCGCCGTCCTTCCTCGGTGTGCGTGCCACGCCAGGGCTGCACCCACGGGCCCGCCTGATGCCCCCGTGTGCCCTGCTGCTCCACCACCACCTCACACCCCTGCTCCTCGCCTATGCAGCGCCGCCGCCTTGCACGCTCGCCAGCCGAGCCGAGCGCCAGTGGCCGCTCGATTTCCACCTCCTCCCTCGACAATCGGAGCGAGGGACCGCCACCAGGAGATGCGCGACGACGCGTCGCGTTCAGCGAGCACCCTCGCGACGCCGGGGAGCACCGACGCCGTCACAAAGTCCGGCCGCCCCAAGCTCGACCGTCGGCGCCGTCGTCCTCGAAATCTGGCCGCCTCCCTTCATCCCCACCGTCGGTGAGCACATCATCGAGTTCCCCTCGACCTCCTCTTCCTTTCCCTAGCTTCACTCGAGTCCCTCGACGCCCAAGCCGCCGGCGATTTGGCCACCCAGACCCGTCGTGCGCCTCTGTCCTGAGGAGGAAGAAGACCTCCTCGTTTTTCAGTAAGGCCCCTAGGGTTTCTTGTAATCTTTAGTAGTTTCCCCAGTGTCTTAGCAAATCTTTAGGAAACCCCTGATAGATTAGATTCCTTAGATCCAGATCCAACTCGTGGCCTTTTTCAGATCTAACCCTAGGTTTAGATCTATTCGCAAGCACTGTTCATGTGTCTCATGAATCTTGTCTGGTAACTCCTAAGATCTATAGGAAATAACATCTAGGTCCTCCAATCTTGTTTAATCCATAACTTGTGTGTTTTAACTCCGTTTTCATCCGTTCAAGTTACGTTAGGTTCATAATAATATATAGTACACGTTAGTGGTGAGTATTTATCATGAATTTTTTCTAAAAGTTAATTTAACATTAATTTTGATTAATACTTAGTTAAGTGTGCCTTTTCTAAATAAAAGCTATATATTTTCATTATCAATATTAATTTGATTAATGTTTATTTCACATGCTTTTGTAAATAAAATCTAATTAGATCTTTACCTCGGTTTTTCGTAAACCAAATGTTAATTTATTTAATAATTAATTAACTTTTCTAATTAAAATATGATTAGGCTTTTATACCGGCTTTTATAAATAAATGTTAATTTGATAATATCAATGCCATGATGTTTTCAATAATAATATGATCCACTCGAATCATAAAGTTATGTTTAGATGATTCATATAGTTTACCTTTTCTAAGTTAAATGTGTAATTATTTAATTTATACATTAATATTTATAAATAAAAGTTAACTAGTTCTTTCTATCGGTTTTGCAAATAAAGTTTAATTTGAATTAATTCCCACATAGGATATTTTCTTTTAGAAATATCCATTACACATGCTTTGCTAATTAAAATGAACCTAAGCTTATAGTCTTTCATGTTCATAAATGCAACTCGATCGATAGCCGTTTTCTATCAGCTCCATCTCAGTATCTCCTTTTGATCAAGTCTATCTGAAGCTCTAAACCTTTCTAGTGTTAGCTCAAGCTCAAACCATGTGCATCTAATCAGGCCTTTCTCTTCTAAGCACGGTTTGTGTGCTTTAGTGATCCATATAATCAAGCCTATCCTTCAGTACGCTCTTTTAAAGCTTTTCTTTTGATTGGTGTATTGTTCTTAGTTTGCTTGTTTGTTTTGCTTTGTATATGCGTGTGCCGATGATTGATGCGAGTAGAATGAATGTCGTTAGAGAGCATTGAAGAGCTTGAAGGTGAAAACACTCTGAGAAACAACATTACTTTGGTTAAAGGCAAGTGTGTCCTTGTTCTTTTGTCCCAATAATTATTTAGTCACTCATTACATTACTTGCATTAATTTTGATGGGTTCCGCTTAAGGATGATGACTAGTATTCTTTTTACCATTGCCTTGTATAGCCGGGTTGTTTAATTAATATTGATGGTAGATGTTGTTTAGTGTGCTCAACTGGGTTGGTAATAATCAACATGGTTACACTTTTATGCTCTATGTTCCTTTATGATAATTTTATTTACAAGATCATATGTGTTAGTTGGAACATGGAGAACCACCTAGGAAAATAGTGCAACCATAAGACAAATGGCTCTGTCTTGGCCAATTAATTAGAGGACTCTAGTGTTGGACCGGTGATTAGGGGGGCATGACTCGCGGAACCTCGTGCACTAGAACACACAAGGGAAGTCTTTGTAAAGACCTCGTAGCGTCCCTATGCAATCACACATCGGTAGTGTGGTATGATGCCTTGCAAGCATCGCATGGTTGGGTCCAAAGTTCTTCGGGACTTTTACGCGACTTGTGGTGAAAGTGTACAACCTCTGCAGAGTGTAAAACTAATCGGTTAGCCGTGCTCATGGTCAAGAATGGCCTGGACCCTCACATGATAATTGAACTTGAAGATGAACTTAAATTATTGTTTATGGTTAAGCTTGCAATATTCTTATGGTATATCTTACCTGTATGCTTAATGTGGGTTGATATATATTTATATCTTAGTAATCAGGTGCTAATAAAATTTGACCAACTAAAAGTGCTTAATGCAGTCAACCTGTCAGACTTTCCTTGTTTAAGCCTTTCCATTCATACTTTCCCCACACTTGCTGAGTACGACATGTGCTCATTCTTGCTATAAACAATGTTGCTCGGAGAGAGGAACCTGCTATGAAGTTGTTGTGAAGATGTTGCTGGTGCTAGGTGTACGCAACCCCCAGTCGACTGCCTGTGATGTTTGGAGTTTTCGTTTCCAGGATTTAGGGTAAATCTCTGATAATCTTTATTTTTCTTATGAGATATTGTTTCTGTTATTCACTTATGTCAACTATATGTATGAAACTTGATCCTGACATACATATAGTTATGCACTTGGTTTTCTTTTGAAAAACAGGTGTGACAGCACCTTTTGGTGAAATAATTTTTTTGAGTAGGCTAGTTGCAAATAGGTCTAAAATAGTCTACATGTTTGGCATTTTTTAAGCTATTTGGATTAAAATGAGGAGGGCTAAAAAACAGCCTATGGATTCGAACACCCCCATTGTCTTTTTGCCTTGACGACGGGACAGCGAGCCCCAGCAGTGGCACGAGGCACAACGCGGCGTGGCTAGGAACGGCAGCACGATGCTCACCGTGGCGACGACCATGCTGTAGGCCCCACGTGGTGCACGACGGGGAAATCGAGCTCGAGGCTGACGAGGAAGAGTAGGCCTAGGCCCGACACAGTGTACAGCACCGCAGGGGAAGGGAATGGCGAGTGGGGGCCGCCGGTGACGGCCGTGTTGGTTCCTTTGCTCGGGGAGTGGAGAGAATAGCTGGAGCAGGAGTGTGTGGGCTGAAGACTGCGACAATGAAGGTGGTGTGGAAAGTTGGAGTGGAGAGGAGAGCTGCTCCTGAATATGTGATCAGTTTGTGCAGGAAAAAAATTGGATTTTAATTTGCTTGTGCTCAAATAATTAGGAAAATATATTAAATGTCAACTAGCTCTCGGATCCAAATATCTCAAGAGCTATTTTATTGAAGAGCTATTTGTTTAGACTGAACTTTAACCCTCAAAATAGCTTTGGATATCTCTCCGAACACGCCCAATATATACATCTCTCAGTCAGCTTACAGGGCACAATTCGTGTGATCGACAACAATAAATTTGAGACTCTCTCAGTTGGCAAAACTTAGCACCACCGAAATGGAAATTCTTTTCCTGGTTTGCAATCCAAAATTGGGTCTGGACTTGTCACGATCCTAAGATCGGATGGGTAGCTGGAGGGGTCCACCAGCGTCACGCGCGGTGGATTGGCTCGACAGCGGCGGCACAACAGGGAATCAGAGGGAGAAGGAGAGCTTGCCAGAGGCGAGAGGAGGAAGAAGGCGATAGCCTTTCTGATAATTCATTCATCGATACCCAACCAGTCGATGTCCCTAGTACAAGTAGTGATGGTACCTGGGCTCAGCCCAACACACAAGGTCTCGCAGGCCCATCACACAACCCAGCTATCTCAGGCCCAAATGTTGGGTCATGACAGGAGTGCGGATAGAACTACAAAAAATCCTACAATCCATGACGAAATCGTCATGACGTTTTCAGATTTCGTCACATATTACACTGATCCATGACAAATAGTCAGTTTTCGTCATAGACTCGCAATGTTGGATATGAAGCCCGATATGAAGCCCAAATACTATGACGTTTTACCAATTTCGTCATAATTCGACCCACGATGTGTTTTAGCATTTCATCATGACAATAAATTAAAAAATATCATGTAACGTGTGAAAAGAAATATAGATAATCATGATCGATAAATTAAAAAACTTCATGTACTAAACATGTGATGGGACGTACCATAAATTCCCATTCTCAGTTTCCAGAATTTCATCCAAGATTAAGGTACCAGTCCCACTTCTATGCACAAGAGTGGCTGACTGTGGTGATAACAATTTCTGTACTAGTGTATGTTCTTGTTCCTGCACACGAGCTCTGGAATAGGCAGTCATCTGCTACATGTATACTTGAATACTTGAAGTCCTATTAACGGCTGCTCAGATTGTTTCTGCTCCGTTTGTTGACTGCTGCTCACTACTTGGTTGGACTTGTGGCATGACGGTTAGCTTCTAATCATAAGTTGCATTAAGCTAGCATGGAAAATATATGTTTGTGGGGGTGGTAGTACCTTAATCAAATGTTTATTGATTGCACTCCTGCAATATTGTTAGATGTGCCACATTAGTACTTAAGTTAGCATGATCTGATGCTGTATTAATCTTAGTCTGCACACCGTTCCATTTGGAAAGTAGCGGTACTTATTCTTGCATATTTGTGAAATTGTGGTAATTAACTCATTTATGCTTATTTCTAGGTATAATAACTTGTATTTTGCTTGCTCGTCTTAGAATATGTACCTGTATGCTTACTGCAGTAATTTGCTTCCCCATTTCTATAGTTCCGTCTAGTCTTTAACATACCTCATAGTTGTTTTTTACTGTAGTTTTAAATATCAGTTCAGAGCTTATGAAGCCTACTCTTGCCTAAATTTTTGTTGCTTAGATAATAACAGAGAACTCCTTGCAAGGAGTCCCATCTAAACCATGACACTGGCTGATGTTCCGAAGTTTGAACTTGTAATGCTATCATCTAAACCATGGTACTCCGACTGAACTTGTAATGTTGTTGTCACTAGATCTGTACTTGTTTGACCTCGTATCTGTAGTTCAGCCTCGACTGTTGGCTATTTGGCAGTCCTCCAGTTCTATCTGTAGCTGCAATTTTGACAATTGAGTTCAGTGTGGTCGGCAGTAGTTTCTGTTAACCCTGTAGTATTTCTTGTTCTGTTCAGTCAACTTCACTTCTATATATTTTTGGTTCTGAGTCTCAATACATGTGGAAAAAAGGAGTATTTCTCTTTAATTACATTGCATTTAAGTACTACAGTTGAGTATCTAATCACATTTAATTTATTTGCAGGCAAGCAAATTGGTAGCTGTTGGGCACCTTGCAGCATGTGTGGTGTAGAGGTTAGTTTCTGCCATATGTAAGAATGCCATTAGGTAGATCCCTAATCTGATAAACACAATTTTGGTGGAACTTAACTTTGCAGGAACCAAACTGTCTATAGTTAACTTTGCAGGAACCAAACTGTCTATACTGGTGTCTATACTGCCTTACCTGTCTTTTGATGGTGATATATGGATCTGGTGATATATGTTGTATATGGTGATCTTGTGCCAAATGATGGATGCATTTTTTGGTTAGATTTGATTTGTTTTTTGGAATCTATACTTGTTTTGAATCTGTTGGGATATTTATTGGGCTGAAATATATCTGGGCTGTGTCTGGAATGTATGTAGGCCATGCTTAAAATTTATTTGGGTCGGGCTGTAATGTATTTATATAGGCTAAAACATCTATCCAATTTGAGGCTCAGTTTAAATTCGGCCTAGTAACAAATTGCTCATGCTGACTATCATCATCTGCCACGTGGCAGCCACATTAGCGCCACACGACAGCCACGTCAATGCCATGTGGCTGCCACGTCACTGCCACGCGATTGCCATGTCATCTTCCATGTGGCTGTCATGTCATCTGCAACGTGGCGACCACGTCACATACCACATGGTTGCCACATCATCAAGTGACATGTCATCAATTGCCACATCATCTGCCATGTCAGCAGCCAACTCATCTCTACAAGTGACGTGACAAAGTTAATCTATGACGATCATTTTCGTCATAGACTTTGGGTTTCGAGCTGGGTTCAATGGGCTTTATACCAATCTATGACGGCTTCAAAACGTCATGGATCACGTTAATCTATGATGAAAACGTTAATTCGCCATGACGCTTAATCTGTGACGTTCAATACATGACGATCTGAAATTTCGTCATAGATGCGTTTTATGACGAAATTTTGATGATCCGTGACGAAAATCAACAGTCGTGGACTGCATGATTTTTTTAAGTGTAGATTAGAAAGGAGAGGGGATGGCCGCATAATGCCCTATGCACTTTATGTCATATATGCGACGCAGGAAACTAGAGTGCACCTTTTTTCTGCTGACTGTGACATACTTCCCCCGTCCCGCAAAGATAGTCGCCGGACAAAAAACTCACAACCCAATGCAAGTAGCAAAAGTCGCTAATACCCCTACAATTTGACAGCGACACACGGAGAGAGAAAATCGCCGCGGCACCGAGAAATCTCTGCCGACCACATCGCCACGCCGGTCGCCACAGCAGAGCCCGTCACCGGAGCAGGGGAGCACCGCCTCGGGCTGGCCCTCTTCTCCGCCATCGGCTCCGCGGTCGCCGCGGTCCGCGCCACGCTATGGACGGCAGCGTTGAGGACGTTGTTGCCGCGACCATGAGCTGGTGGAGGCATCGGTCGGCATGCGCGACGTCGGTGGCTGGGACGACGGCCGGCGGCGAGGATGCGCGTGACGCGGCCGTCGTCGAAATCCTCGCCGGGGAGGAAGAGGACGCAGGCGAGGCAGCCACGTGCGCGTGCCATGAACGCCGCTTCCAGATCTGGCGCCGCCGGCCACAGAGCCGAGGGGCCGCTGGAGATCTCCGCCCCCAAGCGTCGTGGCTGCCCAGCTCTCTCCGCGGTGACCGGGTCCGCCTCCGAGATCTCCGCCGGGGTCCCCCGTCGCCGTCGCCGACAGCCACCACAGAGGAAGGGAGGGAGAGCGCCGTCGGATCGGCGGTGGAGGACGGCACGCGAGCTCCACTCCGGCGCGTCGCTGCCCTGGAGCACGCCCCGCCGTCACGCTCCTGCAGCAGCCCGTCGTCGCCGTACCACCCCTGCAGCACGCCCCGCCATCACGCTCGCAGATGCCGACGCGGGCGGAAGGAGGCCGGCGCGCCCCTGCCCCAGCTCGCGGACGCCGGCGCCCTACTTCGTCGCCGGAGCTGCAGGGGAGAGAGAGGGCGGCACCGGCGGAGCGAAGAGGAGAGGGAGGGGCGCAGCGCAGGGGATGGAAACGGAGGAGCCGAGGAGAGGGGGCCTGGGCGGGGCTCGCTCGCTCGCTGCCTCGTTGCGTCGTGTGGGGCTGAGAGGCTTATTTTTTTAACCAGGCAGTACAGAAGAGCAGCTACGACCTACTCTGGCATGCTAGCGAGCGACGATGATATTGGGACGGGGAGCTGTAGCTTGCGCGACCAACGTTACGGGACGGAGGGAGTATAGCAGAAAGAATCTGGACAGAGGTGAGCGCACGGACCAGAAACGTGAACCTGCAACCAAACTCCTGGAGCCAGTGGTGGACGAGGTTAGCCGAAAGTCCAGCGACTGACAGGAAAGGACTGCTCAGTCTTATTAGTCTCGTCCTCGCTCTGGTGTGAGCGGAAACGCTCGGATTTTTTATCCCAAGGAACAAACATTCAACCACCAGAACCAAGGATCAAGCTTTGAATTGGATAGTGGCAAAGCACCTTGTGTCCTAGGCGTTGTGGGTCATACACTCGGCAAAAGCTATGTAAAATGACAGAATACTGCCACTTTGCCGAGTGTTTTGCCAGAGACACTCGGCAAACGACATATGTTCCAAGTGTAACACTTGGCAAAGTGACATATCAACACCCCTTTTTATTTCTCGATCGCGTTAAATGTACCCCCACTCAAACAGTATTCATCACAAGCAGTTAATATACATCACAGACATCACATATATCATAAAGAGATTATTCCTTATTTGACCCTCAAAAACTTACTCATGTCCTTCTTGACCCTCAAAAACTTTTGGTTCCCTATTTGGCCTTGAACTTAACTTTCCATTCCTCATTTGGTCTTCTGTTACAATTTCCATCCAAAATCAGTTAAGTGCCCTGTGAAATGACATTTTTGCCCCTGTGGGCCCCACCATCATCCTCTTCTCCTCCTCCCCTTTCTCACTGTCGCGCGGGGACCCACCTCACCCAAACTTATCAACTCCCAGTCTCCCACCCGTGCTCTCCATCTACCCCCATCTCTCCCGAGCACAGCGCACGGCTGCCACGAGGCCAGGCCGGGGGGCCCCCAACCGGCCCTCCCCGGTCCTCGGCACAATGAGGTGGATCTTGGTGGCAACGAGCACAAGGTGGCATCGGGACGGCCACGGCACATGGACGGCCACGCCGGGAGCCTGGATGATGCATCCGCGGCGGAGATGGAGCCACGGCAGGAGGCTGGATGATGCTGCAGTCGCTCAATGGCGGGAGCGGTATGATGCATCCGGGAGGGAGGCGTTGCACCCCTCCTCCACCGACGCCACCGCACCTCTCCTGTGCCGCTATGGGGGGCTGGTGCTGCTGCTGGCCATAGGCGCTGACGTCCTGGGACGGCGGGTACGCCAGCGGCGCGTCGAGGTCCTATCGCCGGCGGGAAGGTGCTGGTGGAGGAAGAGCAGGGGTCTGCGCCTGCCGGCCATGGCTCGACAACCGCCCGTGTGCAGCGCGCCGAGCCTTCTCTGGCGGCCGCCATGCCCCGCCCTCCTCCTATGCGTTAGCTCAAGCAAGCGCGCCACTCCTCTGCTACCATCAAGCGTGCCGTGCTCCGCCACTTCGGTCAGCCCTCGCCGTGTTGCTCGATTCCGCTCAGTTCAGGGAGGGGAGCTCGAGCTCCGGTCGGAATAGCTTGGCTCCTTGCCACCACAGCCACCGTACGAGTCAGTGCCTGCCAAATCGAGCATCGCCGCCCCTTCTACGCCAAATGTGGCAGCTGCCGACCGGGCTCAAGCGCCACCGACTGGTGCTCTGGATCCAACATGATTCAGAGGTGAGAAGGGAGGAAGACAGGGGCGTGGAGCCCTGCGACTGCCATGTGCTCCGCCTTTGCCCAGGCCCGACCGTGGCTCCTGCTCCTCCGCACCACCGCCTCGGCCAGCCGCACCACCCTCTCCTCTATCCACCCCCAGGAGAGGAAGGCCTTTAAGGTTGTCAGAAAAAGGAAGGAGAGGAACCAAGAGGTTGCGGTGGGTCCACGTCTTCCAAGGGGCAAAAAGGTCATTTTACCGGCCACTTAACGTCTCCTGGACGGGAAACCGAACGGAAGGTCAGATAGGGAATTAAAAGTTGTACTAGGGTCAAATTGGGAACGAAAATTTTTTCAGGACCAAGAAAGGGATGGAGAAGTTTTTGAGGGTCAAATAAGGAATAATCTCTATCATAAATATCACAATAACTGTCACAGGCATAGCATATGTCACAATAACCATCACAAACATCGCATTTAGATAGATAAATCCACAAGTCTGACTCCACAAGTTCACTTGTTCGACAACACATAAAGCCACAAGTGCGACACCACAGAAATCCACACGTACATTTGTTCACAACCGCAAAGTTTCAAATCCACAAGTACGGCATAAATAGGCACTCACTGAGGCAGAGTTGAGAACCAGTGCTGGTTGGCCGACAAATCTGCATCCTGAGGCGAACCATTCGATGTTGCCGACGGATTCTGCATAAAGGAGAAGAGGTTGCATGTGTGAGATAGAAATGCCACTGAAACACTGACATTTTTATCTTCTCAAAGTAATAATTAAACTACTGTACTACTTCCAACTTACTAGGCATGCATATTCCGGATGGCTTTTTTTTTGTTTTGCAAATCAACTACATGGACTGTAGAATGAGAGAATAAAGAACACTCCACATACACTTTGCTTCTCAAGACGTCTAAAATGAGAGTTGGTATAGATATGGACGGAATGGCAAAGTCCGTAAAAGTTACATGTGTGAGATAGAAATGCCACTAGATCTATAAGGTTGTTAAGTGACTCACGGTGAAGGAGCGATTAGCATCAGTGGTGGCGCAGGAGTACCCATGCTCATGGGAGACAGTTTCCATGTACTCATGCCACTACCACATCATCTGCTGCACCGTGAGTTGCTTGGATTCCCTCTCTACCACCATTTCCTGCATCATCTGCTGCTCGGCCTCCCGATCTGCCACCACCTTCACTTCAATCTCCCTTCGGACCCTCCTCTCTTCTTCCAGAGCATCCTACAACAACATTCCATCCCAATGTTACAATGAAGAGCTAATGTACGTAAGAATCAATGAAAAATGAATAAAATAGAAATAACCTGAAGTGCCTGGCAGCGCTCTGCCTTGGGCGTATGGACGGGTCAGTTGCTTGAATCTGGGAGATTATTGTATAAAAATTCAGTATGATGGAGTACAAAGTACTGAATGAGAACTAAAGATGCTTCCTTGCTTGCTAATTAGTTGTTCATTAGCTACACCCGTTTAGTTCTCATGAGCATATCCAGCTAAGAAAAATATAATCCTTCAAACGGAGTAAGATGCTTCCTGCGTGAATGCACGATTGAGCTATTGTTATGCAGTTGACTTGCTGTGTCTGACCTGAAGTCAATCGGCCCTACAAATTAAACATTATATTCAATTCATATTAACAACACGCGCACTTACTAAAAGGAGCAGTGGACCAATTCAAAGCTAAGTGCTTGGCAACTAGTACATGAAGCACACAGGGTGGTTTGACATCAGATTTGCCCTTCAGATCTTATTAACTTGCATCCACCACATGTGTGCTGGAGAGAAAGAATACAGCTAAATGGTGAATATGATGACCAAAGGGAAGGGCAATGATCTCAGCTTAATTAATTAAGGTCATAATTGGAGGGTCCATCAAAGCTAGTTCAAGTCTACTACCTTCCAAATTGTAGGTCATTTTATCTTTCCTAGTTCATACATATTATTGTCCTTCTAGATATATTATATTTCTAGTAGGAATATTTATGAAGCTGAAAATATCAAAATGATCAATAATTTGAAACGAAGTGAGTACCAGAGAAGATAATCCATATGAAAAGATAGCATAATTGTGTGGATCACTTAGCTTTGACAACTAGCCAGGCAAACCGACCATTCAGCAGTTCGAAGGTTCGAATTCAAAACTATAGTGCAAAATAGTTTACACAGTTATTTCTGAGTAATAAAAAGCTCATTTTGTGATAGAAATAAAAATACAAAATACACCCACCACACATTCGAAAAAGCACAATTCTGACACGGCCTGGTGCTAGTGTCCCGCCATAGTGCCAAAAGTGCCACTGTCTGTGCCGTCAATTTGGCACTACGGCACGTAAGTACAGGCACGAGCATGACACGGTTAATGAGATGGCACAATGGTGGCCTATTAAATCATGGCATGCTAAAGGATCATGTAATACCCTGTACAAAAATAACCCTCAAACCCTAATATATAATTCCCGCCTTCCCCTTCCCACCTAGCCCCACCACGCCCCTGCAGTCGCTCCCTAGGCGACGCGCTGGCCCCTAAAGATGGGGACGGTGCGGGTCGGCCCATCGGTTTGCCGACCCGACCCATCAAAATGACCCTAACGGGCTCCAATTCCGACCCACGAATTAACTTTGGGTCAGAGGATCAGAAATCACGAAACCAAAGGGTCGGACGGTTCGACCCGATCCCCTTCGACGACGCAGGCAACGCCGCCGCCGCCGCCGCTCTCTCACGTCGCCTTGGCCATAGAGAGTTCGACGGCCATGGGTGGATGCAGGTCTGTGTCCTCCCAGTCTCCTCCACAAAGCCATTCCCTCCCTCTTACCTTTCTCATCGGCTCATCTGTCATCTCCTGTCTTCTTGCTGCTAGGGTTGGAGACTTGGAGTTGATTGTCGTTGCAGGCTCCTGCGCCGTCCTCGAGTGAGATGGCAGCTCAGTTGCTCCTCCATCTCTCCGCGTCGAATCCTCCACCCACCACTCGAGCAACCCTCACCGGCACCAGATTGATCCCAGGTTTCTAATCTGCTTTTCCTTGCCTCTCCAATGACTCTCAGGTTCTGGACCTTGTCACAAATATGAGTGGGGTTGTGAATTAAGTTAATTTTACTTCGTGCGTCATAGTTTGGTCATGTGTCATTGCTATTCCTTCGTTGTTCTCTGAAACCACACATCTTTTGTACTGCTATCAAAGCTCTGAACAGAGCTCTTGTTTGCAAGTAAAATAGCATTGGACATGTTAATTTACACTCGCACTAATGGAAGTGTATTGCAGTTTGCAGATTATGCTGAGGGAAATCTTTCTTTGCACATATTTTAGTTTTCTATTAAGTTTCATATCTTTCTTTGTATGCCTAAAACCTTAAGTGTAGTATCACAGATTCACAGCATGTAGAGGGATCTCATACAAATTAATGACGCGCCACCCTACCTCTTTGATAGATACTAGTATAATAAAAATTAGTAGCCCTTTGGCAACTTTGATTGGGTTTTGGCACTGCTATACTCCTGCCAATCATTTGGCGCAACGAGTGCCCCTGTTTTGCTCATCCATTATTTGGAATGTTGGCACCATATTCAGTTAGCTCTTACTCTTTAGCCTTGTGTGCTCATTGCCTTTTTTGGAGTAGAACAACTAGTAGATTCGAGCTCTTTCTTGTGATGGGTTTAAAAAATGACACCCCACTCAGCCACTGGTGATCCCGTCTGCTGCCTATGCCTACTTATCCTTTCATAGATTTTCATGTCATTACTCTAAACTGGTAGATATTGGAAATCATATATACTCTGTTCTCTAGTGACAATGTGTTCTACTGCATTTTCTAGATCAAATTAAAAGACAGTGCTCTCAAGTTGATGCATTTTCTAGATCAAATTAAAAGATTAATTTTCTACTGCTGACATATATAATCCCATTTTAGTATGTGGTGTTATGGTGTGCCTTATTAACTTGTTCAGTGACTTGGCATGCAGGGATCCTGTTCAAAGTATGAGAGAATTGTAGTGATGACTCCTGCTTCATAAGCTTGCCTTGCTTCATTATTGGGAGATGAGTGTGGGAACTTTATAAAGTAGCTAAACCTTCTTCGAAGCTAGATATCTACCGATGTACGTGGAGGAAAGGGTAGCAATTTAGTCACATATGTGACCATTGATTGCCAAACTGGAACAAAAGATTTCTTTACAACAACAACAACTTAGCCTTTTGTCCCAAGCAAATTGGGGTAGGCTAGAGATGAAACCCACAAGAAACAAGGGTAGGAGAAGCACAAAGCACAAGAACACATCCTATGCCTAACATCCTCATCAATGTCACCATCCTTCTGTAGCATCGATCCCAAATACGTAAAGGTCTCTTTCTTGGCCACCACTTGTCCGTCGAGGCTCACAACTCCATCTTCATGTCCAGTCATGCTGAAATCGCACATCATATACTCGGTCTTGGTCCTGCTGATTCTGAAACCTTTCGACTCTAAAGCGTCATTCCACAGCTCAAGCTTCCCATTAACCCCTGCCCTGGTGTCGTCAACTAGCACCACATCATCAGCAAAGAGCATACACCATGAGATACCACCTTGGATGTCCCTTGTGACCTCATCCATCACCAAAGCAAATAAATAAGGGCTCAAAGTTGACTTCTGATGTAGTCCTATTTTAATTGGAAAGTCCCTAGTGTCACCACCGCATGTACGCACACACGTCACCACATCCTTGTACATATCCTTGATAAGGGTAATGTACTTAGTTGGGACTTTGTGTTTTTCCAAGGCCCACCACATGACATTTCTTAGTACTTTGTCATACGCCTTCTCGAGGTCAATAAAGACCATGTGCAAGTCCTTCTTCTGCTCCCTATACCTCTCCATCAACTGTCGTAGCAAGAAAATCGCCTCTATAGTTTACCTTCCAGGCATGAACCCAAACTAGTTTTGAGTCACGCTTGTCGCTCTCCTGAGGCGATGCTCGATAACCCTCTCCCAGAGCTTCATCGTATGGCTCATCAGCTTAATCCCTCGATAATTAGTGCAACTTTGAACATCTCCCTTGTTCTTGAAGATCGGCACTAATATACTTCTCCTCCATTCCTCAGGCATCTTGTTTTCTCGGAAAATGAGGTTAAAAAGCTTTGCTAGCCAAACTATGGCTCTAGCACCCAAACATCTCCACACCTCGATGGGGATGCCATCGGGGCCCATCGCTTTACCTCCCTTCATCCCCTTCAAAGATTTCTTTACTTCTCACAATTTTGTTCCTACTTAAGATTTAAATCTTGTCTCTTGTAAGATATATAAAATGTTCAGGCTTCAGCTTGTTTCTTGTCAGATACAATGTTCATGTATGCAGAGCTTTTAGCATCAATTCATTGATTCACATCTTGTCAAGAAAGTTAAGATCCTTTGCTCAATGGCTTAAATCCAATCCATGCGAGTGATAATGTGATGGTCTGCTACTAGCCGCGCTCGTCTGCAAGACTGACCACGTGAGCACTTGGCTGCTGGCCTACTACAGCTAACTAGCATAGGATGTACAATGTAAAAAAAAACGATCCACAAGACCCAGTGGAGCACCGGTTCGAGCATAATAATATAAATGGATCTATTGGTGCTCCACAGTAACTCGTATGGATCGCCGGGTCGATTCCAGTTCGCTCCTCAGGAGCGACCATTCCCACCTTTACTGGCCCCTCTACATCTGCGGCCATCCTGCTGTGCGCCGCTGGATTCCTCCGCCCCTCCATCTCGGCTATGCGCAGGACCCTTCACCTTCGCTCTTCCACCTCGACTCCACGCGACCGCTTCGGCCGTTGGGCCCCTATGCCTAAGGAGCTATTTTGTCGTGCCTAAGCCAAGAGTTGGGCACGGTGGCCCGAGATTGCACGACGCGGCAGGACGTCGGACCCCATAGTGTTGTGCCGCATCGTGCTCGTGCTCCCGTACCGTGTGGCCAGGTTGGCCATCATCTATAGTCGTCCGCGCATGAAATGTGTTGTTTATTGATGAGTGGCATTGGCATGTTGAATATAGTTGTGGCCAGTAGCTACCTCCGTTCTATAGCTTTTGTTTTTAATTAGTCAATCTTCTTTTGACTTTGACCAAGTCTAAAAACCAATAATACACCCACATGTAAACTATAAAATTACTTAAGGATGCTATGCTAACTCCTAAGCTAGCAGCGTGAACACTTAACGAAGTATATATTGGGGCGAAGAGATGTGCATCGATCCACCAGGGCATGCAAGCAGGAGAGCGATATGGCCGACGATGCTGCATCGATCATTAGCCACTTTTCGCACCCAGAGCACGAGCTGGTGAAGCGGCACTACATCGGGCCGTTCCTCTGCGACATGTGCTGGGAGGACCTCTCCGGCCCGGCCTACGGCTGCACCGCCGGCTGCGACTTCGCCATCCACGACACCTGCGCCGGCCACCCGCAGACTCTCCTCTCCCCGGAGCACCACCCGCACGAGCTCGTTCTCGAACAGACCCCGCGCCGCGACGACGTGACGCGCTCCTGCGACGTCTGCGCCGGCGTCTGTGCCGACGGCAGCTTCGTGTACCGCTGCCCGGCGTGCGATTTCGACATGCACCCGCGCTGCCTGCGGCTGCCCCCCGTCGTGCGCGGCACGCGGCACGAGCACGACCTCACGCTGCAGGTCGTCGCTGCCGACGCCGACGATGAGGGACGACGGCGCTGCGCCGCGTGCCACAAGGGGGCCGCGTGGTACTACAGTTGCACGGTGTGCACCGACCTGGATTTCCACGTCTCCTGCGCTGCGGCCGGCGGCGGTGGGGCGGTGGAGAACGCCTCCGCCGGTGGAGGAGATCCTGCAGGTGAGCATCTTCTCGCCAGGATCAATGCTCAGAGGGACATCAGCTATAAGCTTGCCGTAGCGAATATCCAGGCGATGGGAGCCGCCTCCATTGCAGAGCTTGCGTCCGGGGGCCGCTACCGCTACCGCACCAGAAGGTTTTAATGTTTTATTAACACATCGATCGGCTTCACGATGTTTGTTTGTTTTGCAGTCTCCCATGCTTGTTTAATGTTTTGTTTTTCCCTTCTCAAATTCATATGGCTGGCGTGTCCAGTATGTATCTTTAATTTTTCCTCTGGTTGTGAATTCAAGTGTTTTGTATGAAATTCAATTCCAAATGGTAGGGGGCACTGCAGTCCGTTACCAAAAATAAGAAGAAAATAGACCAAAATTTTCCCTCTGAAATTGATGACAACTTTTGTCATATATATGTGGAGTGCATTCCATTGCATATTAACCACAGCAGAGTGGAACAGCAAAAGTAGCAACAGCTAAATTTGCTCTTCTAATAATTAATCCTGAGAGTTTCCGATAAAGATGTGACATAACGACAGTAAAGATCAGGACAAAATGTTGATCACTAATAACCTACTTCCTCTCTCCCTAATAACTATCGCTCCGGAACCATATTTCCCTCACAAACACAGTTTCCGAGCACAGTTATTTTTTTTTCTAAAAATGGAGGCAAAAAATACCATCTGACCTGTAAACTATCAACAAAGTCTGATGTTCCCATGTAGGACTGGTTGGCCAGCACCTCATAAGCTCAACTTGGCACTATATCAGCCAGCCAGCCACATCCACATGCCCACAGCATGTGCCATCGCAGACTAGCAGTTCAAGTTGTTGGATGGAGTGGCTAAGGTCCAACAAGAACAATCGTAGTGATAATTTCTTGGATGTCATAAACAAGCGGAAATAGGATACATCATATACAAACTATACAACAATTGATCACTCTTCTAGTCTAGCATCTCATACACCTGCAGTTTTTGCATGAACAAAAACCGAAGATGCATAAACATTGATGAGTAATGATTGTTCAAACACAAGAAGCGTTTGAAGCCATTCTAGTATTCTACGATGGTTAGTGGGCCATCAACCTCTATAGTGGGCCGACAGGCCTGTTGCGGCCTCTTATCAAAAAAATAAAGACATTTCCTCAGGGCACGTACAATGTGTCGGTAAGGGGCGTCGATGTAGCGGCACTTTTGCGCAAAACCCCCCGCGTCCGCCTACAGACGGCCCGTCTGTCGCCTCCCGAGTCGACGCCTCCGTCCCGTTGCCCGATGCCGAGCAAACGCGCGCCCCCGGGTTGTAGACGTCGTCTTCTCCAAGCGTCGGCGTGCTGGATCCCGCGCGAGGCGCGCTCGCGCCAAGTAGATTCCCGCGCCAAATCCACCTGGGCTGGTGCTGGGGACGGAGGAGGAGGCAGGCCGCGCCCGTGCCACTCGTCGTCACAGATCGAGCCCGCCACGCCCCGCCGCCGCCGTCGCAGATCGAAGCCGTCGAGCGAGCTGGGAGCTCGCCCCCGCACGCGGCCACCGAGGCACGACCGAGGGGAGAAAGCTTCGCCGGTGCGCGTGCCCGCCGGGGTAGGGAAGGGGCAGGGTCAAGCCGCCGCAGGAAGGAGCTTCGTCCGCTGGGTGCCTGCGCCGCGCCAAGCTGGCCAGCTACCGGACGAACCGCTGGTTGCCTGCGCCGCCACGAGCTGGCCAGCGAGCTGCTTGCCTGCGTCGAGCAGCTCGATCCGGTGCCAGCGGGCCTCGAATCGACGGCGGCAGAGGCCGATTTGGCCGCCGAATCCACGAGCACGTACAGGCATGGTTTCTTTTATCGGCCGAAAATCACCGATATTTCCGAAATTTCCCATATATCCGTAGGGTCCGATAAAATTAGATATCTGCTAAATTTTTTTTGTTTTTCCTACTTTACACAGACGACTCAAATTCAGCCGTGCAATAATCTCGTACTCATAATGTTTTATTCTTAATTTTATCTATGAACAAGTGATGTTTAATAGTCTACGAATAGTTTCAAGTCAAATTCTACAAAATTTTTTAAAATTAATTTGATTTTTTAATTTGATCCGATATTTTTGATATATCTTGCTTTTCCTCTTTATCCTTGACCCCGATAAATTTTTATTTCCGATAATAAAAACTATGCGTACAGGTGGCCGGCGGCAGCTCGCGGCACACGACTCCGGGGAAACTTCAATCCCCAACCGCATGGGTCATGGACAGCAGCGACGAGTGGCTCAGGACAGAGCTAGGAAGGTGAGGCACGCTTGGGTGGAGGCGATTTGATTTTGGTGGAGGGCGGGCGGACGACGTTGGTCAAGCTCGGCTCTGCCTTTGCTTGCCTCTATCGAAAGGAGAAAAATGGAGGCCGACTCCTAGTTCTAGCCCAGGTTGTGATACTCTTTTTTTTTTTTGTCAAACCAGGTTGTGAACTTGTGATACTCTGAATCTATATTGCTAAGTGCACGTATGAATGTGAATGACAGTACACTCTGAACCTATACTCCTTGTTACTCCACACAATGTTTCAAATTGTTTTTAAAAATTAATGTAATCATGTTTCTATTATTAATACTTGGTATTATTCAATCAAATAGCCACACAATGGTGTACACAAATTAATTTGTAGTTGATCTTAAGTACCATACAAAGCATTAAACAGTTTATAGACGGCGTCCCTGTCTGTGGGTTGTATGAGATGTCTGTACATCCGTCTGTATGCTAAAATCGAGGTTGTACAGACGTCCCGCCGTCTGTGAGTTGTACGTGCCCTTAGTAGCCTCCTTTCTCCTTGATCCATCTTGGCGTCGAGAGGTCATCGGGAACCCCGCCGCGCCGGACATCTTGGCGTCACGCGCCGCCGATGGGTTCAGAGGCCTCCGCCGCTGAGGTGGACGAGCTGCTCCGGTCGCGGATCCCGTTCCAGAGCGACGGCGAACTCGTCCTGCCGCCGCGCGATGGCGGCGGCGTTGGGCTCGTCCTCGTCGACGTCAGCAACGGCTTCTGCACCGTCGTCGCCGGGAACCTCGTGAGCATCCTTCTCCTCCTCCTCCTACCTCTGTGTTCATGGCAGTGAAGCGTGAGCTGTGGAAGCGTCGACTGATCGATCTGCTTCTGGGAAAGGGACGGAACTGAAAGAGGCTGCCGGCCGTCTCCTTGGTTTTACCCCTATTTTTTTTATCTTGTTTTCTAGCTTCTCCTTGTTCTGCATCTCTTCCCATTTTCTGTCATGTTGGCTGTTGCTTCTCTTGATTTTACTTGTGTTATTACAAATTAATGCGGAATCCAAATTCTCAAGTTCAGTACTTAGGAATTAATTTGCACATCAATAATGTTCCTGCAGCAACAACAATCCTGCACCTTCATATTGAAACTAATTAGCCAGTGTCAGAGTTCTCAATGATGTTCGAAGTTGCTACTGAGTAAAATCTACCAACTTTCTTTGCTTATCAGTCTGACAGAGTTGCTCTGTTTTATTGGATTCTAGTGACCGAATTGTTTGGGCTTGTCAATTGCAGGCTCCTGCTGCACCAAACAAACAAATAGAGAAGATGGTTGGAGAGGCTGCTGGGCTTGCTAGGTTGTTTTGCAAGCGAAGTTGGCCAATATTTGCATTCCTCGATTGCCACTTCCCTGATAAGCCAGAGCCGCCATTTCCACCTCACTGTATCATTGGTAGCGGGGAGGAGAACTTTGTTCCAGGTTTGTGCTGAACTCTCAGTCAGGAAGTGCTTGGTCAGCTTTTGTGCTTAGTTATCTGATTTTCTGTTATATTCAGATCTTCAGTTAACGATTTGAAACATTAGTTAGTTGTAGTACTTGTGTTTCACAAATTTCAATTCGATGTGCAGCTCTGGAGTGGTTGCAAAATGAGCCAAATGTGGTTATAAAGCGGAAACATTGCATTGATGGCTACATCAGCTCCATAGAGAAGGATGGATCAAGTATCTTTGCTGATTGGGTTGGGAAACATCAGATCAAAACCGTGAGTTTACCCTTCCACCATGATGATGTTTATAGAAACAATCTACCTATTATTTAAGATTCCAGCAATTGGCTTAATGCAGATCTTGGTGCTAGGCATATGCACATATGTTGTGGTTTGCTCAGAGGGGTGTGCTACATACAACCTTCCTGTTGAGGTTGCAATGGATGTGAAAGGAGCTTTGGCCCATCCACAGGTATTGAATCACCGGAGCTGTACATCTCAAATCTCATACTCATAAGCTAAACAGGATATAAACTTACATTTAATGGTCGAAAAATGCACTTTTAAAATCTTCTTGTATTTTGTCCCTATCTGATACAGCAAACTGGACATCTTAATCAATGGTCCAAAATATTTTTGAAAAACAAAAAAATCATAGATGTGTACTGCTTGAAGCCTTCAAGTGCTAAGAGGAGCTGTAAAATGTCAACATGAAACCAGGAACTGATATCTCAAAACATTAAATCTTGTATTAATGTTTCGATAGAATGCAAAATTTTTTGTTTGAGTGACACAATTCCATGTCCACTGAAACCAGGCCAGTTGACATATTAGTAGACAAAAAATTTCACTTTCTGTGTAAATCAAGAATTAAGAACACCTAGAAATCAGTCAACTTGCCCTTGTATATGTTGCAGGACCTTATGCATCATATTGGACTTTACATGGCCAAAGGAAGGGGTGCAAAGGTAGTTGATAGGGTGGTCGTTGAACCTTTCGACTGATGTTGTCCTTGTTACCATATTGCATACTTTTATCCTTTACATGGCCAAAGGAAGGGGTGCAAAGGTAGTTGAAGGGGATGCTAAAAAAAAGTAGTTGATGCAAGATCTTGTCCTTGTTACCATATTGCATACTTTTATCCTTTTTGTTGTCTTTCGGTGTAATGACCAAATATACGCCGTAGCTCATAATATATACTGAAGATGGATTTTGCATTTTGGTTGTACAGAGACCCTTTTCTTCATGTTTCTCTCTTTAATTTTTCCAAGTCCCAGCAATTCATCCAAATTATCTGTTAAGAAACTAAAAAGATTCCACATGTGTTTATTCATTCTGTCTACAACAAGAAATTTTGTATTCATAATTTTTTGCTCGCTTTTTTTGGACTTGTATTTTATAATAATTGAACACTGTCTATTGTGTGCTAACAAATTGCTGATTTGGTTAGGCTTTTAACAGCTTTTCTTTGCACAGTCATGAGCTTAAGTATGTTATCATTAGAAAACATCGTGTTACAATGAACGATCCCTAATGATGGATCAATTAGGCTTAATAGATTTGTCTCGCAATTACCCGTCCATTTGTGTAATTACTTTATAATTACTCTATATTTATTGTTGGAAAAACTGCAAAAACATTTCACCAAGTTTTTCTGCCAACTAAACAAGGCCTACAATGTGTTGTTTATGGACGATTGGCGTTGAAATGTTTAATTGGGGGCTAGTAGCTAGCTACCTCCGTTCTGCAGCTTAGTATTAATCCATATCTAAGTTTTTTTATATGTATAGGTTTTTCCTTGAACCGGATCCTGCTGATTTCGAGGGAAAACACTTTGTTTTGCTTTAAAACAAAATATTAGTTTGGACCCACTAAAGATAGTGATTTGGTAACTATATTTACTAAAGCTTTTGATTAGCTAGTTAGCCACTAGCCATGGGCTCTATGGCTCCACTGAAGTCGAATGGCTCATGTCCACTACTTGAATTAATACTAAGAAACAAGAGGGGTTATACAGGTGGACAATTTCTTTTCATTCTCGGAATATTTTGGTCTTTTGCCATCCAATTAGTTAGTACTCCCTCCACGCTTGGTGATTTTTCACTTTTGCTAATTTTATTACGCGCGTCCACATTCCAATTAATGAGTGTGAAGGACCGGATTGACGACCAGAGAGGGGGAGTAAATGGGAGTCGGTAAAAATTCTTCTCAAAGAGATGAACTTGGCGCCTATGCCTCAAAATCAACTCCAAGCGACTCACATGAGTGAGGGAGAACAAATACAAGTCAATCGCCAAGATCATGTAGTCACAGTGGACCTACTAACCCTAGAAATGATGCTTGAGAAAAATCACGGAAGCAAACACTGAAGCAACAGAACAAATCAGGGAGGAACCGAAACATCCACTGGATCATTAACAGAGAACTCAGAACATCCAATGGATCGTCCAACGGATCATCCGGCCCTATACTGGATCATCCGAGACAGCCTGCTGAAGGGAAAAAGGAAAATCCTAAAATCACGAAATTTTAACCATAGGGTCACGACAACCTAGTGAGTCTTTGTCCAAAAGATGTTCCTCAAAAGATGAAGACTTCACCAAAATTTTTGTGATTTAGGACAAGAACAAGAGATGCACTAGCATAGGAAAAGTCAACAAGGTCGGATCATCTGATGTAGTCCCGGATCATCTAGCAAAGCCCAGAAAAACACCCCCACGACTCGAACTCAAACTTCCAATCAATCAATCTCCCGGCTCACGCAATGGATTGAAGTGAGACTTTGTGGATAGTAGATTTGCCTCATGGGCAAGCCATAGCTATGAGGACAAGTCCCCAAACTAAATAAATCTTGCGGAATCGCGAATCAAAGCGACGAACACAAAGAACACGAGTTGACTTGAAAAACTTCGAATCGAGAATGATTCCGGGGTTTGAGGGTGCAAAATCACAAGGAAAAGAGTCACAAAGAACTCATGTATGACCCCCTCAAAGAAATCCCTGCAGAAACACCTCCAAATCGACGAACTAAAAAATCAACCAAAATGCCTCCGAAAATTGCATAAAAGAAAAATGCACGGGAGTAAATGATTTAGCACAAGATTAAGAGGATGTAATCACTATGAATCACTTAGCCATATCCGGTTACAAGCCACTCACAAGAATCACAAATCTTGGATGGTAAGAAGCTCAAACAAAGAGCCAATTCTCTCATGTCTTCCTCTCACCAAGAGCACCCCAAAATGAAAGAGTACCCACCCTACAAGCCAAAGAGATGGCCGCCCAAATCAACCACTTTTCCTATATAGAGCCCTCCGGACATAAAGACCGAAGTGCCCCAACTCTAGGAGTTACAACTAAAGCCCACACAGGGGCGTTATGGTCAATACATGAATAGACACATCGAGTAGACACGCATCCATCGGGCCTTGCTTACCTTCGATGCAAGCTCCTCGATCACGCTATGTGTCTCCCACTTCGAAGCTTCCCGACGCACCCGGATACCATCTCCATCATGTTAGCCCTCCGGTTGATTGTTTTCTGGTAGCACCATCAAACCCTGCATACAAGGCATGACGTCACTACGCCAAGCGTCGAGCTCACCAAGTCTTTCACCTCTGGCTCCCAGACGGTCTACTTGAGCTTGTCCCATATTCCTTGACTCGGCCATCACCATTGCACCAGCTTGGTGTTGATTTTGTGGCCAAACCAACAAACCGCACGCATGAGATGCACAACCTCACCACGCCAAGCTTCAAGCATGTCAAGTCTTTCACTTATGGCTCCCGGTCAGTCTACTCGATCTAACCTCGTTCCTTGACTTGGCCGCCATGTCCACACCGACTTTTGGCTTTCTAGCAAACCAATGAGCCTCAATGAGAGACACCCCTCTGCATCGGCTCCTCCATGTACACGACATTGTCTTGATCTTCTTGCACCATGAAGACAGCACTTGATCCCGTCATCCATCGTGTCCCTCGAACCAAGCATACTTGTCTCTCCATCACCGGGAGGCCACTCTGGCTAAGACCTTTAACACTTGTTGTTCACCTACAACAACGCAAACCAAGCCGCATCCAACACCTGCAATACTAGGCCAAGAGTCAGTCTACACAATGTTGTCAACCACTCATCACGAGTGCATTGACAACACACCACTTAAACAAAATGAGAAACATGACACACACAACACATATCACAAAGCCTCAAATCATCTGGTCAATCACTCATCATATATAAACCAAGGCACATTTCAACTTGGTTTCTCAGACTGCATTAACTAGCAATAAGAATTTGCATGGGTGCGTGATTGGTTAACTGCATCCCTTTTTTTCTTCTCATGTTGCATGCAGTGATGCATGCAAATCTGCTACAATAAATGCAATATTTACTTCTGTGCATATTTTTCTATCCCACTTGGTGTTTTTTTAGTAAGGGATTGGATTGCTGTAAAATAGAACCCCTTGTACAACTGAGACCTCAATATAAAGTAAAAATTACATTGAAGCATGCCACTAGGTCTCTACCCATCATCTTCCCTGAAACTAACACCGTCCACTACTTCAGGAAACTCCGTCGCTCCAAATCCTAACTCGAGAACCACAGTCCTCACCAATGAAGATTCCACAAACGTGGAGGCCGCAAAAGAAGTGTTGTATGCTAAACCATTGCATGGAGTAAAAGGTGCCGATCAAAAGCACATCGACCATATCTTGTGAAGGTTGAACCAAACATAAATCTGCCGCCGCCGTTGGCCATCACCAACGACGACCGGAAATACGATCCAGAGGGGAAAACAGGTTCAATCCATCCTCAAAGTGGATTAGGTCAACGTACCTCGATCCCTTGATTAAGAACATGACATCTCTTAAGAGAACGACACATCCCGTGGAGGAGATCCAGAACATAATAGAAAGCCAAATCTAAAACATCGAAAAAACGATCCAAGAACTAACTTAATTATTGTGGAGGAAAAGGAAGATTATTGGAAAGAAAACCAATCAATGAAGTAGGCCAGAGATGAGGAGAAATGGGGGGGCATCACTGGCGATGGCGGGCACAGGGCTCCGCCCGTGTCGCCTTGGGAGTGATGTGGGGGAGTCTGGCAGTGTTTTTGGCTTCGTCTGATCTTTTTCTTTTTGCAGATAGAGCATCCCACTTGATCTTTGGAGCAGCACTCTGCACGCCTAATAAATGAAAACGGAGGGAGTACAAGGCAGCTAGTGACTCGCTAACCATTAGTCATTCATTATTTAGGCCCGTCTAAATCTCATGCATCCTGTGAAGAAAAATATAGAATAAAATGCACTGGAGGTTCGTCAACATGTATGAAGGTGTCATTTAGGTTCATCATCTCTGAAAGTGTATTTCTGTCCACAAATTTGTTGAGTCGTTCACGTCCATAAATGTTCACATATGCTTCTAGTATTGACATGGCAGATGACTTTCTAGTACTGACATGGCAGATGACTTGGCTCGAAGAAGCATATCCTAGCTGAAGCATTTCATCGAGCAGCTTATGGGTGACACGTGCTTGACATACCCTGGGCTGAACGACAACAACCTCCTCCCGTGTACGGTGTATGCCATACACAGGAGACTACCGTCGTTCGGCTTGGGGAATGTCAAGCCCGTGTCGCCCATATGTAACCTTCTCGATGAAATGCCTCAACTAGGAGACGCTTCTTCGAGCCAAAACATATGTGGACACTTATGGTCCTATGGTGAAAGACTCAAAGGGTTTTATGGACCTAGAAATGCACTGTTGACACTAAAAAAAAGAAATGCACTTTGAAGTTGATGGACCTAAGTGACATCCCCTTACAAGTTGAAGGGCCTCTAGTGCATTTTACTCAAATATATAAATCCATCAAATCGAGTTGAAGGCAAATATGAATATGTAGGTCCCATTGTAATAATAAAACTCAACCGACTTAGGTGACAGGTGACAAGGTGACGTTCAGTATGCTTGGTTCGCATATGGAATTGATAGTAGCACAATTGCCCGGTCAACCGTTTTCGTGGATATTGAATTTGCGGTGGCTGCTTTTCCGTCGTGGAATAACCATTGCCGTTGGCCATTTGATTAAGCAAAATGCTTCCTGCATGAATGCATGGAAGAAACCAACACGGTTTCCATCCACAAGAAATTATCAATATAAACTATCTTCCATAGTAGAAATGTCTTCGAGTAATAATTGTTTTCTCTTTCTCTCTCCCAACTCTATCTTGTTCATCCAATGACAGCGTGACACGAGTCCTCTAGAGACTAGTGGTTTCTGCCCAATGACAATTTCATGGTTTCTTCACTACCGGATTCTGGGTCTTCGCCGAGAGCGGGGTTCCTCTCGGCGAAGGCCCCTTTCCTCTCGCCGAAGCCTTCGCCGAGAGTTTGCTCTCGGCGAAGGCCTCTCAGCGGACCTGTACCGGCGAAGGCCCCTTCACCGAGAGTGTGGGTGGACCCTCTCGGCAGATATGCGCCGAGAGGCACAATTAGCTCTCGGCGAAGGCTTTTTCCAAAAAAAAAAAAGAAAAAGCCCAACCAGTGGGCCCACCAGCGCCGCCGCCCACCGCTGCACCACCGCGCCGGCACGCCACCTGCACCATCACGCCGCACGCCACCAGCACCACCTGCGCCGGCCGCCACCTGCGCCCAAAGTTTTAAATAGCGGGCTATAGCGCTGCTATAGCGGGCTATAGCGCCGCTGGAAGTGCCCGCGCTAAGCTATTGGCCATTGTGCCGCTATGGCAGCTACGACTGCTAAAGCGCTGGTTAGCGGCGCTAAACACTAATATCGTAGCGGCAGGCTATAGCATCGTTTACCAATTTCATGAGACGGGCCCAAATGTATGGCACAAACTCAAATTTGCAGCCCACGGTGACCCAAAATAGCTGAAGAAACATATTATGTTAAGTTATGTACTGCTGAAGAAACATATTATGTTAAGTTATGTACTGCAGAAACATATTTATGGTCATCAGATATCTGAATTAGCATATTTTTGTGCATCAATTATGTACTGCCGCTATTTGCATAGTGGCGCTATAGCTCCGCTATAGCCTCATAGCTGCTGAAAAAAGGCGCCGCTACTTGCCATAGCCCGCTATTTAAAACTTTGCCTGCGCCACCGCACCGGCCACCCGGCCGCCACCTGCGCCACCGCACCGGCCGCCCGGCTGCCACCTGCACCACCGGGCCGCACGCCACCATCTCCACCGCGCCGCCCGCCACCTGCACCACCGCGCCCCGCCACATGCACCACCGCGCCCCCCACCACCCAAAAAAAGACAGAGAGAGAGACATAGAGAGAGACATAGAGAGAGAGGTCGAGCTGGGGGAGGTCGCGCTGGGGTGGAGCCCTCAGATCCGCCACCGTCTGGCCTCGAGCTCCTCCCCCGGCGACAGATCTGAGGGCGGCGGCGGCCGGACGAGGGAGGCAGCTGGACGCCTGGACGAGGAGACGAGGCGGCGCCGCACGCCACCGCGCCGCATGCCACCTGCTCCACCGCCGCACGCCGGTCGGACGAGGAGACGGGGCCGGATCCGCCGCCACCTCACCTCGCCCCGCCGCCGCTCCTCGCCACGAGGTGAGGGGCGAGCGGAGGGGGGAGGTGGGGGACGGTGCGGCTGTGCCCGGCAGCGGGGGACGGCGTGGCTGTGAAGGAGAGGTGGGGGAGGCGGCGGATCTGGCTAGGCGACGGAGGAGGAGGCGGCAGTGGCGGGAGAGATAGAGGCGGCAGCGGGAGAGGGAGGGGGGTAGGGTTAGGGTTTCTATTGGGTGGGGGGGCGGGTGGATTTATAGGAGGCGGTTGGGTTAAGTGGGCCGCCGGGGGAAACTGGGCCTCCGGGGGAAACTGGGCCTCCGGCCCAATGCTGCTTTGCCGAGAGCCCAATAAATGACTCTCGGTGAAGATATTTTTTAAAAATTTTGTAAATTAGTTAAAAATAGCAAATAAATGCAAAATTTCTCCAAAACTTAACATGACACTAGATATGTTGTGTATTGCTTATAAAAAAGTTGTTGTGGTCAAACTCAAATTTAAATTTCTCTAATGTACCAAACCTAGTGACATTAGTTCAAATTCTCTGAAACTTCTCGTGAGATGTTCCGGTTTCTAAACAACGTACGTGTCAAAGTGCTCAAAATGTTATCAACTTTTTACCACAACCTCGACATAAGATATAATGAGCGCTCGACAAAATTCGTGATTTTCAAACTTCATTTGAATTTTATACAATTTGAAAACCTTTCTGCGACACGATCTTCATCATGATCAAAGAACAAAATGTTTAAAATTTAGTTTCGTTTCGTGTACATGGTCTTAGAGATGTCTCATGAACATGAATCTCATTTTTCCAACAACTTTACTCTATGATTTCATGCACTTGTAGTTCATATCGGACGTATTCGAAAAAATTACCTAGAATGAATTAAAATTTTTAAATATAGCAAACAGAGATAAAATTGCGTCAAATTTGAACATATCCTTTGTATAAGTGCATGTTGATGATAAAAAAAGTTTGAAGGTGAAAAAGTGAATTTTTTAAAATTAGTTCACCGAGAGCAAGAAAAATACTCTCGGCGAAGAATTTCTTCGCCAAGAGTTTTTATCTTCGCCGAGAATTTTTTTTTACTCTCGGAGAGCCCTAGGGTAGGCTCTCGCCAAAGAGTATTACTCTCGGCGAAGGCTCCGTTTCCCGTAGTGCTTGGTCCATTAGGTCAAGAGAAGACCTGATTTCTTTTTACAAAACCATTCCTAGGATTTTTGCTCTCTTTCTTCATCAACTACGTTATCATGTCAGCATGTTGCCTGTGTGGTAAGCTGTTTAATTATGATAGAAACTATATCATTAATACACCATTGGAACTGCCCTCAAACAATGTAGTCATATTAACAACATGGGCACTTCTTAAAGGAGCAGCGTACCAATTCAAAGCTAGTGATTGACAACTACTCCCTCGGTTCCAACTTCCAAAGTGTATGTCTAGATACATATAATCAGTGAATCTAAAAAAGCTAAAGCAACTCATAATTTGGAACGGACGATGAGTAGTACATGAAACGCACGGTGGTTTGACATCAGATTTACCCTTTAAATTTATTAACTTGATTGCATCCACCTGATGTGCACTTTCTTTATCTTCGTAGTCCTATATTATTCATATATATTATTGATTTGTACAACTAGTACCTTTTTATTTGGATACTAATTAAGCAGCAGCTGTACGAGTATATACTTAAGGAAGTATTGGGGCGAAGAGATCTGCATCCAGAGGGCAGGAAGACAGCGAGAGATGGCCCATGATGGATCCATCATTAGCCACTTCTCGCATCCAGGGCACGAGCTAGTGAAGCGGCACTACACGGGGCACTTCGTCTGCGACATGTGCTTGGAGGACCTCTCCGGCCTCGCCTACGGCTGCCGCGCCGGCTGCGACTTCGCCATCCACGACACCTGCGCCGGCCACCTGCAGGTTCTCCTGTCCCCGGAGCACCACCCACACCCGCTTGTGCTCCTCCAGACCCGCCGTGACGTGGTGCTCGCCTGCGACGTCTGCGCCGGCGGCTGCGCCACCAGGTGCTTTCTCTACCGCTGCCCGCCGTGCGGGTTCGACATGCACCCGCGCTGTGTGCGGCTGCCCCTGGTTGTGCGCAGCGCGCGGCACCAGCAGCATGACCTTACGCTGGTTGTCGCTGGTGCGGGACGACAATGCACTGTTTGCCACCGCGGGAGTGCGGCCCGCGCGTGGTACTACCGTTGCACGGTGTGCAGGAACCTGGATTTCCACGTCTCGTGCGCTGCCACCAGCGCCGGGGAGGGGAATGCTGCCGCTGGAGCTCTCCACCAGGGAAACCGCCGGCACCCCCCTACAGGTGCTGGTGCTGCGAACGGTGTGCCCCGTGACGTCGACGGTGAACTTCTTCTCGCCAGGCTCAAAGCACAGAGGAAGTTGAACTATGCGATGGCCATAGCGAATATCCGGGCGAGTGGAGCCGCCACCGTTGCAGACCTTTCCGGTTAATACATCTGTCGGCTTCACGGTAAGAACAAATGTGCATTTGTTTCGTCATCAGATATGTGACAAATCAGAAATCACGATATATATGTGCATGTTTTGCAGTCTCACGTGTGTTTTGTTTTCCCCTTTCTCTAATTGATATGGTTGCCGTGTCCCATATGTATCTTTTATTATCACCGGAAATTTAGTATCATTTGTGTATGAAATTCAATTCCAAGAGCTACACAGTCTCACATGCGTGTTTTGTTTTACAGTTTATTTTTACAAAACAACTAAGAAGAACAAAATTTGCCCTTGGAAATTGCCGAGAACTTACTGGTATATTAACCACAGCAGAGAGTACCACAGCTGAGCGCAATAGCTAAAATAGCAACAACTAATTTTCTCTTCTAATAATCCTGAGTTTCTAATAAAGATGTGACATGTCGAGAATAAAGATCAGGACAAAAGATTTGATTACTAATATTTTACACATGGCGCGGCTTGATTGTAAGAACAATGTGCATTATTTGTTTGGTCACCAGATAGTGTGACAATTCATGATGTGTATGTTTTTCCCCTTCTCAAATTCACATGGTGGTTGGCGTAACCAGCATGTATCTTTAATTATAACCGTAAATTAAATATCATTTGTAGTATATGAAATCCAATTCCAAGGGGGCACTTCAGTTCTTTACAAAAAAAAAGAAGAAAATGTACCAAAATTTCCCCTTGGAAATTGATGAGATTTTTTTCGCAAAGGGGAATTATAGTAAAGATAGAGCGCAGTACATCACGCTGTCTTCCAGAAAGCCCCAGGAAAAAAGAAAAATTACAACACACATACAGTTTCCAGGAGCTTCTCATCGTCTTTCTCATGCATGAATTCCATTGACACACGACGGAGCTCATTAAGATCCTCTTCCTCAGGGGCGAAGCTGCCTTATGGCATTGGGGGTGGTCGGACCCTGATGGAATTTGTCAAATCCAGTGCAAAACACTGTGTAACACTGTTCACTCATGTATTTGAACCTAGTAATCGATGCAGCCGACCCCGGTGGCTCCATTTTCTGGCTTCGCCCCTGCTCTTCCTCCTGAACGAAGAACTCCAAGACTTGGTTTTAGAGCTGTAGGGCATAGCCCTTGCCTTACATACAGGACCCGCCGCCGGGACGCTATTTTAGAGTTTTAGTGCATAGCCCTTGCCTTACTGAGAGACAAAAACAGCAGTTTACAGGCAGGTTTTGCAAAGCCAACGATCAAGTACAGAGCTCACTCTCTCACATAGAACGACTACAATCATAAGAGAATCCTGTAATTTCCGTCCCAGACGTACCAATTGAGTCTTCAGCATATTAATAGTTCATCTTCCTCTTCCATGTTTTCTTCAAACACCCACAACTCCATTTCATTCAATTGTGCGATCACTTCTTCATGCATAGCGGCTTCTCCGACATCAGCTTGTCTACATTCCTGGACTTCTTACCAGCCTTTGCCGCTTCGAGATGAAGTTTAACGTGTGTCTTGTGGGGACGCTTGGAGGGCCCACGGTTCGGGTTATGTGTTTAGCGGATTTGCTTCCGTATTTGACTGCAGTCAGTTGAGTCCACCATATATATACATCTTGTAAGCCGTACGGAAGAGTAAGAGGGCTCATTGTATTCCATGCATTGTAACTCTCTCATCATAGTGAAGATCGCCAGTTGGCGCTCGTGGTTTTTTCCCGTAAGGGTTTTCTACGTAAAAATCGTGTCTCTTGTTCGATCTTGTTTTCGCATTATTTGCTAACAGTATACATACGTGTAACTCCTCTAAAATTAATTATTTTATAAAAGCGATTGAGAGGAATAGATTTCTTTTGAAGAGAAGTATCGGATCATAGCATCATCTTCTTTATAGAACATGATGGTGGTCGCAAGCTGGACTACCTCCAGACACATTCTACCTAGCCTATCATCAAGAGTTCTCATAGAGGTACATAGCAAATTATGGCCAACACATAGACTTGCAATTGTGCATGTTTTCTCATTTACAATAGTATATAGCTAATTATAGGCTTAGAAGGGGACCTAAGCCAAGAAAAAGGTTGATTGAAGAATGCAATGTTGCTTATGCTTTAAGTGTTGCATAAGAGATTGAAGGTGCTGAACCTTCTAATTATTCTGAGGCTATTATTTCTGTTGATGGCAACAATAATTGGATGGCCGCTATGCATGATGAGATGGAGTCCCTTGAAAAGGATGGTACTAGGGATTTAGTGCAATTGCCCAAGGGTAACAAGACTGTTCGTTGCAAATGGATTTTCAAGAGAAAGCAAGAAAGGTAGTATAAAGCAAGGTTGGTTGCTAAAGGCTATAGCCAGATTCCAGGTCTTGACTTTAATGATGTCTTTTCCCCCAGTTGCTAAGCATAGTTCCATTCGTACTTTGTTAAGTATTGTTGCTATGCATGATTATGAGTTGGAGCAATTAGATGTTAAAACTGCGTTCTTACACGGGGAGTTACAAGACGTCATTTATATGGACCAACCTGAAAGTTTTGTTGTTCCTGGAAAAGAAAACCTCATTTGTAGATTGAAGAAATCTCTTTATGGCTTGAAACAATCTCCTAGGCAATGGTATAGGAGATTTGACTCCTTTATGATCTCTCATGGTTTTAAGCGGTCTGATTATGATAGCTGTGTCTATTTGAAAACAGTTAATGGTTCAACTATTTATTTGCTTCTTTATGTTGATGATATGCTGATTGCTACAAAAGATAAATCAGAAATAGCTAAGCTGAAGGTTACCACAGAGATTACCACAGCAGAGCGCAATAGCTAAAATAGCAACAACTAATTTTGCTCTTCTAATAATCCTGAGTTTCTAATAAAGATGTGACATGTCGAGAATAAAGATCAGGACAGAAGACTGATCACTAATATTTTACACATCGCGCGGCTTCATGGTAAGAACAATGTTCATTATTTGTTTGGTTACTAGATAGTGTCACTATCACACATTTGTAAGAGTGCCCAGTTTTTTTCAGGAGCGAGCGGTTTTGCCCGCCGATCTAAGAAAAACGTAGGGCACTGTAGCAGCTAGACCCGCACCTAGAAATGATTTTCAGGTGC
Source organism: Cenchrus fungigraminus (assembly GCA_036936925.1). Taxonomy (NCBI): domain Eukaryota; kingdom Viridiplantae; phylum Streptophyta; class Magnoliopsida; order Poales; family Poaceae; genus Cenchrus; species Cenchrus fungigraminus. Next base: position 13,335,044 of record CM072768.1, on the reverse strand, counting down.
GGATGACGCCATGACCCGCTCCTAAAAATATTCTCATTACTAGGTGCGGGTGATGGCTGTAAAGACCCGGGTTTTCGGTGAGGAAAACCCAACTCTCTGTACCATTGTGATAGTCTCTGGATCGGTAAGCTATCACGTACAGAACTTGTCTCAGTATAATATCAGTTCCATACAACGAAAACAGATTGCACATTGAATAATTACACCCGAAAACAATTCGGTATACGATTGTAGTACAAGCCCCTTGGGCTAAACGACAAGTTGAAAGCCTACGTAGCGGTAGCTAGAGCTTCAAGTCTTCATCTTCGATCAACTCCACAGGCAGCACTTGAGCGAAGCAACACAACCCTCTTCTTGAATTCTTCTGGATGGACCCTTCACTCCAAGTTAAGAACCTGCACACTCACCAACTATCCCCAAGGAATGGGATAGGTTCACGTCACCATCCGTATGCAGCTTTAAGTGGCCCACTTCTAAGGGGATAAAAATATATATAACAAGGATAGCTCGAGTTTCCTAAGCAGCAACAACAACATATATATAGAGAGTAAACCATCATTCCCAAACTCACATCTCACACATCTCATCGGGTAGTCCTGCACACCAGGTTCTCGTCACCACCACCTCGGGCAAAACATAGCTCTCCAACACTCGTCCTCATTCCATGGCATCCAATGTGTCTCAGCCCACATCCCTCATCTCAAAGCATCCAATGTGTCTCATCCCACATCCAAAGACTCTCTAACTAAGGCGGTACCTCCTGTCGGGACTATGAGTCTCAAATCCAGGTCAAAGGTGTAGAGTATGTGGGAGACTAGGGTCGGTAAACGACCGAGCCCGATGCACCTCCCTCATGGAGCGTGTTCGGCCTACCCTCTCCCACACACTCATCAACATTGCCCAGTGGCTTCGAGGGTCTCAGAGACTAGGGCAGCTAAACCGCTGGGCCCAGCGCACCTCCACACTGAGCGTGTCCGGCCTACCCTCCCCGAACTCATAATCTCCTAACAGTCATGCGGCATCATCCAGCTAGGGAAATCATTGGAACCTTCCTCCAGGGGTAAGCAACCTCCAACTCTCTCCGAGAATCACGCTCACAATATCCCATACCCATACAAGAGTAGCTCAGTGCATATACACGCATATACAGTATAGTAGTAGTAGGACAATCAAGGAACAGGATATAAAGATAGGTTATGCAAGGTTCATCATCATCATCTCATCAACATCATGCAAGTAATAAAGCGCTAGCAATCTATATAGCAATGCCTAATAGGTATTCAGAGTCGGATGGGCGTGAACACCTGTGTACGAGTAGTCGTTGAAGTCACCGTAGTCGTTCTCGGTCTTCTGGCTCAGCTCCTCGGCTCCGGTAGCTCCTAGATTCGCATAAATAAATAAAAACGAGGGCTAGTGCAAATAAACTCCAAAGAGAAGCAATAAGAGCCAAAAAGAGAGCAAAAACTGGACTAACGGGTGCGTCATGTTTTTAGAAGAATAAAGAAACCGATTTCATATTATTCTGAACTAAGGTCAATTTATTATGGAATTTCAAATATAAAAACATTTTACGAGTTTAATTAATTGCGATAAAGCACACAAAACATAAGTCAGCAAGTTAGAGAACCAAAAGCTAGGTTTTGGGTTGGTATGCATGGCTCAGATAACTAGTCAACGATCATTGTTGACTAAGTCAAAGAGGGAGGTCAAAGGTCAACCAGACCCCACATGTCATCTCGTGGGCCCCGTAGGTCATATGGGACCAGGTTAGACAGTTAGAGGCCACACACGTTTGTGGGACCCAATGGTAAGTCCGCGGGTTCGTTTGGTTAGATAGAGAGATTGTGTATGATTGATCATCTAGAAGAGAAGCGGTGTGGTTGAGAAACTCGACTCAAGCTGGAACACGACAAGGATGTGGCAAGGGTGGATTTATCCAGGATAAGGCTGATGGTTTAGAACAACACAAGAGTTGTTTAGACTTGCTAGCTTCCTGGACAGGTTGCAGCTCCTCGGTGTGGATCAGAATTGGCCTCCAGCCTTGCTGGTGTACAGCTTGATTTTCGTGCACACCACATCTGCTAGGTGATTGGATATGGACTGATAGCTTGCAGCCTAGTACTATGGGTTCAGCAGGTCACACCACAGACTATCCTTCACTAGAACAAAAGGGCTTCAAAGCCATTGGATAAGCAGCCAAGTACCACCAGGAAGGCAACTCACCATTCCCAGCAGCTGCTGGTCCGCGGTGTTTCGCTTGAACAAGTGCTCGACATGAAAGCTAAGCTGGATCACCAGAACACTGATGGCGAGGTACACAGACATAGTTTAGAGTAGAAACTGAGGACTGTGTCTGAGGGAACAATTTAGCAACATGTCGAGCAAGGGCAGGGGAAAAGGATGTGGCCTTGATGTGCCGGTGGCAAGCAGAGCAAAGCGCGAACTCAGGATCACGTCTCGGTCACAACAGCGAAGGTCGGCTCGACTGGGCGTTCCGACATATCATCGAGCAGGTTGTGGGCATAACAAAGGTTCCCCAGTTTTGTGTGCAGAGCGCTCGATCAAATGCCACAAGGGCAAGTGCATCACAGCCTGTGCGAGACATGGACAGGGTGTGCTGCTTTGCGGCAACCCATGGCAAGGTGTGCTGCTCGTCAGTTGTGAACAACACGACAGCGTCGGTCAACACACGGGCAAGCCATGTGAGAAAGGCTTCACGGATAGAGAGCGGGTGGTTAGGTGACTCACTCGATAGGACTAAGGATATGGTTTGGTATGGCAAGCTTCGCAGCAGACCGATGCTCAGGAGCTGCGTGCTGTCATGGTGAGGTGTGCTACAAGGCTCAGCTAGGAGGGTTAGAGATTCGGGATTTGCCGGCTTCAGGGCATTGCGCACCTCGTGCCGGTGGGACAAACAGAGAGCGGCGGAAAGGCAAGGCTCACCGGCGTCAACCCCGTTTTGGAGGCTGGCGAACAGAAATGAACGCGAGGCTCCAGGGCGGTGTGCTCGCGGTCTAGTCGCCGGCGTGCGCCAGAAACGCACACGGGTTGGTACTGTGCTTGGGTGTGCAAGGCAACGGTTTGGGATGGTGTGTGCGTGAAAGCCAACGAGATGCCCTCGGCGGTGAGTTCAATGACGGTACGCGCGCGGAGCTTGCGACGGCGAACTGGGATGCTCGGCAAGGTGAGCCTAGGGTTTTGATCAAGGCACAGAAAGATGCGACCTTCGGTCGGAATCCGGCACAACGGTGACAACAGGTTTCCGGGCGGCGAAGCAAAGCAGGATGGCGTTGCTGGCTTGGGTGCCAGCGCCGGTGTGCTTGCTCGCGTGCGTGCGTGTGTGTGGACAAGCGTGTACGCGGGTTCAGGACGGTGCTCACGCGTGCAAGCTGAAGAAAAACCCTCGGCGGTGAGGACAGGTAGGATGGCGGTGCGAGTTCAAGGCTCGGCCTTCGACCGTAGTGAGACGGTTCGGTGCACGGGCGCAAGGCCTCTCCTCGGCTTTGCCTAGAACAAGGACGGCAAGCAAAAAGGGAGCAGCGCTCAGCGGGTTCAAGAGGGGCTAAGGTTGTGCTAGAAGGGAACAAGGTCGGGGCTTGTCCGGCTTTTGGGCGCGGCGCACTCCATGCTGGTGAGAAAGCAAAGCGGCGGCGCAACTTGCTCACGAGCGCGCGCAGGACAAAGAAAAGTCCTTGATGACGAGCTCTGGGCGAGATGGACAGAGCAGCGGCTAACGGTGAGCTTCTTGCCTCCCAGTGCGCGCACGCATTTCCAATGCCGGCGGCCTGGCCACGACGGCGACACGGACACGGCGGAGCGCCCGACAGCGAAACAGACGGAGAAGGGGTAAGTGGGGAGTGCGCGTGGATCGTTGGCAGCGGCACCTGCAGGCGTAAGGCTCGACTCGAAGGTCGGCACACAAGGGTCGGCAGTCGTGCGGTGGCAGCGATGCAGTCAACCAGAGCAGAGCACAACACCATGGGCAAAGCCCGATTTTTCCCCTCGACTCAAAGGCCGGGTTTCGCAGTGGTGAGATGGATGATGGCGTTCACCTTGTTCCCTTGGATGCGGCGGCAACAGCGGTGAATGCAACGGCTGTGGTGCGGGCTGCTGCGCTTTGGCGTGGCCCAAGGCCAAAGCTTGGGTGCACCGAGCGTTTGGCGAAACACCTTTATGGCGTTCCTCGACAGCAGCGGCGACCGGCGGTGGTTTCAACGGTGACCGAGAATGACGGCGAGGCTGTTAGCAGCCACGCAGGGCCGAAGGCTAGCTGCAAGGTCCCCAACGGGAAACAGCACAGCGACTCAGGCAAAAGCTCGAACACATGCAGGGCACGAGTTATCTTGATCACGGTCTCGGTCTGTCATGGCTGTGGCGTGTGCGCGGGACTGCAGCAGCGGCAAAAGATCGTGTTTTGGGTTGAAAGGACAGCACGCGGGTCGTCAACGGTAGCGGCACCTGCAAGGGTCGGAGCAGAGCAGAGGGACGTCACAGTGCGGCGCAAATGAAGCAGAGCAGGAGCATCACTATTCGTGGCTTGGTGAGCTCCGGCTCCTCGGCGCGGGTGACGACCACGACGATTCCGGCGTTTCTCGATTTGCGGGTCGCTGGCGCGGAAGATGAGCAGGGACGGCGACGGCGTCCTCGACACGATCCGGCTCAAGCGGCTTCAAGGCATGGAGGACGTCCACGACGGCCTCCGATTTAAGGGGCGGCGTCGCGGCCCACGGCGGCGACTGCGTCCGGGGCGTAGGCGGCCTCCGATGCCGGCGTTGGCGTCGAGCTCCTGCGGCGCGGGCGGCGTCGACACCCCCGGCGTGCGCGGCTCTAGCTTCACGGGTCGGCGCGAGGGCGGCTCCGGAACGGCTTCGGTCTCCTCAGCAGGCGCTCCTCTCCCCCTTCCCTTCTTCTTCCCCTCCTCTTCTCCTTTCTCTTGCGGTGGACAGGAGCAAAATCCCCCAAGGCGGCGGCGGACAGGGATGGGGGCTAGACGATTGGATTTTATAGGTGGCGCTAGGGTTCCAGGGTAAAGGATGGACGGCGGGGATCCTCGACATCCATGCTCAAGGGCACGCGGCACACATCCGGGTGCTCCAGCGGCAGCAGGCAGCGGCCATGGGCGTGATGTGGTGCGCGGCTCGTCACGCTGGCGTCTGCGTCGGGAGGAAAAGGGGAAAAGGAGTAGGAGAAAGGTATGATGAGAGGGACCCACTTGGCAGCGACAGCGACTGAAAGGTAGGTGGGAGGCAGGCCGTCTGGGCCGAAAGGCCAGATGGGCCGCGGGTTTCGCACGCCGGTGGTGAGAGAAGTGGTGTCCCGGTGAACTTTGGCCACGAGTTCAAGGGTCGCTGGTAGACTAGTCTAGCTGAGCTGAGGCCCATACTACAAAGGGGTTTTTCCTATTTTCCTATTAACCTTATACCTTATATAAACTCAATTCAAATTTGAATTTAGGATTCAAATTTGAATCACACTCAAGTAAAATTCAAATAAATTCCAATAAACTCCGGAGTTCTCACACTAGCATTTTATAATTCCTAAATTTTATTATTTTACTCAAAATAAATCTAGGAATTTAGGGAAGGATCAAAGAAGACATTCTTATAATTTAAGTAAGCACTCAAATTCATTCAAAAATTTTGAAATTCACATTTTTGCAAACACAAACATTCTGGGAAAATTCCGGGATGTTACAATGGCGTCACGCGCACCTGAAAATCATTCTCAGGTACGGGTGATAATGTCACCTGCTCCTGGAAATGGTCTCATGCCAAAAAATTACTTTGTAGAACTTTGTAGTTGAACCATTTTTTATTTGAATTACTTTGTAGTTCATCTTCCTCTTCCATGTTTTCTTCAAACATCAATAGGGTGAAAACACTTGCAGCTCAGGGTAGCGCTGGTTCTTTCTCTGGGGTTAGGGAGGATGATATCCTCACTGCAGCACTTGAGACTCCAGAGCATCGAGGTCGGGTCCGAGGCGTGTCTAGTTCACTTGGCTGGGGTAAAGGGTTTGGTGAAGAGTTTGCTGGAATGTACAGGAAGAAGAGGAGAAACAAGAGGTATGATGCTCATGATATGATGGACATAACATTTAAATCAGTTGTCCATGCTCTAAGACTATCAGGCATCAAAATACCGAAAAATGTACTTCTTCCTTCCCAATTACCAGCGCCTGTCAGTAGCAGCGAGGAAGAAGACGTGCATGGCAGCGAGGAAGAAGATGCGCATGACCGCGAGGAAGAAGATGTGAATGACAGCAAGGAAGATGCGTGTGACAGAGAGTAAGACCATTGGAATGCCAACGAGGATGAAGCGAATCAAGTGCACAGTGATAGTCGATCACCTATGCTGGACACAATAGATAAGCTGACAGAGCCAACCGCGTGCAGCCTTTTGGATGGCACCGGGATTAATGTGGAGCTCGCACTAGCGAAAGTCTTTCCATTTCAAAAGGCTTGACATTCAGTACCGGTGCAGGATGGGTATGTTGTGGTGCAACCTACTTATGTGTGGGCCAATGCGGGTCACTACCCTCTGCTTGTACCAATTGATGGGGGTGACATAGCAACCCTAGCTGAGGCTTTCGTTCAAAGGATGCAATAGCCAAAGGACAGGATCCTTATACCACCCATGACGAGACATCCCAACCCTGAAGCCGCAACAGGTAGCAGGGGTACAGCATCAGATGGAGGTACTGTAGCTCAGTGTCAGCAAGAGAAGGCTCAACAGCAGCAGCAGCAGCAGTAGATCAGCAAAACTACGCAGCAGGAGCGTCGACAACAGCCGGAGGAGCCTAGGCAAACTCCGCCTAAGCAGCAGCTGCAACATGAGGATAAGCAACAGACGAAACAGCAGCCTCTCCAGTAGCAGGAGGAGGAGCGCAGGCAATCTCCCCCTAAGCAGCAGATGCAACATGTATAGCAGCCTCTGCAACAGGAGGAGGAGCCCAGGCAATCTCCACTGCAGAAGGGGAACTAGGCAAGGAAACCTCTGTCTAAAGATGAGATTCTTAACTGTATTATTGGGACAGAACAGGAATGACCAAAATACAAGCCTGGTGCACCTATGTTGTCAGAAGCAAACTTAGAGGCTGCTGGACCAAATTGTGCCAGGTTGCATGCTTACGTCATGGAACACAGTAAAGATAAACTTGCCTTTCCAGCAAAGGTGGATCAAGACTACTTTAAAGGTGGTGGTGGTGCTTTAATGTTAAACATTGCATTCAGTAGCGTGTATAACCTTATAACCCTGGCTTCTCTGGATGTTACCTTCTTGAGGTTGTGGACATTGTAAGTCCCTTAAAACCTAAAAAGATATTTCTTTAATTTTGACCACAAAGTTCATGCATGCTAACAATTTGATTTTTTGTAGGAAAATGATGGACAAGGTAGCGGAGATGCAGATCAGTGTTGGGTTTTTAGATCCAGGTTTTATTACTTCCGCAAATATTTCTCAGCATTCTGGCCTTGTTACCAAAGCAATCGCAAATGCAATGAACAACGACTACGTGGTGAGTGCCTACTACACTAGCCACTAGGTAACAGTGATCATCTGTATGAAGTTCAAAGAGGTTTGGTATCTAGATTCTGCTAAACAACATCCCCCGCTAAAGTTCTCAGACCTCAAATCTGTTGTGGACTGGTCAGTATCTTGTAGGTTTTGTTCACAAAAATTCAATCTCTTAGTGTTTCTAATCAGTATTGCTGACCATGCTGGGCCTTTGGTACAGTATCTTGTAGGTTTTGTTCACAAAAATTCAATCTCTTAGTGTGTCTAATCGGTATTGCTGATCATGCAGGGCCTTTGGTGATCATGCACAGGACGGAGTGACGAAAGGAAAGAAAATAAAGCCAAAAGCCATACTCGAGCACAAAATAAATCTCGATGTAAGACCGAGGTTTTTTTATGGTCCCTTCTTACCTATTTGGTACTGCGTTAACTTGTCATTTTGGTACCTCGATGCAGTGTGCTCAGCAGCCATGGCGGTCCTCTTTGTGTGGATTCCATGTGGCATTCCATATGTTAAGACTACTCAATGACATACCTGACATAAAGAAGGTTGCTGTAAGTAGATAATAATTCTCAACCTTGTCTCTGCTCATATTCTCCATCTGATTTTAGAAACTGATTTCTACTTGTATTCTCATAAATGATTGTATTTTGCAAGATTTCAAATCTGCTGTAGATGTTTCCACAGAAGATCTAAAGCGTGTCCGGGAGATGCTGTGCGAGTACATTCTTAAGGAGACCATGGACCGAAAGGGCAACTTCTATGATGGTGCATCGTGAGTTCATTGTAGCCAGAAACTTGAAACTCATTCAGTCTTCTTTAGTTATGTGTTGTTGCCTGAGAAACCTGCTTGGCTTGCTTGGTTGGGGTCAGATGCTGCCTGGTTCAGGCAGTTTTCTCATGACTCCATCCAAACAAGCCCTGATGAGAGTAACTTGAAACTTGATGTGATCCTAGCTTGTCTATAAATGTGATCTTGCTTGCCTATATCTGTGATGTGAGAATGTGTTTGTGATGTCTCCTTGCTGTGGTGGTTGCCATATCCTGGCTGGTTCCAGGATGGCAGGATGCAGCCCCTGATGGCTGCCAAATCCTGGCTGGTTCCAAGATGCAGCCGGCAAGCAGGCAGGTTACTGTAGGGGTGGCCTACGTATCTGTAACGGGCATTAATTAAAGCTCGTTACAAACACTGATCAGTGAGTAACGGGCTTCATTCGGAAAGCCCATTACAAACATGCCAACAATGTAACGAGCAGTGTAAAAGCCCATTACCAGTATTGACCGGTGGGCCCCAGGACCTGGCCCGTTCGTCGAGATATAGGAGATGCGGGTTGAAAACACGCATCTCCTTTAGTCGAGAGACAGCAGACGCGCATGGAAACAGATGCGTCTCATTTCGTCGAGACAGAGGAGACGCAGGTTCACAGCATGCGTCTCCGATGTTGAGTTCACAGTAACGGGCTCTGTTTTCATGCCTGTTACCAAAGTTCCCTGTGGGCCCAGAGAAACAACCATTTCACGTGACCGGTGACTAGTTGTGGTAACGGTTGTTGTTTGATACCCGTTACGAATCCTAGATGTGCTGAGACGCGCGTGAAATAGACGCGTCTCATTTCGTCTAGATAGAGGAGACGCAGGTACACAGCAGGCGTCTCTGATGTTGAGCTACTGTAACGGGCTCTGTTTTGGTGCTCGTTACCAAAGTTCCCTATGGGCCCAGAGAAACAGCCATTTCACGTGACCGGTGGCTAGTTGTGGTAACGGTCGTTGTTTGATGCCCGTTACGAATATGTGTTATCAGTAACGGGCATCTGCCCGTTACCTTTCTTGGCTCATTTGTAACACTTGATCGGTAACGGGCGCTTTGCCCGTTACGAAAGGTAATCTATGCCCGTTACCAAAGTGAGTTTTTCACATAGTGGTATATTTGTACGTAAAATTATTATTTTAAATTTAATGAAGTTACAAAAATTGATATGGTAACTATGTTTATTAAGATATAGTTACAAAAATTGACTAGTGAATAGTATACAGTGGCTTGACACTTGTAGACCATGTTGACCCGATCTCGGATCGATTTCACATAATTCAAAACTCACAAGTAATAAGGCATTCAAGAGATAAGAGGGTACATCAATACTTAAGTCGATCTTAACAAACACAACAAGTTCAAATCCATAGAAATAAAAGGGTACATCAATACTTAAGTCTTAATTAACAAAGACAACAAGTTCAAATCCACAGTAATTGAAAGGGTACATCAATACTTAAGTCTTAACAAGGTACATCCACACACAACACATATTTCATACTGATCCTCCATTTTTCTTAAACAGGTAATCCATATAGTTGAAGTCTCCAATCTTTAAGTCCAAAACTTCACTAATATATGCTAGAGCATGAATTAGTGCACTCTCTTTAGATTCACATGAACGGTCACATGGACTTCCGTAAATCTCAAATAGTGGAGAGTTGAATTGATATGGCGGGCGAAATGAAAGATGAGCCTGGAACTTCCCATCTCTTGTGCGTTCTGGATTAGTTCCACGTAAGAAAATCCCAAAACATTGCATGTTTGCTCTAGAATTGCATGAAAACTCATTGCCGCAAAGGTTTCACCAAAGATATTCTAAAGTTAAGAAAAATACGAATGTTAAAAAATGTAGCACAACTAGTTAAATTAAAAAAATGCTCAATTACATTTCTATGCTCCATACCATGTCATTATGATTCAGGCGAGAAAGTCTACGGTCGTGGTCACACTTTCTCCCTCCTCGAGTGCCTTGATTAGAAAATAAGAGTAATCTAGCAGAAAGTACCCATTAGCGCTAAGTTGTTCTAAGCACTTCTGAACGGCGGTCCTTTCAAAAGTCCTCTTAAACGGTGAAGGGCTACCCCACTCAATAATCGGTAGCATTGGAGTAGGGGGTTCTGATGACAGCGAGGAGCGAAATGGTCCTCGAACAGGTATGTCAAAAGAGATTTTTAATTGAATGATGTTGTTTGGACCGACAATCGCACATTGTAGAACAGGAGGGGTACCACCAATATTATTGAGAACATGTCGGTACCACTTCATATGATCGATATTCTGCATGTTATGAAATGAAAATTATTATTCTTGTAATAAAATTCCGATTTATAGAGGGAAAGAATATTACTATGTTTGGAGCAGAGCCTTGACGTCGATCACCGTTAGGCAAGTTAATGACACCATGGGTGAAGTGTATCCCTGGAGGACGAGGACCACAGCCACCTCAACAGCCGCCACCACGACCAAAAAATTGACTCGCCATTGTTTTACCTAAAATATGCATGAAATTTTATTTAATAATTTCTAGCCAAACAACCATCCCCACTCCCACTGGCTGCTTATTTGTACATATAACTAAAAACTATGCAAAAAATGTGAAGAACTAAACTATGAAATTTATAATTTAATATCAATTATACCTAATTATTAAATACTAGTGAAAGACTAAACTATGAAATACTATTTTTCTCTTATGAATATATATATATATATATATGAAAACATAATGAGAACTAATTTTGTAATAAGGAAACTACTTTTCTAATAAAGACATCAATTTTCTAATGATGAAAACTAATTTTCTAATAAGGAAACTAATTTTCTCACGATGAAATCACTTGAGTAAACTAATTTTCAATATAAATAAATAAATCGATAAAAAATCTATCATCACATACAACATGTCATACATCTATCATGACACTTTCTTTCTATTAAAACATAGACCAATATGCATCTAAATAAAAAAAAGGAAAAGTCCTTTCACCATCCCTCATGTATCACTAAAGTTCGTCTTTCGTCCCTCATCCGAAAAACCGGGTATCTGCCATCCCTCAACTATCTATACCGTTCATTTTTGGTCCCTCGCTGGTTTTGATGGGGGTTTTGGATGACATGGCTGTGGGTCCCACATGTCAGAGGCAGGCCCCACATGTCAGGGGTGGGCCTAATGTCTTTCTTCTCCCCTCCTCCTCTTCCCCTCCGTCGGCTCCTCTCCTCCGCCACCGACCGGCTCCTCTCCTCCACCACCAGGGCGCCTCCTCCTCCTCCTCCTTGAGCTCCGCGTGCTCTACCCGCCTCCCTGCTCCCCCTGTGTCGCCCCTACTTTCCACAGATCGAGCAGCTCGCCGGTCGTGGCCTTGCCTCTACGCGGCGCCAGCCCAAGCTCGGGCACCGCTGGCGGGGACGGGGGTGGCCTCCTGAGCCGGAGCGTGGATCCGCAGTTGAAGCCGCCGTCGGAGCCGGACGCGGGTCGGAGCAGGTAGAGGCGAAGGCTCCCGTGGTGTCGGATCCCCGTCGCGGTGGCCGGTCGCGGAGCTCCAGCTCCGCCAGACGGGCCTCAGCGTGGCGGCCGGCCTCTCTCCGGTAGCGCGCCCCTGCCTCGCCTCCGATGACCTGGCTAAGGCGGACGCGGCCAAGGCATGCCGTCTTCATTGGCTCAGGCGGTGGGCGCGTTCGCACGGCCGACGAGCTGCTCGATTTGGCGGCGCGGGGAGAGCAGGGGGTAGATAGAAGAGGCAAAGCTCAGGGAGGAGGAGAGGAGGCGGCGGCGTGGTGGAGGAGGAGGAGAGGAGATGACCAGCGGCGGAGGAGAGGAGCCGGCGGAGGAGAAGAGGAGGATAGGAAGAAGAAAGACCGGGGGCCCACCTCTGACATGTGGGGCCCACTGCCACGTCATCCAAAACCACCCTCAAAACCAGCGAGGGACAAAAAATGAACGGTATAGATAGTTGAGGGACGGCAAATACCCGGTTTTTCGGATGAGGGACGAAAGTCGAACTTCGGTGATACATAAGGGATGGTGAAAGGACTTTTTCCATAAAAAAAGCACCATTCTTAGCTCATTTGGGAATGTAATTAAATATTCTAAGTACAAAGAATATTACTTAAAATGGCAACCGTATATGAAGGTAGGATGAAGTAACTAACCTCTACACCCCTTCAATGAGTCAAATCATGGAGAAATCGTCGCAAATAGGGAAAAAACTCCCTACGGAGCCATTGGGGAGGGGGAGCTCGAGTTGGAGAGAGGAAGAAGAAGAGTGGGGAGGGGGGCTCGGGCAGGGGGAAGAAAAAGGAAAAATAGTCGTTGCACACCTGTACCGGGCCACAACAAGAGCCGGTACAAATGTGCTCGCATTTGTACCGGGCGGTGGCTCCGACCGTTACAAATGTGCTAGCCTCACATTTGTACTGGGGGGAGCCACGAACCGGTACAAATGTGAGGCATTTGTACCGGGTGGGTGGGAGATGGTGCCGACGCGCCCCTGTGAGGGGGCATGTGTACCGGTCGGTGCCTCCAACCGGTACAAATATAGTTATTTGTACCGGGGCCAAAAGTACTCGGTACAAATAAAAAAACGGGCTAGAGACAAATGCCCGATTCTGATCCATCCTATGTTTTTTCTAGTGCGGAGCCGTGAGTACCTCTGTAAAAACAAATCTAAGTTGCAAAAGGGTCGTCCCAACATGGAACCCAATAACTTTAGTTGGCATAGTGGGCTAAAATTAAAATGTTTTGCTCATGGAAGAGTGGCATTGAAATGTCTAATCACGGCCTTTAGCTAGCTTTCTCCGTTCTATAGCTTTGTTTCAATCCATATCTTAGTTTTTTACATCCTTTGCTACGGCCACCAGCAACATCACAGCTTCTTATGTATAGGTTTTTCCTTGTACCGGATGTCGGGCATACACCCTAGGTACGTGCAAGGAAGGAAGAAGGCGGACTCCTACTAGAATTCCTCTGTATTCCTACTAAGACTCATACCATGTAATCCTACTAGGACTCCTACCTTGTAACTGACTAAGAACCCACCCCCTGGACTATATAAAGGAGGGTTCGCGTACCTAGGAGGACAGACAACAACAGACACAATCCCTCCGGGGGCAACAACACCCAAGCGTAGGGCGTAATATACACACCTCAAACAGGACGTAGGGTATTACGGGTACCTCCCTTGGAGGTTGCCGGGTCTAAACACCGACACCAGATAGTGATTTGGTTGCTATTTTCTAAAGCTTTTGATTAGCTAGTTATCAATTAGCCGTGCGCTCTTTGGGTCCACTAGCTAAAATCAGCAAGTTGAATGGCACATATCCATTATCTCCTATTTGATTGCAGTAATACTAAGAAACAAGAGGGGTTATACAATGCAAGTGGACAATTTCTTTTCATTCTCGGGATATTTGGTCCTTTGCCATCCAATTAGCTAGTACAAGGCAGCTAGTGACTAGCTAACCATTAGTTGTTCATTAGCTAGACGCGTCTAAATCTCATGCATCCAACTAAGAAAACCTTGAAATGGAGTTGAGGACTATTATTAATATGTAGGTCTCATTGTAAGAAAACTCAACCGACTGAGGTGACAAGTGAAGTGAGGTATGTTCAGTTCGCATATGGAATTGATAAATATTGATGGGAAACATATCTACACCAACAGTTGGCCGGCCAACCATTTTCGTGGATATTGAATTTTTGGTGGCAGGTTTTCGGCTGTGAACCATTGCTGTTGGTGACTTGATTAAGCAAGATGCTTCTTCCATGAATGCATGATTGAGATGTTGTCATGCATGTTACTTGAACTGTCTGACCTGAAGTCAATCAGCTCTATAAACATTATATTCATATTAACCGCACACGCACTTACATAAATGATCTAGCAGGGGACCAATTCAAAGCTAAGTGATTGACAACTACTCCCTCTATTCCAAAGTGTATGTCTAGAAGATACATAATAATATCAATGAATCAGAAAAGCTAAAATGACCTACCATTTGAAATGGGTGGAGTAGTACAGGAAACACATGGTGGTTTGACATCAATTGTACCCTTTATTAACCTGCATCCACCTCATTTGTGATGGAGAGAGAATACAGCTCAATGGTGAATATGATGACTAAGGGAGTAGGGCAAAGATCTAAGCTTAATGTCATAACTGGAGGGGCCCTCAAAGCTAGTTCAAATCTACTCCATCCGTTCCAAAATGTAGGTCATTTTAGCGTTTTTTTAAGGTCATCGATATTATTGGGCATCTACATATGTATGTCTAGGTGTTTTAGTTTTTTTTATGTTGATTGGTATTATTGGGCATCTAGATATGTATGTCTAGGTGCATATATAATAATAGTTATCAACCTAGAAAAGTCAAAAACTTTATAACAATTTTCAATGGATGGAATACCAGAGAAGATTGTCCAGACAAAAAGAGAGCTTCAGTGTGTGGATCATGAGCTTGAACAACTGGCAATGCGAACCAAATATTCTGCGGTATGAAAGTTCGAATTCGAAGCACTGGTATGTAGCACAAACAAGATTGTATAGTTGTTTCTGAGTAACAAAAGTCTCTTTTGTCATCGTAAAAAATAAATAAAAAATGCATCCACCCATGTTTTCTGTGCGGAGCGGTGTAGCAGTACATAACAAATCTAAGTTGTTTAAGGGTGGTCCCCACTGCATATACATTTTAATCACTACATTAATCATATAATGTGTAATCTCTTCTCAAAATGTAGGCCGTTTTGACGTTTTTAAATTCATAGATTTAGTTATGCACCAAGACAATGCAAGTCTAAATACATAGTGTAAATGTATGAACCTAGAAAAGTGAAAGTGACTGAAGGAGTATTTCGAAATATGGTACTACTCTGCAAGATAAACAATTGAGTTGCACTAGCAGACTAGCTTGTTTTTCTGTTAAGACACCTACTGCTAGAGAGCGATATGGCACTCTCTTTAAGATTAAGCAGCAGTTGACCTGCACTTTCTTTATCCTAACCTAGTCGTATATTATTTGATTTGTACAACTAGTGCTTTTTCTATTTGGATGCTAATTAAGCAGCGTGTGTATATAGTTAAGGAAGTATTGGGGTGAAGAGATATGCATCGAGAGGGCAGTAGGAGAGCGAGATGGCCCATGATGGATCGATCATTAGCCACTTTTCGCATCCAGGCCACGAGCTAGTGAAGCGGCACTACACGGGGCCCTTCGTCTGCGACATGTGCTTGGAGGACCTCTCCGGCCCCGCCTATGGCTGCCGCGCCGGATGCGACTTCGCCATCCACGACACCTGCGCCGGCCACCCGCAGACTCTCATATCCCCGGAGCACCACCAACACCAGCTCGTGCTCGTCCAGACCCGCCGCGACGTGGCGCACGACTGCGACGTCTGCGTCGACGGTTGTGCCGCCGGGTGCTTCCTTTACCGCTGCCCGCCCTGCGGGTTCGACATGCATCCACGCTGCGTGCGGCTGCCCCCGGTCGTGCGCAGCGCGCGGCACCGGCATGACCTTACGCTGGTCGTCGCTGGTGCGGGACGACGCTGCGTTGCGTGCCACCGCGGGGGCACCGCCGCCCGCGCGTGGTACTACCGTTGTTGCACGGTGTGCAGCAACATGGATTTCCACGTCTCGTGCGCTGCCACCAGCGCCGGGGAGGAGAATGCCGCTGGAGCTCCCCACCAGGGAAACCGCCTGCACGCCCCTGCAGGTGCTGGTGCTGTGAACGGTGTCCCGCGTGACGTCGATGGTGAGCTTCTTCTGGCCAGGATCAAAGCACAGAGGGACATGAACCATGCAATTGCCATAGCGGAGATCCAGGCGAATGGAGCCGCCGCCGTTGCAGACCTTTCCGGGGGCTACGGCTACCGCACCAGAAGGTTTTATTAAATACATCTATGGTGTTCAAGGTAATTAAGAAAAAACGTGTACGTGTGCATTTGTTTGGTCAAAAGATATGTGACAAATCAGAAATCACGATGTGTGTATGTTTTGCAGTCTCGTGTGCATATTTTGTTTTTCCCTTTCTCAAATTCATATGGTTGGTGTGTCCAGTATGTATCTTCCATTATAGCTGGAAATTCAGTATCATTTGTGGCTGAAATTCAATTCCCAGGGGGGCACTACAGTTCTTTGTTTTTATGAAAATAAGAAGAAAATATATCAAAATTTGCCCTTGGAAATTGACGAGAATTTGGCGTATATGGAGTATACACTCTGTTGCATATATGTTAACCATAGCAGAGCGCAACAGCAAAAATAGCAACAGCTAATTTTGAACTTGCTAATAACTTCGAGTTTCTGATAAAGATGTGACATGCCCACTTATAATTGATCACTAATAAGGACTTAGCTATTTTGGAGCCAGCTGTAAAATAGTTTAACATACAGCCGGCTGTGTTTTTGGCAAGTAGACAAAACCAATTACCCCACCTCTCTCTTTTGTGTGACGGTTCCTGGGCGCCTGTGCCAGACCCACGTTTTGGCAGCAAAACAGGTCCACGCTGGAAAACACACGATTCTGTTCCACCACGCACTGTCGCATTGCTAAGCTGGCACCGCGGAACAAGGGTGCCGGACAGCGGCAGAACGGGACGACGGATCCAGTGCAGGCAAAAATTCCAAATCAAGATCCACAGGAAACAAAAAAAGTGCGTGCAAATAAATCCGCATCAAATTGTTGATGATTTTCACTACACAAAATAGAAAAAAAGAACCACCAGATAGAAATCACCAACAAGTTTAGCAGTTTTTTGAAACTAGAGACGAGATTTTTGAAATAAAGAACCACCAGATAGAAATCACCAACGAGTGGTCGTTAGCCAACGGCTCTTTGAGTACCTTGGTCTATTTATACCCCCTCCACTCACCCATTTGAGGTGGCTGGAGTATGAGGAAGACCTGAGGAGTGTGAGACACATAGAAGATCATATCCAAGCCATCCAAAGTGCTAATTTGCTCATCCATAGACTTGCACATGCTTTGTGTGTGTGCTTAGTGCTAGGCTTAGCTTAGAGCTGAGTGAGTGCAAGGTTGTGCCAACCTTGTGAGGTGATTCTTGAGTGAATCAAGTTGTACAAGGTGCGCCGGAAGCCTTGGGGCCTAAGTGGCTCACCGGCAATTGTCTTCGACCCTCCGGCTTGGTGTGGAGTGGCGAGGACACTTTGTGCGGGGGACGTGGAGACCCCCTTCCTAAGTGGAGAAGCTCCTTAGTGGAGGCGGCATCAAGGTGACCAAGGCAGCTTGGCGAGTGCCTAAGTGGCGAGCCTTTGTGGCGAGTCAAGTGGTGCTCTTGGGAGAGACTTGGTGACCGGGAAGCAATACTCTTGTGTGAGTGCTTCAACAACGTGGACTAGGGGTGGCTTAGTGCCTACCGATACCACATGATAAATCGCGTGTCAAGAGTTTGCTTCCTCTCATCCCTCTTTACGTTTCCGCATTACTCTCTTGCAATCCTTGCTTGCCTTTACTTTCCTAGAGTAGTATCATGCTAGGATTGACTATAGGTTGCAAAACTTGTTTTGGGATGAGGGTTTCACACTAGATCAACCTTAGATTGCACATCTAGATAGATTTGATCTAGTTTATGTTATGCAAAGTAGTGAAGCCATAGGATAAGTTTTTAAGTTGACTAATTCACCCCCTCTCCCTCTTAGGCTATGAGCATCCGATTCCTTACAAGTGGTATCAGAGCCGGGACTCACTTACTTCACAAGGAAACACCAATTCAATTGGTAAATTGTGAAAACCGGCTCATTGGAACGGTTAGGCTTCACCGCCTAGTGAGTTGCTCTATAGAGGTATGAAAGGGGTGGATACCTTAGGTTTGGCTCCACATTTCGATGGCACAGGCTATCCTCGGTGGAAGGTCCAAGCAAAGGACCTTGATGTTTGGAGAGTCACCGATGAGGGTGTGAAAAATGGTACTAAGAAGGAAAAGCAATTTGATGTGATTGCTAAGAGTATTATTTTGTCCTCACTAGATGTAGGCGTTTTCAATAGAGTTTTTAATTGTGAAAGTGCTCATGAGCTATGGAAAACCATCAAGGAGCAAAATGAGTGTTCAAAAGAAGTTGCTAATGAACGCTACGGTTGTCTCCTTGAGGAATTCAATAGCTTTAAGCAACTTGCAAATGAAAATGCCGAATCAATGTACTCACGCCTAAATGTGCTTGTAAATGAGATTAATGCTTTAGGTCTGAAGAACATAACGGACTTGAACATCAACCGCAAGATCCTTCAAAGTCTCCGGAAGCCCAATTATGACTTGGTGAAGGCTATCATCTATGAGAAGAAGCTCGAAGAATTGAAGCCATCTCATATCTTGAGGAAGATCATGGCACATGAGCTTCAAATCATGCCCAAGTCCAAGAAGGCGCCCCAAGAAAAACCCCAAGAATCATCTTCTCCAACCACAAGCCATTCCCTCTCAAGCCAACAAGAGAAGGTGATGAGTAGGATGGCTACTCTTGGAAGCTTAAGTGAAGATGATGGTGATGATGGTGACGATGAAGACTCCTCAAGTGATGAAGAAGTCAAATCCATGGTAGCCATGTACGTGAAGAAGATCTTCAAGTATGTGAAGAAAATCAACATGTACGACTACAACGTCCACTTGAGAGAAGGGCGTCATCATCAACACATCAAGTTCACCAAGATCGAGCACAAGCCCAAGAAGAAGGTGGTCAAGGAAAGGAGACCAAAGCAAGAAGCAAATGTCGCCGTCCGTGAGTGGGCAAGTGGTGGAGAATCAAGTTCTTATAGCTCAAGTGATAACTCAAGAAAGAACTTCACCACCCGCTTCATGCAAGGTCCTTCATCATCACCACACATGTGCCTTATGGCCCAAGGTATGGAGAGCAATGTAAGTGATGAGGAATCCGACACCACCTCTCTTGATGATCTTGTTGAGCTAGTCCATGAGCAAAAAGGAATGCTTAAAAACAAGCTAATGAAATTAAAGAACTCAATGCTCTCAATGATCTTAGTGCAACCCTTGCTACAAATTATGAACATTTGTTGTGCAAATTCAAATTGCTTAGCAAGGAGTGTGACGAGCTAAAATCTAAGCTTGAGAGCAATGAGACTAAAACAAGTGATTCCTTTGAGCTTGATCAATCATCTATCCCTTGTGCAATTCCTATCTCCAAGGTAGATCCTTCAACTTCTTGCATTGATTTAATTGATGAATCTTGCTCACCATCTTGCAATCAGAATGTTGTTGTAGAAACATGTGATTGTCTCATAGGCAAGAAAAATGATGAGCTCAAGCAAGAAGTGAAATGGCTCCGAGAGAGATTGACAAGCTTGATGGGCAAGAGCAAGAACAGTGAGAAACAAGTGGACATCTCTCAAGACATGAAGATCAAAGTCCAACCTTCTCAAGATAACCGTGATCCCATGGTGAAGAAGCTTGAGAAGGGTGCAACCGTGACTTGCTACAAGTGTCATGAAGAAGGACACAAGTTCTACAAATGCCCTCAATTTGTCAAGAAGATGGACAAGGGCCAGAAGAAGAAGTTGAACCCCACCATCAAGAGCTCTCTCATCTACACCAAGCCCAACCGCAAAACCAAGACCAAGAGCAACACCTATGTCATCAAGAAGAAGATTAATGGCAAGGTGGTTGCACACAAGGTTGGGAGGATGAAGACAGAGCGGGGTTGGAACCAACCCATTTGGGTGCCCAAGGAAGTCATCACCAACATGAAGGGGCCTCAAATGGTTTGGGTTCCAAAGGCCACTTGAAGGCCATGAGATCGGGGACTTGGGAGGCTTGGCACAAAAGAGTTGTGAAGATTCAAGCCTAGAAGCCAAGCTTGCAAGTTGGACATGTGTTGCCCAAGTTCCCCGGTTGAGGTAATGGAAACAAGAACCCATCTCAAGTATCATTGTAGCTCCATTACCTTGTCTAGGTTTTGCATTTGTTGCTTTGCCTAGTTGTTTACATATGGTAGGTTGCTTGTGCCATGTGCTAACCCATGAGCAACCTACATGGTTTGATTAGTGTGTAGGAAAGCTACACTTGTTCTTTCATGATGCATGTTTTTCTATATATCTCTTTGCATCATGAGCAAGCTATAGGGTTAGCTTCCCTTTTCTTGTCATAAACAATGTGCATACATTTGGTTGGTGATTCAAACACTAAACGCACACATTTAGGGGGAGCTCATCCTATGGTTTGGTTATGGGACTAACATTGTTTCGAGCTTATTTTGTGTAGTCCCTTGGTGACGCGTTCCGGTGCGGTACTTCATTCTAAGAGAATGCTATTTCACTCTCAATGTGATCTAACATCTCTAAAAGAGTGAACATAGCAATATGAGCTTCATGCTATTGAGTCATGTCCTTGCGAGCTTATGTCTATAAGTTCAAAGGTAATGTACTCATACATTCCTAATCCTTGTGGTACCCAAAGTGTCTTCTATGCAAGCTTCTTTCAAATGGTGTCACCTTCTAGTGATATCATTTCCAAGTGGCTCATCTCAACGTGGTGCCAACAAGGTAGAGAGGA
Organism: Cenchrus fungigraminus; assembly: GCA_036936925.1. NCBI lineage: Eukaryota > Viridiplantae > Streptophyta > Magnoliopsida > Poales > Poaceae > Cenchrus > Cenchrus fungigraminus. The sequence continues at coordinate 13,314,208 of CM072768.1, read as the reverse complement.
ACATCCCCCGGAGGTATGCAATGATCAAAAGACTACAAGTGATATCTACAAGTGGTAATGTAACAAAAACCCATTGTTTTCGCGAGAAATATACTCAAAATTTCTCTGCGTACGGCTTAATAGGGTGCGGACGTGCCAGTATACAATTTGTATACAAAATAAACATATAAGAGAATGTAAGAATAAATTAAGCATATCAAGAACAAGAGACACCAATTTTACGTGGAAAACCCTTGCGGGTAAAAAACCACGGTCGCCCGAAGGCAAATTTCACTATATCAAATGAGTTACAATAGCAGGGGATTACAACGAGTCACCAACTCATCCCATGCAATTTACAAAAGATATATGAAGTGAAATGTAACTATTGTGGTGTCCGCCTTGTCATCGAGATATTACAAATCCAATCCCATGTATCCATATAAAATTCAGACGATCGTGTAGCTCATGATCCCTAGAGCCTCGAGAGGTCCCTAGTTAATTACATCTGCAATTGACACTTGCAGAAAACCTCCGATTAAGCTGTGTCATACGGTTTTCATCATCGATCCTCTTTTTCTTGTACCCCATAGGTGTGTGCTGCATAATAAAAAGATAAAGAAAGGAAAAAAAGAAGCCAGGTGACTTCATGACATTATCCGCCACATCTCGTGTTCAGCTAAAAGTTCACAAGGTGAATGTGTTCGGCCTCGTCGGTCACGAACGGATTGTGTCCCACCTCGTCGGTCGGGACGTAATAGCAAATTCCGACCTTGTCGGTCACGGAAGAATGACAATAAATATGTGATCTTTAGCTAAACAAAAGTGTTCAGGAATATCATGTGTATAATTTATTCCTTTCCTCTTTCTTTGTATACCTGCAAGCAAAAAATCTAATACAAATAACATGGCATATGACCTAATGTATAGATCAATCTGCCCTAGCCTGTAATGTGTGCATGCAAGCATAGCACTGATTTTTATTATCCATGTGAAGGCTCCTGCACCTGCAAAATAAACCTGCAAAATGTCTAGCGCCACCATCTTAGTGACGTGCTAATTTATGGATGTATTCCATATATACATGCCACAGTTGAGAAACGATGTGACCTACGCATAGGTGGGCATTGGAAAGACCATCTCCTGAAACCTGCAGAAAACACAAGTGCCACTGGCGCATCTATTTTATTTCTTCACCAATACATACGGGCTCTCAATTTACCAGAAGCCAGTGGCAAGTACGAGGCACTCATATCATGGCCTCGCCATTGAAGGCATACTCCTGCAAAGGAGAAAAAAAAATGACAGGCTCTAAGGCCATGTCGACTGCTCACCACAAGACGCCATAAGCACGGTGGAGCCGGAAGCGCAGACGACGGCGGCGAAGTCGACGTCTCTGAGACGACGAGATCCTGCCCCGGCTCGATCGCTCATGGCGGCGAGGCCAATCTACAGGCGACGGTGTTTCTGGTGAATGAAGAAGTGTGGTGTGGGTGTGTGCGGCAGATTTGTATGTGTTTCTCCGTGAACTCCAACCTTCAACTTAGAAACCTGCAAACAAAGAAATACGTAGGCCTTGCCATGCCGATGGGCATTGATTGTGCTGGCGAGCCGCAATGTTCCTGCAAGAAAAGAGAAGAAAATGTGCTGGCCATGATGCATGCCGCACAATAGAAGAGGCGCACTCGCTACCGCCGGCCGGCGACGTCCTCCGAGAGGGCACCTCATGGTGGTGGTGCTCTACGAGTGCAGGTGTATGCGCGTGTGTGATTTCTGGGGAGCTCCCCCAAAGCCCCCCCTTCCCTGCTGCAGCGCAGAGACAATATATAGAGGGAGGATAGGTCAAGTGACGAGTCTCAGGAAGATGAGCGCCGCGCCGCCGTATTGCCGTTCGGCGAGCGAGTCATCCGGCCGGGATAAGAGCAGGCCGTTGCTTCCTTTCGGCATCTGTGTTAGCTTATTCAAAAAACCAATCGCTAAATGCCTATTGCCGTTCAACCTGTACACGTACATGTGACGTGCTAATCCCTGACCAAAGGCCCAGCTAGGAGAGGTCCCATTTGACAAGTGAGATGGCCTCCCGCTCATGCATGTAAGTGTAGTTCATTTCTTCCATCCATGGGCAACAACATCGTCTACCTTGCTGTGTGCGTGGTAGCCGGTGACGACGGATGATCGTGAACTTTGCCCTGGAGGCTTCTGGATTATTGTCGATGTACTGGCAACTTAACTTTGCGTATTAATACGCATATATACATATTGTAATTGTTCACATGAGCCGCATGACAAAAACCTTCCACATCAATGAGCTGGGCCTCCAAACTCGTTTTCTCCCATCAACCCATAACCAAATAATTAATTCCATTTAAATAAATATTCAAAATTATTAGTATGCAGGTAGCCACTACGGCGCCTCATCAAAATCCGACATGATGCCACTGAAATCAACTGGGCCATATATATTAGCCTGTGCTCATTAGTAACTGTGACATAACCTCTTTTTCATATAGGAGCATAAAAAAACTCATCTTACAAATGCCCCTCGCCAAGTGGAGTTCGAATGCAAAGCAATTCGTGCTCGACTTGGCGAAAAGGTGTAGCATAGCTCCATGAAGCCCCACAGCAAATTTGTGGAATTCCTTATATATACCTGATCGTACCACAATATAATATCAATTCTCTCAAGCTTGCGCTGCTGCCTTGAGCTGTTCTTCCATTATATCAATTTTGCTCTACACTCGTTATGCAAATTAGACTGATCCCCATGTATATCTGATTTATTTTCTCTTTACTTTCACTGATTCAATATCTAACTAAGAACCATGGGCTTTTTTATTACCTCGTAGCTCAGCCAATACTGCATAGCACAACTGCAACGACTGTCATCAGTACACACGTCACAATATATGTTTGTTGGTAGTCTCTCTTTCTCTTTTTCGTTTTTTGAGACTTGAGTTTCAAAGGATAAAAGTGCTCTGCTTGCCCTCATCCAATTCAAAGTGCTTTCTTTCATGTTCTTCTCGAGACCAATTACGACTGAACCGAATAGATGATCAGAAGGATCATATCGTTTGCAACTAGCAATACTCTGCTTGAACATATTCATCAAAATCCGACATGATGCCACTGAAATCAAAAGGGCCATATATATTAGCCTGTGCTCATTAGTAACTGTGACATAACCTCTTTTTCATATAGGAGCATAAAAAAACTCATCTTACACCCATTTGTCTTATCTCTTGTCCTTTAAGCTACCTCCTTGCATGATATGCGCTCTAAGCTTCCTTGCCTTACAAGTTTGTAGTTGTGCACTTGATTTTCACACCATCATATTGTGCACACACTTAGGGGAGCTTAGGTTGTATCATGCTAGTCTCATGAGCTTGTGATCCACCTTAGTTATTCGCACATGTGGTATCTTCATTGATATCATACATATGGATCATGGTTCATGCGGCTTTCTCCCTTGTATTTAACATTTCTCTTTGAGCTATGTTTGCCAGGACTTGCTAGTTTCCTTGGAGACCTTGTGTTTTGGTCACTTGTTGGAGATTTTATTCCAAAGGGGGAGAATGTGGAACCAAAGCAAGCTAGTGGTTTCCAAAGAGGGAAGAGGCAAGCTATGTGTGAACATAGAGAGAGAAGATCAAAAAGGGGGAAGTTTGATCTAGGGGGAGTTTGGATGATGGTAAGCGTCCAAGCAAGTGTAAGTGGTTCTAATTTTGTCCATTTTTGCAAATTTATGCTTGATTTGCTTGTGTTGTCATAAATCACCAAAAAGGGGGAGATTGTAGCGAACATGGCCCCATTTGCCATTTGTTCGAGTTGATTTTAGTGATTCATGCTAACACAAGCAATGGGACTAACTACAATGTCTAGCATGTCCTTGTAGACATATCTAGGTCCCATGGATGCAACCACAATCAAAGAAGAAAAGAACCAAGTGAAAGACGCGAGAAAACAAGAAAAAGGCACCGTCGGATGAACCGACGGTACTGTAGAAGCAAGCATCGGTGCACTTGGTACACTGCGCAACGGCTGAAATTAACTTGACACCGTCGGATGATCCGACGGTCTCTTTTCTAGTTGCATCGGATGATTGGAAGGAGCAGAAGTGCAGAGGACAGTAGCACCGGATGATCCGACGGTCTGAGTGAGGACACCGTCGGTCTATCTGACGCTCAGTTTGAATCAAGACAGAGACGCGCCAAGACGAAGCCTTAAGCACCGGATGAACCGACGCCTTGGTAAGTGGAAGCGTCGGTCTATCCGACAGTCTCGAAGAAACCAACAGAGACGTTTTGGCGACAAGTCCTTCAGCACCAGATGAACCGACGCACCATCGGATGAAGCGTCGGAACAGTTGTGTCAGAGGGCCTCAACGGTTAAGTGACGTGGACAGGGGCACCGGATGAACCGACACCCTGAAAAGGATAGCATCGGTTCATCCGACGCTTACTTTTTCAGTGGCCGTTAGCCAACGGCTCTTTGAGTGCCTTGGGCTATTTATACCCCCTCCACTCACCCATTTGAGGTGGCTAGAGTATGAGGAAGACCTGAGGAGTGTGAGACACATAGAAGATCATATCCACACCATCCAAAGTGCTAATTTGCTCATCCATAGACTTGCACATGCTTTGTGTGTGTGCTTAGTGCTAGGCTTAGCTTAGAGCTGAGTGAGTGCAAGGTTGTGCCAACCTTGTGAGGTGATTCTTGAGTGAATCAAGTTGTACAAGGTGCGCCGGAAGCCTTGGGGCCTAAGTGGCTCACCGGCAATCGTCTTTGACCCTCCGGCTTGGTGTGGAGTGGCGAGGACACTTTGTGCGGGGGACGTGGAGACCCCCTTCCTAAGTGGAGAAGATCCTTTGTGGAGGCGGCATCAAGGTGACCAAGGGAGCTTGGCGAGTGCCTAAGTGGCGAGCCTTTGTGGCGAGTCAAGTGGTGCTCTTGGGAGAGACTTGGTGACCGGGAAGCAATACTCTTGTGTGAGTGCTTCAACAACGTGGACTAGGGGTGATTTAGTGCCTACCGATACCACGGGATAAATCGCATGTCAAGAGTTTGCTTCCTCTCATCCCTCTTTACGTTTCCGCATTACTCTCTTGCAATCCTTGCTTGCCTTAATTTCCTAGAGTAGTATCATGGTAGGATTGGCTATAGGTTGCAAAACTTGTTTTGGGATGAGGGTTTCACACTAGATCAACCTTAGATTGCATATCTAGATAGATTTGATCTAGTTTATGTTATGCAAAGTAGTGAAGCCATAGGATAAGTTTTTTAGTTGCCTAATTCACCCCCTCCCCCTCTTAGGCTACAAGCATCCGATTCCTTACATCTTCCTCCTGAATGAAGAACTCCAAGACTTGGTTTTAGAGTTGTAGCGCATAGCCCTTGCCTTACATACAGGACCCGCCGCCGGGACGCTATTTTAGAGTTTTAGGGCATTGCCCTTGCCTTACTGAGAGACAAAAACATCAGTTTACAGGCAGGTTTTGCAAAGCCAACGATCAAGTACAGAGCTCACTCTCTCACATAGAACGACTACAATCATAAGAGAATCCTGTAATTTCCGTCCCAGACATCCCAATTGAGTCTTCAGCATATTAATAGTTCATCTTCCTCTTCCATGTTTTCTTCAAACATCAACAACTCCATTTCATTCAATTGTGCGATCACTTCTTCATGCATAGCGGCTTCTCCGACATCAGCTCGTCTACATTCCTGGACTTCTTACCAGTCTTTGCCGCTTTGAGATGAAGTTTAGAAGTTCCTCCATCGTGTCGGCTGGGCACATAATTTACCAATTCTGCACCAGCCCCACCACCTCCGTGTTCTGCCAAGATAAATTCTCAAAGCATAGATCATTTCTTAGTTTTCAGACCCCCCAAAGGGCAGCGGAACTAACTATACTAGGTGATTTCCCGCGCGTTGCTGTGGCATTTGAAAGAACCTATGACAGCACAAATAGCTTATTAAGGGTAATAGTAATACTATGGCGTTGCTGCAGAATCTTTTTCAAGAAACATTTAAGGTGAACTTTGAAGTAGAAATTGATACAACTGATAAAGAAGTCATGGATGCAAGGCAATGCAGTCGGAAGATGTGTTCATTCATGATGTGCAAGGGAATGCAGTCGGATGTTAGAGGATAAGGCCCAGCGGCAAGCCTCTGTACTTCCGTATATACCGTTTTGCCCTTGCCTAAGCCTGGTTTCTCCCGTGTCCCGTCTGCATCTTGACGCCGCCGCTTCATTGTCGTCGTTGCTACCTCTCTTCGTTCATCTTTCTCCCACACCACCAGTTGCCGCATCTCCCAGTCCTGGCTAACGCATCCACCGATGCACCTCCTTTCCCTGCTCGAGCTGCGCCGACCGCGGGGGTGTGGGCGCGTGGCCTGGATCAAAGCAGCAAGCAGTAGATCGGGAAAGAGTTCGACGCAGAATCCCCTAGATCTCCCACTCGCGGTTCCCCTGGCTCGGCAGCGACGTGCTCCTCTGACCTCTGTATTGCGGTCGTTGGCTCAGCGTTCACGGCAGTAGCTCTGGTCCAGCGTCGCTGCGGCCGTCGTCGTTCCCAGCACGGCGCCCTCAGCTCGGCCTTTGCGGCGTCCTCCTCCTTCTCCTTCTTTAGCTCCATCTCTCCTCTGCTCCTAGCCTTGTGTCGATTATGGAAGGGAGGAAATTCATCCATGGGCGAGTATGTGGAGGAGCACGTCACCCCGCCGCTGGCCTGCAAGTCCGGAAGGGGCTGCTCCGCCGCTGGTAGCTTGAGGTGGGGTAGCGGAGGGGAGGCACAGGCCAGGGGTGATTTATGGAGACAGTCAAGGTGGAGGCGGAGGAGGTGAGGGTGAGGCGGCGGCGGTGGGGAGGCGAGGGGCATCGACGGGATTGAAGGCGGAACTGATGGGGAGGCGAGGGGGTGGCGGCGTGCTTCAAGGAGTAGTGGGCAGTGGTGGGTCTGAGGGGCGATGGGTGGAGAAGCGGGGGCGCGACGTGGCGTGTCAGGGATGACTCGAGGGCCGGAGCGCGAGGTGGGATTCGGGGGTGGGTGGGGATGATGTCACCAGATGATGTGGATGGCTGTGGTTTGAGAGAATTCCTTAGTGGGGTGCTCTTATTAAGTTTTGTATGATGATTTGTAGCTGCAAACTTTCTATTATATTGCTAAGCCAACAAGGCCAATGACATCAAAACTGCTATCAAGATCATAGCCTATCACCTGGGAAATCATTTTCCACATAAGCCTTGCCACAACAAATTAAAAAAAAAAGAGGTGATTTCTAGTTTCTATCGCATCACATAAAAGACATGTTCTCACTTCTACCTCTTGTCGTTTAGCGAAGTAATATCTAGTCAAGACGTTATTTTTGGGCAGGAGCCAAAGAAACAACCCAATCCTTGGGGAATTTTCAAACTCCAAATATTTGAGACGTAAATGTTGGATATGAACCGAATTCTTAACGTGTGTCTTGTGGGGACGCTTGGAGGGCCCACGGTTCGGGTTATGTGTTTAGCGGATTTGCTTCCGTATTTGACACCAGTTAGTTTAGTCCACCATATATATACATCTTGTAAGCCGCACGGAAGAGTAAGAGGGCTCATTGTATTCCCTGCGTTGTAACTCTCTCATCATAGTGAAGATAGCTAGTTGGCGCCCTTGGTTTTTTCCCGCAAGGGTTTTCTACGTAAAAATCGTGTCTCGTGTTCGATCTTGTTTTCGCATTATTTGCTAACAGTATACATACGTGTGACCCCTCTAAAATTAATTATTTTATAAAAGTGATTGAGAGGAATAGATTTCTTTAGAAGAGAAGTATCCGATCATAGCATCATCTTCTTTATAGAACATGATGGTGGTCGCAAGGTGGACTACCTCCAGACACATTCTACCTAGCCTATCATCAAGAGTTCTCATATAGGTATGTAGCAAATTATGGCCAACACATAGACTTGCAATTGTGCCTGTTTTCTCATTTACAATAGTATATAGCTAATGATAGGCTCAGAAGGGGACCTAAGCCAAGAAAAAGGTTGATTGAAGAATGCAATGTTGCTTATGCTTTAAGTGTTGCATAAGAGATTGAAGGTACTAAACCTTCTAATTATTCTGAAGCTATTATTTCTGTTGATGGCAACAATAATTGGATGGCCGCTATGCATGATGAGATGGAGTCCCTTGAAAAGGATGGTACTAGGGATTTAGTGCAATTGCCCAAGGGTAACAAGATTGTTCGTTGCAAATGGATTTTCAAGAGAAAGGAGGAAATGTATAAAGCAAGGTTGGTTGCTAAAGGCAATAGCTAGATTCCAGGTATTGACTTTAATGATGTCTTTTCCCCCAGTTGCTAAGCATAGTTCCATCCGTACTTTGTTAAGTATTGTTGCTATGCATGATTATGAGTTGGAGCAGTTAGATGTTAAAACTGCGTTCTTACATGGGGAGTTACAAGAGGTCATTTGTATGGACCAACCTGAAGGTTTTGTTATTCCTGGAAAAGAAAACCTCGTTTGTAGAAGTAAGAAATCTCTTTATGGCTTGAAACAATGTCCTAGCAAAGATTTGACTCCATCATGATCTCTCATGATTTTAAGCAGTCTGATTATGATAGCTGTGTCTATTTGAAAATAGTTAATGGTTCAGCTATTTATTTGCTTCTTTATGTTGATGATATACTGATTACTGCAGAGATAAATCAATAATAGCTAAGCTGACGGAGCAATAGAATTTAGAATTTGAGATGAAGGATCTTGGTGCAGCGAAGAAAATTCTTGGTATGGTGTTTATCAGACATAGAAAATCGGGTATGTTATACCTCGGTCAGCAAAGTTATATTGAGAAGGTTCTTCATCGTTTTAACATGCATGATGCAAAACCAGTGAGTACTCCGTTAGCTGCACATTTCAAATTATCTTTAGATTTATGTCCAGTTTCAGATGAAGATATTAAGTACATGTCTAGAGTTCCTGAAGGACCGATTAGGCGACCAGAGGGGGAGGGGGAGTGAATGGGAGCCGATAAAAATTCTTCCTGAAGGATGAACTCGGCCTATGCCCCAAATCCACAACCAAGAGTTCCCACACGAACTTGCCAAGGTCGCGTAGTCACAACGGACCTACCAACCCTAGGAACAAGTCGAAACACAACTCAAAGCGGAAGCACAACTCAAGAGGCAAAGGACTTAGCCAACTGTGCCTGGCCAGGACGGACGGTCCGATCGACTCTCGCGGACAGTCCGTCAGGACCTGGCGGACGGTCCGAGCCTCTCTGGCGGATGGTCCGTATTAACGGACAGAACCTCCAGCACTGCACCTCGAAAATACGGACGGTCCGACGCGACACCACGGACGGTTCGATGACTGCGGATGGTCCGTGACTCCTGCGCGGACGGTCCGTCTCCCTGGCGGACTATCCGTTACCCCCGTACGGACGGTCCATCAAACACGATCCAACAAAAGGGCCGAACCCCGACGGATCAAAACAAGATCTCGCAAGAACACAACACGAACTCGACGAACCCTAGCTACTGCAGACCCTGCGGACGGTCCGTCCCTTGCGAACAGAACATCCCGAGCTCAAACACGCGAAGTCAACTCCACCAATCCCTCCATGGATCTCCCAAACGGCTGAATGGATTGAGACAAGATTTGGGGGAGATGTGAAGCGTCCCTAGGGGATGCTATACCCAAAAACTTGGAACCTCAAACCAACTAAATCGTTGGGAATCGATCACGAACCGAGCTCTACCAAAAAGCTAGGGAACCACCCGAAATCCTCAAATCCAAGGCCAAATCCGGAGTTTGAGGGGTCAAGATCAAGCACAAAGATGCACAAGACATCTATCCATGATCCCCTCAAGAAAATCCGAACCCAAATACCTCATAATCGGAGGAACAAGCTACGCACGAAAAACCAATGAAAATAGCCTAAAAAAGACATGAAAATCACACGAGCTACAAGAAGGAAATCAACGCAACCATGAAAGCTTCCATACACTCGGAGATCAGATTCTCTACAAAACGGTGAAGAAAATCTAAACCTATGGAGCAGGGAAATGAGAAGGAGTCCGAATGGATGGTTTGCCCAGAAACCCTAGAGCTATATATATGGAGTTCCTCTGGGATGGGCAAATGACTAAGCTACCCCTAGAACTTGAAATGAGATACACACCCCTCAGGGGCAACATGGTCAAGTAGCACTCCTCTTCATCAGATGGCCACACCTTTGCCGCAGTCCGCGTCCTCCCGACGCAAGCCCTACGATCCTGCCGCGTGTCCTCTGGCATCGAAGCTTCTCGGCGCGCCCGGATCCCGTCTCCGCCCGCTGAAGGACCGAACTGACGACCAGAGAGGGGGGGAGTGAATGGGAGCCGATAAAAATTCTTCTCGAAGGAGATGGCTACTCCAACAAGATGAACGCGGCAACCAAACACGTCTCTGACTCAACTACCCAAGTTGGCCAAGACCACGTAGCCACTGGAGTGCTACTGGTCCTAGGAACCAACACACAACCTTCCGAACCAAAACACACCAAACACACAGCGGAAATCTGCACGGCTTACTGCCTGTGCTACACCGGTCAGACCGATGGCCTGCGCCGATCAGACCGGTGACACCGGTCAGACTGATGGACAGAGCCGGTCAGGCCGGTGGGTACAGCAGCCGCACAGAAAACGTTCCAGGTAGCCTCAGTGACTCCTCTAGGGCCTGGAACAAAACCACCTCAGAAAACACAACCTGCAAGGGAAGAAAACCCTACACATTGCCTAGCCAAACTCCTCGAAACCTGCCAAGAACTGACCAGCAGCAACACAAGACACTAGGGAACACACCAAGATGTTCACCCGAGGCAAATCCCACAAAGGGCTCGCACGGGTCAGACCAGTCAAGAGCACCGGTCAGACCGGTCGCGCCTGGGCAGCTCAGGATGAACAGCGAGCCGCGGGTCAACTCCCCCAAAACCACTTCCTGATCTCTCGATTCGCTCCACGGATTCACACAAGACTTTGGGGATACTAGGAGTACCTCATGGGCATCCCATAGCTACAATTTGGTCCACCAAAACCTGTTGAATCAAGAGGAATCGAAGGATTTCCGCCAAGAACACCACAAACCCTAGGACAACGAAAACCCCAAAATTGAGCCCCTTTACTCACGGATTTGGGAGGGGAATCAAAGGGAAAAGAACCACGAAGGGTTCATGCATACATCCCCCACCAAATCCCAAAGAGAAAGGTCTCAAAACCGCCACAAGAAAATCGCCAAGAAAAGGCTCCGAAAATCACCAAAAAGGAAAAACGGGAGAGACACAACTAAGCCTTGAGGAACCACACCGAATCATCTATACATACCATGAAGGTTCATACAAGGTCTTGCTTGCCGCCCGATCATCCTTCCCTCTCACAAGATCTCACCATGAAGCTCTCAAGCTAGTCCTAGAAATTCCAAAGGAAAATGGAAGAGGAAAATAGCCAAACAAAATGAGCTAGGGTTCCAAGAGATGGCTGCCATCCTCTCACCACTTGGGTTATATGGAGGCTAGCCGAAAGACGAAACTACCCCTAAGGCCTAATACTAGGATACACACCCCCGAGGGGCACTTTGGGAAACTTTGTCTTCGCACCATCAGACGGATGCCCAGCGACCGCAAACTTGCTTAGCCTCGACGCAAGCCTTGTGATCCCGACGCGTGTCCTCTGCTTCGAAGTCTCTAGACTGCGTCGTCGCACACCGGTCAGACCGGTGCTCCTCACCGGTCAGACCGGTACCCACCGGTCAGACCGGTCCGATGCTGCTGCACCTCCGTTCTTCGGTCTTCGGTCTTGGCTTTGTGGATCAACCAAGGAACCAGTGGTTTTCTGGTGAACCACCGGAAACCCCATGAACTCGGTGTAGCCTCCGCCAATCTCCACTCATGACTCGGCTCCCACGTAGTCCCGGCTCGACCTTGGTTTTGAGGCTCAACCAAGAAACCGTCCATGACTTCATCTTGCCGTTCTTGCCACCATGCGGCCCGCACTTGACTCCGCTGGCCACCGGGTCGCTCGAACCAAGCCTACTTGTCTTCTCCACACCTGGAGGCCTCACCGGCAACGACCTTTCGCGCTTGTTCTTCACCTGCACCAACACCAGTCAAGCCGCAACCTACACCTGCAATACTTAGCCAAGAATCAGTCCACACCACATTGTCAATCACTCATCAGACCAGGAAGCGACCTACCACCGGTCCTCAAACCACACAGGCTCTCACCCGCCGAGCCTCCGGTCTTGGTTTTGTGGCTCAACCAAGTAGCCCGACGGTTTTGTGGTGAACCGCCGTAAACCCCACGTGCAGACTCCGGTCATGAGCCGCTACCCTGCACCGGCTCCAGTCGATGACTTCGTCTTGCTTTTCTTGCCACCATGCGGCCCGCACTTGACCCTGCTGGCCAACGGGTCCCTCGAGCCGAGCCTACTTGTCTCTCCACCCCTCGGAGGCCCCGCAAGGCAAAGACCTTTCACGCCCGCTCTTTACCTGCACCAACGCAAATCAAGCCACAACCTGCACCTGCAATACTCGGCCAAGAGTCAGTCCACACCACATTGTCAATCACTCATCACACTGAGGAGCGACCATCCACCGGTCCTCGGACGCTCCGGTCCTCAGTTCCATATTCAAGTGCTCTTGGTTCACTTATGTATGCCATGGTCTATTCTCGTCCTGATTTAGCTCATGAAATGAGTGTTGTCAATAGATACATGGCTAATCCTGGCAAAGAGCATTGGAATGCAGTTCAGTGGATTTTCAGATATCTACGTGGTACTTCTAATGCTTTTTTGCGGTTTGGGAAATCTACATGTGGACTTGTTGGTTATGTTGATTCTGATTACGCTGGTGATCTGGATACTAGGAGGTCTCTCACAGGTTATGTTTTCACCATTGGTTGTTGTGCTGTGAGTTGGAAAGCACGTTTACAGGCTACTGTTGCTTTGTCCACTACTGAGGCTGAATATATGGTTGTTTCTGAATCTGCTAAAGAAGCTATTTGGTTGAGAGGTTTATACTCTGAACTTTGCGGGATTTCTTCATGCGTTACTATACATTGTGATATTCAAAATGCTATTTGCCTTACTAAAGATCAGATGTTTCATGAGGGAACAAAGCACATTGATATCAAGTATCATTTTATTCGAGATGTTATTGCTCGAGGTGGTGTTATTAAAGTACAGATGATAAATACTCGTGACAATCCCGCTGATATGATGACTAAGCCTGTTCCTACAACTAAGTTTGAGCTATGCTCAAGCTTGGTTCCGATTAAAGTTTAAGTCCTAGTGACTTTTGGTGCCGGTGATTATTTATTGTTGAAGTGAATTCATTGATGATACTTCATTCGCTGCAAGATGGAATTGGTCTCAAGGTGGAGTTTATTGGATATGATCTGAATTCTTAACGTGTGTCTTGTGGGAAAGCCTGGAGGGCCCACGGTTCGGGTTATGTGCTTAGCAGATTTGTTTCCGCAGTCAGTTTAGTCCACCATATATATATACATCTTGTAAGCCGCACGGAAGAGGAAGAGGGCTCATTGTATTCCCTGCGTTGTAACTCTCTCATCATAGTGAAGATCACCCGCAAGGGTTTTTCACGTAAAAATCGTGTCTCGTGTTCGATCTTGTTTTCACATTATTTGCTAACAAGTGATATCAGAGTGAGCTTGGTACGAGATTCAATTGAAAGAAAATATTTAGGGTTTCGTCCTTGTTCGTCTCGCCGCCGCCGCTGTGTTCTTCGCGTCTGCTTCCGTCAACGGGGCGGAGTCCGACAGCTGCAATGCCGTCTCCTGGTCGAGTTCGTCGGCCATTCTGTCGCCGGCGTTCAAGCGCGTGGAGTTTCTGCAAGGCGAGTCGCACTCGCCGTGGATCTAAAAGCCTGCACCCGCAGGTGGTGTCCCTGTGCGGTCGTGCTATTGCTCCTGCGCATAAGATCAAGTCAGCTTGCTTGCACTACGTGGATCGAGCGGAGGACAGTGCTGTTGTCTGCTGCCGCTCAAAATCAAGGTTCCATTTGCTACGGCCACACGGAAATTCTACCAGGAGGTTCTTCAGCTATTTGCTGGACTTACACGATAGTGTACCAGGCTGCAGGTTATTGCTAGGGTTACACAGTTTCATACCTAGATTATTTACTGCAGATTTATTTTTCTCCTGGTCATTTTCTTCTACTGGCTACTATGAACTACGATATTCCGCTGCTTGATCGAGATACAAGGTTCGCATTATGGCAAGTCAAGATGCGAGCTGTTTTAGCGCAGTCTTATTTGGATGATGCGCTTGATAAATTCGGGAACAAGGATTCAAAGACTTGGACCGATGATGACAAGAAGAAAGATAGTAAGGCCTTGTCTCATATTCATCTTCATCTTTCAAACAATATTTTGCAAGAGGTTTTGCAGGAGAAAACCGCTGCTACTTTATGGCTCAAGTTGGAGTCAATTTGCATATCAAAAGATTTGACATGCAAGATGCATATGAAGATGAGGTTATATGCGCACAAGTTGCAAGAAGGTGGCTCTGTGCCTGATGTCACACCTGTTTTTCCAAAGAAAACCAAGTGCTTAACTATATGTATGCCATGATCTATTTTCTTACATATAGCGACATATGAGTGAATACAGAAACAGTATCACGTAAGAAAAAGGAAGATCATCAGGGATTTAAGCTTAATCCTGGAAATGAAGGCACCAAACTCCACAAGCAGTCGACTGGGGGTTGCGTACGCCTAGCACCAGCAACATCTTTATAGCAGCTTCCTATTTCTGAGCAACATTGTTTATAGCAAGGGTGAGCAATTGTCGTACTCAGCAAGTGTGGGGAAAGTATGAATGCAAAGTCTTGACAAGGAAAGGCTAACAGGTTGACTGCATTAAGCAATTTTAGTTGGTCAAATGTTATTAGCACCTGATTACTAATAAAGTATAAGTATATACCAACCCACATTAAGCATAAAGGTAAGATATACCATAAGAATATGGCTAGCATAACTATATCATAGATCACAATTTAAGTCCATCTTCAAGTTCAATTATCATGTGAGGGTCCAGGCCGCTCTTGACCGTGAGCACGGCTAACCGGTTAGTTTTACACTCTGCAGAGGTTGTACACTTTCACCACAAGTCGCGTAAAAGTCTTGAAGAACTTTGAACCCAACCATGCTGTGCAAAAGTAGGCACAATACCATACTTCCTAGGTGTGATTGCATAGGGACGCTATGAGGCCTTTACAAAGACTTCCCAAATGTGTTCCAGTGCACGAGGTTCCGCGAGTCATGCCCCCCCTTAATCACCAGTCCAACACTAGAGTCCTCTAATTAATTGGCCATGACAGAGCCATATGTCTTGTGCACTGTTTTCCTGGGTGGTTCTCCCTGTTCCGATTAAGCATGTGGTCTTGTAAATAAAATTATCGTAATGGAACATAGAGCATCAAAGGGTAACCATGTTGATTATTACCGACCCAGTCGAGCAAACTAAGCAACATCTACCATTAATATTAATTAAGCAACCCGGCTATACAAGGCAATGGTAAAAGGAAATACTAGTCATCATCCTTAATAGGAACCCATCAAAATTAATGCAAGCAATGCAATGAGTGATTAAATAATTATTGGGACAAAAGAACAAGGACACACTTGCCTTTCACTAGAGTAATGATGTTGCTCAGAATGTCTTCACCTTCAAGCTCTTCAATGCTCTCGAACGACGTTCCTTCTACTCGCATCAATCATTAGGCACAAGCATACAAAGCAAACAAACAAGCAAACTAAGAACAATACACCAATCAAGAAAAACTTTAAAAGATCGTACTAAAGGATAGGCTCGATTCTATAAATCACCAAAGCACACAGACTGTGCTGAGAAAATGAAAGGCTTGGTTAGCTTTATGAAAGACACTAGGTTTGAGCATGAACTAGGATCAAAAAGATCTAGAGCTTGAAAGAGGTCTAGCTCTACAACACAAACACCTAGAGACAGAGCTTGATAAAGACGGCTAACGATCGATTTGCATATATGAGAGAACAAGACTATGAGCTAGGTTTATTTAAATTAGCAAAAGGTATGTAAAGGATATTTCATAAAGAAAATACCTAAGTTGGAATTAATTCAACTTAAACTTCATTTGCAAAACCGGGGTATATAACCTAGTCAAATTTTACTCATAAATGTTTATGTATAAATTACACCAATTAAACATTAATTTGGGAAAACAACTTGAATGAGAAGATCTAGGCACATAGCTTTATTATTCGAATTGAACTAACCAAGTTATAATTAGAAACTCATTCATGTTGGTATTTAAACAAATTAACATTTATTTATAAAAGCCGGTGTATAAGCCTAGTCAGCTTTTAATTAGAAAAGTTAATTAATTATTAAACAAATTAATATTTGGTTTATGAAAAACTGAGGTAAAGATCTAATTAGATTTTATTTACAAAAGCATGTAAAATAAACATTAATCAAATTAACATTGTTTGTGAAAAACGGTGTATAACTCTATGTAGCTTTTATTTAGAAAAGACATGTTTAATAAACATTAACAAAATTAATATTAAATAAATTTTCAGAAAACATGTATGATGTAAACACACCACTATCGTGCACTTTATTTCATTATGAACCTAATGCAACTTGAACAGATTAAAACGGAGCTAAAACATGGAAACTATGAAGAAAACAAGATCACAGGGACCTAGATATGATTATCTAAAGATTTCAGAGGCTTCCAGACAAGATTCCCGAGACACACAGAATAGTGCTCGCGAATAGATCTAAACCTAGGGTTAGATCTGAAAAAGAGCTCGGGTTAGATCTAGGTGTTTTTCTGCAAAAGGTGCCAGAGACAAAAGCTAATCTAATCATTACAGGTTTCACCAGGGGCCTAGATGCAAAACAAGGAGTCTTCTTCTACCTTTGGTTCAGCGACTGGGGCGGATGGCGGGTCTGGCTGACGGGGTCGCCGGCGCTCCAGGCAACCTAGGGTTCAGGCGAGGCAAGGAATCAGAAGAGGAGATCAGGGTGGTCACATGGGTGCGCTCACCAGGGTCGGATGTGGCCGGCAGCAGCTGGAATCGTAGAAGAAGGTGACTGCGGTGGTGGTTCGGCCCCCAAGCCGTGGCGGCGCTCCAGTGGCTCCCCGGCGACGGGTGATGGCTCCCGGGATGCGGCTCGTCCTTGCGAAGCTCCTGATGGCAGCGGCTTCCTCCGGCGGGGCTCCAGGCCGACGAATCGAGCAACGGGCCGGCGGCGAGCTCGGCGCTCCGGTGGGCGGCGCGCGCGGCTGGAAGACGAGGCAGCATGGGATGGGGCGGCGGCTATGGCGCGCGGAGGGGCTCGGTGCTCACCATTTATAGGGCCGTGGGAGGGCCTGGCGTGGCGCGCACGCTAAGGAGGCGGCGGCGGCCATGGCCTTGGCTCTGCCTGGCCGATGGGCCTTGGCGGCTGGGCCGGGGTGGACTGGGTCAGGCCCACAGGCTCGGCCGACCATAGGAAAGGATAAGTTTTCTTATTCAGATAATATTTTTCAGTGCAAAAGTAATTCCAGAACAAGTCTATAAATTACTTTAGAGCACGAAAAATACTCAGAAAATCTCAAAAACTCCAAGAAAGTTCCCAGAGATAGTCTGAGACATGAAAAATCCAAATAAAGTATTTGGAGCTCATGAAAAAGATTTTAGAGCCTTCTAATAAATAGAATAAGCTCAGGGAAAATGAGAATTAATTTCGGAAAAAGTCCAGAAAATTGCCCAGAAGGATTTGGTCAGCACCTAATCGCATTTTAAAACCTTTTGCACTCATGAAACACCAGGATGCATTGGCATGAATGCAACACACATAATTATTTTATTTAATTCGGAAAATCAAGCAAAGGCTTTTTCCTATACTACATGTCCTGTAAAGAAAATAAATGTTGAGAAAAATTTTAAATTATTGGAAAATCTTTGTTTAATTATTCTTTCTTTTCACATCTTGAAATTGAGAAAGTTCAAGGTGTGACACCTGACAATCTTTTGGTCTGTGGAGGTAAAATATGATGATGAGGATTTGGGTCTTATTCTTTTGTGTTCACTACCTAGTTTGTTTGTAAACTTCAGAGATACTATATTGTATAGTCGTGATACACTAACCATGGATGAAGTTTATGAGGCTTTGCAAGCTAAGGAAAAGATGAAACAAATGGTTTCTTCTGAAGGTTCCGCTTCCAATGGAGAAGCTTTGTTTGTTTGTGGTAGGACACAAAATAAATCATATGATGGTTATAGAGGCAAGAGCTCGAATGGCTATAGGGGCCGTTCAAAGTCTAGAGGCAATGATGATAAGAAATTCTGCCCATATTGCAAGAAGGATACTCATTTTATTTCTGAGTGTCCTAAATTAAAGAACAAAGAAAAGAGAACTGGAACATATAGACCGAAAGGTAATTCAAATGAAGGTAATGCTTCTGTTGCTACTGCTGATAGTAGTTCGGATCGTTCGGAGGTTCTTGTTGATTTTGCTGGATGTGCAAATAATGGTGATGAATGGATTCTTGATTCCGCTGCTTCCTTTCATATATGCATCAATAGAGATTGGTTCATCACTTATGATTCTGTCCAAGGTGGTTCTGTTAAAATGGGTGACGATAGTTCACATCAGATTATTGGCATTGGATTTGTTCAGATTAAGATGCATGATGGTATTATCAGAACTTTGACAGATCTGAGGCATGTTCCATATATGAGCAAGAATCTAATTTCTGTGAGTACTCTTGATGGCAAAGGGTACAAGTACTCCGGTGGAGATGGAGTTTTGAAAGTGACAAAAGGCTCTCTTATTGTTATGAGGGGTGATTTAAAATCTGCCAATTTGTACCGTCTTCGAGGTACTACACTTACAGGTGATGCTGCTATAATTTCTAAATCATTATCTACTACTGATGCTACTAATCTTTGGCATATGCGTCTCGGGAATATGAGTGAGCTTGGCTTGGCAGTGCTGAGTAAGAGAGGAATTCTCGATGGGCATAGTATTAGCAAGTTGGATTTCTATGAGAATTGTGTGTTTGGCAAACACAAGAGGGTGAAGTTTAATACCGCTACTCATTCAAGTAAAGGTATTCTTGATTATGTGCATTCTGATTTATGGGGACCATCTCGCAAGCCTTCTCTTGGTGGTGCTCGTTATATGTTGACCATTATTGATGATTATTCTAGAAAGGTATGGCCATATTTCTTGAATGATAAATCAGAGCATTTAAAGAGTGGAAGACTATGCTTGAAAACCAAACTAAAAAGAAGGTTAAAAAGCTTCGCACTGATAATGGGATGATATTTTGTTCTCGTGAATTTAAGTCGTATTGCAAATCTGAAGGCATTGTTAGGCACTACACTATTCCTTATACACCCCCAACAAAATGGGGTAGTTGAGCATATGAACAGGACTATCATCTCTAAGGCTCGTTGCATGTTGTCTAATTCTGGTTTGAATAGACGTTTTTGGGCTGAAGCTGCTTCCACTGCTTGTTATTTGATTAATCGTTCCCCCAGTATTGCTATTGATAAGAAAACTCCAATTGAGGTATAGTCGGGTTCTCCAGCTGATTATTCGCAACTGAGAGTTTTTGGTTGTACTACTTATGCTCATGTTGATAATGGTAAATGTCACACCCGGATTTAAAGGCAAATCCGAATGCATTAAATACATGTGCGCCAGGATCAAGTTTACACACATGCATCGACATAGTGATAACCAAAAGACAGTGCATCTCGAAAGTAGAGTATTAACTTTATTACATGACCGAAAGTCTTTAAACTAACACACGAACGAGTAGCTAACAGTGGAAAGATAAACGTAGATGTCCACCACAGGCAGCTGACTGAAGGAGCGAACGCCTAGAACTTGTCGAAATGACCAGAGAAGTCCTCAAAACGTCCGTCTGAGCAGCAGCCGGGTTGTGTAGATGCAATATAAAACAGCAAGCATGAGCACATGTCGTACTCAACAAGGGAAAACACTATAACAACATGCAAGGCTTTATGGTGGAAGGATTGTGGTTGCAAAGCAGATCAGCATTTTAGTTGGTCAAATGTTATTAAGCAGCTATTACTAGCAAGTGTAAGTATATACCAAAACCCAATTAATAAATGCATAAGTACCATAGAATGTAATGCACAAGTTTATAAGTTCCATCTTCCATAGAGTTAATCATGTGAGAGTCCAGGCTGCTCTTGACCGTGAGCACGGCTAACTAGTTAGTTTTACACTCTGCAGAGGTTGTACACTTTCACCACAAGTCGCGTAAAAACTCAAAAGAGTTTTGGACCCAACCATGCTGTGCAAAAGTAGGCACATTACCACACTACCGAGGTGTGGCTGCATAGGGACGCTATGAGGCCTTTACGAAGATTCTCCAATGAGCAACAACCCACTAGGTTTCAGGACGAAGCAAGGAATAAAGCTCCCTAGCGGGTCAATACCCCACCATAAATAAACAAACCCAACTCCCCGCTAGAGCAGGTCTATACTCCGACAATGCCTCCCCATTGGCGGCTTTCAGGTAAGGTTGCTACAACATCAAAGTTTTTAGTTATTCAGCCAAGACAGAGCCATATGTCTTGTGGTTGTACGATTTTCCTGGGTGGTTCTCCATGTTCCGATTAAACAAGCATAATGTTCTTGCATTACATGAATGAATAGCATATAATAAATCAAGATTAAAGATTGTTCCATTAAACCACCCAAAGTATGCTCTAGCAAAGCTACCCAACATAAAGTAAAACCCAGTTGATCAAGGCACAGGGTAAACAACACTAGTCAAACCTTAAGCATAGGTCCCATCACATTAATGTAGGCAATAAATAACTATGTAATTAAAATGCATGTTGTAATAGGACAAAATGGAATGTAGCAAGGACTTGCCTTCTACCCAAGCGTGCTGCTGCTCAAAGCCTTCTTGATCTTCAACGGCAGCGTACTCCACGAATTGATCGTTCACTACGCTCCACACAATAACATACAAGCATACAATACAATTAATTAAGAAACAGTACACCAATCATAGCAAACAGAAACAAAAACAACAGAAAACTAATCTACTCGTCGAGACGATCACGTGGACATAAAGAACGCTAAAAACAGAGCTAAAACGACGAAGTTACGCACTAACGAAGATAGAAGGACCTATCTGCAAAGAAAACTAAACTTCAGGGCTAAAACGAAGAAAACAGGACCTATCTATAAGAAAACTTGAACAGTGGAAGGACCGGCTTGTAAATCTAAAGAACTCAGGGGCTTAACTGCAAAAATGCCAGAGGCGGCTGGTTTGACTGGCGCTTGACTTCGGTTAAGACAGATCTGATCCATTGGATCGCGATCTAACGGCCCTGGACGCACGCAAGCGGCAAGCGGCGGCGACCGGCGACGGCGAGTGGCGATGCAAGGCGGCGAGCGGTGGCGCAAACACGATGTCGAGCTAGGGTGGTCGATTTGACTTGCGGTTCTCACCGGAACGTAGAGCGCGGCGCAACGATTGAATCTAGGGTAATAAGGGCGGCTCACCTACGAAGACGATGACGCACGGCTCAAAGGGGCGGACGGCGGCGGTGGGTGGAACGGGCCGCGCTGGGCCGCGAACTGGCGCTAGGCTGCGGCTGCGGAGCAAAGGCGGCCGAGCGCAAGAGATGAGGGGGCGGCAGCGGACTTCAACCGACGGGCTGAGCGGATGGCGAAGCAGGCCGGCTGAGGGCGTTGCACGGCCGTAGGAGAAGTGTTAAGGGGCTGCCACTAGACTTCGGGCGCTTGGGCCTCAAACAAAACGTGGGCCAGAAAGGAAGGGAGGGAAAAAGGGTAAAAGGAAAAGGGTTTTTCTATTTTGAAAAGCAATCAAGCAAATGAATTCAAACAAAAATTTGAATTCAAACACCCAAAAGCAATGCATCAGCATGTATGCAACATTAACTCCTATGATAAATTTATTTAATTTTGAAAATAATTAAATGCCTGAAAGAAATTAAAGAAAACCTTATAGTCCTTAAGAGCAAAACTAAAGGTTGCTAACAAATTTTATTAAAATTCAAATTTTTGAAAATTAGGGTGTTACAAATCTACCCCCTTAAAAGGAATCTTGTCCCGATATTCGGAAAGAGAAAGAGAAAGATCGGGAAACTCTGCCTCTGATATCCCACTTGAACCCGGTGGCATACCTGGTAACTCCTCAGGAAAAACATCAGGGTACTCGCACACCACTCTTATATCCTCCAAGGCTTTCCCATCTAGCTGATTCACTGTACTGGTTGGTGGTGGATCTGCTGCAAACTCAATCCTTTCCCCAGCTGGACTAGTGAGAAGGATCGACCTCTTAGCACACTGAATCACCGCATGACATGCGGTCAACCATCCCATCCCAAGTATCACATCGATTCCTCTCGACTCTAGTATTATAAGATTAGCCCAGAAATCTCTGCTCAAAATCTTGAGACTGACATTGTCACACTTATAGGATGCTTTCAATTCCCCCCTGGTGAACTAACTAACATGTGACGAGGCATAGGGCTAATGGGTATGTTATGCTGAGCTACGAACTGAGAGGTAATGAAAGAATGGGATGCTCCTGAATCAAATAGAACTGAGGCAGGTATGGAGTTGACTAGGAACATACCGAGCACAACTTTAGGATTCTCCTGAGCGGCTTCAGCATCGACGTGGTTCACCTTGCCACGTGAATAGCTCTGGTCTCCCTTGTTGGTTTGCGGGGTCTGATTGCCATTCCTTCCCTACTGCATCTGCTGGTTCTGCACAGGGGTCCTTAGGGGTTGCCTCTGGGGACACACATTGGCATAGTGACCAAGCTCACCACACTTGAAGCAAGCGGTGTTTGCGGGGTTGGGAGGTGTTGCGGTCCTCACTGGTGTACCAACTGGAGTTCTCTGCTAATTCTGCTGGAAAGTGGGGCACGGTGTCTGAGGAGCGGAGTGCTGAAACTGCTGCCCTGTCTGCTGGAATGGCTGAGCGGGACGCGAGGACTGCTGCTGCCCAAAGTTCCCACCTGATCCTCCATAGCGGATGGGCGTGCTCTGCTGTGGGGTGAAGTGAGGGCGAGAGACGCTCCTGAACTATCCATAGCTGGTGGCTTTCCTCTTCTGCTCTCCCAGCTCTCTACGCTTGTACTCCAGACGGATGGGATTGTCTACCAGGTGCTGGAACGTGGGGAAGGTGTGAGACATCAGCTGATACTGTAGTGGTCCACTTAGCCCATCCAGGAACAGCTCCTGTTTCTTTCCATCCTCAGCAACTTCCTCAGGTGCGTAGTGTGATAACTCAATAAACTTGTCTCTGAACTCAGCCACTGACATTCCCGCCTGCTTAAGAGAAAGGAACTCCTTCTTCTTCATCTTCATGAGACCGGCTGGTATGTGATGGCTCCTGAAGTTGGTGGTGAATTCATCCCAGGTGATAGCATCTGGGGTAGCATGAGCAGCGACATATGCATCCCACCAAGCAGAAGCTGACCCCTGAAGTCGTCCTGCAGCATACAAGACCTTCTCTCTGTCGCTGCACTGTGTGATAGTGAGCATCTTCAGCACTGTCTTCAGCCAATCCTCAGCCTCAAGTGGATCAGCTGCATGGGTGAACACTGGGGGGTGGTGGCTCATGAACTCCCGGTGCTTGTTGAGTGGCACCTACTGCTGCACAGGTGGATTATTGACTTGGGCTTGCAGGTTCACCACAGTGTTGGACAGATTCTGGAGGAGTTGGGTCTGCGCCTCAAGGAATTGCTGCATGGCTGGATCCATCTGTGGTTGCTGAGGTGCTGGGCCTGAACGGTTGCTTCTCCCTTGGTGATTCACTGCTGGTTGATCAACTCGGGATCCTGACCTGGTGTTCACCATCTGAGTGTTAGGGACATCACTTTAGATGTTTTGAGTCAGGAGTGAAACTCAGAAGGTAAAACAACGAAGATATTCAGCTTTAGACAGATTCTGTTTACTCCAGATATTCAGGTATAACTCTCAACATGGGCAGCCAAAAATTATGAGCTTTTGACCAACGGAAGGTAATGAAATTACGGAACCAATCCAACTGGAATCACCTCAATCAGAGCTCCAAAACTCCAGTTATAAAATAAACAAGTCAGGTGTATCAGCAGTGTTAACAGATTCGGGTGGCTCCAAAGTTTCGGGCATAACTCTCTGTCTATGTAACCTAAATTTCTGAATTTTGGACAGAATAATACTGATGAAACTTCTGAACTACGCCAACTGGATTTGCCTCAAACGGAGGTCTATAGCCCGAGATATAAAATAATGAAGTTAACTATGTCAGCAGAGTATTACAGTTTCTGGTAGCTCCAATGTTTCGGGCATAGCTCCCCGAATAAGTACTGGATGGGGATGAATTTTTGATATAAATTCACTTATGAAATTTGTGAACTAACCCAACTGGTTTTGCATCATTCGGAGCTCTGTAGCTCGAGATATTATCAAAACACTACTGCTGTGTCGAAGGTTGACGAGAACTGATTTGCAGCAAGATAAATTCCAAGATAGATAAGTAAAGAATTGATAAGGATTAAGTAGATACAAGATTAGAGATGGTTGGGACAGAACCTAAGCCCACTAAACAAGCTTTACTTCTAAACCAATGTCATTGTGGTCATCACTCCACAATACATTGCACTCACACAAAAATCCAGCTCAATCATTTAACACAAAACCAAGCATTCAACCACACTCCTAAACTAAGCACACTTTAACCGTTCATTCTATCGATTACAAAAGACCCTAACTTGAACTTAAACTTAAACCTAAGGACTATCTTCCCATGGCATGGCTTCCGTGCGGGCGTCAGGGGAGTCGTAGCGTGGCCTCTTGGGTGACGGGGATGTGCATGCTTCTACAACGTCATGGACCACTGGTTGTTCTTTGTTCAACAATGCAGCTTCCAAGGCACATTTTTGCAACTCCAGAGTGATGATCTGCTGTTGTGCCGCATAGAGGGTGTTGTTGGTGTCATCCAGGGCGGTGTTGACAGCAGCAAGCAAACCCCGGACGTTGTTCAGCGTTCCCTCATAAGCTGGAGCTGGAGCAATGTAGGTCTTGGCCTCTCCACTTGCTCTGTAAGGTGTGTATCTGCAGTGGGTGTCCTCCAACCTATCACGCTCTTTGTGGGAGAGTACATAGAGTGCCCTCCATGCTGCTTCTGCGATGCCAGCGTCCATGGTGGTCCTGTGAGCCACATCTTCATGCCTGGTTATCTCCTTCACTCCTTGGAATGGCGCATACTTCTGCAGGATAGCTGCAACTCTCCAGTGGGGCTCAAACCATGGGTGAGTCCGAATCAAAAAGAACCTGACAGGAATGGCTTGGGGGAAATGGGCCGAAGAGCTGCCAAGAGTTGTGTGGTCTCACAACACAACTACTTCCAGAGCTACAAACTTCACACCCTTCAGATTGCTATACGGAGAAGAGGTTGTCATTCCCGAAGAGATCAAGTTGGGGTCATCGAGAGCAGATCAAGAACCGCAAAACGAAGAGGACACAAATTTGGCAATTGACACAAGAGAAGAAGACAGACTTCAAGCACTAAGCAACATAGAGAAATATCAAGATGAAACGAGGAAGTGGAGAAACAAGAAGGTTCGCGAGCAAAAGATATCCACGGGAGACATGGTTCTCTGCAGAAAAACAAGAGGAGTAGGAAAATTGGAAGAAAAGTGGGAGGGTCCATTTTTAGTATCAGAAACAAGGCAAGGGGCTTACAGATTGCAGACCCTGGAAGGAGAAGAGGTTCCTTACTCATGGAATCAGCACAAGTTGCAGAAGTACTAGCTCTGAGAATAGGTGTATCGTCTACTAGATATTATCATTTTTTAGTTTCTCTTCATTTTCAACTTTTGTAATCTTCATTTCAACTTCTTTTGCACTTTCAAATTTTGTAAATATGTAGTGGAGTCCGTACTTTTTTCCTCGCGGGGAGAATCTTCGGTGATCTCACAACGGGAACACCGAAGATGCGAGGTTTTTAACGAGGTGGACTTGTGTAATACCCCCTTGAGAAATATAACAAGGGCTCCCCAAAAAAGACCATCGTTATCTATCATGGGTCCCGAAGTAACAATCATCCGAAGAGATTGTTACTTTCGGGAAAACATTGCAGAAGTAAGTGAACACATGCGCCTGGCCTCGCGACGACAAGTCGCATTTAGTTCACTTAAAGAAAAAAAAATTGATTGAGGGGGCGCATGTGGGATCCATTCTGCAAAGGTCGCGAAGATGTTAAGGAACATGCAACAATCTGTACCTAAGTGGAGTGCATGATTCGCTTAAAGGCCCACTTTCCGCGAACAAAAAGTCTTCGGCGGTCAATGCGCGAAGCCCCTCAGTAAAATGCTGTAGGGATAAGTCGACTCGTTAAATGGCGTAGTCGCAAAATTATCCGCTTTATCACAAGCGAAGAAGCCTTCGGCGGTGAATGCGCGAAGTAAATTGCGAGGCAGGGCTGACGAGCCACCTCGGGGTCACATTTCTATGAAGTTGAGCTATCATGCCACTTCGCAATGTCAAAATTTGTATGCAAGTCAGGCTAACTATTTTATGTGTATGACTTGTTTTTATCTTAGAAATGATACAACGCACGATCGGAAGGAAATGAGCCGCGAAGATTAAAACAGGAAATTGGGGGGAGGCGCTTTTAGAGCGCAGTTCCCATGTTTCAATCTTCGGAAGCAGAAAAACAGCAAAGGCAAAATGAACAAGCAGACAAGCACATTGTTGGGCAAATTAAAGATATCATCTTCGCACAGACGTGATTACAATAAAGTTATAACACACATCCTTGTCAAAAAAATAGATTACAGGCACAACATTTCAGTACAACAGCATAGTTCAACGATTAGAAGCATACCAGCATACAAGACAAAGACAGATACATCGCAGCACAAATCAGCGAGGGCGCTTGTACATATACTCATATTCTGCTTCTTCAGTGAGATCAATAACTTCGATCTTCGGGAGGACAAGGGGGCTCGAAGACGAAGGTATGTCTTCGCGGGTAGGTACAACAGAAGATGGTTCAGATCCTCGAATCTGACGATGATGGGTACCATCGTGACAGAGACGGTTGCGAGTATGTTCGAAAACATTTTTTGTGTCAAGATTTTTCTTCTCGTATTTTTCTATCTTACGCGACATAAAAGTATTGAACGGCACGTTGGGAAACTTAGAATTAAACTTGTGCCATATTGAGCCGGACATAAAGTAGTCGCTATAGTTAATAGTTACAGGGCAAACATCTTCGGCAACCTGCGTAGGATACACCTCCGGCACTTGCGCAGAGTTGCAAATGTTTCAGATGAATTGTTTACAAAATAGTTCAAAGGCCCACGCCGCTACAGCTACACACTCCCTCACACCTCAGGGGCTCCCGAAGTAACATCGGTTGTGCGGCCTTCGTGCGGAGAGGCAGCTTGCGTAGATGGCTCAGCCGAAGAAGGATCACCCCCACCTCCAGAAGATGCAGCAGCAGGCGAAGGCATGGACACAACCAGGCGGCGCTTGAGAACCCTGAAATGAACAAGGAAAAGTATAAACTTAGAGAGAGAGAGGTTGGCGAAGTAAAAGGAGATCAAGACAAGATAGAATAGTAGGAACCTTGCGGAGCACACGCTGACCTTCGGCAACAGTTAACCCAAAGCCAAACTTCTTGAAGAAGGTCTGCATAAAGTTTTTCGCTATATTCTTGGGCAGGACAGGAATCTTCTCAACTGAGGCTTCGGTTGGCCAAGCAAAGTTCGCATCACGAAGTTGCCGAAGGTCACTTTTTGTCATGCTGGGCTCGTTGTCACCAGAAGTTTTGAATAAAGAGTATATGGCATGAGCAAGACTTCGGGCAGCAACAGCAGCACCAAGTTCTCCAAAAGAACGCCCAGCAGATGCAAGAGAACCGACACTAGTAGACAGCTAGTCAAAAATTTGACCTATGAACATCTCTTTCACGTCGTAGGGAGCAGGGCTGAGTCCATAGTCCACGAGGAGATCATGAACTTTCTTGCAAAGAGGTGCTACATGGCGTTCAATCTCATCACAATAAGTCTCATGTTCCGAAGTCAGACTGTCATGTGACCGCCGAAGATCAGCAAGCTCAGCAACTTTAGCGTCATACAACTTTTGCAAACCTTCAGCTTTCTTCTTTTCGTCCTCAGCAGTAGAAGCCAAACAATGAAGTTCAGATAGCTGAAGTTCCAAGTCAGCATTCTTCTTCAGTAGTTCATCTCTCTCACCAGAAATTTCAAGACATTTCTTCTTCTCAGACTCCAGCGAAGATGAGAGGGAAGTCTTATCAGCTTGCAGGGCCTTCACGACATCAATTTCCTTGTTAAGCGCAGTAGCAGAGGTCCGTTCAGAAAGCTGCCGGGACCGAAGGTCAGCGCGGCATTGGCGTTGAGCAGCACGACAAGCTAAGAAGGACTTCATACTTAGATCTTGAGCTTGATATAAAATCTCTTCAGCACTCTCCTTCATGAGTTCATCTTCCATGATTGGAAACTCGAAGCTGTCACCAGGCTCCTAAAGCAAGGTGCACTCACGATCGTCACTGCAGAATTGAAGCACTTTGCGCATAGAATCACCAAAGATGCGAGCGGTAGGCTTCATGCCAAGACGTCGGGCAACAATACTGGGAGATTCATTGCTGACAAACACACCACCACTCTGAGTCTCACTCTCAGTCTCCGATGAAGATCCATCTTCTTGTTCAACGTGAGCCAAAGTTTTCTGATGAACAGCCGAAACAACTTTGCTGCCACCAGGAAGATCAGCAGCACAAGGCAACTCAATCTCAGCCGTAGAAGATGGAGGAATTGGAGACTTATCCTTAGCAGGTTTAGCCTGAGGAGCACAATCTTCGTCGCTCTCAGGTTCAGGTTCGCTATAGCTGATATCAAGAGGATCAGCAAGCGTAGCACCAGGAGAAAGAGAGACAATATCTATTATCTCTTCCGAATGGTCAGCTGAAGGAGCTTCAATGTTAGGACTAGAGCTAACAGCAACTTCGGAGGGATGGGTCTCAGCATCACTCTTTGAATGACCAGACTCTTCGGGGCTGGACGACACAACTTCTGTGGTCGTCGTACGAGAAGTTTTCCGTCGCTTTGAAACATTTTGCCCGGCACCACGACCACGACGCTTCTTAACAACCTTTGGACATGCTGAAGGGGCTACGGCTTCGGAGCTCCCCTGTTCACCCTTCTTCATCGCGTGCTTCGCTTGTGACGCACGTCGAGCGATGGTAACAGCACGGTCACCAGCATGAATGCTAAAGAAAAGGAAGAGGCGATTGTCTCGAGTGCCGCCAAGACGCTCTTGAATATCAGCATCTTCTTTAGAGGAGATGGGACCAAGAATTTCATTAGCCCAGGCCTCAATCTCAGCAACGTTGATATCTACAAAGAATGATAGAAATGAATATAAGTAAAACAAAACAAAACAAAAAAAGAAAAAAAAAGAGAAAACACAAGCTAAGTATAGAAAGAAGCAACAAAAGAAGAAGAGGTGGGTACCATTCTTCGTCAACCGAAAGCTCCGAGAGAAGTCCGGGATTTCGATGGAAGAAGCGAAGTCATTCCACACAGCAACTGACCAACCAGCGTGAACAGGGAACACCTTCGCGCCAATATACTCCTCGACCAAGTCGCGAGTAGCATAGGTCTTCGCTAGTTCTTGAAAAGCATTGAGGAAAAGGTGGTCCGTATCTCCGTCTTCGTAAGCAGTACCAACACCCTTAGGAAGATTTTCAAACTGAGTGCATACAAGGGGAAGCTCTCCGTCTTCAACTGTATAGTAGAACCAATAATGATTCCAATTTTCGTCCCACTTGTTCTTGTAACAGACAACAGGTACATTGGTATCACTGCGGTACTTGAAGTTGAGCGAAGCAAATTGGGCCTCTTCGCGAACAAGAGCACCATCAGCCACCCGATCCACCTTCAGGGGTTGGTGGTGAACGGTGTGCACCCTAACAAAATTGGCAGCAGAGGGGGCCATTGCCATTGTCTTGCAAGCCCACATGTAGACACTAAGATGAAGAACGGCATTAGGAGTAAGATGGTGAAGATACATTCTGAAGTTACGAAGAATGGATACGACCGCCCCATCGAGGGGAAAGCGAAGTCCAGTGGTGAACAGGTCACGGAAAACAACCACTTCGTTGGGGTGGGGCGCGGGAGTAGTCTCGGGACCAGGGGCTCGGCCCTTCCCTTCCTTGATGAAGCCAGAGGTCACAAACTCCGCTAGAAGGCCCTCCGAAACTTTGCTACGCCCGAAGACAAAGGTGGGAGGCAATCTATCAGCTTTGGAAGCCATGGGTGCGAAGTAGCAAGGAAGCGAAGAAGAAAACTACACAGGCACAAAAGAAAATAAGGAACTAAACAAGAGAAAGGAATGGAAAAAGAGAAGAGAGGAAAAGACACTTACGAAGCGGAGGCACAAAAGTCAGAGAAGGAACCTTTAGCTCTCGCGAAGGCAAAGATTTCACCGCGGTGAAATCAACCAGAGGTGGGGACAGGTCTTTATATAGGCTGCCAAAGGAGGAAATCTCGGAGACCCTGTAGCGATAAACGTGGTGAAAATCTAGGAATATCAGCATGAGGTGGCGAAAATCACAGAACTTCGCGGATAAACATGCAAAATAGTAAAAAAAAGAGAGAAGGAGGGGTAAAATCCAAAGACGAGCCGAAGAGGGGAGGCGCTTTGGAGCAAAATATTTCCACCTGTCACGAAGAAGTTTTGCTAGTTCGGCTCGTCTTCGGTGGAAACCCTCACTAGCAAGGGGCTGAATGTTGGGGTAAATATTTCGCAACTAACCCCCCCTGTGTCTTCGGCTCGTCGGAGAAGAGCGGGGTCAGCTTTGGTTCGTGCATTGACTGTTTCAGGAAATGACCAGAAGCCTGACCAGCAAAGAGCAGGCGAAGAGCGACGAAAGAAGATAGTCCGATGCTCAGTATCTTCGTCTGCAGGAGCGAAGTTCACGCACGAAGATGACGAGAAGCAGGAAAGGAACTGCTGTGGAGGTGATCAGAGGCAGAGCGAAGAGAACGCGCGAAGAAGAGCGGCAAAAGGCACTCTTCGGGGGAAATGGCCTACGCGAAGCTTGAGGAACCGTACTGAAGCTGGAACGCGAAGAGAGCGGAGGCGAAGAGCTGACGAAGACTCGAGGGCAAGCGAGTAGAAGGTCGCGAAGTTTAAGCCGGGCGAAGAGGTTGGCGAAGAGCGAGATGCCAAGTGGACAGACACGTAGACGAACGGAGTGTAAAGTGACCATCTGTAAAATGTGTGAGTACGGGCCCTACGAGGTTACCAAAATACCCTCAAGATGCTTCGCACAATGTAAAAAAGTGATGGCAAGGGTTGTAAAGCGTAATTGTTACGGGCCTATAAAAAGGACCTGATGGTAATGAAATGGGGGTGATTGGAGAGCGGCTGGGTTTCATTACGCCCAGTCGAGTCCGAGTTTTATATTCTTCGGTGTCGTAAGTGTTTTTCCTTCCTTTAGTTCGTTTCGACTGTTGGCCCCTCTTCGGGGAAGGTTTTTATCCCAACAACAGGGCCTCGCCGGCGTCATCTCCCACCCACCCGGTACAAATGCTACACATTTGTACCGGGCGGTGGCTCCGATCGGTACAAATGGGTGGTATTACATTTGTACCGGTCGTAGCCACGGACTAGTACAAATGTGAGCACATTTGTACCGGGTCTTGTTATGGCCCGGTATAGTTGCGCAACAGCTATTTTCCCCCCTCCTAGCCCCCTGCCCGAACCCCCCTCCCCACTCTTCTTCTTCCTCTCTCCAACTCGAGCTCCCTCTCCCCAATGGTGCCCTAGGGAGTTTTTGCCCGATTTGCGATGATTTCTCCACGATTTGACTCATTGAAGTAGTGTAGAGGTTAGTTACTTCATCCTACCTTCATTTATGGTTGCCATTTGAAGTAATATTCTTTGTACTTAGAGTATTTAATTACATTCCCAAATGAGATAAGAATGGTGGGTTTTATTATTTAGATGCATATTGGTCTATGTTTTAATAGAAAAGAAAGTGTCATGATAGATGTATGAGATGTTGTGTGTCATGATAGATTTTTTATCAATTTATTTAATTATATTGAAAATTAGTTTACTCAATTGATTTAATCATGAGAAAATTAGTTTCTTTATTAGAAAATTAGTTTTCATCATTAGAAAATTGATATGTTTATTAGAAAAGTAGTTTCCTTATTAGAAATTTAGTATCGGGTCATTAGAAAATTGATATCTTCGATAGAAAACTAGTTCCCTTAATACAAAATTAGTTCTCATTATATTTTCGTGTATTAAGAGAAAAAATAGTATTTCATAGTTTAGTCTTTCACTAGTATTTAATAATTAGGTATAATTGATATTAAATTTTAAATTTCATAGTTTAGTTCTTCACATTTTTAGCATATGTACAAATAAGCAGCCAGTGCGAGTTGGCATGGTTGTTTAGGTAGAAATTATTAAATATAATTCAATGCATATTTTAGGTAAAACAATGGCAAGTCACTTTTTTGGTCGTGGTGGCGGCCGTCGAGGTGGCCTTGGTCCTCGTCCTCCAGGGATACACTTCACTCATGGCGTCATTAACTTGCCTATCGGTGATCGACGTCAAGGATCTGCTCCAAACATAGTAATATTCTTTCCTTCTATAAACCGGATTTTTATTACAAGAATACCAATTTTCATTTCATAACATGTAGAATATCGATCATATGAAGTGGTTCCGACATGTTTTCGATAATATTGGTGGTACCCCTCCTGTTGTACAATGTGCGATTGTCAGTCCAAACAACACCATTCAATTAAAAATCTCTTTTGACATACCTGTTCGAGGACCATTTCGCTCATCGCTGTCATCAGAACCCCCCACTCCAATGCTATCGATTGTTGAGTGGGGTAGCCCTTCACCGTTTAAGAGGACTTATGAAAGGACTGCCATTCAGAAGTGCTTAGAACAACTTAGCGCTAATGGGTACTTTCTGCCAGATTACTCTTATTTTCTAATCAAGGCACTCGAGGAGGGAGAAAGTGTGACCACGACCGCAGAGAGACTTTGTCGCCTGAATCGTAATGACATGGTATGGAGCATAGAAATGTAATTGAGCATTTTTTAATTTAACTACTTGTGCTACATTTTTTAACATTCGTATGTTTCTTAACTTTAGAATATCTTTGGTGAAACCTTTGCGGCAATGAGTTTTCATGCAATTCTAGAGCAAGCGTGCGATGTTTTGGGATTTTCTTACGTGGAACCAAATCCGGAACGCACAAAAGATGGGAAGTTCCAGGCTCATCTTTCATTTTGCCCGCCGTATCAATTCAACTCTCCACTGTTTGAGATTTATGGAAGTCCATGTGACCGTGAGTGTGAAGCTAAAGAGAGTGCACTAATTCATGCTCTAGCATATATTAGTGAAGTTCTGGACTTCAAGATTGGAGACTTCAACTATATGGATTACCTGTTTAAGAAAAATGGAGGATCAGTATGAAATATGTGTTGTGCGTGGATGTATCTTATGTTAAGACTTAAGTATTGATGTACCTTTTAATTTATGTGGTTTTGATGAACTTGTTGTCTTTGTTAAATTAGACTTAAGTATTGATGTACCCTTTTATTTCTATGGATTTGAAGTTGTTGTGTTTGTTAAGATCGACTTAAGTATTGATGTACCCTGTTATCCCTTGAATGCCTAATTACTTGTGAGTTTTGAAATACGCGTGAAATCGATCCGAGATCGGGTCAACATGGTCTACAAGAGTGTCAAGCCACTATATACTATTCACTAGTCAATTTTTGTAACTATATCTTAATAAAAATAGTAACCATATTATAATTTAAAATAATAATTTTACGTAGAAATATACACGATCTCTTAGACGATGCAGATGTATAATAAGTTTCATAACTTTGTGATCATGTAACCAAGGAACTATTTTCAATAGTCAATCATTTTATCTGGCCCCGATGCTCCCATTAATAGTAACCATATCAATTCATATAGCTTCATTAAATATAATAAATGAACTACCAAATTAAAAGTAAACAAAACGAAATGCACATATTCAACATAGTTTACAAGTGTCAAGCCACTGTGTACTATTCACTAGTCAATTTTTGTAACTATATCTTAATAAAAATAGTAATCATATCAATTTTTTTAACTTCAATAAATATAAAATAATAATTTTACGTGTCTACGGTCTACCCGGCTACGGTCTACTCAATTAAATATATATATAATAAATAAACTACTCAATTAAAATGAAACAAAACGAAATGCACATATGCAACAAGGTTAACAAGTGTCTAGCCACTGTATACTATTCAGTACTCAATTTTTGTAACTATATATCTTAATAAAAATAGTAACCATATCAATTTTTGTAACTTCAATAAATATAAAATAATAATTTTATGTACAAATATACACGAGCAAGACCAAATCATGATTACCATATTAATAACACTAGATGTTCTACTTAAGAAGGATTTTGCATGAACAGAAAAAATTTATTTGTAATTGTTGCGGTCAAGGAAAAAATAATGCCCATTAGAAGATATTACTTGTTGATGATAATAAAGTTGTTCTTTTGATTATGAAATGTATTTTTTGCATAGTATATATGAAAAGTAAGAATACTAAGATTTTTCTGCTATTTTTTGCGTTGTATAAAATTTATAATAAATAAACTCGAAATTAGGATATTTAAAGTAAATTAAAAGGGAAAACAATGAAAAGCACATTTGTACTGGGCCTCCTCTTGCCCCGGTACAAATGTGCTTTTCGTTATGGCGCGAAACGAAAAGCACATTTGTACCGGGGCAAGAGGAGGCCCGGTACAAATGTGAGCATTTGTACCGGGGCATAAGGCCACCCGGTACAAATGAGGTTATTTGTACCGGGGCCAGCTATGCCCTGGTACAAATGAGGTGGGGATATATATGCCCGGCCCCTTCTCCTCCCCTTCTTCCTCCTTCCTCGTCTCGGCCCCGATCTACATCACCGTCGCCGCCGCCTCATCAGTCGTCATCCTCGCCGCCTCCCCATCCATCGCCGGCCACATCCCGCACTCCCCGCCGGCATTTCCACCTCCCTCCCCGCCGCACCTCCCTCTCTCGTCCACTCCGTCGTGCCGCGCCCTGCCGACGCACGCCTCAATGCCGCCGCGCCGCCCTCCCCGCCGTCGCCGCCCACGTACGCCATCCGCCGCCCGCCCCGCCGTCACCGGTCGTCCCCGCGCCGCCCGCAGTCCGCCTGCTCCACGCGCGGTCCACCGCCGTCCGGATCCGCCCGCCCCGGGCCGGATCCAGCCCGCCCCCCGCGCCCGTCGTCACCGCGGACGTCATCCCAGCCACCGCTCTGTCGACCCCGCGCGCCGTCCCCGCCTTCCGCGCCGTCCGCCCCGACCGCCGCCGTTCGTGCCGCGTCCGCCCCGTTCGCACTATCGTCCGCCTGCTCCCTGCGCTCCCACGCCGGCGGGTAAAGCCCCGGCGCCGCCCGTCGTCCCTCATTGGGGGCTGACGTCAGCCCGCTGGTGGCTGACGTCAGTCTTTTTTTTCTATTTCTATGATTTATAATTTAGTGTATTTAGTTTAATATTTTAAAATTAAATTTCATTTAGATTTTGTTAAAGATTTAAATTTATATGTACATGTTATTTAGAATTTAAATTTACAATTAGATTT
Source organism: Cenchrus fungigraminus (assembly GCA_036936925.1). Classification (NCBI taxonomy): domain Eukaryota; kingdom Viridiplantae; phylum Streptophyta; class Magnoliopsida; order Poales; family Poaceae; genus Cenchrus; species Cenchrus fungigraminus. Next base: position 13,278,469 of record CM072768.1, on the reverse strand, counting down.
AGAATTACTAGATGTAAATGTTATTTAGATTTATATCTAGATTTAGAATTTCTTCACTACATTTAGAATTACATTAATATTTAGACTTAGATTTAGATGTAAATGTTATTTAGAATTAAATTTAAATTTAGATTTGCTCGACTCGACACGCTCGACACACGACTTGTTCGACACACTCGACACGTTAGACTCGCTCGACAGGACACGTTAAACTCGCTCGACACGTTTGATTCGCTCGACATGACACTTCCGACTCGCCCGACATGCTCGACACGTTAGACTCCGCTCGATATGTTTTTGACTCGCTCGACAAGACCTAGACACGACACGTTAGACTCGCTCGACACGTTCGATTCGCACGACACGACACTACCGACTCGCCCGGCATGCTCGACACGCTCGACACGACACTACGTACCGACACTCCCGACTCACTCGACACGCTCGACACGCTAGAAATTTAGTTACTTCACTAGAAAATTAGTTACTTCAATAGAAAATTAGTTACTTCATTAGAAAATTAGTTACTTCATTAGAAAATTAGTTACTTCAATAGAAAATTAGTTTCTTCATTAGAAAATTTGTCTCTTCATTAGAAAATTTGTTTCTTCAATAGAAAATTTGTTTCTTCATTAGAAAATTAGTTACTTCATTAGAAAATAATGGTTATTTATTCTTATTATTTAGTGACAATGGATCCAATAGCAGAGCAGCAATGCGAAGAGGCATTGTTAATGGACAAAATTGCTAACAATCATGGTTCGAACAATCCGGTTAATGAACAAGATCAGTGCGAGGCTAACAGCTACCTGAACATGTCTGGTGATGGCATCGATGCGGAAGAGCAACCAATTGCCGAGACAAGAAACGATGGGCAACCATCAGAGGTATACTTAGTAAAAACTAGTACCACGTTACGCTTTAAGTTTAATTACTATATATATATGTTAGTGGAGCAATCAGTTAATAGTCCTGAATTTTCCAAGAACCGTCATCGAGCAGCAAAAAGGCTCGTGGGATACGTGGTCCGAATAAGAAGCTAGAGGGTCGTTTCATCATCACAGAAGTTTCTGACGAAGGCATGCCATTAGCTCCACATGACAATGTCGTCAAGTTGACCAACCACATTGGGGCTCTTGTCAGGGATCACATCCCAATAAGCTTTCGATATTGGAAAGGATCTGAAGCTGCAGCTGAAGTTCATAATGAAGATGAAGAGGCACAAGAAAATGCACAACAATATGTGGTCCCGAACACAGAGAAGAACATGATTTGGGCCGAGGTGCAATTACACTTCTCATTTCCAGAAGGTACAAATCTGGCAAATGTGCGGACTTGGGCGTTGCAGAAGGGTGCAATAGCCTTTCAGTCGTACAAGAAGCGGCTGAACAAAGACTACATCAAGAAGGGATTTGCACCCGATTTCACAAAGAAAGGACTTTCAAAGTTGCGAGATCACTGGGATTCATTTGTACAGTACAAGCAATCGCAAGAAGCCGCCAAGATGATTGAAACCAACACCATCAATGCATCTAAAAAGAGAGAATTTCATAAGCTTGGGTCTGGAGGTTACAAGGTGGCTATGCCCAAATGGGATAAGATGGAACATGATTGTATTGCACGTGGACTCATACCGGCAACTATAGATTGGCCCGAACGAGCAAGGACTTATTTTTATGCACATGGTGGCACGATCAATCCTGGAGATGGAACATTAGTACCGGGCGACCAAATAAGAGAGATTGTGGCAAGACTTGTTGAATTGATCCGCATGACTGCTGAAGGAACATTTGTGCCTAATCGAGAGAGAGACGAACTTAGTGCTGCAATAGTCACTAAAGAACACGGTGGGCGTTGTCGAGGCAAAGGTGCAGTTCCATGGAAACTCGCATGGCGTGACCAAATTGACTCCTATAAAAGTCACAAAAAGTCTAAGGACCAACAACAACGACAACTAAGAGAGTTGCAAGATCGCGTAATCAGAACTGAGGCAAGAATGGAGCAAATCATTGACGAGCGTGTGGCTCTTGCTCTTAGCAAACAATCATCTCATCAAGAAGGTCCTACTGATGAAATGAGCCCATCTGCTAAGGGGAAAAGCAGCGTCACTTCAACAGAATATGCACCAACAGCCACAGAAGCAGCAGCAACACCAGCAGTTGAAGCAGCAAACCCAAGCTCACCGGAAAATCAGCCACATTGGCCCATGGATGACATCACCGTGAGGTCAGTGTGTGAGCTTCTCGATGTTTGCAGAAACAAGAAGCTTGTGGTGGCTCATGGCGTTGCTGAGAAAACTGTAGAAGGGGATAGCCTCACGGGCCACCATCGTGGAATTGAATATTACGCGAAAGTTTTTGTGGACCGAGTGGTCGATGGTTGGGCTGACCTGGAGCTGGAGGTACCGGGGCCTAATGGGGAAGAGGTTCTTCAAGATGCTGTGCGTACTTGGATTTTTTGGCCCAAAGCTCACATAAGGATTACGCAACAGCCACATTCTCCTCCAGCTGATGATCAACTACCGCACTCACCAGCCGCCATGCATGAATGCGAAGATCAACTACCGCATTCTCCAACTGCAAAGGCAGAGCGCAGCATGAGTCCCGTAGTTGACAGGGATCCAAGCGAGAGTCCACCTCTTTCTCCACCTCCAGCACATGTTAAGGGCAAGGGCAAGCGACAAGCTCCTCCTCCTCCGCCTCCAAAGAAGGAGAAGAAACCCAAGCAGAAGAAGCCTCCACCAAAACTTGCTTATCACAAGACAAAGGAGGAACTTGACGAGGCAGTTGAGGAAGAATTGAATAGACAGATATTCAAAGCTCCCAAGCCTCCAGTTGAGAAACCAATTGACCGGGTCAAATTTCATCGTTTCATGAAAAAAATGGAGGAGGAAAGAAGAAAAACCCCAGATGATCTTCCCAAGCCATTGAGTGACTACGACCGACAAGTACTCAAGACTCAACGCTTGAAGAAGAAAACTGCATCTAGAGTTCCTCAACTTGGGACCCAGTCAAAGCAATCTATCCCCGACCTCAAGTGCTTTCAACATTTGACCAGCAAGTGTCTGAATTTAACAAAGACACAGGTCTGACTGCAACTCAAATTCGAGGGGAGGATGCAATCCCAACTCATGAAGGGACATATAGGGCAACTAGACCACTTACACCATATGAGCAACAAATGCTTGATTTTGCCAAATCATCGGGTCTGACTACAGCACAACTTCTAGGGGAGGAGGATATTGCAAAGCATAAAGGGGCAAATAGACCGGAGTATGTGCCTGGGCATGAGCTTGTGTGGCCGCGATTGCTCACGTATCTTCCAACTAGGATATATGAATTGCACAAGTGGCACATGTTCCAAGCTACCGGCGGGATGGACTTACTCTATGTTCACATTGAGGACCATCATTATTTCCGTGGGCAAGAGGTCTTCACTATTCCAATGAAGGAATTCTGGTTCCTATTCAATATGGATGCACTTGACATCTCATTCGTCAGTTGCTGGGTTCTGTAAGTGTTTATTCTACTATAAGTTAAAAATCAATGCTCTAGGCACTTTATCCCATATCTAAACTTCTATATTTTTTGTGTCTTACAATTTTGAGATGCAACGGACCAGGAGAAAAGGAATCATGAGTGTGGGCTACATGGATCCTTTGATGATAACTGAGAACACTCTCAAACTTAATGAGAGTGAAACACTTAATCACATCATCAAATATCTAGACAAACACCATGATAAGGCTTGCATAGAGCTGCCATACAACTTCGGGTGAGCAACGTGTATCTCATCTCCTTATCTTTTTCCAAAATTACATTGCATATTTTAAGAAACTAATACTTCTCTGCATCTATGGACAGCTTCCACTGGATTCTCTTTAGTTTTTGTATGACGCGAAGCAAGGTCTTTGTCTTCGACTCTTTGTACAAGACTACAGATTAAAGTAGATATCAAGATGTCGTAGAGTTGATTAAAACTGCATGGACTTGTCTTTGTGATAAGTACCCCGGAAAGTTCTGCAAAAACCTTTATGTTCACTATGATTGGCCAGTATGTGTCTTTGCTTATTCTTCAATTCTTACATTACAATAAAAAATTATTTCATGACTTGGTTTTCCCATATGTGCAGGTCATGACGCAGCGTTCTGGCACTAGTCTATGTGGATATTATGTGTGCGAGTTCATGCACCATCTTACAGCCTGCGCTGATGGTGGCAAATTCGAAGAGAAGGTGCGTGCACACACAATTGCGACTACATGTAGTTCTTATTGTTCATATTCTCCGATCCGGTTCTTATTCTTTTGTTCATATTCTATGGTAGATTTCCGGCATCAAGGAAACATTCCTCGAGACAAAACAAATCCAATGGATACAAGAACAATTATGTGGATTTCTTCTAGACGAGGTTATTAGTCCAGTGGAAGAGTTTTATGCTGCCTTATCCTCCATTCTTAGTATACCAGCGACGACCGGGGAAGGGACAAGTCAGAACATGAAGGAAACATCTGGAAGCAAAGACAAAGGCCAAGCATCTGGAAGCAAAAATTAAACTCTGCTAACATTTCATCCAATGTATATTATTAATCTAAATTTCAGTGCGCACAAAATGCTAATGTATAATATTATTTCCAAAGTTCTTCAATTTCAGGATTTGAGATGATATATTCTACATGCATTCGTATATATTTATTTGTATAATATTATCTAATATTATACAAATAAATATATACGAATGTATGTAGAATATTATCTCAAATATTACATTTTATATGCCACACGACTTTATATTACGGCGTATTACGATTAGTATTAGTACTTTAAGCAAATACGTTAGAGAAAAGAAAAACAAAAAACAAAAAAAACAATCATTTGTACCGGGTGGTACCTCCATCCGGTACAAATGCCCCCCTGCCACGTCGCCGGGTGGAGGGCACATTTGTACCGGGCCGAGGCTCCGCCCGGTACAAATGTGAGGCATTTGTACCGGGTATTTCGCCCGGTACAAATGCTCGACCACATTTGTACCGGATGGTTTGTACCGGTTCAATACCCGTTATAAATGATGGTTTTGAACCGGTACAAAAGGCCGTTTTTCCGGTAGTGCCCATTCAAATTGACCCCCTATTGACCATACTTTTACTATGCATTCAATCCATTTCACCCATATGGCACTAACACCTTTAGAGCTAAAAACATTAAATAAGAAGTCCCAGCTTAGTCTTCCATAGGCTTTCACATTGTCCAATTTCAGGATCAAACCTAGTTGATAACTTTTATGCACACTGTGCACCAATTCATGAGCCACCGCAACACACTCTAGAATAAACCTACCCTTCGTGGAGAAGAGGACGACCACAGATATGTCAGGGATACATCCCAGTATCCACAACGAAGAAATAAGATGGACTGCTACTAGAATCCCTATGTGTTCCTACTAGGACTCGTTTAATCTTTGTTAGGTTCATAAATATTATTACACATGTAGATATAGATATATTATATGTATAGGATCATAATAATATTTATGAACCTAGAAAAGTTAGGACGACCTATAATTTGGAACAAAGAGAATACTAGAGTAGAACAAACAAGATTGTACTTTTGTCATCATAAAAAAAATAAAATGCATCCATCCCATGTTTTTTCTTATGCGGAGCCGTGTGTACCTCTGTAAAAACAAATCTAAGTTGCATAAGGGTTGTCCCAACATGGAACCCAATAACTTTAGTTGGCATAGTGGGCTAGAATTAAAATGTGTTGTTCATGGACGGGTGGCATTAAAATGTTTAATTACGGCCTTTAGCTAGCTATCTCCCGTTCTATAGTTTTTTTTACATACTTTGCTACGGCCACCAGCAACTGCAGAGGTTCTTATGTATAGGTTTTTCCTTGAACCGGATGTCGGGCACACACACCGGGTACCTACAAGGTAGGAAGAAGGTGGACTCCTACACTAGAATTCCCTTGTATTCTTATTAGGACTTATATCATGTAATCCTAATAGGACTCCTACCTCCTAACCAACTAGGAACCCACCCCCTTGACTATATAAAGGAGGGTCGGATACCAGGAGGACAGACAAGAACAGACACAATCCCTCCGGGGGCAACACCCAAGCACAGGGCGCTATATACACAACCCAAACTGGACGTAGCGTATTACGGGTACCTCCCTTGGAGGTTGCCGGGTCTAAACACCGACACCGGATGATCCTGATTCTGAGGGAAAACATGATAGTGATTTGGTTGCTATTTGCTAAAGCTTTTGATTAGCTAGTTATCAATTAGCCGTGGGCTCTTTGGGTCCACTAGCTAAAATCAGCAAGTTGAAGGGCACATGTCCATTATCTCCTAATTGAATGCATTAATACTAAGAAACAAGAGGGGTTATACAATGCAAGTGAACAATTTCTTTTCATTCTCGGGATATTTTGGTCTTTTGCCATCCAATTAGCTAGTACAAGGCAGCTAGTGACTAGCTAACCAATAGTTGTTCATTAGTTAGACGCGTCTAAATCTCATGCATCCAGCTAAGAAAAATATAAATCCTTGTAGACGGAGTTGAAGACTATTATTAATATGTAGGTCTCATTGTAAGAAAACTCAACCGACTATTATTAATATGTTCATTAGTTCGCATATGGAATCGACAAATATTGATGGGAAACATATCTACACCAACAGTTGGCCGGTCAACCATTTTCGTGGATATTGAATTTTTGGTGGCAGGTCTTCGGTTGTGAACCATTGCTGTTGGTCATTTGATTAAGCAAGATGCTTCCTCCATGAATGCATGATTGAGATGTTTTCATGCAGGTTACTTGAACTGTCTGACCTGAAGTCAATCAGCCCTACAAACATTATATTCATATTAACAGCACGCGCACTTACATAAATGAGCTAGCAGCGGACCAATTCAAAGCTAAGTGATTGACAACTACTCCCTCTGTTCCAAAGTGTATGTCTAGTAGATACATAATAATATCAAATCAGAAAAGCTAAAACGACCTACCATTTGGAATGGGTGGAGTAGTACAGGAAACACATGGTGGTTTGACATCAATTGTACCCTTTATTAACTTGCATCCACCTCATTTGTGATGGAGATAGAATACAGCTCAATGGTGAATATGATGACTAAGGGAGTAGGGCAAAGATCTCAGTTTAATGTCATAACTGGAGGGGCCATCAAAGCTAGTTCAAATCTACTCCTTCAGTTCCAAAATGTAGGTCATTTTAGCTTTTTTTTAAGGTCATCGATATTATTGGGCATCTAGATATGTATGTCTAGGTGTTTTAGTTTTTTTTATGTTGATTGGTATTATTGGGCATCTAGATATGTATGTCTAGGTGCATATATAATAATAGTTATCAACCTAGAAAAGTCAAAACCTTTAAACAATTTTCAATGGATGGAATAATACCAGAGAAGATAGTCCAGACAAAAAGAGAGCTTCAGTGTGTGGATCATGAGCTTGAACAACTGGCAATAAGAGCCAAATATTCTGCGGTATGAATGTTCGAATTCGAAGCACAGGTATGTAGCACAAACAAGATTGTATAGTTGTTTCTGAGTAACAAAAGTCTCTTTTGTCATCGTAAAAAATAAATAAATAATGCATCCACCCATGTTTTCTGTGCGGAGCGGTGTAGCAGTACCTAACAAATCTAAGTTGCTTAAGGGTGGTCCCCACGGCATATACATTTTAATCACTACATTAATCATATGATGTGTGATCTCTTCTCAAAATGTAGGCCGTTTTGACGTTTTTAAATTCATAGATTTAGTTATGCACCAAGACAATGCAAGTCTAAATACATAGTGTAAATGTATGAACCTAGAAAAGTGAAAGTGACTGAAGGCGTATTAAAAAATATGGTACTACTCTGCAAGATAAAAAATATGGTACTACTCTGCAAGATAGGCGTATTAAATTCATAGATTTTCGCACTCGAATGATTTTAAAATTCTAAAAAACACAGATGAAGTTTGAAAATCATGAAATTTGGCAATATCTCATGATATCATACACAGGCATTGTGGTAAAAATTGACTGTGTTTCGCACATTTTGTCATGTACATTGCTTACAAACCGAACATCTCCGAAGAAGTTTCATATAGTTAAGAAGGAAACGAGTAGATTTGTAGGCAAATTGATGTCCAAATTTGAATTTGAATTCAAAATTATTTCTACTCTTCACATATAACACGAGGTACTCCATGTTATAATTTAGTATATTTTTGAATTCGTTTGCTATATTTAACTAATTAAATGCATTTGATGTAATTAAAAAACTTTAACTTGGGTTGAAATTTAGCCCTTGGCAAAGCCCTAACTGGGCTAGCCGGCCCATCATCCTGCCGGCCCATCTCCCTCAAACCCTCTCGCTCAGACACCGCCGCACCCAGCCTGCTTCCCTCCTCTCTCCCTTGCAACCCCTCAGGTCTGCCGCCGCCCCCTTCCTCCCCTCAGCCCCCGCGAGCTCCCTCCCCGGCGGTGGCCTTGAGCCCCTCCCGACGCGGCCTCGAGTTCCTCCCCCACGGTGGCCGGCGCATGGATGCATGGATGGCAGCGACTTTCCCTGTGAGGTGTGGCGGCGGCCCAAGGACGGCGGCCTCGACTCCCTCCCGGTGAGGCCTTGACTCTCTCCCGGCGCGACCTCGACTCCCTTCCCGGCGCTGTGTGGCGGTAGTGCAAGGGTGGCGGTCTCCCCGACATGGCCTCGACTCCCTCTGACCGGCCTCCTCTACTCCGGGCGCGGCGCCGCAACCTCCTCTACTCCCGACGCGAGGGGATCTACGAGGCGCGACCTTCTTCTCCGGGTGCGGCGGCACGACCTCCTCTTCTCCGGGCGCAGCGGGATCTACGAGGCGCGGCGGCATGACCTCCTCTTCTTCGGGCGCGGCGGCGCAGCCTCCTTTGCTCCGGGCATGACGGCACGGCCTCCTCTGCTCCGGGTGGTGGTAGCGGCCAGGTGGTGGCGGCGGAGAACCATGACGACAACGGCGGTACTTGGTGGCGGCGGCGGAGAACCACAGCGGCGACGGCGATGGTGGAGAACCATGGCGGGCGGCCGGTGGGGGCCGCAGTGGTCGGCTGGCCTGTGGGATTCTTTTTAATTCTTTTGCAAAATGTTTGCCGAGAGCTAGGAGCCCTCACGGCAGATGTTTGCCATGAGCACCGAGGTGCGGCTCACGGCAAAGTCCTCTTTGCCGACTGGGTGTTTGCCATGAGGGCTTTGCCGAGAGCCACTCACGACATACTCTTTGCCGAGAGTAAACCGCTTTTTGCCGTGAGGCACCAGCTCACGGCAAATAGTCCATTTCCCGTTGTGGTAGCAGTACTTTTGTAATAACAAATCTAAGTTGCTTATGGGTCGTCCCGGCATATACATTTTAATCACTACATTATCATGTATTGTGTACTCTCTTCTAAAAATGTAGGTCTTCTAATTGCAATACGGAGGGAGTTTGCACCAAGACAATGCAAAACTAAATACGTAGTGTAAATCTTTGAACCTAGAAAAGTGAAAATGACTGAAGAAGTATTTCAAAATATGGCACTACTGTGCAAGATAAGCAATTGAGTTGCACTAGCAGGCTAGCTAGTTTTTCTGTTAAGACACCTACTGCTAGAGAGCGACATGGCACTCTCTTTAAGATTATGCAGCAGTTGACCTGCACTTTCTTTATCCTAACCTAGTCCTATATTATTTGATCTGTACAACTAGTGCTTTTTCTATTTGGATGCTAATTAAGCAGCGTGTATATGTACTTAAAGAAGTATTGGGGTTAAGAGATATGCATCGAGAGGGCAATAGGAGAGCGAGATGGCCCATGATGGATCGATCATTAGCCACTTTTCGCATCCAGGGCACGAGCTGGTGAAGCGGCACTACACGGGGCCCTTGGTCTGCGACATGTGCTTGGAGGACCTCTCCGGCCCCGCCTATGGCTGCCGCGCCGGCTGCGACTTCGCCATCCACGACACCTGCGCCGGCCACCCGCAGACTCTCATGTCCCCGGAGCACCACCAACACCAGCTCGTGCTCGTCCAGACCCGCCGCGACGTGGCGCGCGACTGCGACGTCTGCGTCGACGGCTGTGCCGCCGGGTGCTTCCTTTACCGCTGCCCGCCCTGCGGGTTCGACATGCATCCGCGCTGCGTGCGGCTGCCCCCGGTCGTGCGCAGCGCGCGGCACCGGCATGACCTTACGCTGGTCGTCGCTGGTGCGGGACGACGCTGCGTTGCGTGCCACCGCGGGGGCACCGCCGCCCGCGCGTGGTACTACGGTGTGCAGCAACATGGATTTCCACGTCTCGTGCGCTGCCACCAGCGCCGGGGAGGAGAATGCCGCTGGAGCTCCCCACCAGGGAAACCGCCTGCACGCCCCTGCAGGTGCTGGTGCTGTGAACGGTGTCCCGCGTGACGTCGATGGTGAGCTTCTTCTAGCCAGGATCAAAGCACAGAGGGACATGAACCATGCAATTGCCATAGCGGAGATCCAGGCGAATGGAGCCGCCGCCGTTGCAGACCTTTCCGGGGGCTACGGCTACCGCACCAGAAGGTTTTATTAAATACATCTATGGTGTTCAAGGTAATTAAGAAAAAACGTGTACGTGTGCATTTGTTTGGTCAAAAGATATGTGACAAATCAGAAATCACGATGTGTGTATGTTTTGCAGTCTCGTGTGCATATTTTGTTTTTCCCTTTCTCAAATTCATATGGTTGGTGTGTCCAGTATGTATCTTCCATTATAGCTGGAAATTCAGTATCATTTGTGGCTGAAATTCAATTCCCAGGGGGGCACTACAGTTCTTTGTTTTTACGAAAATAAGAAGAAAATATATCAAAATTTGCCCTTGGAAATTGACGAGAATTTGGCGTATATGGAGTATACACTCTGTTGCATATATGTTAACCATAGCAGAGCGCAACAGCAAAAATAGCAACAGCTAATTTTGAACTTGCTAATAACTCCGAGTTTCTGATAAAGATGTGACATGTCCACTTATAATTGATCACTAATAATTGGTGAACGCTTAAACCAGATCAAGGTGACAATAAAGACAACCTAATCAAATCTAAGCCATTCAATAACTGTGAGTGCTTGATAAGACTAAGAGATCCATATGACGCAACTTAATAAAATCATGCAACTCCATAAAGTGTGAGCAATGTTGAAGTTAAATAGAATATTGGACAAAGCTTAGAAGGTTTTACTTGCACTTTGAGTTAACTTGAAGGGATCGGAATATTGGACGATGCCTCGAAAGTTCTGATACAGCTAACATAACAACCGGGTGACAGTACTTACAAGCTCTCACGAGACCCAAGCCGATGTAACTCTGCGAGCAAGAAGGAACTTGTTGAATCTACTCTACTCCTACTCCTAGGGTTTTTTGTGGCGTTGCGCCAAAAGATCTTTTTATAAGGGAAAGCTTTATTAATCTTAGACAATTACATCAAGATGATATCATTGGGACTAAGACCATTCTCGACCTCTGCATACACTACGGCAGCCGCATGCTTCCCCGAGTACCAAATGCACTCGGGGAAGGCCTAATAACACTCAGGAAAGCCTCCCCCGAGTGCAACACTCAGGGAAGAGCTTCCGGTTATGCCTCTCACGGGGAAGAGACCTTCCCCGAGTGCCGAAAATCGCACACTTGCCGTCCTAGCACTCGGGGAAGATTTGACGCCGTCAGTGTTGTCTGCCATTTTTTTTTTTGGAAAAACCTCTTCCATGAGTGCAACACTCGGGGAAGAAATTTGATTTTTTTTAAAAAAAAAATCCTCTTCCCCGAGTGCTTGCCTTAGGCTCTCGGGGAAGAATATTGCCCTTTTTTATTTAAAAACCCTTCCCCGAGTGTCCCTGTCTAGGCACTTAGGGAAGCCTCCTATTTTTTTTTTCTTTTATGTGAGGCTAAAATGCAACAAGGTGCATTCTGTATAGTAAATGCACAGACCCCGTAGTTGCAACCAATTGCAACAGCTGGACTAGAGCAATTGCAACTACGCCAGCATACTAATTGCAACTTGACGGAAAAACATTTTGTACAACAAATGCACAGACTCTCGTAGTTACAAATGCGCGACTACACCGATGCAATTTTCATGGAAAAGTTGCAACTGGATGTAGACAAATTGCGATCAGACCAACTAGTTGCAACTAGGTGCTGAAGCTGTGCGTAAACCAATTGCAACCGCGAGACTAGATCAATTGCAACTATGATATTGTACTAATTGCAACTTGACGTAATTAATTGCAACAGTTCTGACCCGTTGCAACTTCCAAGAGAATACAAACCAATTACCACTAGAACAGACCTAGTTGCAACCCGACACGAACCATTTACAACTAGAGTTGGTCTAGTTGCAACTGAGCAAGAATCAATTGAAATCAGGGTGGGTGCATTCTCTATACAAAATGCACCCATGTGCTTTATAGGCTTATAGCAAAACAATATATATATATATACATATATATATATATATACATATATATAGTATGTATATTATACACCTGGGTGCATTTTATATGGAGGATGCACCCAGTCCAACCCGGCGCGCCATGGTAGCCCGCGACGAGCCGCCGACGCGCAAGGCCCAACCGAACTAGCACACCCCACCCACGCACATCAATTCCACCCCCACCTGACCACTCGTACCCACCTCCTCCTTCCCTATCTCATTTTTTCCTTCCATTCCGATCCAGATCTCAGCTTGGTCTCTCCGCACGTGAGAGGGTGGGTCGCGGCGAGCTCGGTTCGCACTTCGCAGGCGTGATGGGGTGCGACAACGCTCGAGCCACCGGGAGCGAGCTCGGCCCACGGGGAGCAGCGGTGCTCGAGCCATTGGGGGCGAGCTCAGCCCACAGGGAGCGGCGGCGCTCGAGCCATCGGGGGCGAGCTCAGCTCGCAATAGCGGCGGCGCCAGGTCGAGGTGAGCTCGGCGGCGACGCGAGGTCGGGGTGAGCTCGGCGGCGACGCGCAGCACCCGGGCAAGCTTCCCCCAAGGAGCATCGGTGGCGGCACCCTACCATGCCGCCGTGCCGCAAGGACTCCGCTTGCTTGCGGGACGCGTCTGCACTGGCGGCCAAAACGAGCGGGAGCTTCCCCCGCGGCTTCGTGTCCTGCCACAGCTGCCACACACGCTAGGTAACAGCCTTCCCTCCGGCGCGGTGCGATTCGCATCCCCACCTACGGGAAGAGGAAAAATCGGTCAGCGGCAACAAGCTAGGTGTGTCTGGATTGATTTTGCAACGGATCAGCATGGGTAAGAAAGCAAATTAATGAATTAATGCAATTCGATTACTTCGGTCAATCTAGAATCTAGAAACAATTTTGTCTTGAAGAGGAGAAAACTCATCATCTCTATTCTGTTTTTCTAAAGCTGCCAGCATTACATGTGTGGGTACTAGGTCGTGGTGCCCTGCTGCGGCAAGTTCTTCGGCTGCGCTGTTGCTGCAACAGTACCAAGGTCCGGCCCTTTTGATTCATCAATCTCGTTTGCCCTTACCTGCTCTCCTATCATCCAATCATGCTTCTTCTGTTGCTTTGGCTTTGGAGAGGATTTTTTTGAAAAAACATTGGGATTTGAATAATTGAGAACCTGAATATGATTGCTAGTCATTGTTGTATTTCCTTATCTAGAGCGAGTGATGTGACCCAATAGACAACAGTTGTCCTGGATCAATACAAGTGATTTTGCAAACGATTAGCTAAAGCAATTCTTTCACACTCTTTCTTTGACTTATTTAATGAAAATTGGTAGGGCCAAAGGAGCCTACGCTCCTGACTTTCGGGAAAAAAAGGCTAAATCATATTTCGCCTATCTAATAAAATGTATATGAGTCCTCATGGGCATGACATAAACGATTTGCTTTCCTAAAAAGATGTAGTTGTATCTCAATAGTATGTTGGGTCATTATTTTGCGCAAATGTGGACCTCTGGATAGCTCCACGCCCTTGCACGATTGGCGATGATTGATTCATGTTGTAGGTATATATGCGCTTGAGAATTTTGGGGGGCTCCAAATTTACAACCGCTTGTGCCCTTTTTCTACTCTTTGATAATTGATATTTATCTTTATCAACATGCTAGCATCACCACTTTATCCCAAATTTTGCATCACTTTTTTTCCGATTGGCCTCATGTAGAAATTATGTTACCGCGGGACTTGTAATTGTTGTCTCTCCATAGTTGCAACTAGGCTCATGTGGTAGTGTTATGATTAGCAGTTGCTTTATTTTGTAAGATCGGTAATTGTACTGTATTCATAGTTGCAATTGGCCTCATGTCTTTGTTTTGGTGGGTTTTTTCTTTTTCGGAATTGCTGTATCTTTTAACATTTGATGTCAGTATTGATTGAACATTTGATATAGGCATCTATGCAGCGACCATATATTATTAGAATGTGGAATCTTCCTAATGGTTTGTCCCTCCCCCATTACTGGTGCAATTTCTATTCTGGCACCATTCTTTATATTGTTGCAACTATGCTGTCACACCCTGAAATTTTCAAATTTCAGGATGTGAATAGAAGGAATAATTAAACAAGAATTTTCTCATAATTTTAAAAATTTTCCAACATTTATTTTCTTTACAGGAAATGTAGTATAGGAAAAAGCTTTTGTTTGATTTTCTGAATTTAACAAATGGTTATGTGTGTTGCATTCATGCCGGTGCATTTGGTGGTTCATGAGTGCAAAACGTTTTAAAAGGCGTTTAGGTGCTGACCAAATCCTTCCGAGAATTTTCCAGCTTTTTCTGGAATTTATTCTCATTTTCTTTGAGCTCATTCTATTTATTAGAAGGCTCTAAAATCTTTTTCATGAGCTCCAAATATTTTATTTGGATTGTTCATGTCCCAATGTGTCTCTCGAAATTTTCCTGGATTTTTGGGAATTTTTGGAATATTTTTCGTGCCTTATCTGGATTTTTCTGGATTTGTTTTGCACTGAAAAGTAATTCAAAAAAAGAAAAAAAAACCTATCCTATCCTTTTGGGCCGAGCCCGAAGGCCCGACCCGCTCGGACCCGCTCCAGCCCAGCGGCCAAGCCGAGGGCACGCTCTCTCGTGCCCAGGCCACACACGGCCAGTGCCGCCGCCGCCAGGCCTTGCCTTGGCGTGCATGCCACGCAAGGCTAGGGGCTCCACGCCTATATAGCCGCGCCGCCCGAACCCCTGCTGTACCCCGTCGCCTCCTGCGTGCGCCGCCGCCATCCGAACCGCCGAACGCCACCGCCGGTCGCTCGCTCGATTCGTCGCCTCTGTCGACCTCCAGGGCAAATGAGCACCACCCGGAGATCCGCGACAACGAGCTGAAGCCGTAGGCCTGCTTCCCGTAGCAAACCAGGCACTGAAGCGCCGCCATGGCTGGGGGACCGAGCCGGCCACCGGTCAACCGTCCGCCGCCGTTCGTTTTCCGGCCGCCCCCTTCCGTCTTCGCCGCCGGTGAGCCACCTCACCTGACCACCTCGACCTCCTCTCCCGTTTCCACACCTCAATCGAACTCGAAGTCGCCTGGACTGCGGGCGGAGGAAGAAGACCTCTGTTGGTTTTGCATCTAAGTCCCTGAGGTTATCTGTAATCCATAGATTTGTTTTGTGTCTTGCAGCTTTTCCAGATAACCCCCTAGATTTTTTTAGGTCCCTGCAAAAAGATCCACCCGAGCTCTTTTACAGATCTAACCCTGATCTTAGATCTTTTTGCGAGCACTATTCACAGTGTCTTGTGAATCTTATCTGTAAGCCCTGAGATCTTTTGGTAATCACAACTAGGTCCTTATCATCTTGTTTTATCCATAGCTTCTATGTTTTAGATCCGTTTTAATTCGTTCAAGTTGCATTAGATTCATAATAAAATAAAGTGCACGTTAGTGAAGAGTTTTCACCATGTTTGTTTTCTAAAAATTATTTTAATATTAATTTTGATTAATGGTTAGTTATACATGCCTTTTATAAATAAAAGCAATATAGTGCACTGTTTTTCATAATTATTGTTAATTTGATTTATAATTATTTCACACGCTTTTATACATAAAATCTAATTAGATCTTTACATTAGTTTTTGTAAACCAAATGCTAATTTGTTTAATATTTAATTAACTTTTCTAATTAAAAATTGATTAGGCTTTTACACTGGTTTTATAAATAAAGATTAATTTGATTAATGCCAATGCCATAATGTTTTTAATAATAAGATGAGCTACTCGAATCATAAAGTTACGTTTAGATTATTCATATAGTTTATCTTTTCTAAGTTAAATGTTTAATTGGTATAATTTATACATGAATATTTATAAATAAAAGGTGACAAGTTCTTTACCTTCGTTTTGTAAATAAAATTTAACTTGTTTTAATTTCAATTTGGATGTTTCCTTAATATCCTATACATATGTTTTTCTAATTAAAATAAACATAGCTCGCATAGTCTTTCATGTCACATATGCAAATAGTTCGATAGATTTTCTTTATCAAGCTCTAACTCAGTGCGTCTTGTTCTAGATCTTTCCGGCCCTGGTTTATGCTCAACCTTCCACAGCCATCTCTTTTAAGCTAACCAAGCCTTTCCCTTCTAAGCACGTTTTGTGTGCTTTAGTGATCCATAGGATTGAGCCTATCCCTTAGTACGCTATTTTAAAGCTTTTCTTTTGATTGGTGTATTGTTCTTAGTTTGCTTGTTTGTTTGCTTTGTATGCTTGTGCCTGATGATTGATGCGAGTAGAATGAACGTGGTTCGAGAGCTTTGAAGAGCATGAAGGTGAAGACATTCTGAACAACATCATTACTCTGGTTAAAGGCAAGTGTGTCCTTGTGCTTTTGTCCCAATAACTATATTTAATCACTTTGCATATGCCTTGCATTAATATTGATGGGTCCTATTAAGGTTTATCCTAGTCTTTACTATCATTCCTTGTCAACCTGGGTTTATCTTTATGTTGGGTAGCTCTTGCTTAGCTGCTATACTTTGGGTTATGGTGGTTTTAATGAACTTAAAGATGAACTTGCTTTACCTTTATGTTATATCTCTGGTTGTTTAATACAAGGCCATATGCTTAATCGGAACATGGATCGACCACCCAGGAAAACCGTACAACCACAAGACATATGGCTTTGTCTTGGCCAAGTAATTAGAAACCTTGATGTTGTGGTGATCTTACCCGAAAGGGGCCAATGGGGAGGCGTTGTTGGTGTATAGACCTGCTCTAGCGGGGAGTTGGGTTTGTTCATTTATGGTGGGGTATTGACCCGCTAGGGAGCTTTATGCCCTGCTTCGTCCTGAAACCTAGTGGGTTGCTGCACATTAGGGAATCTTTGTAAAGGCCTCGTAGCATCCCTATGCGATCACACCTTGGTAGTGTGGTATGATACCTGGCTAGCATCGCATGGTTGGGTCCAAAGTTCTTCGGGGCTTTTACGCGACTTGTGGTGAAAGTGTACAACCTCTGCAGAGTGTAAAACTAATCGATTAGCCGTGCTCACGGTCAAGAGCGGCCTGGACCCTCACATGATAATTGAACTTGAAGATGGACTTAAATTGTGGTTATGGCTATGCTTGCCATATTCTTATGGTGTATCTCTTACCGTTATGCTTAATTGTGGGATGGTATATACTTATACTTTATTAGTAATCAGGTGCTAATATAATTTGACCAACTAAAATTGCTTAATGCAGTCAACTTGTCAGCCTTTCCTTGTTAAGCCTTTGCATTCATATCTCTCCCCACACTTGCTGAGTACGACAAGTGCTCACCCTTGCTATAAACAATGTTGCTCAGAAAGAGGAAGTTGCTTTGAAGTCTTGTGAAGATGTTGCTGGTGCTAGGCGTACGCAACCCCCAGTCGACTGCATGTGATGTTTGGAGCCTTCGTTTCTAGGATTAAGTGTAAATCTCTGATAATCTCCCTTTTTCTCACGTGATACTGAACTTTTATTCACTTATATGTCACTATATGTATGAAAATAGATCTTGACATACATATAGTTATGCACTTGGTTTTCTTTGGAAAAACAGGTGTGACATATGCCCATACACATAGTAGATTTTTGTTTGGTTTTTTTTTGTGATTGGCCCATGGCACTGATAGCAATTGGTTTAGTTTGAATTATTTTTTTATTGGAGCTCACCCCACACATTCTTGTGCCGTAACTGCCCATATACATGAAAACAAGAATGTGAATTTGATTCCTTTTGCTTGGGTAAATAAACAACCATAAAACAACATATACCTACCCAGCCAATGAGAAAGCTCAAGGCAGATCGAGTGAACTAGCATACTATGGATAACAAATTGTTTTATTATTTCATAGATTTGGTATATGTCGTGCAACCATGACATCTTTTCCACTTACAGGCGTGGGGTGCTGGGTCGTGGTGCCCTGCTGCAACGAGGTCTTCGGCTGCCACCATTGCCTCAATGATGCCAAGGTCCAACCCTGTTTGATTCATCAATTTGGTTTGCCCCTCCCGGCTCTCCATCATCCACTCAGGCTTCTGTCCCTCTAGCTTTGGAGAGGGTTTTTTTAAGAAAAAGAATGGAACTATGAAAACATTAGGATTTGCTTTGTGCCGCAGAACATCGTCGAGGTCAATCCCAACAACTGCCACGAAATCCCTAGTCACGAAATGGGAGACAAGGTCTGTGCTCCTTTTTGCTAATCTTGTGCTTCAGATTTCAAGGTTGGCTTCTGCACTTTCCTTTTCCTGAAGTGCTTCTGAATTTATTTAGGCTTGAATGATTGATGCATCATGCTTACTTCCTGTTTTGGGAAATCCAATGTTTCTTGTCCAGCGTGAATATCCAAAGATACCCAGGGACCAGGACAGGGATCCCAAGATTTTTTCTTACCCATCATCATATAAAGGGCCACATAGGTTAGTGCTATAGGGAAAATCGTTTCTTCTTCACTGTTTCCGTTGAGCACTCCACTTCCGCTACAACCTGACCTGCACCTTGTGGACAACAATAATGAAGCATTACCGTTGCCAATATTATTCAGGCAAATCTTCCTAATGGTTAGTGCCAAACTCCTTTTCCCCATTACTGTTGCCAATTTTATTCAGACACCTTTTTTATATCATTGCAATTATACCCATACACGTTGTAGCAATTGGGTGTTTTTTTTGTTGCAACTGACCCATAGCACCGGTAGCAAGTTGGTTCAATTTGATTTATGTTTTTATCGTAGCTCAACCTACACATTCTTGGAACTATGCCCATATACATAGTAGTAATTATTTTTTTTAGTTTTGTTGCAACTAGGTCATAGCACCAGTGGTGATTTGGTTCACTTTGTTTTTTTTGTGAGCTCAACCCACACATTCATGTGTGTTGGAACTGTTCTTGTATACACAATACTAATTGGTTTAGATTTATTACTGCAACTACCTTGTTGCATCAATGGAAATTCATTTCACTTTGACTTTTTTTTATTAGAGCTCAACCCACACACTCATATGTTGCAATTCTGCCCATATACATTATAGTAATTGGTTTAGATTTATTGTCGCAACTAGACCATTGCATCAGTGGCAATTCGTTTCATTTTTTATGCGGACAACCTTAATTTACATCTGAAATGAGAAAGCAAAGACCACCTGCCTTTCTTGTGCTGTAGCTTATCTGCCCCATTATCAGTAGTAATTTGTTTTAAGGTTCTGTTGCAACTGGCCCATGCAACAGGTTGCAATTGGTTCTAGTTTCTACCTTGTTTTTTCTTGTTTTTTTGGGTTGCATAGTTAGGCATTCGTTTTGTTGAACGCGCATGCCGTCAAATAGGAGGAAGCGCCCCCTAGACGTACATGTTGTAGCTGCACACTAGTGAGCACCAAATCCATATCCAGCCCATGGCCCCACAACTTGGCCTTTGAGGCCATGGTGGACACAGGTCCAGGGCCAGGTTCAGGCTGGCTCATTCCCATCCATATTCCTAATGGTTAGTCCCTTCCCCCATTATCGGTGCCAATTTTTATTTATGCATTTTATATATTGTTTGCAATTGTGTCCATACCCACATAGTAGTAATTGGTTTAGTTTTTTGTCGCAACTGGCCTATGTCAGCAGTTGCAATTTGCTTTAATTTGACTAAATTTTTTAATCAGAGCGCAACCCACATTTATGTGTTATAACTGTGCCCATATATGTACATAGTAGTAATTATTTTAGTAGTTTTGTTGCAACTGACCCATGGCACTTAGCTTTGACTTAACATTTCCACTTATCTGAATGAACTCAAAATGCACTTATATGTGAGGAGGAAAATAAGGCATGCTTCCAGAGTTGTGGGTTATCCTAGTTGTAACCGGGCTACCAACCTTGTTGCAATTGGAGGACCGTCTCAATTGTAATTGCTCCAATTCTAATTTAGACTGCACCGTAATTGTCGGTTATCCAAGTTGCAACCAGGCTACTGTTCCTGTTGTAATTAGAGAACATGTCAATTGTAATTGCTTCAATTCTAACTTAGTCTTCACATGTATTGCAATTGAGCCTATATACAAAGTAGTAATTATTTTAGTAGTTTTGTTGCAACTGACTCATGGCACTTGTGGCAATTTGATTTATTTTTTAAAAATATTATCAGAATTTAACTGGCCTATGGCACAAGTTGTAGTTGGCTTAACTATATTATTGCAACTGTTCTATGGCATAAGTTGCAATTTAATTTATTTAGACTTTTTTATCAGAGCTTAGTCCACACATTCATATGTATTGCAATTGAGCCCATATACAAGTTGTAATTGCTCATGGCCCCTGTGGCATTTCAGTTCACTTTGAAAATCTTTTTTTTATCAAAATTCAACCCACATACTCATGTGTGTTGGAAATGTGCCTATAGTCAGTAGAAATATGTTTAGATTCTATACAAATGATCTGTATTATGCATCCCTAACTAACTATGAACCTTCACATGTTGATGAGGCATTTGCTTTCACATATTTTTGTTTATGCTAATTTCATGTTATGTCTTGGCTGGTCCGTCATGCTTGATTATGAACCTTTATGTACTATGGTGCTCTAGTTAGATTATGTAGCTAGTAGAAATTGGTTTAGTTTATTTGTTGTAACTGGCTCACGTCACCCGTCGTAATTGGTTTAGTTTCTTTGTTGCAACTGGCCCATGGCACCAGTTGCATTTTGGTGCCATGAGCCAACCAACACATAGTAGCAATTTGGTTTAACTTGACTTAGTTTTTTAATCAAAGCTCAACACACACATTCATGTGCTGTAACTGTGCCCATATACATAGTAGTAATTGTTCTAGTAGTTTTCTTACAGTTGGCCCATGCCAGAAGTCTGTTGGGGATTCTTGATTTATTTTTTATCTATGGACATATTGAATAATGTGTCAGATTAATTTTATAACAATTTCTGTATGTTTGGAAATATTATATCAGTTTTTGCGAAACAATTACTGAAAATTGGTTTCAGAAATCAAAAATTTCTGCGTGTCAAAGAGATATCACTATGTGAGGTGGGCAAAGTGAGTTGACGTAATCATGTAACTAATTGACTTCTACAATCACAATCACAGGATTGTTACCTCTGTGTATTTCATCTATTCATTTTCAAACTGTCAAAATATAGTGTAACTAGCTAATTATCTTAATGGTAATTGGGATCTTATCCTAGTTGTAATCAGATGTCTCCACAAGTTGATCTGACCAGTGGAAAGAGAGCCACAATAGCGGTATGAGAATTGAGCATGACCACACACTGAGTTACGACAACTCCAACCATCTGCAAGTGGATGACCTGACCAGCTGCAACTATCTTATTACCTCAGTTGTAATTCGGTTATTTGTCCTGGCTGTAAATGGTTTTTCAACTGCATGTTAATTACCGTATTGACTTAGTTGTAATTAGATTACTGTTGACGGCTGTTAAGTACCTAATTTAAGGCCGTCAATCCCTGCATTTCTACATGAGAATCATGCATCCACACTAGAATAGGGGTTTAAACTAACAATTTCCACAAGTGGCTGCATGAAGATGAATGCAGGTGTTTAGCATAAGAAATGAAGAGAAAGCACACCTCTATGATCCTAGCACTTCAGGCTCAGCCAATGAGGGGCTGCCATGCAAGCATCCCCTGGATCAATGACGTCACCAATCCGAGAGAGAGAGCCTCGGCGAATCAGAGACCGCCACGCGTGCATCACACGGATCCTATGGCCCACCAGAGCGCCTAAACCGCCTCCAACCCACGTGTACACCGGGAACCGACCTTAGGGCCCACCAGTCAGCCACTCAGAGAAAGCACAAGCCCAGGGGGGCCACGTGGGGGTCGGCCGACCCTGGGATCGGCCGAACCGACCTTTGGTCAACTGATCCTGGGCCTCCACGTGGTGTTCGCCCATTGGTCCTAGAGGCCATCCCCGGGGTGTCTTGCTCCACTTGACGCCGGTGCCCGCGCCTATAAATAGAAGAGGAGGGGGGTAAGAATAGGACAACACACTTGAAGACAACTTCTTACTTTAGCCTCTTCTCCTCCTTCTCATTCCCTCTTGGTGGAGGTGAAACCTCATCCCACCATTAGTGTGAGTGTGAGGAAGATCTAACTTAGGTAGGGCTAGATAGAGAGGGGAGTGTGTGGGTGAGTAGAAGGGAGATGCGATGATCCGTTCTTCGTTCTTCATCCCTTTGTACCTCGTGAGTGATACTGTTCTTCATTTATACTAAAGTGAGTATTTTGTTATATTCCAATTAGACTAAAGTCGCATTCATACATGGGTTATATGTTCTAGGGTTCTTCATCTATTCATCATTTAGAGGCTCGTGCTCTTCGTGACACGATCCTTTGATCTTGTTAACTAGATGAATAATTCTGCATTCCGTTTGTGTGACTGTTTGTCAATTAGAATATAGTGAGTCTCCTGCATATCTGATTTAGACCAAAGTGTCATTCATATCTCTTCGTATCGCCTTGATTCCATGATGGGCAAGGTCTAGCTGTGCTCGCGGGTTCGTCGCTCCGTATTTCTACAGAGTGCTGTAGTGTTGCTACGGGACGTCAGACGTAGCCGTGCTACAGTAGTAGTCGGTAGTGCAGATGTGGTGTCTGGACTACGGGTTATCCTTCGATTGCCCTGTATCCCACGGTTTGTCTTGGGGTAGGCCGCGGTGGTGACAGCTGTTGGACCCTTTCGGAATCCCCCACGTTCGGATACAGGTTTAGGCAACCATTTGCCATGAACCGACTGTTATAGCCAGGAGGGTCCTGTGTCCGAAGCGAGATCCTTTGCAGCTTGCACCTCCCTAGAACCGAGTGCCTACAAGAGATACCATACCTCTCGCTTACCGCAGCAGAGATCCTGTGTCCTTGGATAAGTCGCTCGTAGAGTACCCCAACCATTCCTAGGAAACGAAACCCTTTGGAATACTCCCAATGGAGAAGTGCTACAACGGTGTATCCGTGCTCTTGCGGACTCGTTCGCACCCGTCAGTACACCTGGGTGATTCTTACACGCTCACGCTATCCCGGCGCCATAGTGGTGAGGTTACGAAATACCAACAAGCATTTCTGGCGCCGTTGCCGGGGAACGGTTGCCGAGAATCTACGAACCCGACTATCCTCGTATCTTTTGTTTTTCCTTTTTGTTTCTACCTCTACCCCCGTTATCCCAGGAAGGTTATCCTTGTACACACCTTTCGCCCATTATGAGTGAACCAATAGAATCATCCTTGCGGAGGCGACCCGCCTCCTTAACACCTTGTATGGTTCACCCATCCCTCATGAAGCTAGTTGAGAACGATTCCTTCTCAGGGAAAAGCCATGAAAATCCCTACTCCCATGTGAGAGACTTTGAACAACTGTGCTCTACCCAGGGTAAGACCGGGGCGACACAGGATGTTCTTAGGAGGAACTTGTTCCCATTCTCACTTTCAGGAGGATCGAGAACTTGGTACCATTGTTATGGGCATGATCACCTCAATTGGGGAGCATTGAGAGCAGCTTTCTGCACCCGATTCTTTCCTTTGAGGCGTATCATTTCCTTAAGAATGACGATCCTCAGTTTCCAACAGAGAGAGGAGTCCCTAGGCATGGCATGGCACCGTTTTGCCTCTATGGCCGAGTCATGCCCAGTCCTTGATCTGCCAGACCTGTTGCTCTTGCAGCATTTCTGGCTTGGTTTGCTAAGGGATAGTGGCATGACGCTTGATGCCATGTCGGGAGGCGCCTTTGTGTTCTTAGAGCCGGAGCGAGGAAAGGAAATTCTAGGAAAACTCCGAGATTTCAGCTCCCCACCCGTCCTGAGCATCAAGGTAGCCAACCGTGGTAATGAAGAGTTGCCTAGATCCATCTTTGAGAGAGCCCGAGCTTACATACCAACTTTCTCTACGCTCTGGTTGAAGACGTCATTCTTGAGTAGCAGGAATCTATGGGAAAGAGCACCTAGTGTGAGTTCTGCCCTTAGGTTCCCCTATCGTTTCTTCTCTTAAAAACCCGACCTTCGAGACTTAGTCTCGGGGGAAGGAGGAAAGGAGTGATCAAAGAAGGGTGGTTGTTCCTGGCAAGAACGACTATCTCGACTTTGACTACGACTTTCTGGGAGAGGTTACGATGGATATTTTGTGTTTCATGTCAGGGCTGAACCTGAGGTGCCGCCACACCAAAGGTCAGGCCAAGACACTGGCCCTAGGATCACAAGTCTCTATACTTCTGGCCTTGGAAAGCAAGATTTTTATACTGATCCAGTTGAGCAACCTATCTCATCATCATGAGCTCAGCTAGGGCCAATGTCGATCAAGTTTAGTGGGCATAAATGCCATTCTTACACTTCGACTTGATCGATGCCTTGCGGGAGTGTGGTTGCATCTCTATCTTTTGCACTTCCGTTGGAAGCTTGGGTTGGCTTACGTGTCATCCTCGCGCTAGTGAGGGTGAGAACCTGTGGCAACCTAAGGAGAGAATGAACTGGCAAGTTCGTTACTCTTGATCTAAAGCTCGAATGTTTTTCCGACCCATGGATTCTTAATCGCTAGATTTAGGGTCCGAGCATTCCCGAGCCATGCTTCCAGAGCTGAAGGCTTCACTCTCAAAGCACTTTCGGCCATACGCCGAATCTTGTGCTCATCCACATCACCTCTGTCATCTTTGGAAGAGGGGAATGATCTAAGAAAGGGCAGCCACATATTTTCTACTCGGGCATGAGTCCAGGTGAACCCCCTATGTTGCGCTGTTTATGCGGGAAGAGGCTTCAGTAAAGTTAAAAAAGAAATGAAGGCATTTATGCCTAAACCCTTGTCCTAGCTATTACTGAGCCTCCAACCTCAAACCCTACGGGACACCTAGCCCTGAAGCCTTGAGCCCTTCTAGAACCCACAGGCCAAAGGGGAGGTCCAGCGGGGCCCATATGGGTTCGGCCGACCCACTAGGTCGGTCGAACCAACAAGGGCGCCACCGCCTCTCCCCTTTCGCGTGTGCCTCCCTTCGTCCTCCAGAGATCTCCTCCTCGCCGCGTGATGAATTTTTGACCGCGCAGAAGCTCCATTTCCCCTGCTCCTTCCCCTTTGCAAGCCACTGCACCGCCAGTCATGAGCAGCCGGGACGCATGGCCCCATCGGATGAAGGCCCCGTCCCCCTTTGAAGGGGAGAAGTCCTTCTTCTTCAGCGACCTAGGGAGCGACAAGTTGCATCCGTGGGATGGATCTCAGGAAGATTTGATGACCCCAGAGCGAGGGAGGAGGATGAGAAGCCCAACTGGAGAGTCGATAGAGCCCCCAACTAGGCGCGGCTCGTCCTCACCCCCCACTCTCGCTGGTCATTGCTCCTGATTTACCGCCCTAGGGACGAAACCAGCCCCTGGTTCAAGCAAGAAGGTGCTCTACGATGACTGGCCTGGCCCACCGTTGAAGCCTGGAGAGCGCTACGCAGGATCACTCTTTAGCAAGGATTGTGAGCCTTTCTGCCACAAGTATGAGCAGGATGTTTGGGATGAGTTTCCGTAGCCCCAGACCAGGTTTCGCATCTTTGGGGTGAGGACCCCGAAGGACAGCTGCGGGGTGCCAGAACCATACCCACCACACTGGGAGACAGAACTTGAGGATATCCTGGCTTCGCTACCTAACAGAAGGAGTCTCCAAACAAGTAAGGTGGCAGATAGATTGGCAGATGTGTACCTCGAGTACGAAACCTTAGTGAAGGTTGTGAAGAAGCAGCGAGAAGTGTATCGGCAGCTTAGGCGTCTTCTCCTCAAGACCCGCAGAGAGATGGATGCTATGCTGCAGCGCCTGATCAAGGTAGAGGGTTTGGAATCCCTCTTCGTGGAGTAGAGGGCTATGCCCACTTTTCATTTTCCATAGGCGCTTAGTTAGGTTTAATTTATTTCCTTCCATGTTTATTTCACTTTCCAGCTTTATTTCCATCATGTGTGTAAGCGCCTATTTCATTATGAACTTGAATAAAATAATCTGGCTCCACCGGTCATATAACCCGGTCGAGTCACATGTGTGTTAGTTGTTTTCGTTTTTGTTTGTCTTGAAGAACCACACCCAGGTACAAGATAGTGTGGGGGAGAGTCGCACTCTCCAAACACGAACATGAAGGATTTTTGCACCCACGCTACACTCGCACAGCGCATACGACCGCTAATGCTTAGGGAACCTGAACGGAGATGCATTCTTGTACATCATGAAAACCCCGTCCGGTCCGCATCAACAACCAGCGCTGGTTTGCATCTCTACCTCATTTATCCATGATTCTTGAGTTCGTTATGCCCTTTTATAAAATCCTTTATAAAAAACTCGAGAAATCCATGGTGATGCTTGCTCCATACCTGTGGTTGGCATACATAAGTTTTGTTCCTCGTTTTTACTCTTGAAGCTTGTGAACCATATCTTTATAAGGACAGAATGTTCATCTAAGTTGTTGACAAGTGAGATATGGCTTGATGACATGATCTTAGCTCTGAAGGTTTACGTTCTTGGGTTTATAAAAAAATGCTCTTGCAAGCTCCTCTTTGACACGTTCCAGTCCCACCAAAGCCATATGATGTTCGTTAGTTAAAAACCTTATACTCATATGCTGCTTGTTTTTGCATTGAGCTTTGTCAAAACCTGTGACCCTAGTGAGAATTCTTTTCATGCTTTCATCATCAAGATTCATGTGCACAACACCACTTTCCCCTTGCTATGCTTCTATACTGGAAGATGGCATTGTACCGCTCGTCCATCTACAAACATAAATGCTCCATCTATGCATCAGTTTCTCTCTCTTCAAGCATGGCTATCTAAAAAAAAGGGGGCACATGAAGGTCCCTCATTCATACAAAAAAAAAACACACACACACACACACACACACACACACACATATATATATATATATATATATATATATATAGAGGATAGCCATGCTCTCATAAGACTTTCTATATACATATGGGAGAGAGAATGATGCGTTGGAGTCATTCATCTCATTCAGCGAATATGATAATAACTAGCACCCATTCCGGGCCTAGTGTCCACCTTACCATATCCACCACATCCATACACGTGCACTTCTTGATCTGATCGTATGACTTGATTTACTCTTTGGATCCAGTTTTTGATTTTGCAATATATGTAATACAAGTATGCCTTACTATTCATATCCTACCATGAGCTCCACATAAGCCTGCTAGAAAAAGGATGAATTTAAGGCAGTCATGCCTGGGTGAGGACATATACACATTGAGCGATCCGAGAGAATCAAAGAAGGAGGCAGGGCATGTTTTTCTTTGAAAATCTTTTGAAAACCCCAAGTGCTTACCATCAGATGTTTAAGGGATTCGATTCATGGTCATTCCTCTTATCAACCACCCAAGATGGCACGGTAGCCACTCCACAAAGTTCACAAGAGCAAGGTATGACCTGGAATAATTCTTATGTTTGTTTCATACCCTTGGTTGAACCCGCTCGATCTCTTCCCTATTGCTCGGGATGAGCAAAGGGGAAGTGTGGGGGAGTTGTTGACGGCTGTTAAGTACCTAATTTAAGGCCGTCAATCCCTGCATTTCAACATGAGAATCATGCATCCACACTAGAATAGGGGTTTAAACTAACAATTTCCACAAGTGGCTGCATGAAGATGAATGCAGGTGTTTAGCATAAGAAATGAAGAGAAAGCACACCTCTATGATCCTAGCACTTCAGGCTCAGCCAATGAGGGGCTGCCATACAAGCATCCCCAAGATCAATGACGTCACCAATCCAAGAGAGAGAGCCTCGGCGAATCAGAGACCGCCACGCGTGTATCACATGGAACCTATGGCCCACCAGAGCGCCTAAACTGCCTCCAACCCACATGTACACCGGGAACCGACCTTAGGGCCCACCCGTCAGCCACTCAGAGAAAGCACAAGCCGAGGGGGGCCACGTGGGGGTTGGCCGACCCTGGGATCGGCTGAACCGACCTTTGGTCGGCTGATCCCGGGCCTCCACGTGGTGTTCGCCCATTGGTCCTAGAGGCCATCCCCGGGGTGTCTCGCTCCACTTGACGCTGGTGCCCGCGTTTATAAATAGAAGAGGAGGGGGTAAGAATAGGACAACACACTTGAAGGCAACTTCTTACCGAAGCCTCTTCTCCTCCTTCTCATTCCCTCTTGGTGGAGGTGAAACCTCATCCCACCATGAGTGTGAGTGTGAGTGTGAGGAAGATCTAGCTTAAGTAGTGCTAGGTAGAGAGGGGAGTGTGTGGGTGAGTAGAAGGGAGATCCGATGATCCGTTCTTCGTTCTTCATGTTCTTCATTTAGACTAAAGTGAGTATTTCGTTATATTCCAATTAGACTAAAGTCGCATTCATACATGGGTGATATGTTATAGAGTTCTTCATCTGTTCATCATTTAGAGGCTCGTGCTCTTCGTGACATGATCCTTTGATCTTGTTGACTAGATGAATAATTCTGCATTCCATTTGTGTGACTGTTTGTCAATTAGAATATAGTGAGTCTCCTGCATATCTGATTTAGACCAAAGTGTCATTCTTATCTCTTCGTATCGCCTTGATTCCATAATGGGCAAGGTCTAGCTGTGCTCACGGGTTCGTTGCTCCGTATTTCTACAGAGTGCCGTAGTGTTGCTACGGGACGTCAGACGTAGCCGTGCTACAGTAGTAGTCGGTAGTGCAGATGTGGTGTCTGGACTACGGGTTATCCTTCGATTGCCCTGTATCCAACGGTTTGTCTTGGGGTAGGCCGCGGTGGTGACAGCCGTTGGACCCTTTCAGAATCCCCCATGTTCGGATACAGGTGTAGGCAACCATTTGCCGTGAACCGACTGTTATAGCCAAGACGGTCCGGTGTCCGAAGCGAGATCCTTTGCAGCTTGCACCCCCCTAGAACCGAGTGCCTACAAGAGATACCATACCTCTCGCCTACCTCAGCAGAGATCCTATGTCCTTGGATAAGTCGCTCATAGAGTACCCCAACCGTTCCAAGGAAACGAAACCCTTTGGAATACTCCCGAGGGAGAAGTGCTACAACGGTGTATCGTACGCTTGCGGACTCGTTCGCGCCCGTCAGTACACCCGGGTGATTCTTACACGCTCACGCTATCCCGGCGACATAGTGGTGAGGTTAAGAAATACCAACAATTACTATTGTTGTAATTGGAGGACCCGAATAATTACAAGTGTT
Organism: Cenchrus fungigraminus; assembly: GCA_036936925.1. Classification (NCBI taxonomy): domain Eukaryota; kingdom Viridiplantae; phylum Streptophyta; class Magnoliopsida; order Poales; family Poaceae; genus Cenchrus; species Cenchrus fungigraminus. Next base: position 13,248,837 of record CM072768.1, on the reverse strand, counting down.
CCGAATTGTAAATAGATTAGTGCCTTAGTTGTAATTTTGTGATGAAATGTATATAGAATAGGTGTTTGGTCCTGAATCATTCTGGGCTTCAAATTTTCCACATTTTCTTGTTATATTTCTAGTTGCAATTGTTCTAATTGTACATGAGTACCCTGCAACTTGTGATATGTACATGCTTTTCTATGGTATTTGTAACTCGTTTATTATCCTAGTTGTAATTGGAGCACCTGACTAGTTGCAACTTCTAGTGTAGTTGCAGCTAAGTTGTTATCCTAGTTGTTTTGAAAACCCTCATTAATTGCTGCAATTGCCCTGGTCGACATGTGCCGCCGCAGCTAGTCGTCCTGCCTGTGCTTGACTCATGGTGAGTGAGAAGTAGTTGCAAACATATCTGATTATAACTACGTATCGAGCATAGTTTGGAAACATTGCAGGAAATGGAGAGTAGATTGTATGCATGTCACTCTCTAATCGATTGATCATCGAGTAAGGAGGCAAGGTCCTTTTAACAAATAGTGCAGGCTGGATAAAACTCTAGAAGGTACGAGAGTACAACACTATGTGAAAAACTCACTTTGGTAACGGGCATAGATTGCCTTTAGTAACGGGCAAAGTGCCCATTACCGATCAAGTGTTACAAATGAGCCAAGAAAGGTAACGGACTGATGCCCGTTACTGATAACACATATTCATAACGGGCATCAAACAACGACTGTTACCACAACTAGCCACTGGTCACGTGAAATGGCAGTTTCTCTGGGCCCACAGGGAACGTTAGTAACGGGCACCAAAACAAAGCCCGTTACATCAAGTCAACATCGGAGAGCCGTGCTGTAAACATGCCTCTCCTCTGTCTCAACCAAATGAGATGCATCTATTTCACGCACGTCTCAGCACAGCTAGGATTAGTAACTGGCATCAAACAACAACCGTTACCACAACTAGTCACCGGTCACATGAAATGGCTGTTTCTCTGGGCCCACAGGGAACTTTGGTAACGGTCACCAAAACAGAGTCCGTTACTGTGAACTCAACATCGGCGACACGTGCTGTGGACCTGCATCTCCTCTGTCTAGACGAAATGAGACGCATGCTGTCAACCCGCGTCTCCTCTATCTCGACAAACGGGCCAAGTTCTAGGGCCCACCAGTCAGTATTGGTAACGGGCTTTTACGCTACCCGTTACACTGTTGGCATGTTTGTAACGGGTGTTGCGAATGAAGCCCGTTACTCACTGATCAGTGTTTGTAACGAGCTTTAATTAACACCCGTTACAGATACATAGGCCATCCCTACAGTAACCTGCCTGCTTGCCGGCTGCATCCAGGATTTGGCAACCATTAGCAGCTGCATCCTGCCATCCTGAAACCAGCCAGGAAATGGCGGCCACCACAGCAAGGAGACATCACAAACACAAAAGCAAGATCACATTTATAGACAAGCAGGATCACATCAAGTTTCAAGTTACTCATCAGGGCTTGGAGTCATGAGAAAACTACCTGAACCAGGCAGCATCTGACCCCAACCAAGCAAGCCAAGTAGGTTTCTCAGGCAACAACACCTGACTAAAGAAGACTGAATGCCGCAAATTTCAAGTTTCTGGCTACAATGAACTCACGGTGCACCATTATAGAAGTTGTCCTTTCGGTCGATGGTCTCCTTAAGAATGTACTCGCACAGCATCTCCCGGACCCACTTTAGATCTTCTATGGAAACATCTATGGTAGCTTTGAAATCCTGCAAAATACAATCATTTATGAGAATGCAAGTAGAAATCAGTTTCTAAAATCAAATGGAGAATATGAGCAGAGATAAGGTTGAGCATTATTATCTACTTACAGCAGCCTTCTTGATGTCAGGTGTGTCATCGAGTAGTCTTAACATATGGAATGCCACATGGAATCCACACAAAGAGGACAGCCATGGCTGCTGAGCACACAGCATTGAGGTACCAAAATGACAAGTTAATGCAGTACCAAATAGGTAAGAAGGGACCATAAAAAAACCTCGGTCTTACATCGAGATTTAGTTTGTGCTTGAGTGTTGTGGCTTTTGGCTTTTTTTCTTACCTTTCGTCACTCCGTCATGTGCATGATCAGTAAAGGCCCTGCATGATGATCTGCAATACTGATTAGAAACACTAAGAGATTGAATTTTTGTGAACAAAACCTACAAGATACTGTACCAAAGGCCCTGCATGATCAGCAATATCGATTAGAAACACTAAGATATTGAATTTTTGTGAGCAAAACCTACAAGATACTGACCAGTCCACAACAGCTTTGAGGTCTGCGAACTTTAGCGGGGGATGTTGTTTAGAAGAATCTAGATACCAAACCTCTTTGAACTTCATACAGATGATCAGTGTTACCCAGTGGCCAGTGTAGTAGGCACCCACCATGTAGTCGTTGTTCATTGCATTTGCGATTGCTTTTATTACAAGGCCAGAATGCTGAGAAATATTTGTGGAAGTGAAAATATCTAGATCTAAAAACCCAACACTGATTTGCATCTCCGCTGCCTTGTCCATCATTTTCCTACAAAAAATCAAATTGTTAGCATGCATGAACTTTGTGGTCAAAATTAAAGAAATATGTTTTTAGGTTTTAAGGGACTTACAATGTCCACAACCTCAAGAAGGTAACATCTAGAGAAGCTAGGGTTATAAGGTTATACACGCTACGGAATGCAATGTTTAACATTAAAGCACCACCACCTTAAAGTAGTGTTGATCCACCTTTGCTGGAAAGGCAAGTTTATCCTTACTGTGTTTCATGATGTAAGCATGCAACCTGGCACAATTTGGTCCAGCAGCCTCTAAGTCTGCTTCTGACAACATAGGTGCACCAGGCTTGTATTTTGGTTCCCGTTCTGTCCCAATAATACAGTTAAAAATCTCATCTTTAGACAAAGGTTTCCTGGCTTGGTTCCCCTTCTGCAGTGGAGATTGCCTGGGCTCCTCCTCCTGTTGCAGAGGCTGCTGTACATGTTGCATCTACTGCTTAGGGGGAGATTGCCTGGGCTCCTCCTCCTGTTGCTGCAGAGGCTGCTGTTTTGTCTGTTGCTTATCCTCATGTTGCAGCTGCTGCTTAGGCGGAGTTTGCCTCGGCTCCTCCGGCTATTGTCGATGCTCCTGCTGCGTAGTTTTGCTGATCTGCTGCTGTTGAGCCTTCTCTTGCTGACACTGAGCTGCAGTACCTCCATCTGATGTTGTACCCCTGCTACCTGTTGCGGCTTCAGGATTGGGATGTCTCGTCATGGGTGGTATAAGGATCCTGTCCTTTGGCCATTGGATCCTTTGAACGAGAGCCTCCGCTAGGGTTGCTGTGTCACCCCCATCAATTGGTACAGGCAGAGGGTAGTGACCCGTATTGGCCCATTGAAGGACCGAACTGGCGACCAGAGAGGGAGGGAGTGAATGGGAGCCAATAAAAATTATTCTCGAAGGAGATGACTTCTCCAACAAGATGAACTCGGTCGGGTACCCAAAATCACACGCTCCGCACACAACCTTTCGTTTGCCAAAACCACGTAGCCACTGGAGTGCTACTGGTCCTAGGAACAAACCCTACATGCAGGCACAACTTCTACACACACACGACAGCGGAAACAACTCGGAAGTTGTCTGGCCAGCAGGGGCGGTTTAACCGGGATATGGGGGCGGTTAAACCGCCTGCTCCTGGGCAGGCAAGAAATACTCCGAAACACCTCTTCCGAGCACCAAAACTCTCCACGGTTTCACCCACTGGATCCTCTGATCAAGGCCAAGCTAGCTACCAGAGAATCTTGGCGAAAACTGAAACTTCACCCAAAAGGCCTAGGGGTGGTTAGACCGGCTACCAGGGGCGATCTGACCTCCTGTACCCAGCAACGAACTCAAGCCAAGAACTCCTAGCAAACCGCACCGAAACGAGCCAAGATTTCACCAGAACGCTCCTCTGACCAAGGCGAACAAACTCACAGAGAAAGATCCAGCAAAATCAAACTTTCTTCAAAAAGACCTGGGGCAGTTAGACCGAGTGCCAGGGGCGGTTAGACCGCCCTCCTCTAGGCACAAAGATCCGAGTGAAAACCAAAGCAAACGGACTCGAAACGCTCCAAGATTTCAACCATAGAATCCTCTGGTCAAGGCCAACATGCTACCAGAAGATCTCGGCCAAAATCAAAACTTTCTCCAGACGAGCCCGGGGCAGTTAGTCCGCCCCCCACGTGGTTAGACTGCCCTCCCCAGACAGAACGGGAAAAACAGGAACCGCGGGTCAACCCTCAACTTTGCATCACCCGATCTCCCGATTCACCCAACGGATTGCAGCGAAACTTTGGGGATGCCTGGGTCACCTCATGGACGACCTCTCCCTCAAAGGAATTGCACCGAAACGCTCTCAATCATGGGGAATCGCAAATCTCGTGGCTCAACCTCAAGAACTCGTACTGGACCAAAAACCACCAAATCGGGGAGCTTTCCACGGGTTTTGAGGGGCAAGGTCACCAAGAAAAGAGGCACAAGGTCCTCATGTGTGACTCCCACACCAAATCCCGCAAAGAAACGCCTCCAAAACTCCGCCACGAAAATCCCAAGAAAAGACTCCGAAAATCACCAAAAAGGGAAAACGGGAGAGACAACAAAAGCCTTGAGGAACCACGCCGAATCTTCTATACATACCAAGAAAGGTTCATGTAAGGTCTACCTTGCCTCCCAATCATCCATCCCTCTCTCAAGATCTCACCATGAAGCTCTCAAGCTAGTCCTCTAAAATCCTAAGGAAAAAGGAAGGGAAAATAGCAAAGGGAAGTGAGCTAGGGTTCCAAGAGTTGGCTGCCATCCATCCCTCCAAGTGTTTATATGGGGGCAACCAAAAGACTAAACTACCCTTACTAGCTAACTAGGGATACATACCCTTCAAGGGCAATTTTGGAAGTCTTCTATTCAGCACCATCGGACGGATGCCCAGCGACCGCAAGCTTGCTTAGCCTCGACGCAAGCCTTGCGATCCCGACGCGTGTCCTCCGCTTCGAAGTTTCTTGGCGGCTGCGACCCGGGCGGTCAGACCACCCCCCTGGGCGATTAGACCAGCCCAGGCGGTCAGACCGCCCCTCCTGGGTGGTTGAACCGGCCTGGGTGGCCGCACTCCCTCATCGAGTCTCCGGCCTCGGTTTTGTGGATCAACCGAGTAACCCAGTGGTTTTCTGGTGAACCACTGCAAACCCCGCGAACTCGGTGTAGCCTCCGCCAATCGCCACTCATGACTCGGCTCCCACGTCGTCCCGGCTCGACCTTGGTTTTGAGGCTCCACCAAGAAACCGTCCATGACTTCGTCTTGCTATTCTTGCCACCATACGACCCGCACGTGATCCCGCTGGCCACTGGGTCCCTCGAGCCAAGCCTACTTGTCTTCTCCACACCTGGAGGCCTACCCGGCAACAACCTTTCACGCTTGCTCTTCACCTGCACCAGCACCAATCAAGCCGCAGCCTGCACCTACAATACTTAGCCAAGAGTCAGTCCACACAAAGTTGTCAATCACTCATCACACCAAGAAGCGACCATCCACCGGTCCTCGAACCACACAGGCTCTCACCCACACATAAGTAGGTTGCACCACAACATACCCATCCTGCACCGGTACTGCATGGCAAGCCTTTTGAAATGGAAAGACTATCGCTAGTGCGAGCTCCACATTAATCCCGGTGCCATCCAAAAGGCTGCACATGGTTGGCTCTATCAGCTTATCTATTGTGTCCAGCATAGGTGATCGACTATCACTATGCACTTGATTCGCTTTGTCCTTATTATCATTCCAATTGGCTTGGTCTCTGCCACGCGCATCTTCCTCGCTGTCATGCGCATGTTCTTCCTCGCTGTCATACGCATCTTCTTCCTCACTGCCATGCACGTCTTCTTCCTTGCTGCTACTGACAGGTGCTGGTAATTGTGAAGGAAGAAGTACATTTTTCGGTATTTCGATGCCTGATAGTCTTAGAGCATGGACAACTGTTTTAAATGTTTTGTCCATCATATCATCAGACCTCTTGTTCCTCCTCTTCTTCCCGTACATTCCAGCAAACTCTTGACCAAACCCTTTACCCCAGCCATGTGAACTAGACACGCCTCAGACCCGACCTCGATGCTCTGGAGTTTCAAGTGCTGCGGTAAGGATATCATTCTCCCTAACCCCAGAGAAAGAACCATCGCTACCCTGAGCTGCAAGTATTTTCACCCTATCTGCTACCCCCACCACCGCAGGGTTACTGAATGTTATGTCCCCGCTTCCTTCACTAGTATTCTTCCTCTTCTTCCCTACCCTTGCCTGCAGATAAGGTCTCGAACGTCCAGGAAATTGGTCCCAAGGGTTCTGTTTTCCTTCTGCAACTAGCTTTGCATCCTCCTCCACCCACTCTTTCCTTTTACCATGATAACCTTTTCTGCCTGTCTTGTGTGGCTTATTATGCAATGCTCTCTTTTGTTTCATCTCCTGGCTCAATTGCTGAAATGAAGGAGAATTGGTTTCCTGCACAAACATGTCCCAGTCTTGTTTCTACAAAAAGGCATGCTTCACAAAAGGGAGTCTCCTCTTCGCTCACATATTTTTTCTTAAATGGGCCTTGAACCGCCGTTGCAAGGTTCCAATCTCTGATATAGCTGCCTTAACTGCCTTCTTGCGAACAGATTCTTCCAGATTGGCTGGGTAATCTAGCTTTTCCTCTAAAACTATGAACAGATGTTCCTTCTCAATTGGTGAGAGATCATCAACCGCCTTGTTGATTGACACCCTCTCCCGAGCAATGAGGCCATAGACCAATACAAATCTATCCCTCGCAGCATCTGGGGTAGGCCAAAAATTGGCATCAAGTCCAGTTGCAGTCAACTTGTCTTCTGGCCATTTGGTTTGTGTCCTTGACCTGCAGGATCGAGTACTACTCGCAGCAGTCTGTGCTGAGTGACCCTGTGAAGAAGGTTCACCGCCGATGGGCTGTGATGGTGCACTGGAGGTAGAGGAGTTTGTTGTTGTGGGAGACTGCATAGATGATATAGGTTGTCAGTAGAGGAACATAAGCAAGACTGAAAATCTAAACAAAATTCTTATTAGATAAATTCGTTTTCTCTGACAGGCAAAATAGCTGATATTAGACTAGAAATCATTACAAGTCGTAAATAAAATCAGCATAGACATACACAGTTCATATTTTACATAATTAGCATACAGGGATAGGTGCTAACCATTTTGACAGGGACACAACAATATGCTTATATATCAAAGCAGAGAATAAATTCCTTCAACTGCTTCGTTGTCCAACTTCAGCAGCGATGGATTGTGTGTTCCATGTGTACATGCAACAAGAGGATAAAGCAATCATGACATTATATGACAGTAGTGAAACAACACTCACAACACATCATGACACCAACAATAACAATATATATGACAGTAGTGAAATAATTAACACTCACAACAAAGCATAGGACAGTCTAGTTATCACTACATTATAAACCACTGCGATGCAATTCCCACTGACATTATGTGGCCATCAGAATTAAAGTATGCTAACAGGTCCAAAGCATAACTGTCGATCCGGTACATTCAAAGCATAGCAGAATTAAAGTATGCTAACAGGTCCAAAGCATAACTATCGATCTGGTACATTCAAAGCATAGCAGAATTAAAGTATGCATACATCCTCAAGACTTTTCATGAATTTACAGTGCAAAAATTGTAGCACCAGGAACATGAAAATGAATTTTAATAGTTCATATAACTTCATCTGTTAGCAACAATTTATTCAAACAGACTTGGAGCAATAAAATCCATCCATCAAATCCACAGTCAATCAATTAAAAATGAGATATCAAGGCATGTCTCCCTAATCCACATTGACATGAATATATAGCAGATTTGGTGGCCGAGCAGAGAGAGGGTGTTGGGGGTTCAAGCAGGACTAACCACTGTTGCGAATGCAGTAGTTGTTCTCGTGATGGTCGGAGGGGTCGGATCCACGTCGGCTCGTGGCCTGAGGTGGCTGGCTCGTCGTCGTGGTCGGGGATGACGGATCCGCGTCAACCGTCTTTAGGTTGGCCGGGAAGCCGTCCGCACACCAGTAATCGCGTCCTCATCACCGTCGTCACGCAGTGAGCGGTGGGGCTGGAGAAGAGCAGGGCTGCGGCGGGGAAAGAGCGGCGAAGGCGAGCGGGGAGAGTGGCGGCGGCGGTGGGGAGAGTGCGGGAGTTGTGGATTTGTCTAGCGAGGAGCCGAATATATGTCCCCTGAGGAACTGCATGTGTAACTGTGTTTAAGGAAATTACTGGCGTGCCCTTGAACGGCTCTCTGGTGGAATTGGAATTCCATGGGCATTATAGTCAATATAGGTGGGAATTTTTGAACAGCCCGCTTACGGTTTGCCTGCTGACGCTGACGCGTGGGCCAGTGTCATTGGCGATGATGGTTAGTGAACCCGCATCGCCTTTGTTGGCAGTTGGGTTCGGCGGGCGGGCAGCGGTTATCTTTTTATTTTGGCTGCTGACGCTGATACGTGGGCCAGCCACTATTTTTTCGAATGAAACGTGCTTCCCTAAAATATTAGAGCCCATAAAACAACACCTAAAAAATCATAAAAATACGAACAATTCATATTTGGACATTTAGTATTTGAATAAAATATCAACAGTCACACTTGTGTGCCCAGGATTCTTAGAATTCATTTTTACATCCCATGTTAATGATGTAATAATTCTAATAACATCCAGTGTGCTCTAAAAAATCTACAAATTGACTTGGCAACATAATTTTGGTACCTAGACTTGTCTTCAAAATTTCAAATGGTTTCGATGAAGGAATAATATACTTGTGTACAAATATCTACATCTCTCGCATAGTTTCCTAGAATGTTCCTTAAACATTGAAGTTTTCCACACTTTGCAACATGTTCGAACTCATATGCATTTGAAAACTTAACAAAACCTTGTGTTCACCTTAAGATTATGAAAATGCAAAGTTTCATTACAGGAGGTGTGGAAAACAAATAGTATTTATATGTTGTACTTAGATAGAACAAGATAAGGCATATAAACATTGTTCAAGAAACGGAATATACACTAAACAATGAAATTAATGAAAATACGGTGATTTTAGAAAACTTTAGAAAAAAATAATCAAATTTGGACTAATTACGACGGAGAAATACATGTTACAAAATTTGATTGCATATTAAAAAGAGAAATGCCGTCGGCGACGCGGGACGGATAAACTGTTCTTCATTCTCCAATAGAACAAAGGAGGAAGCAGAGGGCACCGCCGCCCGCCGCCACCCCCGCCGTGCCTGCTTCTGCGGTTTTGACACCCAAGAGGGCACCTTAGGCCTTGTCGGTGGTAAATGAAACCACCGCAACCTTCGATTCGACCACAAACGTGACAAATCAAATATTGTCTATCAAAAACTGATTAGAAACTAACATCCCGATAAAATCAAATCCGTGTTTAGTATTATCTAATAATTTACTTTCAAGATAGATAATGTTCATTGATGCTTGCGCCTACATCCCGATGTTCATCCTGCTGACGGCGTACTCCACGGCGACGCTGAAGTTACGCGTCCAGAGGTCGAACTCATGACGGATGCGACACTCGGTGCTGCAGTAGTGGGTGATCTCTGAGGTCTCCGGCCCATAGCGCCTACATCCCTCTTCCCAAATGCAGATGTGGGGATGCTGGACGAGCAGCAATGGAATGTCGTCGTCACCGTCACCAAGCCAGTACCACCACGCAATGTTCTCGAGATCCCGATTGACGAGGTAGCGCAGCCGCCGCAGGTTGTGGTTCTTCCACCGCCCGTCAGGGGGCGACGGGCCGCCGCTGATTTCGTGGAGCAGTGCCATGGCTTCGGGGTCTGCAGGGTTGCAACGGTACTTCAGCATCGCTAAGAAGTACTTCACACCGGAGTCTTCAGCAGCAGCATCTCCGACGAGCTTCAGACCCTTATCGGGATTCCACCGCCTCATCAACCTCTCCATCCCCTCGAAGCATAATGCCTCCGGATGATTGGCCTCACGGAAGCGCCGCTCAAAGCACGACCTGACGTAGCGATTCTTGCACACCTGACGAAGCTCACGCAGCGACACGTGTAGTAGTACCTCATCGGAGTCGGAGATGCGCCGGAAGGTGCCGCAGATTTGATTACAAAGGATCAGAAAATGAATGACGGGCTCATCCTTGATGTAGTGGATGATGATCTGGGTGATAAGATCATCTGGCAGCAGTAGCATCAAGCACAACATGGCCATCAAGGAGAAGGGGAGGAAATAGAAAAGCGACAGGGTTTGGAAATTGAAAGGCGACGAGGGTTGAAAGTGAAGGCGACCGGGGGGGGGTTGTTCCCAAAATAAAAAAAGAAGAAGGCGACGGGGTTTGGAAATAGAAAAAGGCGACTCGGCCCTCTAAAACAATAAATGGAAATTGAAAAGGCACCGCAGTTTGGCTGATGCCGCTGACGAGTGGGCCCGACATCATTGCCCCTGCCCCTTCACCTTCCTGTGTAATTGAAAGACGACGCGTGGTTTTGGACGATTTTGCGCCCAAAACAGAGCCCGATGCGCAATTGAGTGGCACCAGTGGAGTAGTGGGTGGGGGCAGAGGCATCTGACGGTTCCGCGTCTTGTCAATATAACTCCGCTGCCTTCCCCTGCTTTCCCTTGCTTCTTCCATAAGCTTATCATCTCTTTCGCTTCTTCTTCCTCCTCGTGATCCACCACTACAAATCTTCGGTCACCGAGAGATCACGAAGGAGGAGATGGCGTCGAAGGGCCCGCCTCTGGCGAAGAGGGGACGAAGGCAGGACGACGATGATGAAAGCCGCCGTCGGAGGAAGTTGGAGAAGGGGAAGGAGCCGGCGACCAAGGACGCCGACGAAGAACCGTTCTTCGACGACACTAAGTTCGCCATCGACCTGCTCAGGAGCGCGTTCAGAAAGCTTCAAGATGTTGGCGAGGCCTTCGACATCAAGGCGCCTCATGAAGTGGACAAGGACCCGAGCGTGAAGGGTCTCGCCTTTAGGATCCACGAGTTGGCTGAGAGGCTTGAGAAGCTCCCCGTGGTCAAGCGGGCTGGCCGCCACTTCGTCTTCAACGACGGCGGCTCCGACAGCGATGACGGCTCTGATGGCAGCCACGGCGGCGACGACGGCTTCGACGGCAGCCATGGCGACGACGACGGCGGGACTCCGACGGCGGCGACCGACTAATTGATAAACTGCTCTACCATGTATAGTAATAATGTGTGTGTGTTTTTATGTCTTCGTCAGGTTGTTGGACATGGACTGCTTAGTTTTTTTGTCGATCATGAACTGCTTAGTTAATTAGTTTGGTTGTTGGATTTTGTATGTCATGAACTCGATCTAATAGACGCGAGTAGATCCATCTGCGTCTCCTTTAATATATGTTCTGTTGTGATGAACTGGAGATCTGTTGTGATGAATTAGATCTTAGAGACAATGGATAGTCATTGCCGACACGGGTTAGAGACAATGGAGATCTGGTTATCTGTTTTATATTGGCCGCTGACGCTGACACGTGGGCCCATCACTATTTTTTTTGGAATGAAACTTGCTTCCCTAAAATATTAGAGCCCATAAAACAACACCTAAAAAATCATAAAAATACAAACAATTCATATTTGGACATTTAGTATTTGAATAAAATATCAACAGTCACACTTGTGTGCCCAAAATTCTTATAATTCGTTTTTACACCTCATGGTAATGATATAATAATTCTAATAACATCAAATGTGCTATAAAAAATCTACAAATTGACTTGGCAACATAATTTGGGTACCTAAACTTGTCTTCAAAATTTAATATGGTCTCGATGAAGGAATAATATACTTGTGTAGAAATGTCTACATCTCTCACATAGTTTCCTAGAATGTTGCTTGAACATTCAAGTTTTCCACACTTTGCAACACGTTCGAACTCATATGCATTTGAAAACTTAACAAAACCTTGTGTTCACCTTAAGCTTACGAAATGCAAAGTTTCATCACTAATGGTTGTGTAAAAAATAGTATTTATATGTTGTACTTACAAAGAACAAAATAAGGCATATAAACATTATTCAAGAAACGGAATATACACTAAACAATAAAATTATTGAAAAGATGGTGATTTTAGAAAAATTTAGAAAAACAAAATATCAAATTTGGACTAATTGCGATGAAGAAATACATGTTACAACATTTGATTGCAGATTAAAAGGAGAAATGCGAACTGTTCTTCATTCGAATAGAACTGGGCCCCACAGTCATTAGCGACACGGGACTGATAACCCGTGTCGGCTTAGCTGCTCTTCCAAAAATTTACACAGATAATACGAGCAACATACAAAAGCTAATCCACTACTGATTTCCTATTCCAATACTTCGTTCGAACTTCACCATTTCGCGGCGGAGCCTACAGTCTTCGCTGCAAAACAGAGAAATTCCAAGCCATCCTTTATCCACGCCGCAGCAGCCGCCGTTGCCTGCGCACGGCTGATCGCCGCGCACTTGTGCCGGAGGCGGCAGCGGCCTTCTTGCGCAAAGGCAGACACCCCTTGTTGCTCAGCCATCTCGACGTCATACTGCCGCCGCCGGCGACCCACCTCATGAACCGCTTCGCGGTGTCGGCGGCGGCGGCACCGCCATTGTCCCCGTAGAGGAAGATGGCATATAGATAGGCCGCCGCATCGTGCCAACCCTCAGCGGCGCGCCGAAGATCATTGCTTTCCCTGTTTTCCATGAACACGGCTTTGATCCCGCAGAAGAAGCAAGCCTCCGGATTCCGAGATCGGTCAGCATAGCAAGGAAGGCTTTGTAGGCCGTGGGGTCCCACACCCAAGAAATCTCATCTCTTATCCCGTCTATCGACATACGCCGGCCGACGTCGCGGTGGCCGCACACGCGGCGCATGGTCGAGCAAGTACCGCGGAGGCTGCGGAGGTCAGCCAAGGGCCGCTCCGAGGTCGCACCGACGCGCGCCGCAATCTCAATGCGGAGGTCTTGAGGGAGGTCCAGCAGCGACGACGACTGGTGCCGCCTGCTTCTTCCCCGCATGCTATTCATCTCCGACCGAGAATGGTGACGATGAGGAGTAGGCAGTTGCTGTTTTTTCGCGGGTAGATGAAGGGGGAGGGGATCTAAATTATTTTGGAAGGAAAAGATACAGGAGATTTGTTTCCAAACACGGTTTAAGTATGCAATGGAGACGACATTTGGTTAATCCGCGTATCCTTTAATTCTCCATTGCAGATGACGTTTGGCTAATCTGTGTATCCTTTAATTCTACATTGGAGACGACGTTTGGTTAATCCGCATATCATTTAATTCTACATTGGAATCATTGCCTCTGCTCTCAGCTATTGACTGGGCAACTGTTTCCCCATTGACCGGATCTGGCATCAATTTCCTGTGCTCTTGATCTTATCCCTTCCTCTTTTTTTTGACAACCGATCTTATCCCTTCCTTGTTTTTGCTATAAAAAGGCACCGATGCCTATCGGTCCTCCTCACTTGCTTCCTTCTTCTCTAGATCTAGATCTAGCTATGGCACAAAGAATAGATCTTGTAGGGCGCAAGCTTTTGCTTTTCTCTCTTCTTCCTCCTCCTCGTTCTCTCAGTTGCTAGAAGAATTCTTGTGATATGGGTGACAGAGTTGCTCATCCCTCTAGCACAGCTGCTAGAAAAATCCTTGCGATATATCAGATGTCAGGGGAAGGTAGCCCAGAACCTCCTGGCATCAGGAAGAATAAGCCGACGAAAAGATTAGGTCTGGGGAGAGAAGCCCAACCCCACTACTGTATCTTTCTCGTCAAATTTGTGCTTCCTTTTGCTTTCCCTTCTCCTCCTGGAGAAGAATTTTTGAAGGGATATGTTTCCACCCTTGATACGTTGTATCTTTCTCTTGTGCTCACTTGTAAGCATGAAGAAGAAGCCGATGGTAAAGTGACAGAATCTGGAGCATATCTTGTCAAACTTACGTTTCCTTTTGCTTTCCCTCCTCCAAGAGGAGGATTTTTGAAGGGATATGTTCTCCCCTTCTGCTGTATTTTCCTCACTTGTAAGCATGAAGAAGAACAAGCCGCCTGGAGCATCTCTTTTGCTTAGTTTAGATCTATATATATTCCTCATCCTAGTAGTGCCTAGTGATGATGAACATAGATGGCCGCTTTGTAACCTTCTGATGTATCAATGATGACTGTAATCTGTGTGTGTGATTTTGCATCTCAAGAGACATGCTTGTGTGATTATCTGTGTGCAGTCCAATTTTTTGTATGATTTACCTACTCACTTGCAAGCATGAAGAAGAACAAGCCGACGGAAGTAAATCTCTTTTGCTTAGGTTAGATCTATGTTCCTCATCCTGGTAGTGCCTAGTGATGATGAGCAAGTGATGATGACTGTAATCTGTGTGTGTGATTTTGCATCTTAAGAGACATGCTTATCTGTGTGCAGTCCAATTTATTTGTACGGTTTACCTGCTCACTTGCAAGCATGAAGAAGAACAAGCCGACAGGGGTTGGCTAATCCGCGTCTCTTTTGATGTAATCTGTGTGTGTGATTTCGCATCTCTTGCCCATAACAAAGACGACGCGGGTTGGCTAATCCTCGTCTCTTGCCCATAACAAAGATGACGCTGGTTGGCTAATCATCGTCTCTTTTATATTAACGCCCGTTACTGATGATAATAATGTCAGCAGCCTGCAACACACTAACTGAACTGAAGCAGAATATAAACAGAATATATATAGTATCTTAGGCAGAATATATTACAAAAAGGATTCAAATTCCACCACATCCTATATATATTACAAAACGGATTCCATTTCTACCAATAGACACATCCTGCATTACAAAAAGGATTCAGCAGAAATCACGCTTGCTTTTTCTTCCTTGATTTCTGTATATAGATTTTTTCACTATGGTCTCTTCACAAGTACAGTGTTTTGTTAGTTCCCAAGAGTCGGGGCTTGTATGAAGTGTCAAAGGATGGAATTTCGTCAAACTGGTTGTATTCCTCCTCCTCAACAATATTTTCAACCCCAACAATCCTTTTTTTTCCAGGCAGAACCACATACCAGTTGTTCTTTGCAAGATCAGGTACATAGAACACTTGCTCAACATCGTTGGCGAAGACAAACGGTTCATTTTTGTAACCAAAGACCCAGAGATCAACACTAACATAACCATATTTGTCCTTGCTCACAGCTCTCTTCCCATTGGTGACCCATCTACACCGAAACAAGGCTACCTTCAATCCCACATAATCAAGCTCCCATATCTCCTCTATTTGACCATAATATGTGTCTGCCTCCATGTCATCATCATCATCACTATCATCGATGACGGCCCGTACACGCACACCACTATTTTGATAGACGCTCTTTTTATCCTGGGCCATGGTGTAGAACGTGTATCCATGGATATCCATTGCTTGGTATTTTGTAACAGTGAACAATGGCCCCGCTGCTAGATTCCTTATCTCATCGGTTATTACAGCATTGCTACTTGTCTCGACATAATCTCGGAGCCACCTGCTGAAACCTTGCATGTGCATCTTTGCAAGCCAAGCCCTACCACGGTCAGGGTTGTCTTCACGTAGTTGTCGCTTGTGCTCATTGGCAAACGGTGTAATCAGGTGCAGCTATTGTATCACGGTGAAATGAGCCTTTTGGAAGGCATCTGGTAGCGGAGTGACTGACTTTTTCCCCAAGGTCCCAACACCTGAAAGCCTACCTTCATGCCGTGAGCGAGGCACACCAATGGGGTTTTGGGGGTCCATATAACCCATGGCCCACTCCACTACTTCGATGGTCTCGTAGCCAGGAACAATGGCTCCCTCCGGAAATAACCGGTTATGTACCAATGATTTCAGGAATCCATAGAATCTCTCATATGGAAACATCTGATGAAGGTAAGATGGGCCAAGGTACCAGATCTCCCTCGCGAGGTGTGCTGTTAGACGCAGCATGAGATCAAAGAATGATGGTGGGAAGGTAGCTTCAAGCAGGCATAGGGTCTCGAAATGCCTCCTCTCTAAGTCCAATAGTTTTTCCTCATCAATCACCTTCTGTTCTATTGCATTGAAGAATAAACACAAGCTCGTGACCGCGTCGCGAACCAGTTTTGTCTTGATACCTCTAAGTGCAACAGGAAGAAGAGCTGTCATCAACACATGGCAATCATGAGATTTCATCAAGTTGAAATTCATTTTCATGTCCTTCTCCGAGACTAGCCTCTTGAAGCTTTGACAAGGTCGTTGCAGCAACGGGAAGGTCCGTCCCCGTCTCTATTTCCTCTGCATAGAGCTCCGGCCTAATGCCCAGATCTTTAAGATCCTCCCTTGCATTTTTATGATATTTTCCTTTGGACTTCTGTTGTAGCAATGTTCCACAAGTAGCTTCACACACATTCTTCTTGACGTGCATGTTGTCAATCGAATGACGCACATCCAATATCAGCCAATACTCTAGCTCCCATAGAATTGATTTCTTGTTCCACATTCCTTCTTCTTCTTCTTCACCATCTCATTTCTTTCTTTTGCTAAGGGTTTTTTCAGTCAGTTTGGGTAACTCCTCAATAGTTTTGATGTCCTTGACTTTCAAGTGCACCAGATCTCCAGTCACATGCAACGACGCCTCTCGATCCTCCTTTTCCCCATTAAACTGACAATCCATGGCCCGGTATGGATGTTTCTTGCCGAGGAAACGACAGTGCCCCATAAATATGTATTTCTTTGAATGTCTTAGCCACACTGCGCAAGTATCTTCCAAGCAGTGTGGGCAAGCTGCACCTTTCCTTTTACTCTGGCCAGAGAGGTTGCGATGAGCCGGGTTGTCGTTGATGATAGTAAACAACATGGCGCGCATGGTGAACTCCTCATGCTTGAACTCATCCCAAACCTCCTTCACACCAGGCTTCCACAGTATCTTCAAGTCATCAACTAGTGGCCTCAAGTAGACATCAATACAGTCGCCAGGTTGCTTTGGCCCGGAGACTAATATTGTCAGCATCATATATTTCTGTTTCTTGCATAGCCAGGGTGGAAGGTTGTACAACGACAGCACGACAGGTCAGGTGCTATGTGTTGAGCTCTGGTTACCAAATGGGTTCACGCCATCTGTGCTCATAGCAAACCGTATGCTCCTTATGTCTTCATTAAACCACGGAAAGTGGTTATTAATGTTACCCCATTGTGCTGCATCTGCGGGTTGCCTAAACTTGCCTTCTTGCTTAAGCTCCTTTCGTCCTTCGTCATGCCAACGCAAGAGTTGGGCCTCCTTTCGTGTTGCGAACCATCTTCTCAGCCGAGGAATGATGCAAAAATACCATGCCACCCTCACAGGAGCCCCTCTGTTAGCCTTCTTCTTCTTGCCTCTGATCTCACTGGGCTCGTTCTCATCATCAGCATTATTATCATCTCCACCATCCTTTTTCCTCTTGTACCGATCATAGCCACACTTCGGGCACTTGTCAAGGTCTGCATAATCTCCACGGAATAATACACAACTGTTCTTGCATGCATGGATTTTTTCAACCTCTATTCCCAGAGGACAGATTATCTTCTTCGCCTCATAGACAGACTCTGCTATTTGGTTTCCTTCAGGTAGCATGTCTCTAAGCACATCCAATAGATGTTTGAAACTTTTGTTGCTCCAACCATGATCTGCCTTAAGCTACAGAAGTTTTAGATCACCAGAAAGGCGAGAGTACTTCTGGCAATCAGGATAGAGGGGTTTCTTTGAATCTTCAATGAACTGCTTCAGCCTCGCTAATTCAGAAGGTGTGTACACTCGTTGAAACTCAACATCCCGCAACATTTGATCAACATTGTGCACACGTTGCAACACCTCACCATCATCGAAGCCCCTAACTTCTTGATCAGTGATATCCTCAGGCCTCATCACATTTCGTGGGAATAATGGTTCATTTTCCTCAAAAACTCCACCTTCATCAAGGTCTTCATCATGGTCGGTAGCATGGTGTCGCACTTCACCTTCATTTAGGCAGCCTGCTTCGAGTTCATTAAGGCCTTCCTCACCATGTTTATTCCAACACGTGTAATTTTTTGTGAAACCACGTGTGACCAAATGATGAAAAATGATTTCCCGTTGTCCAAATTTCTTCTGATTGAGACAATCTATATAGGGGCAAAGCATTACCTGAACACCACGGTTTCTCATATCCGCCTCTGCTTGATTTAAAAAACCATTGACCCCGCTTAAGAAATTCTCCCAATCTTCTTGGGGCTGTCTGTACATCCAAGCCCAAGCAGCAGCCGCCATCTGCATTCCATACACCAAATGAGCATAATTACTCACACAAAAAAACCGATAACATAAGAGGATTAGGACAGCTGAAGAATTTTAATAAAAGGGGGCAATTAATTTCCACCTTGACGAGGACTTTCTACGAGGCGAGCGTGGCCGAGGAGGAGGATCGGAGGCGGCGTCGCTGCCGCGGCGACAGCGCGGAGTCGGGGCCGAGCCCCAGGGCGAGGGGACACGGAGGCATCTGCTTTGGATGACGCCGCGGTCGATGTCCGCTGGCCCCTTTCGCCGTCGCGCACGCGGCCGGCTGCCCTGCTGCAGCTCCGGCTTTCTGAGGAGAGAGAGCGCGATCCGTAGAGCACACGCAACTGGTGGCGGCGAAAGGGGCAGCCCGACGGGGACTTCTGAGGAGAGAGAGCGAGTGTTGTTGTCGGAACGGGAGTGGCCTTCTGAGGAGAGAAAAATGAGTGGTGTCGGAATGAGAAGACAGAGACGAGCAATAACAACGTGCGTCTCCGATGTGAGAAAAAAGGTGACCCTGGGTGGCAATCAAAGGAGACGAGTCCTAAGAAACGAGCGTATCCAATTGGGTCGCGAGCAAAGGAGACGCATCCGAACAAAAATGCATCTCCAGTACGAAAGTTATCAGTAATGGACTTTATAGCCCGTTACCAATACGGCAGTGATCCGTAACGGACTTAAACAGCCCGTTACCGATAGGGCAATGATCGGTAACAGACTTTACCAGCCGGTTACCGATAGGTTTACCTTTTGGAACGGACTCGATTCAACGTCCATTACAACGAATTCATGTAACGGGCGTTGAAGAAGCCCGTTACCAGAAGTCCATATTGGTAATGGGCGTAGTGGAGGCAAAGCCCGGGGTCGGCCTGCCGCGCTTATGGGTAACGGGCGCCAAACAACAACCGTTACAGGTGTGGGTGCATGTAACGGGTGTTAAGGGCCCGTTACAAATGCTGCGTGAGCTATTTGAGGTTTTCACGTAGTGCAACCAGGGGTAATTGTTATTGTACACACCATAGAATTTCTTATTTTAACATTTGATCAAATGCAAAGGACCGGACTCATTGCAAACGACTTATTATCAAGTTGTAATCGGGCTATTATCCTAATTGTAAATGGTATTTCGATGGCATAGGCCTGGCGTGATGGTCCGGTCTGAGCTCGCAGGATTAAGCACAGCCCCTAACTTTTCTTTTTTGAAATGTTTTCACCTAAAAAGAACAGATGGCCCAACTCGCTGCACGCTAGCGGTCCTGCCACGATTTTACCAATTTTCTACTGATGTACATGCATTTACAGATCACAGAGTACTACCACATGTTTTGGATTAAACTAAGGACCTGTTTGGGAGCACTCTGCTCCACCAAATTTAGCTCTACTCCATAAAAAAATACCCAAACACCTCAACTAGCTCCACTCCACTCCAACTTTTTTTCAGAGCTCCTCAAGTGGTGCTCCACCAATTCTTGGAGCTGGTAGAGTTGGGAGAAAATTACCCACCATGCCACCGGTTACACACATTCGCATACCCTTTCGGAAAAAAATAGAAAAAGTCAACAGGCCCTGCCGACGCCTCTCTTCCCACGCCTCTCTTCCCTCCCCTTCCCTCCTCACCTGCGCGCTGCCAGCCTCTCGCTTGCTCGCCCTGCGCCCCTGCTGCCCCCTGCACTGCTTGCTGCCCATGGCATCCTGCTGAACTGAGAATCCATCCGCTACCCATTGCCGCTTCCAGCTACCTCCGCCGCCGCTGCCTGCCCACAGCCCGCCTCCATCGAATGGCTCACGGATCTAGGTCGCCGCGTCCGGTTGCCGCCCACGTAAGCTGCTGCCATTGGCCGGTGGGGCATTCCGTTGCTCTCGTCGCGGTGGGTGGTAGCAATGGCGGACGCTGTGGAGGCGCTTCCCCCTCCTCCTCTGGATAGCAGCGTCGAGTCTGGGAGGTCGTTGCCGTCCCCTACCACTGGCCCGCGTCGAGCGCCGAGGGAGCGAACACGGACGGGTCAGCGTGGCCGGAGTCCCACTCGGAGTCCGTGTAGGTGTTGGGCCCGAAGTGGAGGTCATCTCCGAGAGAGCTGCCACCGAAGCTGCGTGTAGGACGGGACCGGCAGGATCGGTAGAGGCGGCGGCGTCGCGGCCGCGGAGGCAGTGGCGCCATGGGCGCAGAGGAGTAGTAGGTGGGCGAGCAGCGTAGGAAGAAGTGCTGCCATTTTCGTCAGAAAGGGGCGTGCCGTGTGGCTTGACTTTTTTCTGTAGTGGAATTGTCTTGGAAGGCGTTCTGTTTCTCTCGTCGCGGTGGGCGGTAGCAATGGCGGACGCCGTGGAGGCGCTTCCCCCTCATCCTCCGGATAGCGGCATCGAGTCCGGGAGGTCGTCACTGTCCCCCACTGCGTCGCCGGAGTACAAGTTCTGGATGGTGGGCAGGAACCCGTCCCCGACCCTGCTCACCGCCGACGAGCTCTTCTCCGGTGGCGTCGTGCTCCCGCTCCACACGCTCCAGGTGGCCGCACCCGACGGCGACGGTGCTATCCCTGAACCTGAAGAAGGCGACGCTGACGGTGCCGCGGACGACGCCAAGGACGCGGCAGACTCCGCCGAGCTCCCGGTGCCGGAGGCGGGAGCGGAAGGGGATGAGGCCGCCGCGCAGCCGCTGCTCGCGGAGTCCGGCATCGCGCCGACGCCGGACCTCCCGGCGGTCACGTTCAAGTGCAAGGACATCTTCAAGGCGGGTGGCGGCGAGGCCAAGGACCGCAAGAAGGTGGAGCGCCGCGTCAGCGGGAACGCCGAGCTCATCAACGTCAACATCTGGCCCTTCTCCAGGAGCCGCTCCGCCGGCCACTCCGACATGGCGCCGCGCCGCGCGTGGCTGGGGTGGGAAGTCTGGTTCCCCTCACCGGCGGCAGTGGACAGGCGTCTCGGTCATTTTCCAGCTTATTTCATATGCTAAGAGGTGGAGTGGAGCTGAAGAATACCCAAATAGAATAAAAAGATGGAGTGGAGTGGTGTGGAGTTGGTAGAGTGGAGTTATTATTTTGGAAGTGGAGTGCTCCCAAACAGGTCCTAAATTGAAGAAAAACTAATTTCAACTACGCCGGCCCAATAGGGAACTAGCCCAAGGCCCCCTGTTTCTTCCTTTCCCCCTCATCTGCTCTCTGGTGCGCACGCGGGTTAAGTCGCTGGCCGGCCGGCTTTGAGCCTTTGACTGGCCGTAGCTCGCCGCCGCCGGCGGGTTCCAGCGAGGGGGAGAGGCATGGGAGTGATCAGAGTGGCCAGCCGCATCTATCTAGTTAGTCAAGGTGGCGGGATTCTGGCCCAAGGTGGCCGGCACGACGGCAACGAATTGCAGAAGAGGTCGGCCATGGCGACTCCGGAAAACAAAATTCCGGTACCTCCAGCACCCGAGGACATCGATATATGAGTTGGGGACATAGCTCAGGCCGTGAGGAAGCTCTTGGTGACGACGATTTGATTTTTGTGGAGGGATGGTGGAGGAATTGGCCGGGAGTTGTCGGCTTTGTGGATTTCCCCAATCTGCAGATCGATTTTTGTTGGGAATGGATAAGCCGCTGCTATGATTTAGCTAACGCCTAACGGGATCAGCGGCGTTACCTAGCAACCCACCGCTCAAGCAGTCCGCTAGAAGCACCACTGCGTTGGCCGCTTGCCGCGCTCGCGTACCTGCTGCACCCCACGCTCGCAGAGCAGGATGGAGCTCCAGCTCATCCATCGCCTCAGCAAGCCATGCGCAGAGGCCTGCATCTTGTTGCGGGCGCTCAGGGCCTCGAACCCCTGCTGCTCCGCGCATGCTCCTGCGGCACCGGCGGTGCCCACTCCCACAATCCAAGGATCGCACCACCCGCCACACGCCGTTGGGCTGCGGAGCACTCACCGCTCGCCTGGATTTTCCTCACACTCGTCGCTCGCGACGCTGCGCGCGCTCGTGACTTACGCTCGCGGTGAAGGCAAAAAAGTTAGGAAGGTTGACTCGGTGGTGATTCAGCCTGGTTGATTCGGGTTGGAGGCCAGGAGGTCTGTGCATTCCCTCCTGTACAAGTTGCACCTTGTTGCATTTTACCCTCACCGTGTGTATATATATATGTATATATAGATACATATATATATATAAATCACAAACGACCAAATTTGTCCGGAATCCACAATATATTACAAACCACACGTTCAAAAGTACACACTATTCCAAGTTCACAAGTGCAATATATAAAAACGACATCGCGGGCGGCTCACGGCAACTGTGAGGGTTGGGATGTCCCAGCGTGCGATCCCGGCAATGGTCTAGGTGGGGATGGCCCGACATGCGATCCCGGCGACCCTCTGACATTGTTCGACGACACCCCCGATTGATGCTAAAAAAAGAGAAGAAATTGCACGTGAGTGACAAGATAAAAATCTAAGGTGTAAAGAAAAGTTGAAAATTTCGGCAGCACCTCCCTGCATGGCGAGGTTTCCAAAACCTCCAAGAAGAAGGTCGGCACGAAGGTCGACAACTACTCATACTCACCGGAGTGGACTCTCGACGATGTGGTGGTGGTGGTGGTGCAAGCAGTTGTGCTGGGATCTCCCAACCTTGCTGCTCCCCAAGTTGTTGCACGAACTTGAGCAAACCTTGTTGTTGGGACTCCAAATCTTGTATCCTCTGACGCTCGGCCTCCCACTTGGCCCGCTCAGCCTCTCCCTCTGCCTCCCGCTCAGCCAGTAGGGCCTCCTGCCGGGCTCGAAGTTGCTGTAGCTCGGCCTGCAACATTTGACACCAATGTTCCAATAATACAGAGCTAAGGAACGTAAAAGTCAAAGAACGATGAATGAAACTGAGAATACTTACCTGGAGTGACGCCATCGCTGTCGGCCGCTGGCTTATGGGCACACTAGAGCTCGTGCTCGTTGCTCGTAGGCGGTCAAGAGGAGTAGAGCCCGTCTCGAGGATGCCGTTGCCAATGTAGAACCGCCCATGCTTCTTGCCTTGCCCAATCCTCATCACTAGCTCAGGATCAAGGTTCTCCTCGGTCCTCGGATCGTAGTATGGCCCGTGGACTAACCTTGACACCTCCGTGTAAGAACTAAGGCGGGTGTGGACGCTGGAGTTGGTGTACGCCTTTGGGCCCGCATCCGGGTTGTACTCGATGTTGGACTTTGCGGGGCCCATGGGGGCCAGAGCATGCGCCGCGAGTTGGCCAATTGGCCGGCCACCGTGCGCCGCCTCCGGCAAAAAAGGCAACATGTGGTTAGGAATCATGCAGAATTGAGTGCGGCTAGATTAGACAAGTGGTGGCAACTTACATATGTCATTTTGTATTTGCTGAGGCTGGTGCTGCCCTGATGTTGAGGTACACCTGGCATCAGCATATAGTGGTCTTTTTTCTCTTGGTGCACCTTCTGCCAGTCCGCGTCCAACCATTTGTCCACTATAGCTGCCCAGCAATCGCAAAAGGTGGCGCACCAGCTCGGAATCACCTACAAGCCATCAGAAGATCAAATTAGGCATAGTTAATCTGAAAAGAGATCAATAGGAGATGTTTTCTATTTACCTAGAGGTAGTGCTCCCTTGTCAGAATCTCTGTCTCACTTCTTGCCTGAGTTCTGTTGATTCTTCTATTACAGTAGGTGGCGTTGTAGTCGATGTGCGCCCGCAGGCGGGCCTCATAACACAAGTCCGAGACACGCCTTTTACAGGAAGCGTAAGACACCTGATACACCCTTTCCTCCTGTCCCGGCTGGCATTTGAAGAAGTCTTGCATAAAGACACCAGGTTTCCATTATTTTATTTCAAGAATGTCCATTGACTGCAATGAAATGACGGTCGTAGGTCGTAGAGCGAGAAAGGCTTACCCACAACTCCATAATCACCTGATCCGCCAAGTTCTCCCTCCACATCCTCCTTTGACTTGTACACCAGGCCAGGGAAGTGTTCCCTACACAGAAGTCCCAAGATCCCATTGACATTGCGAGCCTGGACCCCCTCCTCAACAAGTATCCAGTTCCTGCACAAGTGGTTAACAATAGTTATTATTAGCTCTTATTATGATTTTTCTATATATCAAATGAAGAACATATGAATTTACTTACCTATCCCCCTCGGGTGCAATCAGTGGGCGGCGGTCAACAGGAATCAGTCGCTTCGGGAGCTGGCTGGGACCTCGCTTATAGGGTTTCAAGGCTGCAGAGGAAGTCGAACCCCCTGCCCCCTACTCGGACGCGTGCGGAACCCCCTCGTCGTACATCTGCGGTGGGACGTCGTCATCCCTAGAAGAGAGAGGGGCCGAGGTCGTGGTCAATCGACAGCTCCAGCCCGGGCCTGCCCCTCGCCCTCCTCTGCCTCTCTGACGGCTCCGGCTCTGGCTCCGTCTCCCCAACCGCTGGTGGCTCCATTTCCCCAACCGCTGACGTGTCCCTCGGTCTCGAGTAAGCCGAGCGACACCTCCTAGTGGGCCCCATCACCTGCAATTAAAACAAATGAACCAATATTAGTCTAGATAAACGAGAAGTACTTAGCAAAGAAGCAAAACAAAGAAAATGTATTGATCTTGGTACTGTGAACTTCATAGCACTAATTAAATATAGGCATAAGTGTTCCTTTTCTGTTTTGTCAATCGAATTTGGCATGACATTTTAGTGATTAAACTCGCCATACTTTATTTTACTTAGATTCCATTTAACAGTACAACTTAATTGTGCATGTCCTTGTATGAGCAATTAGCATATGGCCCATGTACTTTTGAATCTTTCTACAATAGAGTTTTGTTCTCTGAAAGAAATTAATAAAGATAGCTCCAAGAAGTCAATGGACACTGTTTGAACATTATATAGCTATGCTTAACTAGAGCCCGCAACTGTAGTTTGTACTGAGCCAAAAGCTTGCCGCAAAACTCCTGTAGTCCTGTTTGTTAATGAAAACTATTGTACCAATATCAAATTTGTATCATACTGATTGCTTACTAGCATTATCTAATTTTGAGTTAACTCTTAAACAGCCAATTAACTCACACTTCTGTTGAATAGTCAACTGATCAATTGGCCATACTACACAATAGTTATGACTGGGCACATGGTTTGTATCACCTGTTCCTGTCCTACTTTATGCATTTCAGTCATTGTTGGCCCAATAAGGGCCATATCATACTTTATTTAAAATTTTCAGTTTAGTGGTAATGGTATTATGCGCACACCCTTAACTGGTTCATACAGACTTTATGTGCGAAAAAAGGAGTGTGTGTGTAAAGAAACTTCATGATGAATACTGTCGGCAAACTAAAAATGTGTATGACCTTTTCACTTCTTTAAGTCATCTACTAGAAAGATGAGTTATAAGTAACTCAATGTTAGCTAGGCCTGTTGTCATTTGCTTGACATGATATATATAAATAGTTAACAGTGGCTCAGTTGATGAAGTATTGAATAATGGGCCTGTTTGGGAGAGCTCCATCTTGAAAAAAGCAGCTCTGTTGCACAAACTCTACTCCGCAAACTCTGCTCCACTTCAGCAATTTGAAGAAAAGTGTTTGGGAGAGCTTCACTCCACAAATCCTAAAGGCCCACTCCCTCCAACCCCGCAGCCCACCGTGCAAGTGCGTCCCAGCTTGGCCCATCTAAAATTCTCTTCACTTCCACGCGGGCCCTCCTTGTCAGGTTATCTTCAACCTCTTCCACCACTAGGCAGCGGCTGGGGCGGAGGGGCGCCCGGGGACCTGCACTGCCAGATCTCCCCCCCCCCCCACACACCTGTCGTGGCGGCGGCCACCGCACTAGATCGACGCGGAGGGAACCGCACAAGTGGCCCGTTCCTCGTGCCGCACCGATGGCGCCGCCTGCCGCGGTCGCGCCGAGCGCCGACGGCGCGGTTGGGCGGTGGCACCAGCTCGGCCGCGCGGGGAGCGGCCTCCCAACGGTGAGGGGCTGCAACGCCTGGGCTTCCTCTCCGGCGAGCTCCGGTGGCGGGCGGCTGCGAGCCCAGAGGAAGACCGACGGCGAGCCTCGCTGGGGCGGTGCTCTGTGCCTCTGCTTCGGGGCGCGCCTGGGGCAGGAGGTGGCCGCGCTACGGCAGGTCGGCGTGTCCAGCGCCGTCGGCATCGACCTCACCCCAGCACCGCCGCTCGTCGTCCGGGGCTACTTCCACGCACAGCCGTTCCTGATGCCACCTTCGACTTCGAGTTCTCCAACGTCTCCGACGCCGTCACTGAGGTAATCCAGGAGAGGAGGTCCAGGCTAGAGAACGGCGGGATCCCGACGAGTGGGAGCTGCAGGGGCGGAGGCGGCGAGTGGGCTGAGGAGGAGGCGGGCGGCTGCAAGCCCCGGTGTGGAGGGAACAACGGTGAGCTCTGTTGACTTTTTCTTTTTTTCGAAAGGGTATGGAGGTGTGTAACCGGTGGCATGGTGGGTAATTACCCTCAACTCTATCAGCTCCAAGAATTGGTGGAGTACCGGCGGCGGCGGCACGAGGGGAGAGTGGGAGGAGACTGCGTGAGGGAGGCGTCCTTCCCTACTAACCTAGGGCGAGTGGGCTTGTATGGGCCTTAAAACGAGTAATGTAGTCAAGTACTACTCTGCTACTAGTATATCATAAACATGAGATAAAAAATCTAATTTTAAGAAATTTGGTTAAACAAGTGTGGCTGTTGATATTTTATTCATATACTAAATTACCAACTATGAATTTTTCGTATTTTTTACAAATTTTTAGGTGCTGTCTATGGGCTCTAATATGACATGCATCACAAGTTCACATCATCAAGCAAACAAGTGTGACTGTTGGTATAGCATCACATGTTCACATGTGACATGCATCACAAGTTCACATCACCAAGCAAACTAACTCATAACAAACATATTCACATCTGACATGCATTAGCAGGGCACATCACCAAAATAAGACTGCATCAGCTGGGCGCATCACCAAACTAGATTGTAGCTGCAAGGGAACTAGTTAGCTAGATGACTTCTTTTGTGCTGCTGCCTCTAGTTCAGCTATCATTGTCTCTAGTTTTGCAACTCTTTCTGCCAGCTCAGCATTCTTCTTTAGAAGTTCAATCTCCTGCCTCTTTTGTGCGGCTTTAAGCTGCTCATCCTGCTTGTCGATTCCTTTCCAGATGTAGTCAATGTCATCCCGAGTAACAGCACGTTCCTAAAACAAAGTAAAATTATATTAATGCAAGCTTCATAACAGTTGTAACTTACAAGAAAGCTGTTTAGCTCTAACTGGTTTCAAAACTTGCCTGCTTCTCTTCAGTCGATTCCTTGAGCTTCTTGATTTCAGTCCAAATCCTGTCAATGTCATGTGCAGTAACTTCCTACAACAAATGGAAATTGATGCATTAGAATAATTGATCAGTGAAGATGTGAAGGTACAAGGACAAATTATGCGTGATGGTTTCAGAACTTGCCTCATGGTCTTCAGAATCATCGCCGGAGTTGTTGCCAGAGTCGTTGCCGGAGTGGTTGCCAGAGTTGTCACCGGAGTTGTTGCCGGAGTCGTCGCCGGAGGAGATGAGGTCTACCACCACTCTTCTGCCCGGGTCGTCGCCGGAGGAGTTCGCGCTCACCTCAATGCGCGTGGACTGCTTCTTCCTTCGCGTTGAGGAAAAAAATCCTACCTCTCCATGGCGGGGGTCGCTAGAGTCCGCCAACTTGGCCCTTGCGCGCGTGTACGGCTTCCTCCCCCGGGCTGACGAAGAACCAGCCTCTTCCATGGAGCGCTGAGGAAGACGCACGGGGGCGGCGCGCTGGGACGGCTCCTCTTCGTCACCGCGGAACCTCACTCTCTTGGCGGGGGCGGCAGACAGCACCGAGGAAGACGGACGGGGACGTGGCCGCGGGGCCTCCTCCTTGCAGAACCTCCCCCTAGAGTCGCGGTCCATCCCTGCGACGGAGACGAGGCAGCGACGGAGATGAGGAAGGCGGAAGGCGGAGAAGGGGATAGAAGGCGGAAGGCGGGGCGGAGCGCTTATTAAAAAGATTTGGATGCGCAAATGATACGCTGATTAACAACCACCCGTCGCCAATGAAGGGGCGGGGCCAAGTCTATTCGAATGAAGAATAGTTTGCTTTTCCCCTTTTAATCTACAATCAAATTTTGTATCACGTATTTCTCCGTCATCCGTAATCCAAATTTGATTATATTTGTTTCTGATTTTTCTAAAATCAACATCTATTCATTTATGACATTTTTTCGTATGTAATTCCATTTCTTGGATGTTGTTTATACGCCTTATCTTGTTCCTTATAAGTACAACATAGAAATAATATTTGTTTTACACAACCATTACTAATGAAACTTTGCATTTCGTAATCTTATGATGAACACAAGGTTACGTTAAAATTTCAAAAGCATATGAGTTCGAACATGTTTTAAAGTGTGGAAAACTTCAATGTTGAAGTAACATTCTAAGAAACTATGTGAGAGATGTAGACATTTGTACACAAGTATAATCTTCCGTTTTCAAAACCATTTGAATTTTTGTAGACAAGCTTAGGGACCTAAATTATGTTGCAAAGTCAATTTGTAGAATTTTTAGAACACATTAAGATATTATTATAATTATTATATCGTAAACAAGAGATAAAAAATCTAATTTTAAGAAATTTGGTTAAACAAGTGTGGTTGTTGATATTTTATTCAGATACTAAATTACCAACTATGAATTGTTCGTATTTTTTATGAATTTTTTGGTGCTGTTTATGGGCTCTAATATTTGAGGGAAGCAAGTTTCAATTCAGAAAAAATAGTGTCGGGCCCACGCATCAGCGTCAGAAGCCTATAAAAAAAAAATAACCGTTGCCTGCCCGACCGACAAAGGCGATACGGGTAGACTAACCCGCGTCGCCGACAAGTGCTCCATTGTCCGAAATGCCCCTAGCCGAATGAATATACATCCGCCCCGGTGACGCTGGTATACTAACCCTCATCGCCAACAAGTGCTCCATTATCCGAAATGCCCCTGGCCGAATGAATATGCATCCGCCCCGGCGACGCTGGTGCACTAACCCTCGTCGCTAACAAGTGCTCAATTGTCCGAAATGCCCCTGGCCGAATGAATTTCCATACGCCCCGGCCCCGCCCCGGCCCCGGCCCCGGCCCCCTTCTTCTTCCCCGATCTGAGATCCACCGCCGCCGCCCGCCCATCCTTCCCCGCCGTCGCGCACATGTCGCACTACGCCGATTCGTCTGGAGGTGCACGTGTGAGGAGCAGGGTTCAAGGTTGCCGGAGCAGCCGCAATCACTCCATTGGTTTGGATCCAGTCGGTGAGCTAAGGAGCTTTCCACTGGTCCCTTGCCCGGATTGTGGTATGACTCAGGTGGTGGAGGGGTGGACGCAGAAGGAAGGTGAAAACCACGGTCGTATTTATTTCAAGTGTGCAAGGAACTCGGTGAGTAGTCTGCTGTGTTTCCCTAATCTGAGTTAGGGTTCTTATGTGCTTTTGACTTGCAGTACACCAAGAATTGTGGATTTTATCGTATCCACAAGGAGTATCTCCAGAAGCTGAAGGATGCTGGCGTCATTGTTTTTCGACCGTCGAACTGGGCAGACGTGGTCGATGAAGTATTTGATTCAGTGGAATGTCAAATTGGGAGCGGCGAGCAGAGGCAAGCACTGGAGGACAAGCAGAGGAAGAAAGCACTGGAGGAGAAGATGGACAATGTGATCTGGAAGATGAACTTGATTATTGTGGCTGTTGTTTGTGTAGTATTTGGATGTTTACTGGGGATGTATGCTGCAAAGAAGTAATTCTGATGTTAAAAGTGGTGATTTTGCTTCATCTGTGTGGCTGAAGAATGAAACATTTGTCACAGATGACAAACTTAAATGTATGAATGAAGAATGGATGGAATGACAATTGGGTTTCAGAATTAACTAAGTTAGTTCTGAATTAACTATGTTATTCTTATACCATGTTTAACCCTGTTTCAGGCAAAACTCTATGAGTCGCGAGCAGAGCTTGATTTACTTCTAAACCTTAATGTCTGGGATTATGTGAAACCTGAGTTTCAAAAAATCACGAAAGAAGTGAACATCCTCATCAAAAAGGCTAAGCACATAAGGAGGTACAAGTATACTACTGAACAAAATCTTGAGCCCATTGAAGATGCGCTCGAAGGGCTTCAAGAATCCTTGGTTGCTTACGAAGAGGCTGCAAAAAGAGCCAATCTTGATGGGGCATGAGAAAGTTCAAGCTTTTTGATGTGCAGGGTCAGATAGCCATACTTTTGTGGATGTTCAAGGGGCATGCTTTTGTTGATGTGTATGGTCAGATAGCACGACCATAGTAAATAATTAATGTGATGGATAAGTTAAGTCCTAGCCTAATGGACAAGGTAAGTTAACTATTTGTAATAATTATTCTTTATTCCTGTGTACAAGTTATCTTCATCTATGTGGACAAGTTATCTCTCTTATGATGTCTGTTTTGTCTCAAAAGATATATGTGTTGATTGTGCCTGTATGTCGAAATGGAAGCAATGAGAGATCGAGTTGACCTGTCAATGAAGACAGACTCAAAGTAGACGCAGATTCACAAACCTCTGTCTCCTTTCATCACAAAGGAGACACGGATTAACAAACCTCCATCTCCTTTGTTCACTGCCGCCACGCTCCCGCTTCACTGCAGTGAAGAGTGCTATTAGACTTTAATTATTGAGCTCTCAGTCTAGTAACGGGCGTCAAATGGTCATCGGTAATGGACACTAAAGCCGGTTACCGATACGACAGCGATCAGTAACGGACTTAAAGAGCCCGTTACCGATAGGGCATTGATCGGTAACGGATTTTACAAGCCCGTTACCAATACGTTTAACTTTTGTAATGGACTCGCTTTAAGGTCCGTTACAAAGAATTAATGTAACGGGTATTTAAGAAGCCCATTACCAGAAGTCCACATTGGTAACGGGCGTTGTGGAGGCCAACCCCGGGGTCGGCCTGCCGCGCTTATGGGTAACGGGCGCCAAACAACAACTGTTACAGATGTGGGTGCATGTAACGGGTGTTAAGGGCCCATTACAAATGCTGCGTAACCTATTTGAGGTTTTCATGTAGTGGCAAGCCCCGCGATCCCGCCGCGTGTCCCCTGCTTCAAAGATTCTTGGCGCCCCCTGATCCCATCTCCACCCGCCAAGCCTCCGGTCTTGGCCTTGTAGAACAACCAACCCGACGGTTTTGTGGTGAACTGCCACAAACCCCACGGACTCGGTGTAGCCTCCACGCCATGCTCCTCTTGACTTGCCACCACGTCGTCCCGGCTCGGTGTTGGTTTTGTGGAGTAAACCAACCAAACCCCGCGTGCAGATTTCGGTTGTGAGCCGCTACCCTGTACCGGCTCAATGTTCATGACTTCATCTTACTTTTCTTACCATCATGCGGCCCGCACTTGATCCCGTTCGGCCACTGGGTCCATCGAGCTAAGTCTACTTGTCTCTCCACTCCTCGGAGGCCCCGCAAGGCTAAGGCCTTTCGTGCCTGCTCTTCACCTGCACCAACGCAAATTAAGCCGCAACCTACACCTGCAATACATGACCAAGAGTTAGTCCACACCATGTTGTCAATCACTCATCACTAGGGAGCAACCATCCACTGGTCTTCAGACGCTCCAGTCCTCAGATATGATATGTTATATGTAAAGAGACTCAAAACTCGTCATGTACGTTATCAATTGGTCTCTTGATATGTATGAATCGAAATTTGCAAAGGGAAAAATGAGATCGAGTTATTATATATTTTGCCTACCATGCTTGGATGTAGGGTATATTGCATAATCACAAAATGTAAGTTGGTGTAGTTGAAACCCGCTAGCACAAAGGAGCATCGGGCTAGCACCCGCTAGCACAGATGCGTCCATCTGTGCTAGTAGGTGGCTTATGTCGCCCGCCATCAATGTTACTGTCCGGATAAGAATTCGTACAGCCTTGTTCCCTAACAAACATTCAATTGGAGCTTACCCGAGAGGAGCTCGGTAAAAACTCCAAAAACACCAAATCTAAATAGGAAGGTTCTGCATGTGTTTGAGATACATATTTGAATTCGGGGACAAATACAAAAAATAAATAATATTTGTGAATTTAGGGGACAAATACAAATAGTAAATAAATATAGGTGAACAATATTTGGAATGGAAAATAAAGTTTGCTGCGGAGCGGCATAAGCACACTACTACAGAAACAATTGGTAGGAGTGGCACGATTTCTTTTCTTGAGTGGGTGAATTTGCTACCCGATCTAACAAAACGAGATGACATTTTAGCAAGTTGACCCGCACCTAGAAATCATTTTTGGGAGCGGTTCACGCCATCACCCGCACCTAGAAATCGTTTTTAGGTGCGGGTGACGCCAAAACCCGCTCCTGGAAATGTTGTCATTTCTAGGTGCGGGTGATGATGTCACCCACTCTTAGAAATGGATTTTTATGTGCGGGTAATTACATCGCCCGGTCTTCGAAATGGTTTCATGGAAAAACTTCATAACTTCTTCATATGATCTTGGATGAAGACAAACTTTATATCAAAATTGTATAGCTAGACGAGACATAAAACTTTGTAGCTGACAAGTTTTTCATTTGAGTTTTTTTAATACTTCAAAATATCCATTTAAGTGCAATGATATTGTATGCAAAACCTATATCTCTTATAGAGTTTTATGAACTATACGAGAGGTGTATAAGATTTGTGAAGAATGTTACTACCACTATACCGGATGAGTAAATGACCAAATTAAAAGTTATCCATCTTCCGAAGTTATAGAACTTTATAGTAGAACCATTTTTAATTTGAAATGTACGTCTGAAATTTCTCGAATTTGAAAATTTGAATTTTTGAAATGACCTCGAATAGAGAAACATTCTAAATAAATGTTGTACATCTTGAGAAGTTATGAAACTTTGTTGCTTACAATTGTTTGATTTGAAATCATATTTTCAACGAAAAACTAGTTTTGAATCTTTCAAGTTTGAAATTCAAATTTTGTAAATGACCTCGAATGGAGAAAGTCTCAACATGAAAGTTATGAAACTTTGTAGCTGACAAGTTTTTAATTTGAATACGTTTAAAGTCTCAAAAAACGCAATTTACACTTGGTGTAATATAATATGAGTAGAATGAAAACTGGATACAGACGCATATGAGTGTGTAGTGTAGTGGTTGTGGAGGCTTCGCGTGAGGGAGATATCACGAGTTCGAACCTCGTCGGCCGCGTAGCGTCGCTACTTTGCGCGAAAATGGTGCGACTTGTGACTGGGACGGCGGGGCTTCCTAGCGGGGTCCTTCAAAAAAACCTTTTTTTGCTATTTATTTTGAGCTTTTTAACGCAGCCACGTTGTTTTTAATCGATTAGCAGATGCGGGTGACGCCATCATCCGTACCTGCAAATGGATTTCGAGGTGCGGGCCGTTTACCCGCTCCTGAAAATATCTATTTCTAAAAGTGACAACTAGTAACGGGTCCGACTACTCCTACAAAGCATCTATAACTCCTATATAGGAGCTCCCCACTAGCCCTCCTTAAGGAGTTCTCAGGCCTATGATTGGCTGCTGTGAGAGTCAGCAGATGACGTCATCATCCCTCATCCCTCAGTCCCGCGCTGCCCCACCCAACCCACCGCGACTCCCCACCCTAGGATCCCACCCCGCCCCCCGCCCCCATCCAACCCCGCGCCCACCCGGATCTCGCGCCACTCACCCCCGCCGCCGCCGCCTGCCGCTCGCCGCCCACTCGCCTTCCCACTGCGCCACCCCCTCACCTCCCCACCCGCCGCCTCCCCACCGTATCACCCTCTTGCCTTCTCCACCGGGCGCGCCTCGAAGGCCGCCGCCTTGCCTCCCCACTGCAGCAGCCTCAACTCCCTCCGCTCCACCATGCCTGCCTCCATAAATCCGCCCCACCCGACACCACCATCGGGGCAGCGCACCCCTCACCTGCCGCAGAGCCGCCGTGGGAGCTCTGCCCCCGCCTGTCGCCGAGCAACAGCTCTGCGCCGGGGCATCGCATCCCCTGACCCGCCGTAGAGCCACCTTGGAAGGTCCACCCCGCCCGTCGTCGAGCAGCAGCACCAGTGTCGGGGCAACACGCCCCTGATCCACCGTAGAGCCGCCGTGGAAGCTCCTCTGGAGCAGCCGCTCCAGGGCAGTGGGAACTCCACGCCGCAGGAGCTCCGCACCGCCTGCCATCGAGCAGCCGCTGGGGCAGCGCCCCCCAGTCTGCCACCGAGCAGTGCAACTCTGAACCTTCGCTGGATCTGAGCTGTGAGCAGCGAACCTCTGAACCTTCGCTGGATCTGAGTTGTGGGAGAAAGGGAAAGGAAGGTGTCTGTACCTGTAGGAAAGAGATAGAATGGAGTAGCAGACTAGCAGGGATGTGTGTGGGTCACGTGTGCGGAGTTAGTTAACTTCAGTCAGCGTTGCAACTAGAGCAAATTTGAGCACGTCATTCTTTGGTGAGGAGTTTCCATTTGGTTGGTTGCTGGTTGGTAAGTACTTAATGATACTCCTTCTTAATGATACTCCTTCTTCGAATTCGTACTGCTGGATGTTGATTTTCGCAAACAGATTTGTTTAGAGTTAAATAGGATCAATGTCATCATTTCAGAAATAATCTTTTGATCTGATTTGTTGATCTTACATTGCAGTACTAAAATATATTTCTTACATGGTGAATCATTGCATACTGCACGTGATGGGTGAGTGACATTTGCTATTGATCCACTCGTCATATCAAAACTGCCATATCAGTTCGTAGTTTTCTTAATTAACAAACACTAACTTCGGTTTAAATCATTCTCATATACTCAATAAAGCTCCAAATATTCAATCAAGTATAATATTTGACATCTATAATATACTCACTATTCATACAGGTAACCCTTGGAAATTATTCTCAACATAAAACATGGAGAACGGACAAGATAGAATTATCTATGCTACCAAAGACTCACTCTAATAAATAATTACATGTTCTTTTTTCAAGATACACCATGTGATCGTTATGAATATTTGTTTATACTCGGATAAGAAACTTCAGTTCAAATAGCTTGCCACTTTGGTTTAAATAAATAGTGATACTCATTACCCGAGTATTTCAACTTTACATAATATGCTCATGTCCTTATCGTCGAGAGATGATATCATGGTAAATTTTCCTTAAAATCATTGCATTTTCTTAATTCCCGCAGCAACACGCAGGTGAGGTTCCCCTAGTTTCTGTAGTAGTGGCACCCGCCAACTCGGAAAACATCTTTTCTGGCGTGTGGTGTAATAATTAACATCACCGCCTGGGGTGCATTACGACGCCCGCCAACAGAGATGTCTATGTGCTTATTTTGATCACAGTCTGGATTTAAACTGTTTCAAATTAACATAACCATAGTTATATGGTGTTTCAGGACACGATGCTGTAGTGATCGGTCTGCATGCTTAATCGGCGTGAGAGGTTTCCTTGCATACGTCGCACCGGCGGCTGGCCGTCGTGAGCCCGCAGGAGCCCATAAAAATATAAAAAGTATTCGAAATACATTTATATATTATTGCCAAGGCGCGTCGCGGTTGTCTAGCTAGAGGAGAGTTGTTGTATTTTGTTCCTTGTTCGGAGACAATGAAACCTTGACATACGATTCTGCACGGCACAAAGAGGCATGCACACATTCTGACAAACAGACATAGCAAACCTACCTTGCTAGACTGTTGACTTGGACTTTGTCAGTGGTCTTGTAATTAATGGCAAAAACCCATTCTACAACCCCTATCTTAATTTTCGAGACGAATCTAACAAACATAATTATGTCATGATTAGAAAACGTCATGCTACAGTAACCAATCTCTAATACGGGATTAATTAGACTTAATGAATTCATCTTGTAATTTCTGGTCCATTCATGTAATTATTTTTATAACTAGTCTACGTCCAATACTCCTAATAGACCTTGAAAAGTGAACCCAAAAGTTTCACCTCACGAACTAAAAATTTCAATACTCCTAATTATTTTTGGAATTTTTATATTAAACTTTTATCTTTTTTTCCTATTATAAGCACAAGAAGATCTACGATTCATTGTATTATAATGTATTACTTGAACAAGCAGGGACGCGCTACGCCGCACCTGTGATGAAACATGATGCAACAATGCCGTGTGTTTCGCTTTTTCTCTTGAGCAGGCACGGTCAACTTTTTTTTTAAGGAGTTGACGGAATTTTTTTTTTTGGAAAACAACTTATGATTATATAGATAAATACGTAATAGGTATGACAAGAATAACAATTATTGAATTGAAAAAGGAAAAAACATTTTGTGATTCCAACTACCCATGATATACTATGTATCAGCCCTAACTAAATTAGAAGGAATGCTACAGCACATATATCTTGTACGTATACGTGATAGACAGTAGCATCGATTGCTACTTCCGGAACCCAGCGGCGGACTGCTGGATTGGATTTAAAAGAAAAAGAAAAGAAAAGAAAGATCATCATTATACACTAACTTCTAATTACCGCTTAAAAACACACATATTAGTAGACATAATAATGTACAATTTTCAACTCTAGCAGTGCCGTGCCCTTTTCAATGAAAAGTCAGCTTATCAGTCGGCGGTGCCTAGATGCTATTTCAATGTTTCAACGCCTGTAAAGTCAGCTTAATTGTTCAAATATCCGGCAGGTCTCTACTAGATAGCTGTATATATTATTACTAGGTGATACCCCGCACGTTGCTGCTAGAATTTTTATAAAATTTGAAGATACAATTTGAAAAGAGAAACACTAAAATAGTTGCATCACAATATATTTTTTTCAAACAACAATGTAGATGAAAACACATTGATTTTATTAAGAGAGAACTACTTAGACATTTGTAGCATGGTACTCACAAAGACTAACACAATGCATGCAAAATTACTATTAGCCACGGAAAATCAGTAAAAGACATAAATTCATTATTCTAGTGGATGGTGATGTGGACAGTTTGCATGTTGAGAGAAGATCTAGTGGATGGTGACGTGGATCTCTTGCATGTTGAGAGAAGTCTATACATGATGTGTAGTGGGTTCCATATATATAGTTGTTATATAGATATAGATAGATACAGCTGACCAGTCCATACTACCGTTCAATTAATTAACGAGGGAAGATATATATAAGACCGTCACCGTTAATGGCATCGGCTACAACTGCGACCAATGTTGCGAAAAGCGGGCTATAACATTTCGCGGAGGGGTCTGTTTTTCTGCTATAGCACCGTTATATCCCACTATAGCGCCGCTATAGCCCGCTATTCAGGACAACGCAGTTGTAGCGACAGGCTGTCAAAAATGCTATATTGCCGCTATAGCGCCGCTATAGCCCGCTATTTGCATCACTGGCTGCGACGATTGCAACGACTTCAAACATCCACGACGCATTGCTTGATCATGCAATACTACGCCAGAAGTGATTTCTGCTGGCACATGGAAAATAGAGTGCTGGCGAGCGCAATTGACACCCACCAACATTGTGGTGTAGGCACAATGCTGACGTGTGTAAACACAGTGTTGGCGGGCGCTTATGTCACCCGCCAGCACAAATGGCACAGTGCCGGTGGGTGCCTTTTGTCACCCGCCAGCATTGTGCCTTGGCAATAGCAGCAACAATCCCTTTTTAAGGCAGTAAAAAGGTGTCAAATCAAGAAGTTGTAAGCTACAAAGTTTCAAGACTTCTTGAGATGTACAACTTTTATTTGGTTTGTTTCTTCATTTGACAAAGCGGTAGTAATTTTGTTTACAAAACATATCTCTCTAATATAGTTTCATGAAACTATATGAGAGATGTATAAGATTTGTGAAGAATGTTACTACCACTATACCAGATGACTAAATGACCAAAATAAAAGTTGTCGATCTTCAGAAGTTATAGAACTTTGTAGTTGAACCATTTTAAATTTTAATTACTTTTGTCAATGAAAAGTACGTCGGAAATTTCTCAAATTTGAAAATTTGAATCTTTCAAACGACCTCGAATGGAGAAACATTATAAATAAAAGTTGTACATCTTGAGAAGTTATGAAAATTTGTTGTTTACAACTTTATTATTTGAAATCATATTGTCAATGAAAAACTAAGTTTGAATCTCTCAAATTTGAATTTTGTAAATGACCTTTAATGGAAAAACTTCCAATATCAAAGTTATGTATCTTAAAAAGTTATGAAACTTTGCAGTTAGCAACTTTTTAATTTGAATGCGTTGAGAGCCTCAAAAAAGCAATTCATACTTGGCGTTGTATAATATGAGGAGACAGAATGCAGGATATGGATGCATACTAGTCCGTGGTGTAGTTTTAAGAGAGACATGCGAGGATGGTGGAGGTCGCAGGTTCGAGTCCTGCGGTACATGTATAGCGCATTGGCGGCTTGCGTCTAGGCGGGTGAGAGTAGTGGCGTCGACTGGGTCGCGGTAGACTATCTTTGGCCTTTGGGTAGTACCGACTACCGAGTCTAGGGCATATATGGCACATATAGAGAGGCATGCGCATATGACAGACTTCTAGAGCAAACCTACACAGGTCCCGAGACCGTGACACGGACGACATGTATACTATTGACTTATACTTGGTCAGTCGTCTTTTAATTTTACTGTATTTTTGGAATTTCTAATATCAAACTTTTATCTTTATTTCCCTAAAAACATACGGTTCAAATAACGAGGGAAGCTATATAAGAAGCACACACCCACCGATCGAGCCCCAACTCATCTATACAAACTACCTCGATCAACTAACTTCTATAGCAGCCAGCTGCCTCGATCGAGATGGCCGCTGCTAACGCTACTATCCTGAAGAGCGACATCTTCCACCCAGAGCACCCGCTGAAAAGATACCGCTACGGCGAGGGGACGAACTACTCCTGCGCCGCCTGCGAGCACATCATCGTCGCCGGCGGCATCGGCTACAGCTGCGACGATTGCAACTTCAACATCCACGAGGCGTGCTTGAAGCTCCCAAAGTTCATCAACTTGGACAAACACAGCCAGCACAAACTCACTCTTAGCTGCCTGGGAGCAAGCCGCTGGTGCGACCTCTGCAAGGAGACCTCCCACGCGGGGGCCTACATGTACATCTGCGCGCCGTGCAACTACGATGTGCACCCGAGATGCACGTCCCTTGTTGATGCCCCAGCCCAGCTGCCTCGTCAGCAGGGTGGGACGAGGACGACAGCAGGCCGAACCATCAGTACTGGTCTCAGTATCGTCGTCAACAGCTTGAGGTTGGTGGACCTTCTGACCGGTGGGCTCATGTCGCCCGTACTCGATGCGATAGAAGCCGCATGCAGCCGTTGATGATGCATGATATCTAAAAGGAGAAGAAAGGTATAATATATTCTAAAATTTAGTAAAATTATTTATTAGTTTCGTCACTCCTTACTCAGAATTATCTAGCTTTGATTATGTTTGTAAAAAATTCACCAAGCTATAACACCAATATTAAATTTGATATTCAAGGTGTTGATATAAGGTGGAACATGTTCACCGAGTTCGAGTGGGTGCTCAGATTTTGATGCATGGATTACTAAATCTAAGATCGTATTTAACCAACATTTCTTTCAGTGGTAGGTGATGATATGTTTGCCGACAATGAGATGTCTTCATCAATCGTGGGGATCTGCTATGCATCGCGTTATATTTTACAAAAAATATTGTGTATCATATAGTTTATAAAAGTCAGAAGCAGTACGAGATGTCTCATTGTACATGAAATGATATCTGTAGACACACTCTAAACTCGTCATGTTATCACTTCTTCTCTTCATATGTATGAAATGAAATTTGCAAAGGGAGAAATGGGATCGGACTATTATATATTTTGCCTGCCATTACTCATCCTATGGGTGGTTTGGTTTGAGGAACCATCTCATACTAGATGAGATGATCCCTCATGATCGACTTGATCCTACAAAATTCTGTGGGATGATTTCATCCTCAAGTTTATACCAACTATTAAACTATTAGCTTGTGAGGGACAAGGTGGTGAGGGATCAACCCATTCCACTCACTACAGGAATCCGGAAAGACATCGAGTGCCTGGGACACTCGGCAAAGGCCCAAATACACTCGGCGAAGTGTTCGCCGAGTGTTGCACACCGCGTTGTGCACTCGGGGGATAAGGATTCGGCGAAGACGGCTTTGCTGAGTGTCGAACCACGGGCACTCGGCAACTATTTCCCGAGTGCAACGGGATACTCAGCGAAATTTTTCAAAAAATAAAAAACCGTCAGGCAGCGCTCGACCACGCCGCTCCTTGGTGTTCCCGCCCCCGTGGTGCCCGCCGACCTCCTAACCTTCCATAACTCTAAACATTATCCCATTTCTATGCATTGCTTTCATGTTAGGTTGTTTGGAAACAATCTAGGTTGTTTGTATATAAATTGAAGTTTTTTCTCTAAATTTTATCCGAAAGGAAAACGATGATTCCGAAATTTTTTTGAGAAATCTGATAAACACGTTTCTCACCGACCTCCGATTTTTTTCCTTACCAGTAAAATAAACCCTGGTGCCCGGCAGGCCTGCAGCGCCACGAGCCGGCCAATGCTGCACCATGAGCCGTTGCCGCGCCGGCCCTGGTGGTTGCGCTGACGGCCGCGCCGCCGCCTGCAGCTGACCCCGTTGGCCGCGCGCCGTCGCCTGCCGCCCGCGGTTGCATCATGTGCATTGCTGGCTCATGCATCAGGTGAAAGTGAAAATGAAATTTAACCGCAGATTAACAGTTCCAAAGAACTACGAGGAACAGGGGTGGGTGAATAACCATCCATGGCTGATCAATTACACCAAGGAAAAACAGCAAGAGAAGAGAGTGTAACCATCTAGGCCCTTTCGCACCTTTGGTAAGGGTGTGTTTCGGTGATAAATGACAACCATATACTTGTGACTAACCTTTGTTTTGTAGAGGATTATATCTTGGGTTATTGTCATGAGTAATGAATGAAAAGAGACCCCTCAATTTGAAAATATGGACGATCAATGGACAAATACTACAAGACTGAGGACTTTGTTAGTTCCAAGTGTCACAAGGAGATGAAGGACACTTGGATCGCTAGTTTGTAGTGTTTGACCATACTATTGAGAGGGGTTCATGCACTAGTAGCTTGACCATGCACCAAAAGCCATGAAAATATGCACACTCAAGTTCCTTGGATTCTAAACTGCTCAAAGTACACATGGAAGCAAAGTAGAAGCAAAAGAATCGGCGGCAAACTCAAAGGCGATTGAATTGGATGAGTTGAAATTCAATGCATAGCGTCGGATGAACCGACGCATGGTTTTCTAGTTGCGCCGGATGAATTCAGCGGCCGGAAAATTCAAAAGTAACCGTCGGATGAACCGATGGTATAGGCAGCGGTTCATCCGATGCCTTAGGGTTTGGTAACAGTAATGATTGAGCTTCAACTGATTCAGCACGGATGATCCGACACTCAGGCCAGCGGTTCATCCGACGGCTACATTCAAATCATACAGAGACGCGCCAAGAATTCTTCTTCAGCACCGGATGAACCGACGCTTCAGCAAATCACCAGCGGTTCATCCGACGCCTCTGTTTGAAGTATACAGCGACGCACCGAGTGGATGGCCTTTAGCACCGGATAAACCTACGGTGCGTCAGATAATAGCATCAGTGCATTGACTGGGTTACTTGAGTTCAACGGCTATATAGAGACTTGTGAGTGACCAGATGATCCGATGCTTGCGCAGGGGGAACCGTCGGTTCATCCGAGGGTGCAACTTTTCAGGGGACTTTTTCAACGGCTAGCGACCCTTGCTAGGCCTATATATATGACCCCCCTACGTCTCTTGAGCTGCCTTTGCCATTCTGAAGATCTACAACAGCCAAGGAGAGAAGGAGATATTATTCTTGCTCATTTGGGATTCTCTTCCTCTTGTTTGAGGAGCTCTTTCTTAGTGATCAAGGGTTTCAAGGTGCATACATGGCTTAGCTGAGTGCTCAGGTCAAGTGAAGGTGTGTGACTTGTTACTCTTGGAGTTTAACGACTCCTAGATGGTCTTGGTGCTTTGGGGGTTCTTGGTGAGCTCTTGGAGATTGTGGGAGCCTCAAGAAAGCTTGGTGTACACGGTTCGAGACCCACCGTTCCGGAGATGGAGAACGGGTACTCGATCTTAGTGAGCACTTGAGTATTGGTGACTTGAGGGGGAGCAATACTCTTAGTGAGTGCTCCAACGTGGATTAGGGGGAAGCGTCAACTTCTCGATACCACGGGAAAAAATCCGGTTGTCTCTTGTGTGTCTCTCTATTTACCCGCACTTATTTTCTGCACTTACATTCCGCATTTAAGTCTCCTTGCTCCAGTTCTCTTTAAGTTGCTTGTTTGCCTCTTATCTTGACTAGGGTATTCCATATCTCTTAGTGTGATATTTGCTAAGGAAACTCTTGTTAGTGTGCTTAGTAGTAGAGAAAAACCTTTTTAGATGGGTAACACTAGCTAATAGGCTTAGGTTTCTTTACATGCTTTAGAGATTCAAAAGAAGGCCCATATTCAACCCCCCTTCTACGGGCCATTGATCCTACAGAGAGGCCGGCCGGGTAATCAGAGGAGAGAGGCGGGAGAGAGATGGATGATGAAATTACTCTTAGCTTCGATCGATCGATTCTGCCCTTCTGCATGTCGATGGTGAAGCTAGCAGCCGCACGCTTGTTTGCTTGCTCGTTCTTGCTTGCTCTCCCTGCTACCTTGTCCGGCGATCGATCAGTACGGGGCAACGCGGCCGGAGCCGCCACCACCGCTGCCTCAGGGGCCGGCCCACGCGTAGGTGTCGCCAGGGAGCGGAAGGCCGCCGTGGCCGCGCGCCGCCGCCCACGGCTGCCCTCGGTGGCCCCGCGTCGTTGCCCGCGGCTGCCCCCAATGGTCGCCGCGCCGTCGCCCGTAGGAGGGAGGACTGAGGAGGGAGATAGAATCCCTGCCTTATCCCATGGGGGAAGAAAGGAGGGATCCGAGTCGAGTATTTTCAACCGATAGGAGAGCACGTTTCGAATGATGCGGATTGACGATGTGTCACCTTCGCCGAGTATCAAAATTAAACACTCGGCGAATAGCTGCTTCGCCAAGTGTCAAACCTAAACACTCGGCGAATAATTTTTCTATTTTCCTTTTTTTCTATTTCTTCTTCTTCTCATTCTTTTCCATAATGTAGATTTAAACTAAAATCAATTAATTCAATAATAACTTGTCAAATTCACTCAATAATATGTACTCACTTTTTACACATATTATTCAATTATTTCATGGCTCAAATTCAATTTATATCAATT
This sequence comes from Cenchrus fungigraminus, assembly GCA_036936925.1. Classification (NCBI taxonomy): domain Eukaryota; kingdom Viridiplantae; phylum Streptophyta; class Magnoliopsida; order Poales; family Poaceae; genus Cenchrus; species Cenchrus fungigraminus. The sequence goes on along the minus strand of CM072768.1, from coordinate 13,205,262 downwards.
AAAATTGTATACTGGCATTTAATACATTAAAATTATCAAACAGTTTGAAAAATTTACCAAAAATTCACATGAAGCAATCTTTGTTCCCTATTTCCTATACAAAAATTTTTGTATTCAAATCATAATTCAAGAGTTATTTTGATTCCAAATCTTATTGAATGATGTTCAATGCTACCATTCTTCTCTCAGATGTTTCGATTTCTAAACATCATATATGACAAAATGTTCGAAACGTTCTCAAATATTTACCACAACCTCCACATATGATATCATGACATCTTGACAAATCTCATAATTTTCGGACTTAGTTTCCATTTTAAAGAATTAAAAAGCAATTTGGCTACAAGCACATGATGATCGTGTTAACTGAGGAAGACATGCAAAATTAGCTTTGATTATTTAAGGTGCAAGGTCTCAAAATGGACTAAGTACCATGAATACCATTTTTTTTACTAATTTTATAGCATTACTATAATCACTTCCTGTTCAAATTTCACTTATTCCTAGAAATTCCTTTAATTATTAATATCTGAAATATGGCAAACGGACCAAGAAATGTTTCAAATTTGAGTATAGAGGACCTAGTACTGTATTTGAACACACACAACCATCATGCTTGCGGAATCTCAATAACTTTCGGCATGACATGACAGAAAACGATGGTTCACACCTTTATAAGGTCGAGCCGTGGACGCAGAAAAAGCAGGGCATATGTATGTATCCTGGTAGCTCGAGCAGACTTATAGCCTGGGTAATAGTCTGTAGTACAAAAGTTTGAGAGATTGGAGAACACCAAAACATCGGTTTAGATTCTAAACACCCTCCCCAATTATGTAGCTGCCAAAACTATGGTTTTCGTGTCCTCCCCTCAAATCACAATAACAGAAAACAGAGTTACATGGTGTTTTAGGACACGAATACTTAAAGAGATTGTCAGTAAAGCCGTAAGCAATTGTGAAGCCTACATATTTTTTTAAAGGCAGCTGTGTCCATACAACAAGCTGAGAGCACATGTTTGGTAAAACTTGTCATGAAAATTTTAATTGAAGGACAATTATGCATTTGACTCTTACGACTTCACAGGAAATAGTTATGTTTTTTTTTTGAAAAAATCAATTAAGATAAGGGAAATACCACTAGTTCAACTGGTGGTAACTGGTTGTGCGCCGGTTCAAATGGTAATACCTTACTACATTGTTGGGGGATTTGGAATCAAGTATGACAAAGTTCTAATTTTCGAGCCGTCACGATAGCCTCGTGCAATCCAAAGTCTTTCCTCACGCAATAGCGAGGTTCGCAAAGCCATTCAATTTCTCTTTTTCCATAACTTCTAGACTTTCGCTAGGTACCTTTTGTCATCCGAAAGGCGTAGTGGCATAAACGATTTTCAGTTTTCAATCACGGCTCAGCAGCTATCGGTTTTTCTCAAGACGAAGCTCTGGGGGCGAATCCTCTTTTCAAGAGGAGTTGTAGTCTTGATTTCGTTGTGGGGGTTTCGCCAGTACTAGTGGTTCGTTTTCCACGTTTTACCTAACGAATGCTTTCAGGTAACAAGATTCGCCGGTCGAAGGGCATCTCCAAATCGAAGGTCTTCACTCGACAGGCGCACGTGCACAAGCTAGAAAAAGCGCCATGATGTGCGGCGCTTTATCAGGAAAGCACCGATTACGTGAAGACCCAATGGAGAATTCCCAAGTTTAGCCTAGTACATTCTAGTTTGATTGTTTTTACACAAGGTCATTTTCGGAATGTAAAAAGTATGCTCGTCTCCCTATAAAAGGAGGTCGGCCGGCACTTGTAAAGGGGATTGACTTTTGAGAATTACACTGTTCAGGATTTTGCTCTACTCCTTTTGTATCAGTTATTTGAGTTGTTTCCTTATTGTTCGTGTTAGGCTTTTCTATAGCACAACACTACATCACTAGTAGAAAACCAACCTTTGGTATGGGTTTTTAGTCCCGGTTGAAATTTGGAGCCGGGACTAAAAAGATATTCGTCGACATGGCTTCAAATGGTTGTGAACGCCCCACCCCTTTAGTCTTTGTTGGTAAAACCACCTGGGATTAAAAGCTCTACGTCCAAAGACTAAAGCGGCAATAATCATTGATGCGGACCTTTAGTCTCGGGTGGTGTTTCCACCCGAGACAAAAGGATGACCTTTAGTCTCAGGTAGGAAGCCCACCTCAGACAAAACCTCTGTTCCCACTCTTCTCTCTCTATCTCTTTTATTCTCCCGTGATCCTGAGCTAGCCACTCGCTTCTTCTTCTTCTTCTTCCCTATCTGATCTCTTTCTCCCATCCCGGTGGGCATGCGGCGGCCGGGCGCGCAGCCAAGCGAGCCAGGCATGGATGCCCCCCGGCGGGCATGGAGCTTCAGGGACATCTGCAGTCGGGCATCGAGCCACCGGCGTAGAGCCGGCCGTCGAGGCAAGAGTTCTTAATTAATTTTTTTTGTTTGTGATTGATGAATGATTCGTGTGTTAAGGAAATCTTGTGTTGTGATGTGCAAAGGGATTTTGTGAATTTATTCGCGAATTTGTGTTCAATTTGAATGGTGCGGTGAAATTGAACTTGTTCTTGGTGGATTTGAATTTGTTCGAGTTGGGGTTGGATTGGAGTTCGAGTTGGAGTTGGGTTGGAGCTGGCAGAGCTGGAGCTGGGAGCAGCGCCAGCGTCTGCAGGTTTTTTTTTGTTTTCCCAAAAATCCTTTAGTCCCAGTTGGAGGCCTTTTGTCTCTCTGTATTAGTCCCGATTACCCTTTAGAGGCCTAAGGGTCTTACCAACCGGGTCTAATACTCGGTCCTCTACCAGTGCAGTGTACCTGTCGCCATTTCAAATGGCAGTATACAATTTAGATTAGCAAATTTTTATTTGAGCAATTTGTTTTTGCAAATTCCAAAACAAAAAATAAGAAAAATCCCGTGGAGGCTATGGAAAACACGGACACGTTGGGCTGTTGCTTTTTTGTGTATGGGCTAATGGGCTGAAAAATGGTAGTTCGGGCTTCCTGGAAAGAGGTTTTTTACGGCGCACAATACGACTTATACTACGGATTGAAAAAGATTCGTATGTAATGGAAAAGGACCTATATATAGAGATCCAACGGTTGAGATTAATTCTACACTACCGGTTTTTTTAGCTGTAGTATGGTAGCATTCATAGGTCGTACGAGAAGTATAAAGGTATTATTGGAAATGTAAAATGATATTTTTGTAATATAGGAAATAAAATATATGAATCGGGTGCGTCTCGACTGAATGGGCAGCGAGGGAATTTTCCAAATAGTATATATTAAAGAAATTACCATTTTACCCATAGTATAAAACCGGTTATACTACCGTACTACTGCATGGTCATATTGTGCGTTCTAAAAAACCTCTCGTGTATATTGCATGTATTGGTTGAAAATGGAAGAATATTAGCCATAATGATGTTTCTCAGTGCACGACGAATTGCATTAAACTTGGTTACTTTGCTGGTCTTGAACAGTTGAACAAAAGAATTGAGGAGAATCTTCAAAGCTTAAATTTGAAATAACATCAGGAGAGATTTTTCTATTCTGATGCGATCTCTTGATTTTAATCATACGTCTTCTGTAGATTTGGTCAAAGTTGAAAAGTTTGACTTAGAACAAATCTAAAACGACATTTTTTTTTGAACGAAAGGAGTAAGTTTCTTGTAAACTGGGTACAATATCTCCAACCGACTTGTAACCATGCCAGTTGGACCTTTAAAACTTAGAACCACCATTTTTAAGGTGAACAGGAGGGGTCACCCCCTACTGAATGTATATTAAAATTTAAGAAAAGAGAAGGGTAGTAGAAAACATGCTTTTAATCACAATTAGGAACTGGGTTTACTCCTGATTTTCCAACGCATCCGCGGCCTTTAGTCGGGCGTGAACAGCTAGAACTAAAGATAGACTCCGGTCCTGTTGCTTGGTACCAAATATGGGACCAATGTAAAATTTTCATAAATGAGGCCACACCAGGGACAATCAAGGTGGCCGTGTAAAGAGGCTCAGGCCAGGGAGGCGGCACAGATCCGTGGCGCAGCCTCCTCTCCCCTCACCTTGAACGGCGGCCTATAGATCCGGCACAGCCTCATCCTTCCCGGCCACGGCCCATTAGCCTGACCGGCCCAAAAACCCCTGCCGGCTTGCCCAATTTTAGCTCCTCCACTCCACACTCCAAACCCTAACCACCCTCCTCGCTCCTCTCCCTCTTCCTCTGGTCGCCGCCCGCCCGCCTTCTCCCTCCCTCCCTCCCCTCAAATCCCGTCGACCCCACCGACCTCAGCTCCTCTCCTTCCCGGCCGCCACCATCCTCTCCACCCCTCTCCATCCCTATCGTCGCCACCCCTCTCCCGCACCCTCAGATGAGCAGCGTGCCCCCTCCTCTCCCCAGCCATCGCGGAGGAGGAGCACCATGACGGCACGACGGCCACACGACATGGAGGAGTGGCACGGCGGCATCATGGAGGAGGAGGAACACGGCAACGGCACTGTCCCTCCCTCCCCTGTGGTCAGCGCGTGGTGGTCAGCGAGATCCGACTGCCCCTCATTTCCTTCCCCATTGGGAGGCCTCACCGGGGGACGACCACATTGGCGGTGCAAAGAGGCTCAGGCTATGGAGGCAGCGCAGGTCCATGGCGCGGCCTCCTCTGCCCTCTCTCTACTCGAACGGAGGCCTCAGGATGGTGGCGGCGACCTCCTCAGCTTGGACGTCAGTAGCAGCGACCTCCTCTAAATCCGGCGTGACCTCGTCCTCTCCATGGCGTGTGATGGCATCCTCCCCACAATGGCACGCGGCGGCCTCCTCCAGCATGGCGCACAGTGGCCTCCACCCCAGGCACGGAGCTGAAGCGGTGGCGATTAGTAGCTCTGGAGTAGTGCTGGTGCCGTCGGGCGGCGGTGGTTTTCCGGCCGACAGTGGGGGCCGTAACGGCAGCGGTCAGCGGGGCAGCAGCATGGGGCGGCGTCGAGGCCCCTGTGATTTCTTATTTTTTTTATTTTCTTTGCCGAGCGCCTCAGAAAACGCATGGCAAACGCGTCGTCTTTGTCGCGCCTAGGGCTGGACCATGAGCCAGAAACTCGTGAGCTGGCTCGACTCGTTCATAGCTCGGCTCGATCAATTTTTTAACGACCCGAGCAACTAATTTTGCTTGTTCTGTTAACGAGCTGGCTCGAGCCAGCTCGCAAGCTACTCGCGAGCCAAACGAGCTAGAAAGTTCTAATTTCAACATTGAAAATCGAGCTATCAAAGTTGAGTCAGCCATTGAAGCTATGCTAAACTTTCCTAAGTGTTCCACGTGTGACTAATTTATCATTTACAATTTTATAATTACTATTTTAAAAATTTTTACATATGCTCAGATGTTAATTTCAAATTTACATACAGCTCGCAAGCCTAACGAGCTAGCTCGAGCTACTAATAAACCAAGCCGAGCCAACCTTTTTGCTCGTTTTGTTAACAAGCCGAGCCGAGCTGGCCCGTTACCTTAACGAGCCGAGCCAAGCCGAGCTGGCTCAGCGTCCAGCCCTAGGCGCGCCCCCCGCCCCTACCTTTTTTCGTCGCACGCCCAGGAAAACACGGCAAAGAGGGCAGGTGCACGGCAACCAGGCGGTTTCCCCTAGTGGGTTGTTATTTAGGCCCATATACTTTCAAAAACTAGTTAGTAACAACAATTAATTAAATCTATTTTTGCTCAAAACTGATTTGGAGCAAAACTCAGAAGGGACTAGAACAAAATGCAACCCTCTCTCCATCTTAAGGACATTGACATCATTGATTGTCATATTAATGATGAGGGTAATTGAAAAATAGTTGTTTATTCAGTTGTGAATGGCCTCCATCTGTATTATATTGTTGAGTTAGTATGATTGAGCTGGATCTGAAGCATTGCCATTTTGTGGATGATGTTGGATTATGAGCACTTTCAAGATAATCCTAGAACCAGAGATGATCATCCCCGTGGCTTTAAAACCACATAGACATATCCTAGTTTGTTTTCGAAATTATAGTTTTGATTTTCACGTTTGGTGAGCGTCGCACGCATGCTTGAGCTCAGCGAAGCAGATATCTGCATTTTCAAAAAAATTGGATCTAGATGACACCCAAAACTAAATATAGGTAGTAAAGTATACAACCTATAAGTTAGTGATCTGAGATGACACCTGAAGCTAAGTGTGGGGAGCTATATCTGCAATTTTATCACTACAAACACCTGACCCATTTAAATTGAGGCTTAATCAAGAAAGGTGGATGATATATCGACTCAAAATTTGGACAGCAGACCGACAAGAAGTTTGGGAGAAAATAAAGAAAGCCTATAACTAAGAAGCATGCAGCGCAGCTGTGCAGATGATTCTGTACATATTCCCTAAAAATCCTCCGTCGGGTGACATATGGCATATGCATAATCGAACTCGCTCTCGATCCCTCAGCAAGCTCCACGACGGCCGGAAAACACTAGACTGGCCGGCTTTTATAACATTATATGGTGGCAATTCCAATGGATCCGTGCATATCCGCCCGTCGATCGGGTAGTGATTTATATATGCATGCTCGGTGGCTAGCACTTGGACATCAAGTAGTAGATAGACTTCTCCAAACGGTACTCGATTGTCCACCAATTAATCTGCTAGTTTGCTCATTCTTCTTCAACGTACCAACATCCACCAGAAACCACGCGATAAACACATGGCGCCTTCTTCACGATCACGAATGCATCTCTTTGCCATCCTCCTACTCATCGTCACCATGGGTGCCGCTGCCGGTACGTTTGATCGATGTGCCCCTGACAACGACATTGTTCTTTCATTGTATATATCATACTACCTCCGTCCTTAAATATATGTCGTTTAGAACAACCTAGTTAGTTCAAAAATAAACTAATTTATTTGTCACAAATGTCATATATTTAAGAACAGATGGAGTACATGTTTATGGATGATGCCTGATGGATGGATCCATGTACGCGTGCAGAGTCAGCTGCGGCGTCGGTTGCGGAATCTGATGGTATCTGTGACGATCACCTGAGCGGCAATTACAAAGGGGTGTGCTGGGGATATTGGAGCAACGACAACTGCAACAATGTATGCATAACCGAAAGCAGCGACAACATTTCCGGCTCCTGTAAACATTACAAGTGCTGGTGCAAGCCAAGATGCGCGTCGTCCGAGATTATTAGTGGTGTTGCTGCTGCTGCTAGCGCTCCCAGCATGCAGCCATGATGCAATTGCAATCAATGAACCACATGCGCACGGCGGGATCAAAATAAATTTGGATTTTATTTTTCTCATCAGACACTATATATAGGTCTTCTAGAGGCAAAAAATAAATTTATATATAGTAAAATATACATCAAAATACAGTTGCGAGTGCAGCATAAACGTAGACAAGACACAGATGGACTACAACTATAGATACCCAAATAGACAGGTGAAAGAGACTAAGTACTCACACATAAGGGTTAATGGGGCTATAGTTTGTTGGGTTTATATGGAGCTACTCATATTTGGTGCAGATGCATTTTGTCTGGAAGGTGTAAGTAATGATAACATCTTTGTCCTAGAGTTTTTACATGTTGGCTTATTTGGGGCTCTTGTTTTTATTGAGCATATATAAACACGTAATACCATATGCTGTCCTCTGAGAAAAAAGATCAGATGCATTTACTGTTATTCCCACATTCAGACTGAAACTGAGAGAGAACTGATCTGTTGATTGTAAACTGCGACTTATGCACATATAACCGACAACCATATGCGACAACTACTGACCACCACCATAACTGCAAAACGCCTCCTCGGGAGCTCAGCAACAGCCATGTAACTAGCCATGTCACAGAATTGTCGTTACCGGCAACTGCAGCCATGGACAAAATGGGCCATTAATGCTCTGAACCGAGTTGGGTGTCTAGAGACGACGTCAATGGTGTTGTCGCCGCTAGCCTGGAAATTAGATAGGGTTTTCACCCAAAGAGCCTGTACAACAGGGTTGTATCTCCAAATATGACGTCCCCACCAACATGAAAAATCCATATTTTTGCAACATTCCAGAAAAATCCAGATGTCACAATATATGCATAAAAAACGGCCGTCACAACCCGGTGGACGGCCGTGAAGGCGACGGCTGGGCCTTCCTCACCGAGTGCTCACGTTGCGGCGATCCCAAGTGCCGCCGTCGGTGCGCTCTTTGGCCGGTGACCCTGCTCTACCTCTCACCGGATCTGGCGGCCTAAAGGCCGGATTCATGGCCTCCGGTCGCCGGCCGCGCAGCCCTGGCTGCGACGTCGCCCGATGCGGCGCCCCGACGAACCCGCCGTCCCTCCCATCGCGATCCCGACGTCTTGAGCATCGATCTGGCCGGGGAGCAATTCCACATTGCTAGCTCACTTGGCCTCCGCCTCGAGCTCAAGACGTCCGCCGCCAGCGACCACCCCACCCTCTCCGGATCCGGCTTTCCCACGGCTGGAGCGGCGGTGCTCGTCCTCCATTCTACAAAGGATGGCGACCATGAATATGGTTGGCGTGGGGCCCAGTTGTATGTGTGGCGCCGACTCCCGGTCCACTCTGATGTGCTACTTCTCCAGTTCTACGGAGGAGGCAGCGCCCTTTGACCCCCGGCGGTTGCCTCCTCTTGGTGCAAGACGGCACGGCGGAGCTCCCCGCGCGTGCGTGTGGAGATGGCGCTGCCCCTGCATGTCATCGCCTCCCTTGGCTGCCGGAGATGGTGCTGTCACATCATGCAAGATTATCGGGCGAAAGCTTGCAACGATGACGCCTATGGGCGTCATGTCCCTTCCTGAAGGCGTTGCAGAGGTGTTCTTGCATTGCATACCATGCCCTTGCTGCAGCACCTCACACCGCTCGCGCATAAGCGGCAGGCAGGGGTGCCCAAGGAAGGGTCGAGGAGGAGATGATGGGGTCGCAAATCAGTGGCGACTACCCGTCCTCATCGCCACGACGATGGCAGTCGTTTCTCACGCATTCTAACAGCGAGGAACGACCTATCTTTTGCCCGGGGCATATACTTTTTCATTGGCGACAATATTTAGCATCGTGATACACCCCGGCGACCCAGCAACGCACATGGATCGAAGGTGGCTATTCCGAACGCCACCGATACATCAAGGTGGAGGGGCAACAGTGACGGCACACGATTTCAAGCGTGGGCCGATTTGCCAGCTGCAGTGGGGTTGTCTACATCCAATGAGTTTCTTTCAAGTTCATTTTGGTGCACGTTGTTTAAGTCATGGTGGCTGGTTTGAAGACCGTCATGAAGCGACATCGATATCTTTAGCACTGTCTTTAGTACATATATCATCATGTACTAAAGTTTTTTATTTATTTTTAATATTTGTAATAAGTTTGGCTGTGTGTGGTCATGCAGAGGCTTTAGGCTGTGTGCGTTACCGCAGAGGCCGAAATGTTAATTCCATTATCTAAAAAAAATATGCATAAAAAACAACTGTGGTGGCTTCATGAAGAATCTTCCTGCAGCCTCCGCGGTCGTCATTCTACTTGTCTCGATCGTACCATGCCTACAAATTACAGAAAAGGAGATTATTGGGCTGTTCAGTTTCAGGACCATCTCATTCTAGATGAGATCATCCATCATGAGTTGATCCATCATAGGTAAAATGATAATTTTCTCAAAATATATTATTTGGAAAATTTCCCCCCGCTGCCCATTCAGCCGAGACGAACCCAATTCATATATTTCATTCTCTATATTACAACAATACCATTTTACATTTCCTATAATACCCTTATACCACCCTTACGACCTATGAATACTAAACCGGTAGTATAGAATTAATCTCAACCGTCGGATCCTTACATATAAGTTTTTTTCTATTACATACGAGTCATTTTTCAATCGGTAGTACACGTCGTATTGTGCACCGTAAAAGACCTCTTATTAATTCCTCTGTCAGGCCAGGGGACAGTCCTCTATATTTCTGCTATTTGGGGAATAATTAAGCGCACGGCCGGATTTTTCGAGGTCCTAGTGTTTGCCGCCCCAGATGCAAGCAGAACTTGCTGACGCACGCCCTCAAGAAAAGCTCGGCACGCATTGGACTAGAAGAGTATATATATATATATATATATATATATATATATATATATATATATATATATATATATATATATATATATATATATATATATATATATATATATATATATATATATATATATATATATGCTCACACTTATAGTCAAGTGATGTTCATACTTCCAAAAATTAAACTCCACCATCAACAAATCTTGCTCCCTCGATCAGTCTCCAGCTTCCACCAGATAAGAAGCTGGACCTCTCTTCTGTGGGCCTCTGAGTCGTCGTCCTCCTACCCGTCGTCGCCATGGCCGCTCGTGGTATGTACATACGCGTGCACATCCATATGCATGAACTTGCTACATGCTGCAAGCGCGGCGCGGCGACCATGTCATCTAATTTGATGAATTTTTACAATGCTGGTGCCACATCAGATGCCCCTCTGATGAGGCTGTTGCTGCTGCTAGCGCTCCGATCCGGCAGTGAGCCAGTGACACAGTGAGTAACTCAAAAGAGTATGATTTTTATCCAAGAGGTCGTTCAAAGAGTTTTTAGTGTATTAATCTCTACAAGTGCACAATTTACATGAGCAATTAAACAACCATATTGGCTCATAGTTTATTTAAAAAACGCGCGGAGAGTTACCTAATATATAAAGTTAACGTACATGCGAGACGACACTCGGAGTACGTACACACACACTACGCTACTACCATTGTTTCATCACTACTGGTCGAACATATCGTAGAGCAGATGCATTTTGAAGGGATGCCGTCCGTGCACGTGCCGCCCGTGTTTTGGCTGCTTTCGAGTTTGCACATAGATTCGCAGGAGTAGTTGATAAAGCACCACCCGTGGAAGCTGCCGCTCGGGTGCCAGCAAGTACGTTCTTCCACAAAGGAGGAGGGTGCCTCAGCGTGCATGCGTCGTGCACCATCTATGTGCATGCATCAACATGTATATATGCAAGAACGAAGACATTATTATTGTTATTGTATAGAGAAAAATCATTTGTACATGCACGTGTAGCTACTCTTGTATTATTATATATTCAGCTAAAAAAATAATCATGTTATTAGCTCCACTCACTATAGGAAACCGTGGCTTTGCCGAGTGCCCGATACACTCGGCAAAGAGCAGTTTACTCTCGGCAAAGGGTTTGCCGAGAGTAGCTCTCGGCAAAGGCCTCTCGGCACAGATTTTATAGGTAAAGGGGATCTGTGCCTATGCTACCCCGTCCACCACCACCACTGCCGAAGCCGTCGGAGCCCGTGCTGCCCGCCGCCGCAGTTGCCGGATTTGGCCGTCGCGTCCTCCACCGCCTCCGACCGGATCGGAGGAGCCACACCGCCACTACCGCAGCTCCGGTCGCCACCACCAGAAGAGAAGAGGCCGACACGCCAGAGGAGAGGAGGTCGAGGTTGCCGCGCCGGAGGAGAAGAGGTCAAGGTTGTTGCGCGGGAGGAAGAGGAGGCCGTCGCGTCGCCGGATCTGAGGTCGAGGTCGAGGTCACCACGCCGCCGGATTTGAGGTCGGGGTCGCTGCGCGCGGAGGAAGAGGTGGGCGCCGCCGTGGAGGCCATCACTGCCACACCGACGCCGGGGGAGAGGAGACTAAGCTCCTCCTTATGCGCCTCCACCGCACCTCGCCCTGCCACTGTTCCTCACTGCCGGTGAGGGGTGAGCAGAGGGAGGAGAGAAGGGGAGGCAGGAGGGCCCTGCGGGGAGGGAGGGTGGCGGCAAAGGCAAGGAGGAAGGGAGACGGTGGTGGCGGCGGCGGAGATTGAGAGAAGGGGGAGAGGGAGAGGCGGCGCGGTGGCGGGGTGGGAGAGGGAGGCGACTGGGGATGGGAGGGGTTTATATACATAGGGTTTGAGTGAGGGGCGGCGACGGGTTGGTGGGCTGATTTGGGCCGGCTTCGGCCTTTTGCTCAAATTCGGCCTACTGTAAAAAATTTCCAAAATTGCTTGAAATGCAATTAATTAGTTAAATATAGCAAAAAAATGCAAAAATGTGTCAAATTTTAACATGGAGTGCTACATGTTGTATGTGAAGAGTAGAAAAAGTTTAGAATTCAAATTCCAAATTGAATATCATTTTGCCTACAAACCTAGGTACTTCCTTTATAACTTTATGAAACTTCTACGGAGATGTTCCGGTTTCTAAACATCATGGGTGATAAAATGTGCAAAACTCACTTTATTTTTTACGACAGCCTCTGTGTATGATATCCTGAGATACTGACTAATTTCATGATTTTTAGACTTCATTTGCATTTTCTTTAATTTTAAAATCATTAACACGCGTGTCTTTGATCGTGTTTCCTGGAGAAGATGTTCGAAATTTCTTTTGATTTTATGGATAAGGTCTCAAATTTGTCTAAATAACATGAGTACAAACTTTCCACTTATTTTCTTCTATTATTTGAATCCGTTGGAGTTCAAATTTGACTTTATTCAAAAAATGCTTGAAATGCAATTAATTAGTTAAATATAGCAAACAAATGCAAAAATATGTCCAATTTTAACATGGAGGACTACATGTTGAATGTGAAGAGTAGAAAAATTTTGAATTCAAATTCTAATCTAAACATCACTTTGCCTACAATCCTATATGCTTCTTATAACTCTATGAAACTTCTACAGAGATGTTTGGATTTCTAAACATCATGCGTGATAAAATGTGCAAAACTCACTCAATTTTTTACCACAGCTTTTGTGTATGATATCATGAGATATTGACAAATTTCATAATTTTTAGACTTCATTTGCGTTTTCTAGAATTTTAAATTCATCGAAACGCGTGTCCTTGATCTTGTTTCCTAGATAAGATGTTCGAAATTTCCTTTAATTTTATGGATGGCGTCTCTAATTTGGCTAAATAACATGGATATCATTTTTGCACTTATTTTCTTCTATTATTCAAATCACTTGCAGTTCAAATTTGACTTGACTCGAAAAAATGCTTGAGATGTAATTAATTAGTTAAATATAGAAAACTAATTCAAAATTGTACCAGAATTTAACATGTACTACCACATGTTGTATTTAGAGAGTAGAAAAGTTTTAGGATATAAAAGCTAAATATAGCTAACTGGTGTGTCCGTTCTATACTTTACTGTCGGCAAAATACTTGTTTGCCGAGAGCTTTTCTTAGCTGTCGGCAAAATAGCTATTTGCTGAGAGCCAGGAAAAAAAGGTCTCGGCAAACCCCTATTTTGCCAACGACCAAGAAAAGCTCTCGGCAAACCCATATTTTACCTAGGATTTTTTCTTTGCCGAGAGTTTTCTTGACTGCTCTCGGCAAATCCTTTCTTTGCCGAGTGCCCGTAGGATGGCTCTCGGCAAACCCCCGAGCTCTCGGCAAAAACACGATTTCTCGTAGTGACTCCACAATGAACTAGTCAATAACTAAACTAGATATTGTGCTCGCACGCACTACGTACCAGCGGTCACGATGATGAGTAGGAGGACAACAATGGCGAGGAGGGCTGACTTATATGCCGATGAGGTGAAATTTGTCTGCTCCAAACATGTGTCGAAGAGATTGCAGAGAAACGATGGATAAATCAGACAATGTAATGCTCGGAGAAAGCAATGCGTGTTCCCCTACAATCTTCCGTCCGGGGGAGAGCAACCCACGGAGCTAGCTAGTATTTACCCTAGTTTTCTCAGCCGCATAGTATCAACAAAATGAAACCGTAGTCGTAACATATATGGATGTATTCTTAGCAGTAAAGAGTTACGTTTTACACTGAAAATTGTGTCAAGAGCTTGGACCCAACCCAAGCCAGGAATCCATGCAGGTCATCATCTAGCAGAGGCCCAACTGAATAGCACCACGTACATACCTGAGACGGGTTTAATCATACAAAACTATATAAGGGCTCCCCACTAAGGAGTTCTCTCCCCTCATGCAGGGTGTCCACATCACCATCCACTAAAATCATCAATTTTTTTCTTCTATCGATTTTCTGCGGCTAATAGCATCCATGTATACAATATGTATACTACAAGAGGAAAGGGTATTAACGACGGGATTTGTGGTTGTTAAAAGTCTCGATGTGGTCGTTCATGGTCGTTAAAGGCTCCGTCGTTAAAAGTATTAACGACCACATACACTTTCTCGTCGTTATCTTTATAACGATGGGACAATGAGTGGTCGTTGATTCTGTATCATCAACGACCACATTTTTAGTAATAACGACCACAAATTTCATCGTTAATACTATTATGCCATGTTGGATGATCACATTTAGCAATAATAACCACATTTTTGTTGTCATTAATAATATTTTAATGTATTCTACATTGCATATTAACGACCACTTCCGTAGCAATTGCAGCCACACTTTGATGTCTAAATTTTATCATTGCGCTACTTGTAACCACTTTCACAGCATCAACAGCCACTTTGCACCGTAACCATGTATATTAAACAGCAGGAGTGCAGCAACAAATATTTCAACATCATAGTGCTTCAAGATGTTTCTTTGCACTAGAGAAAAAATAATCTATCCAACACTTGCAATTAATAGAGACTAACTTAAATCTAATTCTGAGAAAAATAATATTGGCTATGCTTGAAGGCATGCTTGAACTGAAGGCCTCCAGATCAAACATTTCTATTGGCATGCTTATCTTCTCCATCGTCATCCCTAGTTCCCTACAGTAGGCAAATTCGTATCAACACCCAAACAAACAAAGAAAAAAAAGGGATAGATAATCTTTTTGACGTATGATGGATGTACTTAGTTCTTGTTAATGAAGGATCCGAACATACCATCAATCGAGATGTCAAAGAACAAAAATACAGTCAACTAGTCAAGCTGAGGTGTAGTTTTTTCTGTACAATCCAATCCACAATATGTCTGCAAAGAAAAATACACAGCAGTAAAGAACTGACGACAGTCAGTTCTGACTTCTGAGGTACATTCTTAACGTTAGAATTATACTTTGCAACAAATAATCTTGTACATACACACATCTAACCTGGAATAAAACTACTTTGCAATAACATAAGGTAAAAATAATAACAGAAAATGGTGAGATTTCGAGTTCATGTGAACTTGTACTATGCAGAATTAAACTGCCTGTGCGAACAGAGTGATTGACAAGGAGAGGAGTACGTACATATCACCTCATCATATTACCATGTGTGGAAGCGCGCTGCAGCCGGCCGTGGCCGCAAGCTGCAAGGTAGCAGCTGGAACGTGTCCTGCTTTTGGCCCTCCACGGCTCCACCGATCCACTACCCCCGACCACCGCTGCGACAACCGTAACGAAGGTCATCGAGGAGGGGAAATTAAAAAATCAGTTATATTTTCTCATACTGTCACTGATACCTGAATGCATCTATGCACTTCGATCTAGTTCTAACTTTATGCCTCAACCACATTGGATCTCGCGGAGTTAAGAATTTCTTATTTTGCATGCCAATTTTCTGTATCAAGAAAACAATAGATCGTTGCTTAGGAAGAATTAGGGATTAGCATACCGTTGCTGGTACAACCAACTACAGCCATCGGAGATCACGAAATTCCAGTCAGAGAGCCCGAGGGGAGTCATCGATGCCGATCTGATCCGCGTGGCGTTCAATTGCCGGAATGTGCAGTTGAGGCCGTGGTTGCCGGAGTCGATCTGGCCGCTGGATGGCAAGCCGGAGTTGTACTTTCATGGTGATATTTGTAGCGTCGCAGCAGGGGAAGATGGGAGGCTGCCTTGGTGAAGATCCTCCGGGAGCCAGATGAGAATGGAACGAGGCAGCGGAGCGCACGAGGCAAAGGGACGAGATCTGATCTAATCTACTCGTCAGTTACCCTGCTCAACAAGGATCGATTTGTAATCTGCGGAAAACTAACGACCTCCAAACAAAAATAATTACGAGCACTGGTCATGTGGTCGTCGGAAGACACAATTCTCTCCTCGAACGACTGAGCACAAACATCGACGACAACAAATCCTAGGCGGTCGTTAAGTTATGGTCGTTAATCCTTGGTATTCTAGTAGTTGTTTGCAGTAGAATGTTGCGACGCAATCATTTTAGTTTCTACTATCAAATTTTATCTTCAAAATTTGTTGAAATTCATGCAGCAACGCGCGGGGTATGACCTAGTTCTTTTACAGTGATGTCCATATTTGTAATTGTTTCTTCACTTGTTTGCTTATTTGGGCTTCGGGGCACTTCTTTTTATTGAACATATATATAAACACCTAACGCCATATATATGCACTAATTATGGAGAAGGCAGGGATGATGGTTCTCTTGTTCTTGTGATGAAAGGGGACTCCTGTATAGCTACGTGAAGATGGATAAGAGTTAAAACTTCAAGCCCACCAAAACCTATGTAAAAATGCTGGATATTATTTTCCAACCACGTCACCTCATGATTATCAATTAAAAAATGTTATGACATTTTTCAAACAAAAAGTTGAATCAACATTTTTCGTAACAAGTTGAAACAATAGTTTTTTGGAAAGAGTTGCACCAACATTTCTTGAGAGAGAACGTTGGATCCAACATTTCTCCAAAACAATTACACCAACATTTATTAAGAAATTGTCGATCAACATTTTCTAAAAATGTTTTAACATTTTATAAAAATGATTTTTCAACATTTTTAGGAAGCATCTTCTTCAGCTCCGGGAGCCTGCATGGGTTGGTGAGGGCGGTTGACGAGCCTGCATAGGGGGCACGTCACCCCAGGTACACGAGAAGGCTGGGGTAGTCGCGTGCTGAGGCGCGCGGACCAGGAGGCGTGCCGGTGCGGGGGCGGCAGCCATAGTGGCCGCACGGGAAGGCGGGTTCGGCCAGAGAGGCGTGCCGACGCGACAAAGTACATGACGGCGCAGGAGGGCAGGGATCCACCGGGGAGGCCGGGGGGGGGCGTGGGAGGAGCCAGCGGCACACAGGAAAGCAGTCGTAGCTCTCCGACGGCGCACGAGGCAGCCATCTATGGGGGTGGAGGCGTTGAGAGTGCAACGTCGCACGGTGGTGGGGACTAGAGGAGCGTAGGGAAATAGGGAAAAAGAAAGGTCTAGGGTTATGCCAGTGGAGGTGTTGGGTGGAGGGAGAAGTGCGAGACGCAACCCACAAGGCCACGAGGCGGTGGGGGTGACAGAATCGCGGGAGGGAGGTTGTGGATTGCGAGGTCTCAGTCAGCGGAGAGCATAGGCTGATTTAGGGTTTCGAGTATATATATGGGAATGAGAGTGAGAGAGTTTGCCGGGGCACACTACCGGATTCGCAGGCTTTGCCTAGAGTCCGATTCTTTGCCGAGAGCCAAATAGAAAACTCTCGGCAAAGAAGGCTTTGCCGAGAGCTAATTAAAAAACTCCCGGCAAAGAAAAAGCACTCGGCAAAGAAGCTTCTTTGCCGAGACCCAACCAAAAAACTCTCGGCAAAGAAAAAAACACTCGACAAAGATTTCTTTGCCGAGAGCCAACTGCTGGCTCTCGGCAAAGAATTTCTTTGATGAGTGCATTTTTTCGGCTCTCGGCAAAGAAATTTTAAAAAATCACTTTTTTACCTCTAATTTTTTCTATCCTCAACATACACTTATACAAAACTTATGCTCAAAGTTGGCACAATTTCAGCTTTGTTTTCTATATTTAAAATTTTTACTTCTTTCTAGGTATTTTTTCGTATACGTCCGATATGAACTGCAAGTGCATGAAGTCATAGAGTAAAGTTGTTGGAAAAATGATATTCATGTCCATGAGACATCTCTAAGACCGTGTACACGAAATGAAACTAAATTTCTGACATTTGGTTCTCTATGCATGATGGAGATCGTGAGGTAGAAATGATTTAAAATTGTATAAAATTCAAATAAAGTTTGAAGATCGCGAAATTTGTTAAGTGCTCATGATATCATATGTGGAGATTGTGGTAAAAAGTTTAGAACATTTTGAACACTTAGACACATACGTTGTTTTGAAACCGGAACATCTCATAAGAAGTTTCAGAGAATTTGAACTGATGTCACTAGGTTTGGTGTCTTAGAAAAATTCAAATTTGAGTTTGACCGCAGAAACTTTTTCATAAGTAATATACATCATAACTGGTGACATGTTGAATTTGGGAAAATTTTCATATTTGTTTGCTATTTTATTAATTTTTTTATTAAAATTATCACTCTTTACCGTGAGCCAGGCTGGAAGCCTCTCGGCAAAGCTCCCCCGCCGGCCCACCATTAGCCCACATCCAGCCGGCCCAAGAACCAGCTGGTCCCCCTCCACCTATAAATCGCCGCACCCACTCTCCCTCAACCCTAATCCTGCCGCCCCCACTCTATCCGGCGCCGCCATCCTCTCTCCCCTCCCTCTCCTCTCCCTGCTCCGCCTCCTGCAGCTGCCGGCCATGCCTGTCCCGCTCCCCTCGCGGCTCCTCTCCTCCCCCCTCCGCTCGCCCCTCACCGGACATGTGAGGAGGGGCGGCGGGGCGAGGAACGGCGCCGCGTTCCCCATCGGCAGGTGGCCCGTAGCCCTGCCTCACCACGACACGGCGGCGCGGCGCACTCCCCACGACGTAGTGCGGCCACATACCCCTCGCCGCGGAGTCCCTCCAGATCCGCGTGTGGGGGCGGCGGTTCGGAGTGGTGGTGGCGCCAGATCCGGCAGGTGGCGGCAGTGGCCGGGTGGTGGTGGCACCAAATCCGGTAGCTGCGGCGGCGGGCAGCACGGCGGCGCCAGATCCGGTATGACTCTCCCTTTGTCTCAATCTCACTTTCTCTCTCTCTCTCATATCCAGCGAGGGAGCAGCGGTGGGCCAGGGTGGTGGCGAGCGGCGGTGGCAGCGGAGGTCCGGCGACGTGCGTGGCGGAAGTGGCTGGAGGCGTGCATGGCTGCGGAGGGCCACAGTGGTCCGGCGACGGCCGCAGTGCGCATCCGATGGCGTGCATGGCGGCAGTAGCTGGAGGTGGTGGTCTAGGAGCGTGCGTGGTGGCGGCGACCTGGTGGCAGTGGCGCCGGAGGTCCGGCCGCGGTGGGCCACCGCTGACGGCCAATGGGTCCGCACTGTGGTGTTTTGCTTTTTTTTTATTCGTTTTGAGAAATCTTTGCCGAGAGCTTTATTGCTTCTCGGCACATCCGTGTCGAGTGGGTTTGAAGGGGCACTCGGCACAGAGCTCTTTGCCGGCCCGAGGGTGCCGAGTGCCCTGCGCCGAGAGTTTACTCTCGGCAGAGTCTGTGCCGAGAGTTAAGAGGCCTGTGCCGAGAGCATGCCACTCTCGGCAAAGACTGCTAATCCAGTAGTGGCAATAACGGGCGGGTCTGCTAAGGCCCCGTCTGAAACGGAGGATTGCCGATGGAATTCCAAAGGAATCCAATTTCTTTACTTTGATGACGCACCTAGTGTTTGGAACAAAAGAATGAGCCTTATCGTTCATATGGAAAGGCTTGCTTTCATCCACAGAATGTTGGAAGGAAAACATCCACTGTGACTTGAACTTTTTGCGGATGTCCGATGCGCATGCACGAGATGCGAGAGAGAAAGAAAGCAAGATACACGCAAAGGAGTAAGAAAGCAAGAGCCCGCCGCCTCTCTGGAGTCGTTGCTCCCTCCAGAGAGGTGGAGGGTAATCTGTGCCGCACTCTTCTGCAGCTGCCTCCTTCCCATCACCTCCATCACCACATCTTCCACGAGCTAGTTTTGGAGTTACGAAAGTCGAAAGAGAGAGAACAGATGTCCACAGAACTACTGAAGAGGTAAGAACGAAGGAGGATGAGATGTGGGGCTTCTATATGGCTAATGGAAGGTAGATAAGGGCCACCAAAGCCCATCTAAACTTGTTGTTTATTATTTTTCAACCATACCACCTCATCATTATTAATTAGAAAATATTTCAATATTTTTTAAATGAAAAGTTGAACCAAAATTTTTTATAAAACGTTGAACCAACATTTTTTGAAAGAGTTGTACCAACATTTGTGTAGAGAAAATATTGAACCTAACATTTTTAAAAATTTTCAACTTTTTTCATCAAGTCAGCAGGGGGCTTCGGCCACTGCGACCGCGAGTGCGACAGGAGTCATGGCGGTGGGCTCACCAGCCACCGGCAGGGCTTGGGTTGGTGGCACGGCGGCACAAGAAGATTGAGCAGGTGTCGGCCTGTGGGGGCGCCACGATGCGTGTTGATGGCTATTAAGTACCTCTTTTAGCCGTCAATATTCTCATGAGTAAAGGAGCAAAGTGCATTTCTTACATGCATTTTAGTTAAGAATAATGTAGTTCCACTTGTCCTTAGAAGAATTGTGATTGCAGGAAAATACTCATAAAAAGAGTAAGAATCGTGTCTTCTATGAGCCATGTCATGCCACCTCAGATGAGGAGTGGCTGCTACATGGGATCCATGTGTCCACGCCACGTCATCGATCCAAGGGAGGCAAGCTCCAGCGAATCAGACGACGACACGCGGACTGCACAAGGATAGGAGGGTCCACTAGGAACAAACTGACACACTGAGGATGTACCCAAGGGCCCACATGTCAACCAACTGGAGGAAGAAGTGGACCAGCCGGGCCCACAGGGGTTTTGCTGAACCGTGGGTTCGGCCGAACCGACCTTGGGTCGGCTGATTTTGGCCTTCCATGTGGTGTCTCCTCATTGGTCCAAGGCTTCATTCCCGAGGTGCTTTCGCTGCTCCTCAGTATCCCTCCCAGCCTATAAATAGAAGATGCCCTTCTCACTTTTTGAACACACAACTTTGCTTTTCTTCTCTCACTTTTTGTTCCAAGGCTAGTGAGTAGGCTAGAGTAGTTCTATTTCAGGTCCCAATTCTTCTTTCGGATCTAGAGTATGAGCTCTCTTGTATCTTTATTTCTTTGTATGACTTTGATCTACTTCAGTTATTTATCTATTTCATATAAAGTAGTGCTTGCATGCATGAATGATATTTTCATGTGTTCCTCATTTAGAGGCTCGTGTTATTGCTAAACAAAACCATTTGATCTAGTTAGTAGATGATCCGAACATGTTTTCCATGTTTGTTCCAAAGTTAGAGGCTCGTGTTCTTCACGAACACAATGTTTTGATCCTATGCTACAGACGTAGGAAATCCTGTAACATTTTGTGTGAATAGCCTCAATTAGATCTTATTTGTTTGCACAATCTTGTTGTATGATGTTCGAGTCCAAGCTACGATTCACGATCAAGTGACCAGTTATCTAGTCGCCTCTGACCTGGGTCAAAATAGCCCGGGCCGGTCAGGGTCCAGTTGACAATACAAGCATAGTGCTTGGGCTGGACAACTGCATTGGTTACAAGCTCATCCCACGTTTAGATAGAGGTAGGCTGTTGTAGTGACAACCGTTAGACCCTTTGTATTCCTCCGCGTTCAGATGTTGTTGTAGGACTTCTGAAAGTAGCAAGCAACTTGCTGTATAAACACAACACGAGGGCTACCTCTCGTAGTACCCGGGTGCTGGACCGATGTTTCATGCAACGTTTGTGTAGACTCTCTTGTATCGCTGACCTTTGTATGTATAGTATATTAGGACCTAGAACTAACACGTATATTGCTCCATATGCTATAGTGTTCCATGAGAGTAAGCATTGTGTGTCACACTACCCCTTATCATATCATTACTCTTACCCCTATATTTGAGAGTTACCTCTACTTCTATCTATGATCTATATTCATTGCAAGAGTATAAGTCTTGTTATCTGCCATTGCCTTCCTTGGATTCTATACCCTTTGGAATACTTCGATGGGGAAATGCTACAATAGTTTATCCGTGCGCTTGCGGATTCGTTTGTGGTCGTTGCTAGGAACACAAAAATTTATCAGCGACGTTAAAAAATGCCAACAGCGCGAGCGCTCCGGTAGGCGGCTGCCGTAGGCGCGGGAGGTCGACGGCGGTAGCAAGGGCGCAAGAGGAGTGGCGTCGGAACTCGTCTGCCACCAGCGGGATGCTGGGTGGCGGCATGCGCAAGCAGTGGGGCTGTAGTAGAGTGAGGGTTGCATCCAATGGCTGTTGTTCATCGCACGAATCTCAAACACTAGAAGTTTCAATCGTTTCCCACCTTCCGGAAGATATATATAGGATTTCCCAATGAGATGAATGGGAAAAGCCTAGGCCTTGCAGATTGGGCCATGTTACTTTTGGCCCACCAGTCATCAAACATAACTAGTCTTCGTTATTTTAAGAAAAATTATTTACTTAAGTATTTGTTTTTTGTTTTAAGCCGTGTGCTTTTTTTTACATGAAAAACTCATATGCTCTTAATTCATATGTTTTCTATTCTCACGCTCCAAACGGCTGTGTAACACTTTCCTATTTTTCTCTAGTCACACATACTTCTTTCATGTGGTTTCTACCATTCATGTGTTTTCAATTCCTTCATTCCAAACAGGCCCTTACTTCGTGCCGGGCGGGGCGGCCAGCCATGTCGAGGTGGCAGCCCACACCCAGCCTAGGCGCCATGTCAGTCTAGCCCAGGCCCAAAAATTGTTGAAATATTAGGTAATTTCCAGATTAAAAACATAATATAAATCATGATGAACCGAACAACTGGATTAAGCATGTTTAGCAAACTCATATCACATATCATAACAACTAGTGTAAGCATGATTCGTACACTAGAGAGATTAAGCATGATGAACAAATAGAACCACAATAAAGTGAGAGTGTACCCAAAGGCGGGGTGATTGCCGGGGGCAACCGATACGCCGTTATCCTCTGGATTAGTCATACTAATCGTGGGAGGACCTCAGTTGATGTAGTCGTACAATGTCAATGCAGGAAGATGTACGCAGTGTAGTCCCTCGAACGGCCGCCAGGAAGTAGTCGTACAGTAGGCAACCGAGAAGTAGATGAAGTAAGTAGTCGTTTGGGAGGAGTCGCGCTAAGAGCGCTTCCCAAAAACCTTATTCGCCTTCTCCCGGTGCAGGATCGCAAAGACGATGGCTCCGGAGACCTGCTCACCCGGTCGCAAGTGCACACGAACGATTGGGCTGGAGTCTTGGCGACGGCAGCGCAGCAGCGAGAAGAGGAAAAATATTGTTTTTACAACTTTAGGATTTTCTAATTGAAACTCCCAATTGTAGTTTTTGTTGTGTCTTTCCTCAGGAGGTTTGGTAAAAATATATAGGGAGGAAAACTCCCTACTTCCATATCAACTAGCAATATGGTACTAATTGATGTTGCACCTCTCACCTCTACTAATGGGCTTAAATATTAAAGTCCATTATGGAACACAAATATTGAGCCTTTGAGATTTATTAAAATTTCTTCATATGAATTTTATTTAGGGAACTATTCATATATAAATTCCAACAAAAATTACCGGTCGGGTCAGGCTCAGACTGAAAACAAATGTGCTTGCGGGCGGGCTGCCATGCTATGAGCTTTCTGAACAACTATGGCCGTGTTTAAATGAATTCCAAAAAATTTTCAGAAAAGGGAATCTCGCATGCATGGAGTACTAAATGAAGTCTATTTGCAAAACTTTTTCACACATAGGTGTAACTTTACGTGATGAATCTAATGAGCATAATTAATTTAATAATTTGCTACAGTAATGCTACAGTTTGCTATCTTTAATTCGCAGGAAAATATTGCTACAGTTTGCTACAGTTTAATTCAGAACTCAGATTGTACAGATCTCTAACGTATAGAGTTTCTGTTCGCACCCAAAATTGGCACAAAGCCGATCAGGCTCACGCCACCTGTCAGACCGGTGTCCATCGACGGTCTGACCGGTCGGGCGTCTTGTAGCCGATCCGGCAGCGGCCACACCGGTCTGACCGGTGGGCCCGACCGGTCTGACCGGTGGACCCCGAGTCCGAGCAGAATTGAGGAGTCCTAGCGAATTTCGACTTGTAAAAGGATTCATTGCGGGGCAAGACCTCCCCACCCTATAAATATAAAGGGCCACGGCCGTTTGAGGGGGAATCACCCAATCGTACATTACTTTCTACAACTTTTATCTCTTCAAACCCTAGCTTTTCCAACCTCGTGCTTTCCTTGTTTGTCTCGACGACGATCAGGGACGTTCTGAGTGGCCTTGCCGACCTCAGAACAACCCTAGGCGCGCCACCTCCGACGGGGTCCCTCCCGAGGCGGCGATCTTAGGTTTTCACCCCGCCTCTGCAGCCACCGGTCAGACCGGTGCCCCTGACCGGTCAGACCGGTCCGGGCAGGAGCTCGGCGAGTTCAGCGTTTCGACGTTCCGCGCGATCTAGCGCTCGTGTGTGTTGACCAGAAAAGCGTCAACACACTTTTGGCGACTCCGCTGGGGAAGAAAGATCAGGTTGCTGAAACCGTTCAATCTAACCTCAGCCAGATGGGTGCTCGGTGTGAACTTGACATGAACAACATTGTCACCGCGTCGCTGGAAGATCTCTCTCCAGAGGAGCAACAGAAGTTCAAGGCGCTACAAGAGTACATGCAAGTACAATTCCTAGCTGGCGTCAAGAAGGATCGATCCGGCAAGGTGGCAAGATTGAAAGAGATCGAGCTGCCGGCGATCAGGCTAAACGACAGCAATATTGAGGTAATCCCCACTGTAAGTAAGAAACCCCCGTCTGAAACTTCTCCTATGAAATCTACAGTGGAAAGTGATGAATTGCTTGCTTCTTACATTGCTCGTTTAGAACGATTAGAGGATCTTGAAAAAGATAGGAGTTTAGGTTTTAATACTAATGAAACTAATAGTAGTACTCCTAAAGCTAATCCTCAAGGGTCTCATCCTAGCTTAGCGCCTTTGCCTGTAAATAATGGTAATCATGCATATGGTTTGACATCAAATCCAGCATCTGGTCAGTACCCTCAGTTTCAACCGCACAGGCCAAACATGGCCGCACCGGTCGAACCGATGCAGGGTACCGGTCAGACCGGTGCTATGGAGTTGGTGCCCGACTAGCCTTTGCCAATTTCTGTCGTGCCAAATCAGATGGTCCCTACTTTATCTAATACAATCAGTAATGTTGGACCTCATTATAGTACGACAATGAATACATCGGCCTCCAAAAACATTATTCCGGACGATGTGTTTGAAAGTTACAAGCTAGCTCAAGCTAAGATAGCTCCTTACCTAAATAAGATGAATTTGGAGAATCTTCAACAACAACAGCCAAATAATCCTAATTGGGTCGAATTTAATAGATTTAAGGAAGATTTGTATGATATGGTAAAAACCAAACTTGGTGTTGATATTGGTAACACTAATTTGTATCAAAAACCATACGATCCCGAGTTTGATAGATTTCCTCTCCCACGTGGTTGGCGTATGCCTGACTTGATTAAATTTAGTGGTGATGATGACCGGACCACATGGGAGCATGTTAGTCAATACACTGCACAACTAGGTGAAGCTGGTGTCTATAATGCTTTAAAAGTGCGCTTGTTCTCTTTATCTTTGACTGGCACCGCTTTTGCTTGGTTTTCCTCGCTTGCTCCCAGTTCTATTATATCTTGGGATATGTTAGAACGTAAGTTTCATGATCACTTTTATAGTGGGAGCATACAATTAAAATTGACAGACTTAACATCGGTTAGGCAAGGAAGAGATGAGACTGTCTCTGCCTACATTAAAAGGTTTAAAGAAACTAAAAACTGGTGCTTTAATTTGTCAATCACTGATATGGACCTTGCAGACATTTGTCTGAAAGGTTTAAGATCATCTATTAGAGATAAGATAGAGGGCACTGACTTTCTTTCGGTTGCACAAGTTCAAATTAGAGCTTTAGTTGTTGAAAACCGAATGAATAAAGAGAAAGATAATTTTAAATCACGTCGTTCTAATGTTCATGTTATTGATTATGATTCTGATAGCTCGGACGATAGTGATAAAGAAATTTATGCTGCTGAATTTAATTAGCCCTCTAAAGAAAAAGCTTATTCTTGTTCATCTCTTAAGCCGGCTAGCAAAGGTCGGCAAGAAGAAATTAAATTTACTTTTGATGTTTCCAAATGTGATCGCATATTTGATGAATTGCTTAAATCTGGAAATATTAAGTTAAATCATACTATTCCTCCACTTGAAGAGTTGAAAAGACGTGCATATTGTAAATTTCATAATTCATTTTCTCATGCTATTAATGATTGCAATGTGTTTCGTCGACAGGTTCAATCGGTCATAAACGAAGGTCGTTTGACTTTTCATGAGATGCAAGTGGACAAGGCTCCTTTTCCAATCAACACCATGGATTTACAGCAGCCTAAGGTACTGGTTTGGCCACATCAAGCTGAAGCAACTAAACGCAAGAACGTGGTAATCGGGGAGGCTAAGCCCGATTTGAGAGGAAAAGAGCTAGTTCGCAAAGTTGAGTATGAGAAGACTCCTGATGGCAAAGAGACCTTCAAAGTTACAGTAAGTGCCTCTGGACATGGGGGGCAAGGGTCGTCC
Source organism: Cenchrus fungigraminus (assembly GCA_036936925.1). Taxonomy (NCBI): domain Eukaryota; kingdom Viridiplantae; phylum Streptophyta; class Magnoliopsida; order Poales; family Poaceae; genus Cenchrus; species Cenchrus fungigraminus. The sequence continues at coordinate 13,178,849 of CM072768.1, read as the reverse complement.
ACACCCACCGATCAGCGACCGTTTGAGCCGTCTCTGGCCAGACCGGTCAGACCGGTGGATGTGACCGGTCAGACCGGTGCGCCCCCAGATCGCCCGAGGATGATCAAGCCAAGCCGTCCGGAGATTGGAAACTGGAAACTTAATGTAGCAAAAAATCAGGGAAGTGGTCCTAAGCCAAAGGTCACTTTCGACATGCTATTTGACAAATATTCCAAGCAAAAGGCCATTACAAGTGATCGGCCATTAAAAAAAGGATGAGGTCACCTACACATCAAGGAGGGTCATCTTCACCTCCAAGGGCTGCTACAAGACTCAAAGGTGAATCATCGCAGCAAGGGCAACGTTTTACTCCACCATGGGCGTCATCAAGTTCAAATGCACCACGCCCGATTTATGATGACAATGGAGTGATGTGGGTGCGTTATCAACAAGCCTTTCATCCTGGATGGGGAGGACAGAAATCAGCTTTCGACAGAATCTCCAGGCCTGTCCAAGACCGATTGGCTCCTCGCCGTTCTGGTCAGGGTCACCAGACCCGACCGGTCAGGCCGGTCGCTACCACCGGTCAGACCGGTGCTGCCAGAAAAGTCGTGCCACCTCCCGTGAAGCAAGTCTACAAGCCGAAGCAGAAGGAGGAGGTGCAGAAGATGAAAGTTGATCCAGAGAGGACTACGAGTCAAGATATTATTCAGATTGGATCAATGGATGTTCCTATTGGAGAAGATGGCAAAAGACCGATTGTTCCTAACAATAAGGTTGTGACATCAACTCCAGGGGTGTTTGTTGCTGCTAATGACCATGAGGCCAGTGAGAGTGGTTCCAACTCCAAATACTTCTTGCCAAGGTGGTGTCCTCCCGGATTGACTCGCACACAAAGGAGGAAGCTTCAACGCCTGAGGTTTCAAGAGAAGAGGGAGAAGGAGCTAGAGAAGCAAAGGGACGAAATTTTCAACTAGTACAGGCCTATGGTACCTCAAGGGAAAGAGTGGAGAGTCAAGACCAGCTCCCAGTCGACACTGGTCAGACCGATGGAGGGGTCGGTCACACCGGTCAGACCGGTGGAGATTGACGATCAGGCCGATGACCCAGAGACGCCGCCCGGTTTCTCTTCTTCGATTCCCATGGTTTGTGATGACAAGTCCGCATCGGATCCTGCACCAGAAGACGATGAGGAGCTTGTTGATTACAGTTCTTCGCCCGAGCGCATGAATTTGGACATCAATGTGATCTGTATGTCTATGGATGGTTATGTGCTCTCGGAGGAAGACGTTGCGCATCTCGACTTTGGGCCAAAGGAAGCTATTTTTCAGAAGCCTAACACTACTGAAAATCATCTGAAGGCTTTGTACATGAAAGGACACATCAATGGGAAGCCTATCTCTCGCATGCTGGTGGACGGAGGAGCGATCGTCAACTTGATGCCGTATTCTTTGTTCAAGAAGCTGGGAGGTTCAGATGATGAGCTGATCAAGACCAACATGACCGTCAGCGGTGTGGGAGGAGGCGAGCCGATGGGAGCTAAAGGCGTCGTCTCTATGGAGCTCACCGTTGGGAGCAAGACGTTGGCTACGGCATTCTTCGTCGCTGAGACACAAGGTAACTTCAGTCTCATCCTTGGTCGTGATTGGATTCATGCAAATCAGTGTGTGCCTTCTACTTTGCATCAATTCTTAATCCAATGGGTAGGCGATGAGGTAGAGATTGTTCATGGTGATACATCGGCTTGTGTTGCAGTGGCCGATAGTCCTACTCTGGATAATCATGAGAATCTTAAGTGCTTAACTGTTTTAGATTTATCTAATTTGAGGCTTATTGATTCTACCAAAGATGGCTTTGCTACTGTTGTCATGAAGCCGATCGTTGATCAGGCTAGAACTTCTCTGTCGATTTGATGGATGCAAATCTGGAGTGGTTGCAACAAAGGCGAGAGCACTATCGGGCGCATAAGAACGATATGTGTGAGGCCATCGAAGACTTTGATGATTTGAGCAAGTTAGGACAAGGGTTTACGTCGGCTGATCCTTTAGAGGAAGTTGATATTGGTGATGGCACTTTACCTAGGCCGACATTTGTAAACAAGAATCTTGATCCGTTGTTTAAATCTGAGTTAATAAAGCTGTTAAAGGAGTATGTTGATTGCTTTGCATGGAACTACAATGAAATGCCTGGTTTAAGTCGTGATCTAGTTGAGCATCGTTTACCTATTAAACCTGGTTTTAGGCCTTATAAACAACCTCGTAGAAACTTTAATCCTGATATTTATGACCGAGTGAAAGAGGAAGTCAATCGGTTACTTAATGCAAAGTTTATTAGGCCTTGTCGTTATGCTGATTGGATCTCTAATATTGTGCCTGTTGAGAAAAAAGGAACAAAAAAGCTTCGTGTTTGCATTGATTTTAGAGATCTTAATAGAGCTACTCCTAATGATGAATATCCTATGCCTATAGCCGATTTTCTTGTTAATGCTGCATCCGGACATAGAATTCTTAGTTTTCTTGATGGTAATGCTAGTTACAATCAAATCTTTATGGCCGAAGAGGATATATCCAAAACGGCTTTCATATGTCCGGGTTTTGTTGGCTTATTTGAGTGGGTTGTTATTACTTTTGGATTGAAAAATGCGGGTGCTACTTATCAAAGAGCTATGAATTTAATCTTTCATGATTTGCTTGGCATCATAGTAGAGGTTTATATCGATGATATTGTTGTCAAATCGGCTGGAGATGATTCTCATTTAGCTGATTTAAGACTTGCATTTGAAAAAATGCGTCGGTATAAATTAAAGATGAACCCACTCAAATGTGCTTTTGGTGTATCGGCTGGGAAGTTTTTGGGCTTCATTGTGCATGAGAAAGGCATAGAGATAGATCCTAAAAAGATTGAGGCAATCCGGAATGTTAAAGCACCTACTTGTAAAAAGGATTTGCAAAAGTTCTTGGGCAAGGTAAATTACTTAAGGAGGTTCATTTGTAACTTATCTGGGAAGGTGAATGCTTTTACTCCTTTACTTCGGTCAAAAAATGATGTTGACTTCACTTGGGGGGCAAAGCAACAAGAGGCATTTGATGAGATCAAGAGCTATTTGACTTCGCCACCCGTTCTTTAAGCGCCCAAGAGTGGTATTCCTTTCAAGTTGTATGTAGCGGCTGAGAAGGATGTCATTAGAGGTGTTTTGACTCAAGAGACCGAAGGCAAGGAGTACATTGTTGCATATGAGAGTAGAAGATTATTGGACGTCGAAACAAGGTACACTTTTATTGAAAAGTTGTGTTTATCACTATATCATACTTGTACCAAGTTGAGGCATTATTTATTACCTAGTACTTGCATAGTAGCATGTCAAACCGACATAATCAAATACATGTTGCATAAACCAATTTTAAGTGGAAGAGTCGGCAAATGGGCTTATGCTTTAGTTGAGTATGATTTGCATTGTGAACCATTAAGTTCAATGAAAGGTCAAATTGTTGCCGACTTTATTGTTGGACATAGAGTAGATAAGCAACTTGATTTGAATGTCGGTTATGTTACTTTTACTCCATGGAAATTGCATTTTGATGGATCGGTTTGCAAAGATGGTTGTGGTGTTGGAATTGTCATTATTTCGCCAAGTGGGACTGTTTTTGAAGCTCTTAACCGATTGGATCATGATTGTACTAACAACCAAACCGAATATGAGGCTCTTCTATTTGGATTGGAAATTTTACATGACATGGGAGTAAAACATGTGGAAGCATATGGAGATTCTTTATTGGTGGTGCAGCAAGTATCCAAGGTATGTCAATGTTTAAATGGTTTTTTAAATGCTTATCTTGATAAATGTTTAGACATCATATCTTGTATGGATGAATTTGTTATCTATCATGTGCCACGAGAGGAAAATCCTAGAGCTAATGCTCTGGCCTAGCAAGCATCTGGTTATAATGTTCGAAAAAGAAATTTTCAAGAACACAAACCATTGCTTACAGCCGAGTGTTTTGCTCTGGAGGCACCGGTCAGGCCGACACAGCCGACCGGTCTAACCGGTGACACCGGTCTGACTGGTCCCCTGGTTCTGGGTCGGCTAACGGCACCGGTCTGACCGATGCCCATGACCGGTCTAATCGGTCCCCTGGTAAAAGTTTCTCCTCGGTTTTTCGTGACAAAGATGAGGTGGAGGATTGGAGAAAGCCTCTGGTTGATTATTTGCAAAATCCTAGCAGTTCAGTTGATAGAAAAGTCCGACGATGGGCTCTTAAGTTTGTGGTTGATAATGGTGAATTGTATCGTCGGACTACGGATGATTTGCTTTTAAAGTGCTTGGGTCCTGATCAAGCTAGGTTGGCTATGGCAGAGGTTCATGAAGGTATTTGTGGTACTCATCAATCGGCCCCCAAGATGAAGTGGCTCCTCAGGCAAGCTTGGTTTTATTGGCCTACCATGATAGCTGATTGTTATAAGAACTACAAAGGGTGTGAAGAGTGTCAAAAACATGGAGATGTTCAGTTGGTGCCTACTGCGTTGATGCATCCGATTATCAAGCCTTGGCCCTTTAGAGGATGGGGTTTGGATTTTATTGGCAAGATTCATCCTTCGTCGTCAAAGGGGCATTGTTTTGTGATCGTGGCTACTGATTACTTCACCAAGTGGACTGAAGCTATTCCTTTGAAGAATATGACACATAGAGAGGTGATTGAGTTTATTACTGGGCATATCATACGTAGGTTTGGCATTCCACAGACTTTGACTACGGATCAAGGGACTTCATTCATATCCAAAGAGGTGCGTGAATTTGTTGATTCCTATGGTATTAAATTGCTCAATTCATCTCCATATTATGCTCAAGCCAATGGTCAAGCCGAGTCTAGCAACAAGACAATAGCGAAGCTCATAAAGAAGAAGATAGAGGACAATCCTAGAAGATGGCATGAGGTATTATCTGAAGCTTTATGGGCTCATCGTATTTCTAGACATGGTGCTACTAAGGTTACTCCTTTTGAGCTTGTGTATGGTCAAGAGGCCGTTTTGCCCGTTGAGGTGAATCTAGGCGCATATAGACTTGCAAAGCAAAATAATCTTGATGTTGAGTCATATTATGCTTTGATGATGGACAATATTGATGAAGTGACCGACAAGCGTATGGAAGCTTTGGAGGAAATTGAAAAGGACAAAAGGAGAGTTGCTAGAGCATACAACAAGAAGGTAAAAGCCAAATCTTTTCAGGTAGGTGACTTGGTTTGGAAGACAATTTTACCTATTGCATCTAAGAGTAACAAGTTCGGCAAGTGGTCTCCAAGTTGGGAAGGTCCATACAAGGTTGTCAAGATTTGTTCTGGGAATTCTTACATGATGGAGACTTTGCAAGGACAGCGACTTCCAAGGGCTCTCAACGGGAGGTACTTGAAGAAATTTCATCCAAGTGTCTGGCAAGATGCTTGATAGGATATGGCCGATTTAAAGAAAAAATCGCCCTTAGACCAAAAAATGGCCAGTGAAGTGTCACATCGACCTTAGAATTATTTTTTAGACAGCAAGCTTTACTAAAAAATAGGGGGCATATGTTCGCACCCAAAATTGGCACAAAGCCGATCAGGCTGACGCCCCCGGTCAGACCGGTGTCCATCGACGGTCTGACCAGTCGGGCGTCTTGTAGCCGATCCGGCAGCGGCCACACCGGTCTGACCGGTGGGCCCGACCGGTCTGACCGGTGGACCCCGAGTCCGAGCAGAATTGAGGAATCCTAGCGAATTTCGACTTGTAAAAGGATTCCTTGCGGGGCAAGACCTCCCCACCCTATAAATATAAAGGCCACGGCCATTTGAGGGGGAATCACCCAATCGTACATTACTTTCTATAACTTTTATCTCTTCAAACCCTAGCTTTTCCAACCTCGTGCTTTCCTTGTTTGTCTCAACGACGATCAGGGACGTTCTGAGTGGCCTTGCCGACCTCAGAACAACCCTAGGCGCGCCACCCCCGACGGGGTCCCTCCCGAGGCAGCGATCTTAGGTTTTCACCGCGCCTCTGCAGCCACCGGTCAGACCGGTGCCCCTGACCGGTCAGACCGGTCCGGGCAGGAGCTCGGCGAGTTCAGCGTTTTGACGTTCCGCGCGATCTAGCGCTCGTGTGTGTCGACCAGAAAAGCATCAATAGTTTCATATACTCATTTATGCCTTGAGCTGTCATCTAAACCTGTATGTATTGCATGCCAATTAGTTCAAGAGCTGATGGGTATTGTCCAGTACCCCTAGATCTGCAAGCTCTCTGCCATATACAGACTTTAGTAGATTAACAGATGCTTGGTGCATAACTGACTGCTTCAATCTAACTTCCAATCACAACAACTGTTTGATGTAGCAAGGTAAGTCTTTTAAGAAAGGGCTAGTGTGAGAATTAGCTTAGTAACCTTAAACATGATCTTAGCTTAGCCTAATTATGATCAATAATCATAATTAACGTAAATACTTAGATCTGCGCAGGCGGGACACACACGTGAGTTGTTCTCTCATTCGGTTGTTATGCCGAGATCACAAATATCTAACAACTAGTTGACGAGGTGATTGACATTGATCCATAGGACTAGCAGCTAGGGTGACAACTGATATATATATATATATATATTCCCAGTATAATTAACGGAACCAAATATTCCCAGTATAATTCTCTCTCAGAATATTCGGAATTCAAATTTTGAGTTACTATTCACGGCACTATTCAAATTCAGCACACACTATTCAAATTCGTGGCACTATTCAAAATATTCGGCACTATTCAAATTCAGGAATATGAACAGTGCGCGAGCACTCACCACGAGTGACTCAGGCACCCAAAATATACGTCGCTTTCACCCAACTATTGATCACTATGCAAGGCACCTTCTTTTGCTTTTATGGTGGATGGATGCAGAGTGATTAATGGAGCGGTGATTAGCGAATATGTGTGTGAATATGCAGAGTATGCGGATTATGCGTGCGTGTATATATATCAGGATCTTTAGCAGGCTGGCGAGACCAACAAATCAGCCGGTCGTGCGTGCAGATGGTTGTGTTGATCCTACTCGGTACTCACCGTACTTGTCACAGGTTCACCTCTAAAGCAGCAGCTAATCCTATCCCTCTAACGCTAACCCCAAGACACTCTCGTGCGATACGTAGTGCGAGACGAGGCTTCTGTCGTCTCCCCAGGTAGTTCCACCCGAAGGGTACACTTCTCCGCGGACAAAGGCTCTCTCAACGCCGCTCTCTGGGCTTAACTAGAGCAAACTCACGCAGAGGTCTCTCCTATAGGGTCCCTAGCACAGAGACTCAGTCTATAAAGATGGTGCTACGGGGAAGCAGGGATAATCAAAGCTAAAACTGCTCCATTAAAGCAAACAAGCTTACATACGGTTTTCCCTTTCGGGAAACCCCAAGCACTTACACTGACCTCGGTGATTACCTTACAAACTCAGGAAGTCCAACACCTTCCTTTATTCCTTAATTTACAATATAGTGGACTACTACTAGTGGAGTGGAGTGGAGGTGGTGATGGCGATGGCGATGTGTGAGTTGCCGGTGTGTGTTCTCTGATCGATTGATGCCTTCAATGCTGCGCCGGGCTTCTCCTTTTATAGGGCTGGTGGAGTCTTCTGGATCACCTTCACACCTGACACTCATCGTCTTCAATTATATCACTTTACTGTTGCCTTGACAGCTGGACGGTGCAGCGTGCTGCAATAATTGTCCTGGCTACAGTAGAAGTACTGTTTATTCCTTTTGCGCTGTCCTCTGTCTCGCACTGTCTGCTCGTGACCTTCTGGAATGGTATTTGGTAGGGTCTTCCCGGCCCCAATAATTGATGTTGTAATAAAATATTCCCAATACCATTGAATACCATTGAATAGCCGTGGTATTTGGTAGTCTTCAATAATTGGTATCAATTGGCTGGGAAGACCCTACCAAATACCATTCCACAAGGTCACGAGCAGACAGTGCGAGACAGAGGACAGCGCAAAAGGAATAAACAGTACTTCTACTGTAGCCAGGACAATTATTGCAGCACGCTGCACCGTCCAGCTGTCAAGGCAACAGTAAAGTGATATAATTGAAGACGATGAGTGTCAGGCGTGAAGGTGATCCAGAAGACTCCACCAGCCCTATAAAAGGAGAAGCCCGGCGCAGCATTGAAGGCATCAATCGATCAGAGAACACACACCGGCAACTCACACATCGCCATCGCCATCACCACCTCCACTCCACTCCACTAGTAGTAGTCCACTATATTGTAAATTAAGGAATAAAGGAAGGTGTCGGACTTCCTGAGCTTGTAAGGTAATCACCGAGGTCAGTGTAAGTGCTTGGGGTTTCCCGAAAGGGAAAACCGTATGTAAGCTTGTTTGCTTTAATGGAGCAGTTTTAGCTTTGATTATCCCTGCTTCCCCGTAGCACCATCTTTATAGACTGAGTCTCTGTACTAGGGACCCTATAGGAGAGATCTCTGCGTGAGTTTGCTCTAGTTAAGCCCAGAGTGTGGCGTTGAGAGAGCCTTTGCCGCGGAGAAGTGTTCCCTTCGGGTGGAACTGCCTGGGGAGACGACAGAAGCCTCGTCTCGCACTACGTATCGCACGAGAGTGTCTTGGGGTTAGCGTTAGAGGGATAGGATTAGCTGCTACTTCAGAGGCGAACCTGTGACAAGTACGGTGAGTACCGAGTAGGATCAACACAACCATCTGCACGCACGACCGGCGGATTTGTTGGTCTCGCCAGCCTGCTAAAGATCCTGATATATATACACGCACGCATAATCCGCATACTCTGCATATTCACGCACATATTCGCTAATCACCGCTCCATTAATCACTCTGCATCCATCCACCATAAAAGCAAAAGAAGGTGCCTTGCATAGTGCCCAATAGTTGGGTGAAAGCGACGTATATTTTGGGTGCCTGAGTCACTCGTGGTGAGTGCTCGCGCACTGTTCATATTCCTGAATTTGAATAGTGCCGAATATTTTGAATAGTGTCATGAATTTGAATAGTGTGTGCTGAATTTGAATAGTGCTGTGAATAGTAATTCGAAATTTGAATTCCGAATATTCTGAGAGAGAATTATACTGGGAATATTTTGGTATCACAGCCGTGGTTGATTTAAATACGAATAATTGGGTGTATATATTTTGCTTCAATTGATGTGCTTCAATTGATGTTTTGCAACATCAATTATTGGGGTCGGGAAGACCCTACCAAATACCATTCCAGAAGGTCACGAGCAGACAGTGCGAGACAGAGGACAGCGCAAAAGGAATAAACAGTACTTCTACTGTAGCCAGGACAATTATTGCAGCACGCTGCACCGTCCAGCTGTCAAGACAACAGTAAAGTTATATAATTGAAGACGATGAGTGTCAGGCGTGAAGGTGATCCAGAAGACTCCACCAGCCCTATAAAAGGAGAAGCCTGGCGCAGCATTGAAGGCATCAATCGATCAGAGAACACACACCGGCAACTCACACATCGCCATCACCACCTCCACTCCACTCCACTAGTCGTAGTCCACTATATTGTAAATTAAGGAATAAAGGAAGGTGTCGGACTTCCTGAGCTTGTAAGGTAATCACCAAGGTCAGTGTAAGTGCTTGGGGTTTCCCGAAAGGGAAAACCGTATGTAAACTTGTTTGCTTTAATGGAGCAGTTTTAGCTTTGATTATCCCTGCTTCCCCGTAGCACCATCTTTATAGACTGAGTCTCTGTGCTAGGGACCCTATAGGAGAGACCTCTGCGTGAGTTTGCTCTAGTTAAGCCCAGAGAGCGTCGTTGAGAGAGCCTTTGTCCACGGAGAAGTGTTCCCTTCGGGTGGAACTGCCTGGGGAGACGACAGAAGCCTCGTCTCGCACTACGTATCGCACGAGAGTGTCTTGGGGTTAGCGTTAGAGGGATAGGATTAGCTGCTGCTTCAGAGGCGAACCTGTGACAAGTACGGTGAGTACAGAGTAGGATCAACACAACAATCTGCACGCACGACCGGCGGATTTGTTGGTCTCGCCAGCCTGCTAAAGATCCTGATATATATACACGCACACATAATCCGCATACTCTGCATATTCACGCACATATTCGCTAATCACCGCTCCATTAATCACTCTGCGTCCATCCACCATAAAAGCAAAAGAAGGTGCCTTGCATAGTGCCCAATAGTTGGGTGAAAGTGACGTATATTTAGGGTGCCTGAGTCACTCGTGGTGAGTGCTCGCGCACTGTTCATATTCCTGAATTTGAATAGTGCTGAATATTTTGAATAGTGACACGAATTTGAATAGTGTGTGCTGAATTTGAATAGTGCCATGAATAGTAACTCGAAATTTGAATTCCGAATATTCTGAGAGAGATTGGCACTATTCAAAATATTCGGCACTATTCAAATTCGGAATATGAACAGTGCGCGAGCACTCACCACGAGTGACTCAGGCACCCAAAATATACGTCGCTTTCACCCAACTATTGGGCACTATGCAAGGCACCTTCTTTTGCTTTTATGGTGGATGGATGCAGAGTGATTAATGGAGCGGTGCTAAGCGAATATGTGCGTGAATATGCAGAGTATGCGGATTATGCGTGCGTGTATATATATCAGGATCTTTAGCAGGCTGGCGAGACCAACAAATCCGCCGGTCGTGCGTGCAGATGGTTGTGTTGATCCTACTCGGTACTCACCGTACTTGTCACAGGTTCGCCTCTGAAGCAGCAGCTAATCCTATACCTCTAACGCTAACCCAAGACACTCTCGTGCGATACGTAGTGCGAGACGAGGCTTCTGCCGTCTCCCCAGGCAGTTCCACCAGAAGGGAACACTTCTCCGCGGCAAAGGCTCTCTCAACGCCACACTCTGGGCTTAACTAGAGCAAACTCACGCAGAGGTCTCTCCTATAGGGTCCCTAGTACAGAGACTCAGTCTATAAAGATGGTGCTACGGGGAAGTAGGGATAATCAAAGCTAAAACTGCTCCATTAAAGCAAACAAGCTTACATACGGTTTTCCCTTTCGGGAAACCCCAAGCACTTACACTGACCTCGGTGATTACCTTACAAGCTCAGGAAGTCCGACACCTTCCTTTATTCCTTAATTTACAATATAGTGGACTACTACTAGTGGAGTGGAGTGGAGGTGGTGATGGCGATGGCGATGTGTGAGTTGCCGGTGTGTGTTCTCTGATCGATTGATGCCTTCAATGCTGCGCCGGGCTTCTCCTTTTATAGGGCTGGTGGAGTCTTCTGGATCACCTTCACGCCTGACACTCATCGTCTTCAATTATATCACTTTACTGTTGCCTTGACAGCTGGACGGTGCAGCGTGCTGCAATAATTGTCCTGGCTACAGTAGAAGTACTGTTTATTCCTTTTGCGCTGTCCTCTGTCTCGCACTGTCTGCTCGTGACCTTCTGGAATGGTATTTGGTAGGGTCTTCCCGGCCCCAATAATTGATGTTGCAAAACATCAATTGAAGCACATCAATTGAAGCAAAATTTTATTCTATCATATTTTATATATCCCACGGCCGAATTGTTGATAATACCTTATCAACACGTAGGAGAATATATTTTGCTTTGATTTTAGTTTTCAATATTTCAATTATATCTTATTTTTTAGATGCTAATATTCTAGCTTTTGTCCATGACCACCAATATCCATCATATCATCATCTGATCCTGGTATATTCATTTTTAAGTCATAGTCTCTTTTGATATTCTCTTCATAATCTTTCTTTATAGATTCAATATTTCCATTTATTTCATGTCTTAACTCTTCCAGCACCTCTTCTTTTATTTCTTTCTTCAGTTGGGGAATTAGCAATTCAAGCTTTTCTTTGATTCTTTTCTCAATATTTTCATCATTTGATGCTTCTGAAACATTCTTCACAACATCTTTATATGTGGGTATTTTTGAAGGTCCATCTTCCTGGATATTTATTCCTGGCGAATTTATCTTCTTTTCACTTACTTTTTTATATTTTTGAATATACTCCTTTGCATCAGGTTCTATGAAATAATTTATTCCTAAAATATTTCTTGCATATGAGAGAGCTTGATCAATATCTAAATATTTTTTCCATGATATTCCCCCATCTTTCTCTTTTTCTATCTGTTGGGCTATAACAGATTCAAATGTCACATAAATTCCCGGTATTTTACCTCTATATATAACATATATAGGTCTTTTTTCAATATTGGTAGATGGTTCTTTAGGCTGTATTTTTCCATTGATCAAATGGAAATATTCTGCTAGACTATTTAGTATTGCCAGCATATAACCTTTATCTTCTCTCTTATTATTATATTGAAACCAAAAATTGTCCAATATGCATTCTTGTACTTCATCTAGGACAATATGGTCTCTAGGTTTGAATTTATATGTATTTGGGGGGAAAATTCTCAACTTATTGTCAGCTCCAAAACTGAATGATTCAAACCCATTAGGACTCAATCCTCTCTTCATTCCTGCAAAATAGTAGATCACGAAAATATATCAGGCAGAGTATTATCTTTTCCTTTAATATGCTCAAATATTACTTTATAACCATTTCCAGTAATAATATCTTCAAATAAAACCCATCTCCTAGTAGAACTTTTCTTACTATTAACTTTATTATAATATTTACATATAGCTTCACAGTCTGTCCTTACTGTAAATTCCTTAAATCCTAAATATAATCTAAAAGCATTTATTGCATTTATTACAGCTAAGACTTCTCTATCAGTATTATTTATTGCTCTTAACTTATATTTTCCTGAAGCATACCTACATATTTTTTCTTCTGTCTTTGGTGAATACTTATTTGGCTTTTGTTTTAATATAGCTCCCCATCCTATTTTGGAAGCATCTGTTTCTATTATAAAATAATAATCATCTAAAGGTAATTCTAAAGGTTTTAAGTTTTTAACTTTTTCCTTTATAACTCTTACTAATTTTATATCTTCTGAATTAAAATGTTTTTGCCCATTTTTTCTTAACTTTGCATATAAAGGGCCGGCTAATTTTGCTAAATTTTCAATATAATTTCTAGCATAATTAACTATTCCTAAAAACTGTTGCAAAGTTTTCTTATCATTCATAATATCCGGAAATTGCAATATTTTCTTTGCAATGTGTTCTTGCAGATAAATTTTTCCTTCTCCTATCTCATGACCTAAAAAATTTATTTTTGCCTTACATATTTCCATTTTCTTTTTAGAAAGTATTAACCCATGCTGCTCTACTTTTCTAAAGAATGTTTCTAGATGAGCAATATGTTCTTTATAAGTTTTTGAAAATATTAATAGATCATCAATGTAGACTAATATGAATTCTTGGTTTTCATTAAAAATATTTTGCATTTTTCTTTGGAATAACGCAGGAGCATTCTTTAACCCAAAAGGCATTACTAGCCATTCAAAATGTCCTTGAGGACATGTGAAAGCAGTCCATTCTATAGATTCTTCTGCCATTTTTACTTGCCAGAACCCAGCTTTTAAATCAAACTTTGAGAAATATTTACTTCCTTGTATCCTATTTATCCATTCTTGCTTATTTGGAATATTATACCCATCATCTATGGTGTTATCATTTAGTCTTTTGTAATTTATAACCATTCTTGACTTTCCTCTAGCTATTTCAGCATGATTTCTTACTATAAATGCAGCTGATCTATGAGGACTCCTACTTTCTCTTATGGCACCTAGTTTTAGTAGTTCTTCTATATGCATTTTAAATTCCTCTATATCCTTTGGTGTTGCTTCTATAGGACTTGTTTTAATTATATATTCAGGATTTATTATGTTTAATTTACATACTATTCCATTCTTCTCCCAATGCTTCAATGGTATTTCTCCAATTATTTGGATATCTTCTAATCTTTGTATAATTTTATCTATGTCTGTTTTAGATTTTATGTCTCTATACCAATTTGGTGATAATGATTTTAAACTAATACACTCTATGCATGAGTGTTCTACATGATATTCTTCTATATTTTCACCTAACTCTTCATCTATATAATTATCAATGATACTTTTCTCAAAATTTTGGAGTTCTTCATTATTATTAACTGAATTAGAATTTATAGTTTTTCTTACTTCTGTTATGTATGGAATATTATCTTGATGAGGAATAAATGTAATTCCTTGCTCATGTATTATTGTAGTTTGTAAAGAGAATTGCAAAAATCTTAATCCTAATATCATATCATCATTTATCATAGATAGGTCTCTTATTGTAATTTATCCAAAATGTATTTTGTATTATTTATTTGTATCTCAATGTTGTAAGCTAATTGATTATGAAGCTTTTCTATTCCTGACATATCAGTTGATATATCTGCTTTATCTTGGTCTATTGTATGAACTATCTCTGGACATCTTACAAAATATTTGTCATGAATAATATTTTTTGTGCAACCAGTATCTACTAATGCTAATATTTTATAAGTGATAGTAGGTGTCAATTTTATTTTGACTGGAATTCTTATTCCTACAATTTCTTTAAATGGTAGCCTAACTATATATTTGCTTCCAAAATTTACTATAGCATCTTTTAATTGTATAGCCTTATCCTCTTTTTTATTGATAGTCATTTGATCTTTTAATTCAATACTACCACTAGCATCTTCTTTGTTTTTATTTATTTCTTTAAGTTCTATCATGCTTCTTAATTCTTCTAATTCTGCTTCTAAATTATTTATTCTATTTTCTAAATTTCTAACTCTGCTTACTAAAATTTTATCTTGTGCTTCTAATTCTATCTCTTGTCTCCATTTTTGATTAGATATTTTTAAACATGCTGCACATGCTTGTTTTAAACATATACTACATGTAAATCTATTATCTTGACTAGGATAATATATGCAAAAAGCGCATCTTATATTATAATCACCTCTTCCTTTTATCCAATCATGTTCACAACCTCCTTGATCCATTAATTCAGTTTTAACTTCTTCATTTGTAGTTTTTATTTCTAAAGCTTCCATGGCATTTTCTAAGTTATGCCATTCTACATCATCTAGAGATTCTATATATTCTTTGTATTGTTGAGAATTATTTTCTTCTTCTTCACAATTTTCTGATAAGTTCATACCATTCATTTCACCTTGTTTTTCTTCAAATTTATGCTTATTATTATGTGATTGTATAATTTCATCAATTCTAATTTCTTTCTTATCTGATTGCTTTATTTCATCTTCTTGTTTCTTTTTTATAATGGGATTTTTGAACTTATTATCATTTAGTTCTTCCTTGAGCCTAGCTAGCTTTCTAATAAAATATACTTCTTTTTCTCGAATAGTAGTCCATTCACATAATATGGACGTGTTATATTCATTTGGTATTTTCTTTAACTTTTGTTCATAAAATTGTATCTGACTGACTATACTTTCCATATAAGTTCAAATATTGAAAAATATATACACCCAATTATTCGAATTTAAATCAACTACGGCTCTGATACCAAAATATTCACAGTATAATTCTCTCTCAGAATATTCGGAATTCAAATTTCAAGTTACTATTCACGGCACTATTCAAATTCAGCACACACTATTCAAATTCGTGACACTATTCAAAATATTCGGCATTATTCAAATTCAGGAATATGAACAGTGCGCGAGCACTCACCACGAGTGACTCAGGCACCCAAAATATACGTCGCTTTCACCCAACTATTGGGCACTATGCAAGGCACCTTCTTTTGCTTTTATGGTGGATGGATGCAGAGTGATTAATGGAGCGGTGATTAGCGAATATGTGCGTGAATATGCAGAGTATGCGGATTATGCGTGCGTGTATATATATCAGGATCTTTAGCAGGCTGGCGAGACCAACAAATCCGCCGGTCGTGCGTGCAGATGGTTGTGTTGATCCTACTCGGTACTCACCGTACTTGTCACAGGTTCGCCTCTGAAGCAGCAGCTAATCCTATCCCTCTAACGCTAACCCCAAGACACTCTCGTGCGATACGTAGTGCGAGACGAGGCTTCTGTCGTCTCCCCAGGTAGTTCCACCCAAAGGGAACACTTCTCCGCGGCAAAGGCTCTCTCAACGCCACACTCTGGGCTTAACTAGAGCAAACTCACGCAGAGGTCTCTCCTATAGGGTCCCTAGCACAGAGACTCAGTCTATAAAGATGGTGCTACGGGGAAGCAGGGATAATCAAAGCTAAAACTGCTCCATTAAAGCAAACAAACTTACATACGGTTTTCCCTTTCGGGAAACCCCAAGCACTTACACTGACCTCGGTGATTACCTTACAAGCTCAGGAAGTCCGACACCTTCCTTTATTCCTTAATTTACCATATAGTGGACTACTACTAGTGGAGTGGAGTGGAGGTGGTGATGGCGATGGCGATGTGTGAGTTGCCGGTGTGTGTTCTCTGATCGATTGATGCCTTCAATGCTGCGCCGGGCTTCTCCTTTTATAGGGCTGGTGGAGTCTTCTGGATCACCTTCACGCCTGACACTCATCGTCTTCAATTATATCACTTTACTGTTGCCTTGACAGCTGGACGGTGCAGCGTGCTACAATAATTGTCCTGGCTACAGTAGAAGTACTGTTTATTCCTTTTGTGCTGTCCTCTGTCTCGCACTGTCTGCTCGTGACCTTCTGGAATGGTATTTGGTAGGGTCACACACACTGTTTTGCTATAGTGCACCTGGGTGCATTCTTTATAGAGAATGCACCCACCCTTGTTGCAACTAGTTTTTGTCCAGTTGCAGCTGGGCTCATTCTGGTTGCAATTTGTTCACGTCGGGTTGCAACTAGGAGTCTAGTTGCAATTGGTTCGTGTCCAGTTGCAACGTAGTCAGATTCGTTGTAATTAGTTCCGTCGAGTTGCAATTAGTGTAGTGTCACAGTTGCAATCGGTTAGTCTCTTGGTTGCAATTGGTTCGTGCGTAATTGCAACTGGTTTGCGTCTAGTTGCAGCTCGGTTGGGTCTAGTTGCAATTGGTTCGCGTCGAGTTGCAATTGGTCCATCAAGTTGTAATTGGTTCGCGTCGAGTTGCAATTAGTCCGTCAAGTTGTAATTGGTTTAGCTGCGAAGTTGCAACCGCAGTGTCTGTGCATTTGATATATATATATATATATATATATATATAGGTCAACCCTATTCCATACCCAGGGTATTCCATATTCCATACCCAGGGTATGGAATATTATTCCATACCCCTGCCAGCCCACCCGTGCCCCGCGGCGCCGCTTAGTCCGCTTCGCTGGTCCCGTTTTTCACCACCGGTTTTCCTGGACGGATGGATGCACACATCCCGATTTTTTTCCCTTTCCGGACTCCACGTTTCGTTGACTCACGGTTCAATTTTTTTTCTTCCGGACTCCACGTTCTGACTCACGGGCGTAGATGCGTTTTTTCAGATGCGTGTTATGATAGTTTCTCAAATTTCCTTGTGGTCGGTTCCCAAAAAAAAGTCCTTGTGTTCGCTCTGATTTATATCAAATGTCTTTGTTGTAGTGCATTCACCAGAAGTTTAATAGAGGCAAATGAGTATTTGAGAAGATGTACAAGGCATGATTTCAGGACATAGATATCACTGCTCATCACTTGAACTACGTCTATCACAATTGGGTGCATTGAGTGCAGCCAATTCTCGAACCAATATGAGAGCAGCTAATTTGTTCAACATAAATTGGTCAACAAGGGAAGCATGTAGGTACAGCAACACAAATCTCGTTAGAATACATTATATTTTTGAACAATATTCATATGAAAAAGGACATGGAGCTGAACAAGCTCGTCAGGCAACTTGTTGACACTATTTTCTGATTGAAAAAATAATGCAGCACTTCAGCCCTCATCTCTACTGCTCGAGCCTGCAAAAACATACCAAACCAACATTAGATAAATTGGTGCAATTTTTAGACATGTATATGGAATAGTATTCAGTATACTGTGAGTCGATCAAATTATACCTTCTCAGGACATTACTAGTGTGATGGCAACCAAAATACCAGGACATGTAATTGAATCTTCTTAGGCAGCATATTAATTGAAGTGCCTTAGTTTAGAATCTTGACACTGAAACATTGGTCCAGCCAAACAAATGTGAGTTCCTCTCAGAAACAATTGTGAACCACAATCACATTTTAAGATATTGATACTGCAATGTTAACGTTCCTGAGTATATGATAAGGCATAAAAGATAAAATCTGGTGTCAAATAAGTGGCATAAAAGATAAACATGGTGTCAAATAAGTGAGGTAATTTTCTATAGGGAATAAAGATTAGTTTCAATGTCATATAAGGAATTCTTTCAATTAAGTTGGAATGTCATTGGGTAGCATCATTGACCAAGCCTAAACTGTTAAATGTTCCTTAGTGTGCATAATTTAATTACACCGTGAGGAATGCAAGGGAGATGACAGGTAGTACCAAAGCTCTGGTGGCATAAGTGAGCCATTCATTCTGGTAAAGTGGTAATCGAAAAAGATGTCCAGTGTGAGCTGATCATTGGCGTGCCAGCCGGTGATACATCAGAATATCCTTGACCTGAAAAGAAAATGACAATGCTACTATCAGAGAATCTGAGTCTTTACAGCTGAAAATTCTAAGGAGTCTTTGCAACTGAAAGTGCAATTACTAAAAAAGAATGTTTTTAATTCAGGTTGGTATACTCAATAGTAGACACCATATCTTTCACTGGGATCACCACAAAATAGTGCATAAAGAATAACAAAATATTAACAAAGTATCAAGAACCATAGTGCTAACTCCTTCCAACATCCCTACCATATGAACATTCTGAAAATCATATCTACTTGCACATCACGTAAATTAGTTGAAACTCCTGTGAGCATTCAGTCAAACAAATCAAGGGAATGGATGCTCCCTTGGATGAGCTGGTGCTGATCCTAGTGCCGCAGGAGGACCGCCATGTTCTACCCTTCAGAGAAGTTACTGCCGATGCATCAGGTTTCATGGCCATGAATCCGTGATGCTGTGGCTGCTGCCATGTAACCCGACAAGGACTGTCACACGGTACTCGAGTAAGACGAAACTGTAAATTCAATAGCATACAAGATCATTTAAGTTTTTGATTCAATTTGGACGCCCAACAGTTCCTAACTTCGTTTTACTCCCTTGGGAGCATTTCCTACAGCCAGAAAAATAGGAAACAAACATTGCAGCTTATAGCTATATCTAATTCTCAAGATGGTTGTTAAAAGGATTTTTATTCGAAAAGACAATAAAGACTGGACAGTGAATCTATAGTTTATTGTAATAATCTCATACCATTTGTAGCTAATTGAGTCATGAGCACATATTTCAAGAGTAAATTTAAGAAATACATCTACAGCTGGTCCAGGGGATGAAAGATTTGTTTGGATTGATATGAAATGACTCTGAAAAGCATATAGTCACTAATGGAAAGAAAAAAATTAGTGCAAGCTAATCCAAAAAAAATCAAGCCTTTATCCACCTACATCAACATATTCTACAATGACCACATATAATTCACAATTAAAAAAATAATTAACAAATCCTAAATCATTTGACAGGAGCATGGAGGGGCATTTTGTTCAGCACCCAGCATAACTGTGAGGCTCAAGGATGATTGAAATGTGACCTCCTCAAGCATGAAACCATGCCACCACCTACTCACCGTATTATTTTCTAAATGGCAAAACCAATTATTTTCTAAATGTTGGTCCACATCAATTGTATTAACAAAATGTGAACACAATGATTCTGCAAGAACCAATTCATCTAGTTATGGTCATGAAAGATCAGTACTTTGCAATTTGCATACCTTGATTTTACCAGAGAGTAAATAGCATTTTTATTTGGACTCAAAGTCTTTGACAACATTTTACAATGTCAATGTGGAACCACTACTAGAATGATGTAGGAGAACTAACACAGTAGAGAATGGGCGCCTAAAGCAGTTGCCTGAATTCTGAAGAATGATCTATCCCTTGAAGCAATGAAAGTCTACTGTCCTGTATTTCTTTTTTGAAGAAAATAAATTTGAGCAAACTGCACACATAAAACTAGTTTGAATAGGGCAGTCCAGACAAAATTGAAGCAGAAAATTTCCAGAACAGAGAGGGCAAATACTCCCTTTTTCCCACCACACCGCTGCTTCAGGTGTCAAACCTGTTAAGACAATCCCAAGCCTGCTAGGACGCTGTCTGCTTGCTAAAGTACTGCTGCTAGGGCGAGTAAAAAAAATTAAAAATAGGATAAAACATATCTGATCCTAGCCACCTCCTAAATCCCCCGATCACGAAATCCCAGAGGAGCATAACCTAATATTGGGAAAAAAACAAGCAGAAGCATCCAATTTTTGCTGCCTGGAACACCATCCATGAAGGACCCAGTGTTGGGAAGAGATAGCAATGCCTGGAGACTGAGGTTGAGGACGACTGTGAACGAACCAAACTGATAAGGAAAACGCTATTGCATTGTACAGATCTAATGAATTTAATGAATTAGCACGTAGATCTACGAAGACTGAATGACCAAATATGAATTGGAGGCTTACAGAAAGCGAGCAACGGGTCTGAGACAAATTCTAACAAAAGGATGTGCAAACATTTAATCTGAACAGATCAATAGAACGGAGACACAGGTGTGCGGCGTGCTGTGCGGCGAGGCGTTGGGGGTGGGGGGAGTCGGTGGAGGAGCTACCGCCGCAGGATACAAGTGCCTACGGGGAAGATGCAGCTGTGGGCCAGTCAGAGCAGGTGGCGAGCAGACGGGACGAACTGGGCGGCGCAGAAGCCGAAGAAGATGGGTCCTGGAAGGCGACGGAGGTGGCGACGGAGGAGCGGTAAAGGCGAGGCGGCGGCGGGAGGGGGGGGGGGGGGGGGGATGGAGCAGAGTGGAGAAGGGTGCAGCGGCGGCTGGGATGGAGGAGAGCGGACGCGGCGGATTGGATGCGGGCGGTGGCACGATAGCTTGCGGGGTGGAAGAGACCCGCTCACCGGATGTCTCATTTGAAGTAACCTCCTCCTTCCTGCTCGGGGCATCTCTGCACTCCCCTCTAGGACACCCCTCACAACGGCGACGGCGACCGGAACCGCCCCACCGTGGCGCTCCGGACTCCGGCAGCGGCCGGATCCGGTGCCACGGGGGAGGAGCAGGACTGCAGGGGGAACAGCAAGGTGACGAAGAGCCACAGAGGAGATGGATCCCTGGGCCGTGAAACGCCAGCGTGGTTGTCGTCGCGGGTCCAGAGAAGGGGAAGCAGTAGCCGCTGCCGCCGCCGCTGGCGGCAATGGCGTCCAAATCGGAGACCGTCGCCGACGGTGTCTAGAGCTTGGAGTCAGGATGCGGATGTAAAGGGGAGCTGCGGGCTGGGAGCGGCAGCGACTGGCAACTGAGATCGGGACGCGTGGGCGGCGGCGGCGGTGGTGGAACGGAGGCGCAGCGTGGGCGGCGGCACTGGGAAAGGGGTCCGACTCGAGGGAAACTGACGCAGGACGTGGGAGGACCGAGGAAGAAAAACCAAATAAACCCCAAAAAACCGGACTGGGTGCGGGAACCGGACTGGTTGCGGGAGAGCAGGTTGCGTGTGTCGGTGGGGTGTGGGGGGTGGTGGTGGTTTGCGAAGGTGGCTAGGGTATGGAATAGTTATTTCATACCTAGAGTAGAGAATATAAATACCCTATATATATACATACACATATAGACACACATTATATGTTTCTTGATTGTGCAATCTGTATCCAAAACATTTGGTCCTACTAAATGACCAGGCCAACAGACATACCGGCTACATATGTTCGGGAGGTGCTCATGATGCAAGGCGGTGAAGGAGGAAGCAGCAGCAACCCGCAGTCGCCGGCTCACAACGACACCAACAGCAACACGTTCATTCTGGACTCCGGTGCGAATGTCCATGCCACAGGCAACTGTGACCACTTCACTCACCAGAACCCCATACCGCCACCGGGCATCGCCGTTCGAGTTGCTAACGATGCATCACTAACGGTTGTTGGGTGCGGCACCGTCCGACGTGACAACATCACGCTCCACGGTGTCCTGCTCATAGCGGGGCTGTTCAAAAACATTGTGTCTGTGTCGAAGCTCAACGAAGTGGGCTACAACGTCGAGTTCACCCGCACCAGCTGCTTCATCCGGGATGCCGGAACCGGCGAACTCGTTGGCGGAGGAAGGGGTGTCGATGGGCTGTTTGAGCTGGATTTCCTGCAGGCCCCTCGCGTTTGACTTGCGACAAAGCTCAGGAATGAATTGAAGGTGGTGTATGTTTGAGTATAAGTGGCCGCTGTTGGTTCGTAAATAAAATGTATCTTCCTCGCTCAGACTGATTTATGCACCATGCCTATATATGTATCATGGCTATGATGTTTGATTGGGTTAATTTCCTCCCACAGCTGAGCTTCTGATTGCATTGTTAGCACAAACCCCAACATTATTTGTGTACCAGCTCCTGTATTGCCCATTTGGAGAGTCTGTCTATATATGATACACACGTATTAAGGTTTGCCAATAAATAGGTCAAGCTTATGATTAAAGTATTTTCTTCCATGTGGGATGATGGAAGATTATGATTAAATATGTCAAGATTTAGATTAAAGTATTAAGTTTGCCAATAAATATGTTAAGATTATGATTAAATATGTCAGATGTTTCCTTTCATATTCAAATTTTGTCGATTACAAAGAAAAGACATCCCTTCAGAGGCAACTATAGATGGGAAGCAAGCAATGTGCGTGCGTGGTTATCTTTGAAACATAATTTGTCCATTTTTTAGTTGCATGACTGATAAAAATTGTATCATTTGTGCAAATTGTACTTATTGTGTATGCCTAAGTAAATTGCTGAATTACTTGATATTCTGCCAAAGAAGAAATTAGAAAAACTAAAAAACCTATAGGTTGGCGCCAAAGTTTCCACCCAAAAAAACAAAATAAAATATTTATTTTCTTTGTTTATTTACTTTGAATTTAATAGGAGAACTCCCAATATATACTCTGTTTTTTCTAGAGAAGATAAATGATGATGTCATGGTTGGGTTTAAACTTTTCACAGCATTGTTTTTTGAAAGGTTCTTCTAGCATCTGATTCCAAATCCTATAGCTCTCTTTAAGATTTCTTCATGATTTTGATGTGAGATTAAGAGACCTTTTTCAACTTTTAGTCATACATTTTGAAGTAACCGGAGAGGGCTCTCCATGTATTACTAAAAGTTACTTTCTCGTGTGTGCTTCTTTCTGTTGAAGGAAGTAACTTAATGTCTCAGGAAGTAACTTGGGAGGGCTCTCCATTTAAGACTAAATGGAGAGGCCTCTCCGTATAGTCACCTCCTTCTACAAATTGAGCCAACCCATATGGGTGGGTGATAACATCTGGATTATTCCATACTAAAGTTTACTTAAAGAATATCCTTCCTTGAAAATTAGAGCAGAGAGTAGTTTGAAACAGTCCATGTTTCATTTTTTTATTATTGTAATTTCGAGTAAATGGATTCTTGTTCCAGCTCCTGCAGACCTGCACAATGTTTGGAACACACAACCTGTCTTTGTCAGCAAGCATGGCACCTGGCAAACGCCTTGCCAACTTCGCCTCAGAAGATTGGCTTGTGCCGTGCTGCCAGGCAAGCCATTAGCCATTCAATGATTTTGGGTCTCAGAAGAACATTGTTGATATTCCAACGGACTGAGATGGAAAACCTTGAAACTCTCAGGACGGAACGTGGTAATAATGTAGCTGCAAGGGTAGTCCGGTAAATGCCTTCGTTTTCTTGTTCGCCGTCGCTGTCCTGTACTCTGGTTTCTCAGAGGACGGCAAGGAGCATCTGCGCTGCTGCCTATGTTTATCTCACCCCGATCCCTGTCCATGTCTTCTCTCCCGGCATCCCATTGGTCTCACTCTCCCGGCAGAAAGAGGCCATGGCCATGGAACTAATGCCAGCACCCTGTGGAGCCCCTGGAGCCCCCTGGAGAGAACAGCTCGGCTTGCTTCTAGAACGGTATGATGCCTCTCTCCCCTTTCTGATTTTCGGGAGCTTTATTGCCATGTCGATCCATGTCTCTACCTACACTGATCATGATTCATGTAATATATACTGGGAAATTTTAGAGTGCTTATAATTAATGTAAGTCATCCATTCATTGGGTGAAATTTAACGGTGGTGGTACCAAGTAGTACTAATTTGGTGGATCCGGCCGGTACTCAGTACTAATTATGTACAAGATACTACCAGGTACTATGTGGTACTATCTAATTAAATTAGCTGGTGGAAAAAATATGAGTACTACCTTGTATGTATATATTTTGCCCTGTTAGTTACGCACCCAACAGGCAAGAATTTTGACTGGGCTGGAATTCCAATGGCTGCAGACTGATCCGTGAGTTTCTTGACTCCGATGTCTTTGGTATACCGATAATTTCAAAGCCCCCGAGACGTATCCATCGACATTCCTGTGAGGGCTCGGTGATTTTGGTTAAACCTTCGTCCAAAAGTGGAGGTCTGCATCAGGACGATGAATGGCCCTCAGAGGGCCCGAAATTCACGATGGCACCCTTATGGCATGGAGGCTTCGACATCAACATTGGCTCCCATATCATACGCTTGCCCAAACATCTCAGGTTATTCTCTCCCATTCTGTGCATTCCCTGACAATGTTGGTATTCTTTTAGTGTACTCATTTTCGTCACCATCTCAACTTATTGCACCAAGTACTGAAGATGATTTCGTTTCTCCCCTATGTTCTTTACTAGCGTACAGAACCCGCTCGTGCAGATGGTGCTGTCTGCTGCCTACCATGTGTACGGGAGTGTTTCCGGAGGATCTGTTCAGGATGGGAGCATGTTCCGCTGCCCGAAAGCGATTGTGCCGAAATGCGTCCTCGACATGGTTAACGGATCACGTTCCTCTGCAAAGGGACGACAGGCATCTGCAGTGTCTGCCAAGAGGGAACTAGACAAAGGAGCTCGTGGTAGTGTCTCCTGTGAAGGGGCTCATGACCAGAAGATCTCCAAGCTAAGCAAGACGGATGATGGAGCTCCTGGTTCAGAGCGTGATAAAACTGACTGGCGGCTGCAGCAGCAGCAGCAGGACACGCTCACTGGAGGGCATCATGTTGCTCCTATCAACCTGGGGGAAAATTCAGCTGATTCAGGTGGTGTGATCTGTGAGACTGGCTGCAAGATCATCAGTGGTTTGGCTGAAGCAGAATTTCTGAATGAACGACAACACTTTCCGAAGGACGACTCAGAACACAGGCAGCAGCATGGCAACGGCGTTTGGGCGAATAGCACTACCCAAGAGAAGAGGGCAGGTCACCATGGAGAACAAAATGATCACAGGTTCTTCTCTTTACATACATTCCTTCTAACAACTTGTAGGGTTTTTTCTCGTTCCTTCTTCCCCTCTCTCGACAGCTACAGTAGAGTAGGGCGACAGGAGCGGCGAAATCGTCTCCGGGGTCGATTCCGTCGGCTCCTTTTCTTCTCCGGCAGCCCCTCTGGCGCCGGAGAAGAGGGGGAGCTGCGAATCGACCGCCGGCTGTGCATACTACCTAGGTAGAAGTAGATCTAGGGTAGGTTAGGTTTGGCCCATGGCGACAGGGTCGCATGGGGTCTTTTGTTCCTCGGCGGCGGCGGCGGTCCGGCTAGCGACGAGGAGGTCCTTCCTCCGTCGGAGCTTCAGCGTGGATTCGAGCACTGCTGTCTGGAGGTTTGCGGTGCTGGCGGTGATGCTTTGGCGCTGCCAAATAAAGTTCCTCCAGATCTTCGTTGTCCTTGATGGCGGAGCCGGTTTCGGCATCAGCATCTTCTTCGGCGACGACTCTGGGAGGTTTGTGTTGGTCCTCCTCTTTGCGTTGGGGATGGATCTTTCGTGCTCCCCCGTGAGCTTTTCTTTCCTGGTCGGGGACTTCGTCGCCGGCTGTGGAAACTCTGGTGGGCTGCTGATTCTGGTCGGAGGAGGTGGCGCCACCCTTGGCTCTGGCGATTCGTTGCTGGGGCTTGCTCTTCCTCTTCCCCCGACGGTGAGTTCGCCGATGTCCTTTCAGCGGCTCAAATCCATCTCGACAGGTGGTCTGGGATGGTGGATCTTGCGGCTTTTCCATGTTGTGGTTGCTACCGGCGGAGGATTTGGAAGTGGATGCTTCGATTTTCGTCCTGCTTCAGGCGGATCGGAGCTCAGTCTGACGAACAGGGATCCTGAACTGAGGAAGACGAACAGGAGCTCTTTGGACTCCTTTGTAATTTTCTTTTCTTTCAGGGTCCTGTTTGTAAAATGGGGGTTGTACTGTTCTTCGGTTTAATATATCTTCCCCTTCGCAAAAAAAAAAACATACATTCCTTCTGATGATAATTTTGAGTCCTTTTTTCCATTAACATCTGAAGTGCCATGGTCTAGACATTGACCTGCAAGCCCTGAATCTGATATTGTTCAACTAAAATACAAGAAAAAGAAAATTACCTGTGGAATTATATATCTACCAATAACCTCATTATGCCGAATTCAGAACTCTCAGCTGATAAATTTAACCAGCCACAAATATATGTAGGTTTACCTATCAGTTTTTTTGAACAAAATAATTTGAAATGTATTGTTAACTAATTATAGGTTGGAAGTGTGAAATATATTTGTCATCAACTTGTTGAACCACATATAGGTTTATCATCATAAGTATCATGCTTTGCATGCGCTCTGCGGAACCCAAATTTGAGTGTTCCACTAAATACATAGAAAAGAAAATTAGAGAGTAACTGTATGTCTGCTACAGGTAGTACATTTAAAATATATGTAGTTGACATACATCATTTTGAACTTTTGAAGCAATAATTTCAAATAAATGCATTTAACAACTTAGGGTGGTAATATAAATGTGGTATGCATAAAACTATAAAACTTCAAGCTTCACGGCTGTTGCATTTAGTTGAAACATGACCTTAATTTGTTTGTTTATTTATTTTTTAGAATCGGGGAGATGACCTTAATTTATTGAAAATGGCATCATTCATTTCTTACTTGAGCCAGCGATTCTTTCATGTTAACAAAATTGTAGAGGTACTACCTCCATCCAAGAATATAGCTGTGTTAGATTTGTCCTAAGTTAAAAATGTTTAACTTTGACTATGAATAGCAAAAGAATCATAAATTGACAACACATAATCTATGTTATTCATCCTGGTATAATACGTAACTTTTTAGAGATATTATTGTTGGTTAAAGTTAAAAATATATGACTTAGGACAAACCTAAACGTTGCTATATTAATTCTAGGACAAATGGAGTAGGTAATTTAAGAAAAATACATATATCAATACTTTAGGATATTCTTATACACTGTAAGATGGATACAAATAATTAAGATGTAGGCTAGAGTGTTTCTTTGTGTTTATTTAACTAATTGCGAGTTGCAAGTTCCATAATTCAAATTTGGATGGTTACTTCATTTTCTTAATAAATAACATAGGTGGGTAACTAGATTAGTCTTCAGGTAGTTTATTTTTTGTAATGGCTAAGGTAGGTAATTCATGACGTGTATGAACAATCGTCCTGTTGTAGCTGAAATGGTACATCATCATCATATCCCATGATATCATCACTAGGCTAATGAGGACAACCATCGGAACGATAGGGGTGCACGGGTACAACTCTAATACCAGATGTTACGAACCCGCAAGGTGGCTGTACGCTACAGTACCACGGTGCTACGGTGCCCACGGGACTGTTCAGGCGGAGGGGCTGAGAGGGAGAGCGGTTAGGGCTGCAGGGGCGCGGGGAATGCCGGCCGCGGGGCTTCGCCCATGGCCGGCAAGAGAGAAAGATTTTTCCTTCTAATCTCTTGCTTGAGTTAATTGATACATCTCCTCTCATTAAATAGAGTGGCTTACTTAACTCTTAAGAAAGACCTAATGTTATCCCTAAACCTAACCCTAATGGGTCTGCTGAGCCGACCCATTAGAGCTCTGACAGAAACCAATATTATTTAATGTACCAAATTCTGCTTTACATATTTTTATAACGAAAGATTTGGTATAGTTGGTTAAATTTGTAGAAAGCATAATAATTCTCATAACAATTATTGCCGATGATGAAATACATGCATCAGATTGATAATCTGATGTTTTTGTTATTTTACGATAGTTCTAGTACATCTCATGAATACTAATGTGTTGGCTTATAAAGGTGTACCTAATCAGCAGCATTAACATAACATAAAATGAATGAATAAGTTATATCACGATAACACTTGTTAAGCTGTCAAATAAAGTGAATAGGAAAAAATGTACAGTACCCCCCCCCCCCCCCCCTAAATGAAGAAGAGGAGATGAAGAAAGGAAAAAACAGGAAGAATAAAGAGGAAAAAGTGGAGATTGGGAAAGAAGGACTCAGTCCGTCCCTAGATTTTGATCTTTCCTCCGTCACTGATGTCCCTGGTTTACAGAGTTTATTAAATGTTAAGGTAGACCGTTCGAGAATTGAATGGGGTAACCAACACTTCTATAAGATTTTATTATGGGGGAATAGTAATCCACACTTTTTCCAGTAGATTATCTGTCTATATATTTGAATGGCTGACGATTTCTCGCATTTGTTTCCCCGTGTCACTCACTCACTCTTGCCATAATACTGTTCTCAGTGGATGCTGCGGCGGTGCCTACGTCGTCACCGCGGAGGACGCCATCAGCATCGCCCTAAAAAACAATGACCCAGCCACGCCCTGCTGGCTCATCGCTTCCGCTGTTCCCCACCACGCGACGGGGAACCGTGACCTCCTATCAGGATTCGCACCCGTTCAGGGTGACCTCTTCGTCAAGACGGGCGACGCCGGGGCAGCGCCCATGCGTGTCGTCGGCACCGGCAACGTGGTCACCGACACCGTGGTGCTCGCTGACGTGTGGTACGTCCCGGGGCTCGTAGCTAACCTTGTAAGGAATCGGATGCCTGTAGCCTAAGAGGGAGAGAGGGTGAATTAGGCAATCTTAAAACCTTAACTTATGGCTTCACTACTTTTGCATAAAGATAAACTAGAACATACTATCTAGATGTGCAACTAGGGTTGTTCTAGTGTGAAACTCCCATCCCAAAACAAGGTTTGCAACCTATAGCCAATCCTAGCATGATACTACTCTAGGAAAGTGAAGGCAAGCAAAGATTGCAATAGAGTAAATGCGGAAACGTAAAGGGGATGAGAGGAAACAAACTCTTGACACGCGATTTATCCCGTGGTATCGGTAGGCACTAAACCACCCCTAGTCCACGTTGTTGAAGCACTCATACAAGAGTATTGCTTCCCGGTCACCAAGTCTCTCCCAAGAGCACCACTTGACTCGCCACAAAGGCTCGCCACTTAGGCACTCGCCAAGCTCCCTTGGTCACCTTGATGTCACCTCCACTAAGGAGCTTCTCCACCAAGGAAGGGGGTCTCCACATCCCCCGCACAAAGTGTCCTTGCCACTCCACACCAAGCCGGAGGGTCGATGACGATTGCCGGTGAGCAACTTCGGCCCCAAGGCTTCCGGCGAACCTTGTACACCTTGATTCACTCAAGAATCACCTCACAAGGTTGGTACAACCTTGCACTCACTCAGCTCTAAGCTAACCCTAGCACTAAGCACATATACTAAGCATAAGCAAGTTTAAGGATGAGCAATTAAGCACTTGGATGGATTGGATATGATCTTCTAGGTGTCTTGCACTCCTCTGTACTTCCACACAATCCAGCAATCTCAAATGGGTGAGTGGAGGGGGTATAAATAGCCCAAGACACTCAGCTAGTCGTTGGCTAACGGCCACTGAAAAAGGTAGCGTCGGATGAACCGATGCTATGATTTTCCACGGCGTCGGTTCATCCGGTGCCCTCCACGTCACTTAGCTGTTGCAGCTTTGCTGACACAACTATTCCGACGCTATACACCGACGGTGCGTCGGTTCATCCGGTGCTGAAGATCTCGCGGTCAAAACGTCTCTGTATGCTGCTTCGTGACCGGCGGATAGACCGATGCTTCCACTTGACCAAGGTGTCGGTTCATCCGGTGCTGAAGAGGCTGTCTTGGCGCGTCTCTGTCTTGATTCAAACTGAGCGTCGGATAGACCGACGGTGTCCTCTCTCAGACCGTCGGATCATCCGGTGCTACTGTCTTCGCTGCTCCTCCTCTGCAATTCATCCGGCGCATCTAGAAACTGGACCGTCGGATCATCCGACGGTGTCATCTTCATTTTGCCTGCTGCGCAGTGTACCAAGTACACCGATGCTTGCACCGATGGTACCGTCGGTTCATCCGACGGTGTCAATTTCCTTCCTTTTCTTCCTCGGTTTTGATCATTTTGGCATGTGGTATTTTTGCATCCTTGGGACCTAGAAATGTCTACAAAGACATGCTAAACAATATGGTTAGTCCCATTGATCATGTTGTCATGAATCACCAAAATCATACTCGAACTAATGGCATATGAGGCCATGTTCGCTACAATCTCCCCCTTTTTGGTGATTTATGACAACACAACCAAAGCAAGCATAAATTTGCAAAAATTGACAAAATTAGAACTA
Organism: Cenchrus fungigraminus; assembly: GCA_036936925.1. Lineage (NCBI taxonomy): Eukaryota > Viridiplantae > Streptophyta > Magnoliopsida > Poales > Poaceae > Cenchrus > Cenchrus fungigraminus. The sequence continues at coordinate 13,148,384 of CM072768.1, read as the reverse complement.
CTTACACTTGCTTGGATGGTTACCATCATCCAAACTCCCCCTAGATCAAACTTCCCCCTTTTTGATCTTCTCTTCCTATGTTCACACATAGCTTGTCTCTTCCCACTTTGGAAACACTAGCTTGCTTTGGTCCCACATTCTCCCCCTTTGGAATAAAATCTCCAAAAAAGGTCCCAAAACAAAATGTCTCCAATGAAATTTAGCAAGTCCTAGCAAACATAGCTCAAAGAGAAATGTTAAATACAAGGGAGAAAGCCGCATGAACCATGATCCATATGTATGATATCCATGAAGATACCACATGTGCGAATAACTAAGGTGGATCACAAGCTCATGAGACTAGCATGATACAACCTAAGCTCCCCCTAAGTGTGTGCACAATATGATAGTGTGAAAATCAAGTGCACAACTACAAACTTGTAAGGCAAGAAAGCTTAGATCATATCATGCAAGGATGTAGCTTAAAGGACAAGAGATAAGACAAATGTGTTCTTGTTACATTACCACTTGTAGATATCACTTGTTGTCTTTTGATCATTGCATACCTCCGGGGGATGATCCTCTCTACCTTGTTGGCACCACATTGAGATGAGCCACTTGGAAATGATATCACTAGAGAGTGACACCACAAGGATTAGGAATGTATGAGTTCATTGCCTTTGAACTTATATAGAAACATAAGCTCGCAAGGACATGACTCAATAGCATGAAGCTCATATTGCTATGTTCACTCTTTTAGAGATGTTAGATCACATTGAGAGTGAAATAGCATTCTCTTAGAAAGAAGCACCGCACCGGAACGCGTCGCCAAGGGACTACATAAGATAAGTTTGAAACAATGTTAGTCCCATAACCAAACCATAGGATGAGCTCCCCCTAAATGTGTGCATTTAGTGTTTGAATCATCAACCAAATGTATGCACATTGTTTATGACAACAAAAGGGAAGCTAACCCTATAGCTTGCTCATGATGCAAAGAGATATATATGAAAACATGCACCATGAAAGAACAAGTGTAGCTTTTCTACACACTAAACAAACCATGTAGGTTGCTCATGGGTTATCACATGACACAAGCAACCTACCATATGTAAACAACTAGGCAAAGCAACAAATGCAAACCTAGACAAGGCAATGGAGCTCCAATGATACATGAGATAAGTTCTAATTTCCATTACCTCAACCGGAGATCTTGGGCAACACATGTCCAACTAGCAAGCTTGGCTTCTTGGCTTGAATCTTCACATCTTGTTTGTGCCAAGCCTCCCAAGTCCCCACACTCATGGCCTTCAAGTGGCCTTTGGAACCCAAACCATTTGAGACCCCTTCATGTTGGTGATGACTTCCGTGGGCACCCAAATGGGTTGGTTCCAACCCCGCTCCTCCTTCATCTTCCTAACCTTGTGTGCAACCACCTTGTCATTAGCCTTCTTCTTGATGACGTAGGTGTTGCTCTTGGTCTTGTTCTTGCGGTTGGGCTTGGTGTAGATGAGGGAGCTCTTGATGGTGGGGTTCAACTTCTTCTTTGCGCCCTTGTCCATCTTCTTGACAAATTGAGGGCATTTGTAGAACTTGTGCCCTTCTCCATGACACTTGTAGCAAATCACGGTTGAATCCTTCTCAAGCTTCTTCACCATGTGATCACGGTTATCTTGAGAAGGTTGGACTTTGCTCTTCATGTCTTGAGAGATGTCCACTTGTTCCTCATTGTTCTTGCCCTTGCCTATCAAACTTACCAACCTCTCTCGGAGCCATTTCACTTCTTGCTTAAGCTCATCATTCTTCTTGCCTATGAGGGAATCACATGTTTCTACAACAACATTCTCATTGCAAGATGGTGAGCAAGATTCATCAATTAAATCAATGCAAGAAGTTGAAACATCTACCTTGGAGATAGGAATTGCACAAGGGATAGATGATTCATCAAGCTCAAAGGAATCACTTGTTTTAGTCTTATTGCTCTCAAGCTTAGATTTTAGCTCATCACACTCCTTGCAAAGCAATTTGAATTTGCACAACAAATGTTCATAATTTGTAGCAAGGGTTGCACTAAGATCATTGAGAGCATTGAGTTCTTTAATTTCATTAGCTTGTTTCTTAAGTATTCCTTTTTGCTCAAGGACTAGCTCAACAAGATCATCGAGAGAGGTGGTGTCAGATTCGTCATCACTTACATTGCTCTCCATACCTTTGGCCATAAGGCACATGTGTAGTGATGATGAAGGACCTTGCATGAAGCGGGTGGTGTTCTTTCTTGATTCATCACTTGAGCTAGAGGAACTTGATTCTCCACCACTTGTCCACTCACGGACAACAACATTTGCTTCTTGCTTTGGTCTCCTCTCCTTGACCACCTTCTTCTTGGGCTTGTGCTCGATCTTGGTGAACTTGATGTGTTGATGATGACGCCCTTCTCTCAAGTGGATGTTGTAGCCGTACATGTTGACTTTCTTCACATACTTGAAGATCTTCTTCATGTACTCGGCCACCATGGATTCAACCTCTTCATCACTTGAGGAATCTTCATCGTCACCATCATCACCATCATCTTCGCTTGAGCTTCCATGACTAGCCATTTGTAACACCCCAGGTGTTTATTAAAGATAAATACCTCAATTAGTTGTGTTAATCAGGTTTAATTAGCTCCTAAGCATGTTTGACATGATCTTGACCACTTTTGCACAAAAGACCTTGGTCAAAGTTCTAATTCCCGGTCAAACCCCTATAGAGTCCCAAAGGCTGAAATGGTTTTCTTGCGCGTTCTCCAAAGAGTTCTATAGAAGTTCAAAAACGGTCAATATAAAAGTTCTTCGTTATTTCCGGGGGCACATTTCTCATAATTGGCGGACATTCCAATTTTGAGTGCAAAGCCGCTTAAATTTGAGTTGAAGCTGCTGCGCACAGTAATTTCAGGGCCGAGTTTTTGCTGTACTTCAATGCGTTTTTGCCACAAATCCGTTGATCCAAACATATGTCGCCCTTTGCGAAAGTTGTAGGTCTATAGCTCCTCTGCAACTTCTAGTTTTGGATATTTTCAAGTTAGTTGTCACTTTTTCGAGTTTTGCTTTTGCAAAGACGCTTAAGTGGAAAAAAAATGAGGCACATGACGCCGTCGCCGCGCCCCGCGCGTCGTGCGCGCGCTCCGGCCGCGCCGGCCACGTGGCGTTCTCGTGATGTCCCGGCGTACGGACGCCTCGACGCCTTCGCTATGGACCCGCTCATGCGCTGTGGACCCTCCGCCTCACTCATTGCCGTGCGCCGCGCCTAGGGCGACAGTGCGGCCTGGCCGCGGGCCCTGGCGGCCACGCGCTGGCGAGGGCGACGCCGCAGGCTGCGCGCCGTGCATGCAGGCCGCCACATGGCCGAGCCGCGCGTCAGGTCTTGCGCGTCGACCTCGCTCCCGTCACGCGCGTAGTCGTTCCTTTTTAAAGCGAAATCGAGCCGGCGCCATTCCTTTTGCCCGAGCTCCGAACAGAGCAGTCCGCCGCCGCTGTCCATTGGCACCGCCACCGAACTCACCTCCCTGCACCCGCCCAGCGCCGCCTGGCCGCTCCCACACCTTTCCCAAGCCTTCGGGCAGCTGCTCCGAGCCACCCCGCCGCCGCATTGCACCGCCGTCGGCCGGTGCGCAAGCTCCGGCGGAAGCCATCCCAGAGCGCTGCCGGGAAGCTCGCCGGCGCCGTCTCCGGCCGGGCCGGCCGCCCAGTCCACTCTAGGTGAACCCCCTAGGGCCCGCCGACCGCTCCCCCGCGCGCCTCCGCCCCTGTTTCGGCCGCCGGCGGTAGCCCCTGCGCTGGTGAGGGCGGATTTGTGACGATTGAAATCTTGTGAGGGTGGTTTGTGTAAACTAGGGACCTCTTTGTAATTCTGAAGATTCAGACAAGGGTCCCTGTGCAAAGTGGTTTTAGGGTTTTCAGCTGTACCTTCAAAAATCCCTAGAAAATCGTAGAAAAATCGGAAAAATGCAAATCTAATTTTGTTGGGTTCCTGGTTAAGAAACCTACCTTTTCTAGAAAGAATGTATGGGGTTTTTCTGTGTAGATTTTGAATGAAAATTCAAACTCAGTTTGATGTGTTTTTAGTGTAGTTTAAAATATACACATGCTATGGACTTGAATTTGGATATGTTGCTATTTATGGCATGTCTAGATCTGTGACCAAAGTTGGCATGATTTTGATCTGTAGATTTTCAGTTATGATTTATGTAAGCTTTATGCTAGATTAAGCATGATGCTTTTTATAGCCCCTTCAGTAAACTTTTCTTTAAGCACAAGTGCACCCTAGGGCTTTGTCTTGATGAATAGTACCTCTGGTAGAATGGATGTGATTTTAGGATGTGCTTTGGTTTATGTTTTGGATTTAATCTTGTGTAGGAGTTTAAATTCAAAATTTCAAAAATAATTTGGATCTGCACCTATGCCTTGGTCAGATGTTTAGATTTGACATACTTGGCTTGTAGTAGAAAGTTGAGACCAAAAAGATTAATAAATCTTTTTGTAAGATTTATTTGTGTTATGCTAGGCTGAAATTTATCTTTTGCATATAAATTAATATATAAATGATCTTAACCTAAATTTTGGTTTGTATGCTTAAAATAGACATATGTTGCTGTGTGCAAAAGCTTAGGCTCATTTGAGGTGTTTTTGATTTAATATGGATTTATGTTTGTAAGGCTTGTTTTAAGTATTTAAATAAAGAAAGGGCAATTAAGGTGTTAAATTGTGAAAGCATGTCATGTTTCTGTTTTTGAATTTTCAACACACCTCCTTGCTGTTTAGTGAAGTTAAGTAATTTAATTTGCTTAGATATGTACGCAGTCGCCATCAAAATGGTGATTTAACCTTTCCAAAACCCCTTAGTGCTTATGTAGGTTTGGTGTGGTATGTTTCGCTTGTCAAGGTGAATGTGGTCACCTTTTAATCACATGTTTATGCTTGTAGTGTCTCTAAATTTTCAGATTGATTGCTTGTCAATTTTAAGTTGCTAATTCAACTTTGCATTGCATATCGTGTAGATTTAATTGAAGGGCTTTGTACACTAACTCAAGCAAGGGTTGAAGAGCAAGGACAAGTAGTTGAGTGGGATTTAGTATTAACTGATTTTAGTGACCAAGACCTGGACCAAAGTCCAGAAGAGCCCAAGGCTAGTGCTGAAGTAGAAGAAGGCAAGCACCGGATGCATATAAACTTTTTGATAAAATCTTACTCTACCTTTACTTTTCAGTACTTATGCTTTACTTTGTGCATTTAAGTTTCAGGAGTTGATTTGAAACCTAGATGCATGATCCTTAGGACTCCTATGCTCTTTTACTAGTATGTTAGGAACGCTAGTGCCATGCTTTAAGGACACGGTACAAGTCGAGTAATGACTCATTGCTCGCGAGATATAGGATGCTTATGTTGGAATCATATGTTGGATAAATTGACTCGCTCATGTGGTAAGAGCAATGGGTTCGGTCTCGACCGAGTAACATGGTGCTGGTCTAAGCTATTGAACGTACCAAGTGCTTGTCGGGAATGGGACCGGTAAGCCTAGTACCTAATGAACCAGTGCGGGGACTTTATCGTTACTACTCTTGAGATGTTTCTCTCGGTTTGATTCCGGTAGTGCAAGTGTGATCCTGGACGTGCCGAGTAAGGGCGTTCCAGTAACCTTGTACTTAAGACTGTTGTGCCTGTCCCTAATCTGGGGAATGACGGGAACCGCCTGGTTGGGGTAGACCCTGCACTTAGTCTACCTTCTTCCGTGTATCTTGGGTTTACCTTGCAAGGATATAAATCGATCTATCGTCGGTCACTCGCCGTTATCTGAGTCGGCTTGACCACTGGATACCCCATGTTTATTTATGGAACATTTTGGATTAATATTGTTGGATGATTAATCTTGTTTGTACAACCATGCTTGTTTAGATAGGTGCTTATCTAGAATGGTTAACATACTAGAATTGAACTAAAATTTGAAAGTAAGGATCAATGCTTAGTTGCTTTTGGCAAAACAAACCCACCAGCCAAAAAGCCTTGCATGTCTAGCTGTGTCTTTTATTTTGACGGGTAAGTCTTGCTGAGTATTAGTATACTCAGCCTTGCTTGTTTTGTTGCTTTCAGGTAATCCCATCTGGCCTGGTGCTATTCCAGATGGATGGGAAATTGAATGGGAGAACGATGTTGAGGAGTGAGACATTATGGATGGCCTCCGATGTGTATCCCGTGTTTAGTTTACTTTCCGCTGTTTTAAACTCTGAACCATGTTTACTTTTGTCTACTCAAAACCTGATTGTAATTTTAAGTACTTATGGACCTTTTATGTAATGTAATGTTGTACTCTGGTCCAGCCTTCGTGTGGGCTTAGCGCATAACTCGATCCTGTATAAGTGATTTACCGAGCATGACCCGGCAGAGGCGACAAAATACTTCTTTATTATTGCTTAATGGCCACGTGGACTGGCTTAGGCGATAATACAGAATTATTTTGGGCGGTTCTGTCACAGCTGGTACCAGAGCGAGTTTTGCACCAGAGTAATTAAAATAACTTAACAAACTTGTTTTTGGAATAAAATTTGCCAAGATTAATAATCTTGCTAAGTGAGTAGGACGTTAAGGTCTTATCTAGTCCGAGAGGCCCTAGAGGGAATTTTTGGGTTCTTTCAGGTGGCTAGTACTCTATGGTGTATTTAATCTGACTTCCAGCACATTTTATTCCTGTCAAAACTTACATTCATGCACAACCATACTAGTTCATCACGTTTTGCCATACGTGGTGGTACCACAGGGAAGTCCTGTGAGGGACTAGTGGGACCTATTCCAATGGGTGTCACGTCGCGTCTGCGTCTCGTCACATTTTGCCATACGTGATGGTACCACGGGAAAGTCCGTGAGGGATGAGTGAGGCCTATTCCAATGGGCACTCACGTCGCGTCAGAGTCTTAATTAGGACGCTGTCCATGCAGCGGCTTTACGCATGGATACCGTTTCTATAAGTGAACGGTAATGAATGTGGACGCTTTTGTGAGTGCTGGCACAAAAGGTCTTGGATATCTGTGATTTTCTGCAGGTACACTAACCACGGTTGTTAGGAACGGTAATTTAAGAAACGAATAGCTTCCGACTAGTTATTATAGGGAGAGACGTATATGTATGCCTTGCCACCGGCACTAACTTCGTTTTTGAGCTTAAAAGCTTTGTGAGGAAGTTTAGGACGCTTTTTGCATCATGTAAAAGCTATCAAACCAAAACTGAACTTAAATCATGTGTTGCTTGGTCTCTATTTAATTTGTGTTTCTTAAGGACTAATCATGCTAGTTTGATGCTTTGATTGTTAAGCAAAGATTGTAACTAGGTGCTGTCCAAATTTTTCTAAGGTTTATCTAGAAAATTTCTGGCTAGGTGCTCTTTAGGGAAATTGTTCATCACCTAGTTAAGATTGCTCTCTGAATTTCTCAAGATTTTAGGATGCTTAAAACTGAAGTTAGGATCAAATTTGCTAGGCAAGGTCATGCTGAAATGCTGTCAAATTCCTGAGTTAGTCTGAAAACTCGAATTTTTACATATAGTTCCTAAATGTTTATGACCAGAGAATCTATAGCAAAAGTGTTCCTTATCTAGCTTAGATCATGCTGTAAAAATTTTATGGTAATTGGGCACTCAATTTTTGAGATATGATCTTTTTAGTGAAGCTATGTCCTGCTGAAAATTTCTGGGCAACCGCACTCTAAAACTTGATCAGCTAGACCCTTTTCCAATTAGAATTGGTTCGACCTTTGAATACCAGAAATGCTCCTTAGGTATCTATCTACCTCCTGTAGAAATCTCATGGTCACTAGATCTTCAGTTTGGGAGTTATGCCCAAAACATTAGGTCTCTGTCCTGCTGAATTTCAGAACTAGTGATCTCTGAAATTCAAATTTTTAGGTCATCTTCCTTTGAAATCTAGAGCAAACCTTGAATACCAAAGTTGTTTAGAATTTCATATTCTACATGCTCGTAAAATTTCAGCATCATTGCAGTTTTGAGCTGAGAGATATGGAATTTTTAGTGAACCTCGGCCTGCTGTCCAACAGCCCTGACAGCAAAGCGATATCTGAATTTTCGGGCATGATAGCCTCAGCATTATCTCTAAGTTGAATACCAATATTGGAAGGCACGAGATTTTACATCCCCTGCCTAAAGATGATGATATTTAGGTGGTGGAAGAATGCTCCACGTATTTTTTTTTGAAGTTTCTATCCATAGATGAACACAATCAGTGCAAGATATATCTATCTTCATCTTCTCTTAGGATGGTTTCTAATAGAAGCATACCCATATCTTTGTCGAGTCAAGTGGAACCCTGTTGTACTCTCCTAATTGCTTATGCACCTTTTCTTCAATTTAGAGGCGATCTACCAACTTCCTATGGCTATGTAAAGGTGACCACTCCACTTTCCTTGCATCGATATCTCTACATTGATCACTATAAATTCTCAGCCCTTGACCTAAAAATCCTTATGCTTGCTTACAAACAAATAAATGAGAACATGGTTACAAGGCATCAAAAATCTGTTGGTATGGATAATGAGCGTCATTCCAGCATGCATATGCTGCATCTCTAACAACATAATTCATGAGCATGGAAATGCATTACACGACATGTGCATCTGGAAACCTGGGTTTGGACTAACATGCATACGCACTGAAAGTTTCACCCTTTCTACTCTATTCTCCTTATGGTGGTGATGTTGTGATCCATGAACGAAGGTGCCGCGATGGAACCTAGTGTATCATGTGTGCTGCAGCCATGTGATTACCACTAGGAGCACGCTAGGTATCTTGTTTGTGAGAATGCGACTCACCCCGGATCCTAATTTCTCAGTCCTCCAAGCCACTATCTAATTTCGTGAATAACGCAAATCATGCTGACACTGCATCATGAGCACCATATCTCATGAGCATATGCATCATGCATTCATAAACATGTGCATCATCATGCATGCACCTCATCATATACACATCTTATGCATCTTTCACTGTGCATCATGACATATGCATCATCCAGATGGCATCATTAATACATCATGTCATGAGCCTTGTCCCATTGTTGCACGAGTCATTTCCCATATGCATAAGCATTGTCATCCCATGACTCATCAAGTGCATGAGTTCCAGCTCAAAATCATTACTCCCTGGTGTGGTGCATGAAGTAATTAAAATACTTCATTAGGAATAACCCTGAGCAAGAGTAGAATTCCAAGCTCCCAGCACATCTTTCTCCAAAGTCTTGTTCTTGCCATTTGACAATTTATACAGCCAAAGACAATCCCAGAGTTGAAATCCTTGTACTCTTCTAAAAGTAAAGTTCAGAAATCTTAGTAAATGAGCTTCACAACATGGTTGTTTACCAGACTTCGTCTTCAGAAACATCTCTATGGAACCTTTCGATTGGTCTCTTTCTTTCCAAAATCTCAGAGTTTTCCTAATACCTAATCCAGTCAGCCGAGTTAAAATTGAAAGAGGATGAGCAAAGTTTTTCATAAACATTCAAGGTTCTCCATAAGTCAAGATATGAGGAGTTTTCTATCGATCAGCGATCCATGATCCTTTTACACATTTCTTCTAAATTAAAGGAATCAGGGTTTAAGCAAACAATAGACAGACAAAAATCCTTTGCTAATTTCTCCTCGATAAATCTCATTCCTAGATGGTGGATACCCAATCTCTTCTCATTTTTTCTCAAAGTCATGGTCCTTTCTCTTGAGTCGTTTAACCCCATCATCTTTAGCGCCATGTCTGCATTGCGCAGCACAGCTCTGCCACCTTTTTACCGCAGCAGCTGATCGCCGCTTCTGCACATGCCACCATGGCCGCAGTCACGTCGTTGAGGCATCTCGATGCCAGCCACTACTGTGCCACGCGCCGCTACCACCGCATCGATCAACCGGCCCCTCCTCCAAGTGGCCTTGAGCACCATCGCCTCTGCGCCACGGCGACCACCCATAAAAAGGAAGTTTCTCCCCCCCCCCGACGACCGTCCACCACCACTGAGCCTTGTCTCCATTTGAGTTTGTCATCCCCATCGCTCTCCCCTCCCTTCGGCTGCTCTTAGACCGCAGGCCGCGTACGCCATTCCTCACCGAGCAAGTATTCCCTCATCTCCTCGGTGACCCAAAGAAGTTTAGAAGAAGGCTACAAGAAGGATCCAACCCGATGTTGCCAAACATGGCTCGTTTTCTGGAGATGTTTGATTCCATCTGCTGGACTCTATTAGGACTGTACATCTGCTTTGCGATCCAGTTCTTGATGGTTGTAGCTTTTCATGTGTACATTCATCGCCCGCTTCCTCACGAGCGACATTGATGATGTCTGAGGCAGCCCATGTACCTTTTATCATCTTTGAGATTTATATATGGAAGAGTTTATCTTTGCTCTATGGTTTCCTCATAAAACCCGTTATCTCCCCAAGAGGTTTTCCTCTAACCTTGTTGTCAAATCTCGGGACGAGATTTCTTTTAAGCGGGGTAGACTGTAACACCCCAGGTGTTTATTAAAGATAAATACCTCAATTAGTTGTGTTAATCAGGGTTAATTAGCTCCTAAGCATGTTTGACATGATCTTGACCACTTTTGCACAAAAGACCTTGGTCAAAGTTCAAATTCCCGGTCAAACCCCTATAGAGTCCCAAAGGCTGAAATGGTTTAGAAGTTCAAAAACGGTCAATATAAAAGTTCTTCGTTATTTCCGGGGGCACATTTCTCATAATTGGCGGACATTCTAATTTTGAGTGCAAAGCCGCCTAAATTTGAGTTGAAGCTGCTGCGCAAAGTAATTTCAGGGCCGAGTTTTTGCTGAACTTCAATGCGTTTTGCCACAAATCCGTTGATCCAAACATATGTCACCCTTTGCGAAAGTTGTAGGTCTATAGCTCCTCTGCAACTTCTAGTTTTGGAGATTTTCAAGTTAGTTGTCACTTTTTCGAGTTTTACTTTTGCAAATACGCTTAAGTGGAATAAAAGGTGAGGCACACGACGTCGTCGCAGCGCCCCGCGCGTCATGCGCGCGCTCCGGCCGCACCGGCCACGTGGCGTCCACGCGATGCCCCGGCGTACGGACGCCTCGACGCCTTCGCTATGGACCCGCTCATGCGCTGTGGACCCTCCGCCTCACTCATTGCTGTGCGCCGCGCCTAGGGCGACAGTGCGGCCTGGCCGCGGGCCCTGGCGGCCACGCGCTGGCGAGGGTGACGCCGCAGGCTGCGCGCCGCGCATGCAGGCCGCCACATGGCCGAGCCGCGCGTCAGGTCTCGCGCGTCGACCTCGCTCCCGTCGCGCGCGCAGTCGTTCCTTTTTAAAGCGAAATCGAGCTAGCGCCATTCCTTTTGCCCGAGCTCCGAACAGAGCAGTCCGCCGCCGCTGTCCATTGGCGCCGCCGCCGAACTCGCCTCCCTGCACCCGCCCAGCGCCGCCCGGCCGCTCCCACACCTTTCCCAAGCCTTCGGGCAGCTGCTCCGAGCCACCCCACCGCCGCATTGCGCCGCCGTCGGCCGGTGCGCAAGCTCCGGCGGAAGCCATCCCTGAGCGCCGCCGGGAAGCTCGCCGGCGCCGTCTCCGGCCGGGCCGGCCGCCCAGTCCACTCCAGGTGAACCCCCTAGGGCCCGCCGGCCGCTCCCCCGCGCGCCTCCGCCCCTGTTTCGGCCGCCGGCGGTAGCCCCTGCGCCGACGAGGGCGGATTTGTGACGATTGAAATCTTGTGAGGGTGGTTTGTGTAAACTAGGGACCTCTTTGTAATTCTGAAGATTCAGACAAGGGTCCCGGTGCAAAGTGGTTTTAGGGTTTTCAGGTGTACCTTCAAAAATCCCTAGAAAATCGTAGAAAAATCGAAAAAATGCAAATCTAATTTTGTTGGGTTCCTGGTGAAGAATACAACCTTTTATAGAAAGCATGTATAGGGTTTTTCTGTGTAGATTTTGAATGAAAATTCAAACTCAGTTTGATATGTTTTTAGTGTAGTTTAAAATATACACATGCTATGGACTTGAATTTTGGATATGTTGCTATTTATGGCATATCTAGATCTGTGACCAATGTTGGAGTGATTTTGATGTGTAGATTTTCAGTTATGATTTATGTAAACTTTATGCTAGATTAAGCTTGATGCTTTTTATAGCCCCTTTAGTCAACTTTTCTTTAAGCACAAGTGCAGCCTAGGGCTTTGTCTTGATGAATAGTACCTCTGGTAGAATGGATGTGATTTTAGGATGTCCTTTGGTTTATGTTTTGGATTTAATCTTGTGTAGGAGTTTAAATTCAAAATTTCAAAAATAATTTGGATCTGCACCTATGCCTTGGTCAGATGTTTAGATTTGACATACTTGGCTTGTAGTAGAAAGTTGAGACCAAAAAGATTAATAAATCTTTTTGTACAATTTATTTGTGTTATGCTAGGCTGAAATTTATCTTTTGCATATAAATTAATATATAAATGATCTTAACCTAAATTTTGGTTTGTGAGCTTAAAATAGACATATGTTTCTGTGTGCAAAAGCTTAGGCTCATTTGAGGTGGTTTTGGTTTAATATGGATTTATGTTTGTAAGGCTTGTTTTAAGTATTTAAATAAAGAAAGGGCAATTATGGTGTTAAATTGTGAAAGCATGTCATGTTTCTGTTTTTGAATTTTCAACACACCTCCTTGCTGTTTAGTGAAGTTAAGTAATTTAATTTGCTTAGATATGTACGCAGTCGCCATCAAAATGGTGATTTAACCTTTCCAAAACCCCTTAGTGCTTATGTAGGTTTGGTGTGCTATGTTTCGCTTGTCAAGGTGAATGTGGTCACCTTTTAATCAAATGTTTATGCTTGTAGTGTCTCTAAATTTTCAGATTGATTGCTTGTCAATTTTAAGTTGCTAATTCAACTTTGCATTGCATATCGTGTAGATTTAATTGAAGGGCTTTGTACACTAACTCAAGCAAGGGTTGAAGAGCAAGGACAAGTTGCTGAGTGGGATTTAGTATTAACAGATTTTAGTGACCAAGACCTGGACCAAAGTCCAGAAGAGCCCAAGGCTAGTGCTGAAGTAGAAGAAGGCAAGCACCGGATGCATATAACCTTTTTGATAAAATCTTATTCTACCTTTACTTTTCAGTACTTATGCTTTACTTTGTGCATTTAAATTTCAGGAGTTGATTTGAAACCTAGATGCATGATCCTTAGGACTCCTATGCTCTTTTACTAGTATGTTAGGAATGCTAGTGCCATGCTTTAAGGACACGGTACAAGTCGAGTAATGACTCATTGCTCGCGAGATATAGGATGCTTATGTTGGAATCATAAGTTGGATAAATTGACTCGCTCATGTGGTAAGAGCAATGGGTTCGGTCTCGACCGAGTAGCATGGTGCTGGTCTAAGCTATTGAACGTACCAAGTGCTTGTCGGGAATGGGACCGGTAAGCCTAGTACCTAATGAACCAGTGCGGGGACTTTATCGTTACTACTCTTGAGATGTTTCTCCCGGTTTGATTCCGGTAGTGCAAGTGTGATCCTGGACGTGCCGAGTAAGGGCGTTCCAGTAACCTTGTACTTAAGACTGTTGCGCCTGTCCCTAATCTGGGGAATGACTGGAACCGCCTGGTTGGGGTAGACCCTGCACTTAGTCTACCTTCTTCCGTGTATCTTGGGTTTACCTTGCAAGGATATAAATCGATCGATCGTCGGTCACTCGCCGTTATCTGAGTCGGCTTGACCACTGGCTACCCCATGTTTATTTATGGAACATTTTGGATTAATATTGTTGGATGATTAATCTTGTTTGTACAACCATGCTTGTTTAGATAGGTGCTTATCTAGAATGGTTAACATACTAGAACTTGAGCTAAAATTTGAAAGTAAGGATCAATGCTTAGTTGCTTTTGGCAAAACAAACCCACCAGCCAAAAAGTCTTGCATGTCTAGCTGTGTCTTTTATTTTGACGGGTAAGTCTTGCTGAGTATTAGTATACTCAGCCTTGCTTGTTTTGTTGCTTTCAGGTAATCCTATCTGGCCTGGTGCTATTCCAGATGGATGGGAAATTGAATGGGAGAACGATGTTGAGGAGTGATACATTATGGATGGCCTCCCATGTGTATCTCGCGTTTTGTTTACTTTCCGCTGTTTTAAACTCTAGACCATGTTTACTTTTATGTACTCAAAACCTGATTGTAATTTTAAATACTTATGGACCTTTTATGTAATGTAATGTTGTACTCTGGTCCCGCCTTCGTGTGGGCTTAGCGCATAACTCGATCCTGTATAAGTGATTTACCGGGCATGACCCGGCAGAGGCGACAAAATACTTCTTTATTATTGCTTAATGGCCACGTGGACCGGCTTAGGCGATAATACGGAATTATTTTGGGCGATTCTGTCACACCATCCTCCTCATCACCTTCTCTTATTGGCTTGAGAGGGCATGGCTCGTGGTTGGAGAAGATGGTTCTTAGGGCTTTTCTTGGGGCGCCTTCTTGAACTTGGGCATGATTTGAAGCTCATGTGCCATGATCTTGCTCAAGATATGAGATGACTTCAAATCTTCGAGCTTCTTCTCATAGATGATGGCTTTCACCAAGTCATAATCGGGCTTCTGGAGACTTTGTAGGATCTTGCGGTTGATGTTCAAGTCCGTGATGTTCTTCACACCTAAAGCATTGATCTCATTGACAAGCACATTTAGGTGTGAGTACATAGATTCGGCATTTTCATTTGCAAGTTGCTTAAAGCTATTGAATTCCTCAAGGAGACAACCGTAGCGTTCATTAGCAACTTCTTTTGAACCCTCATTTTGCTCCTTGATGGTTTTCCATAGCTCATGAGCATTTTCACAATTAAAAACTCTATTGAAAACACCTACATCTAGTGAGAACAAAATGATACTCTTAGCAATCACATCAAATTGTTTTTCCTTTTTAGTACTATTTTTCATGCCCTCATCGGTGACTCTCCAAACATCAAGGTCCTTTGCTTGGAGATAGGCCTCCATGAGAACCTTCCACCGAGGATAGCCCGTGCCATCGAAATGTGGAGCCAAACCTAAGGTATCCACTCCTTTCATTCATCTATAGAGCAACTCACTAGGCGGTGAAGCCTAACCGTTCCAATAAGCTGGTTTTCACAATTTACCAATCGAATTGGCGTTTCCTTGTGAAGGAAGTGAGTCCCGGCTCTGATACCACTTGTAAGGAATCGGATGCTCGTAGCCTAAGAGGGGGAGGGGGTGAATTAGGCAATCTTAAAACCTTAACCTATGGCTTCACTACTTTTGCATAAAGATAAACTAGAACATACAATCTAGATGTGCAACTAGAGTTGTTCTAGTGTGAAACTCCCATCCCAAAACAAGGTTTGCAACCTATAGCCAATCCTTGCATGATACTACTCTAGGAAAGTGAAGGCACGCAAAGATTGCAATAGAGTAAATGCGGAAACGTAAAGGGGATGAGAGGAAGCAAACTCTTGACACGCGATTTATCCCGTGGTATCGGTAGGCACTAAGCCACTCCTAGTCCACGTTGTTGAAGCACGCACACAAGAGTATTGCTTCCCGGTCACCAAGTCTCTCCCAAGAGCACCACTTGACTCGCCACAAAGGC
This sequence comes from Cenchrus fungigraminus, assembly GCA_036936925.1. NCBI lineage: Eukaryota > Viridiplantae > Streptophyta > Magnoliopsida > Poales > Poaceae > Cenchrus > Cenchrus fungigraminus. The sequence continues at coordinate 13,132,788 of CM072768.1, read as the reverse complement.
TCGCCACTTAGGCACTCGCCAAGCTCCCTTGGTCACCTTGATGCCACCTCCACTAAGGAGCTTCTCCACCAAGGAAGGGGGTCTCCACGTCCCCCGCACAAAGGATCATCCGATGCTACTGTCTTCGCTGCTCCTCCTCTGCAATTCATCCGGCGCATCTAGAAACTGGACCGTCGGATCATCCGACGGTGTCATCTTCATTTTGCCTGCTGCGCAGTGTACCAAGTACACCGATGCTTGCACCGATGGTACCGTCAGTTCATCCGACGGTGTCAATTTCCTTCCTTTTCTTCCGCGGTTTTGACCCTTGAAAAATAGACATGTGGTATTTTTGCATCCTTCGGACCTAGAAATGTCTACAAAGACATGCTAAATAATATGGTTAGTCCCATTGATCATGTTGTCATGAATCACCAAAATCATACTCGAACTAATGGCATATGAGGCCATGTTCGCTACAAACCTGGTGTCGGTGAGCCAGCTCGTGGAGCTCGACTACAGCGTGGCGTTCTGCGGCGATCGGTGCTACGTCAGGAGCGCCGAGGACGGCGTCGTCGCCGGCGCGGCACGCGCCGGGGAGGACGGGCTGTTTTCTCTTGACTTCATCAGGGTTCCTCTTGGCCTGTGAGAAGGTCTCGTCGTCGCCGCTACCTCGTCGGCAAGATCCATCAGCGCAATTGTGTTGTGTGCATGTGTGGGGTGTGATTTGAATAAGCGCGCAGCGTTGATGGCCCTGGTGTTTTCGTCATCTTATTGTTGGATACAGGACATGTGTGATTGCTTGCTTGTTGCACGGATTGCTCAGGTTTGGCTTGTGTTTGTGTATGTTTCATGTATGCTCTGTTTCGGTGCCCAAACAACTTGTGTGTGAATGTGTGATGGATATCTGGATTATTCTGTTATTTCTCACACAATTTGGATGATGAGAAAGCTGGTTAGCATGACAACCATCATGCTTTAGGAATCTCAATAGCTTTAGGCATGACAGGAAAGAAAACGATGGTTCACACCTTTATAAGGTCGAGCAGAGTTATAGCAGAAAAAATAGGGCACCCTGGTAGCTCGATCAGAGTTATAGCCTGTGGGTAATATTTTGGAGTACAAAAGTTTGAGAGATTGGAGAAGACCAAATCATCGGAATAGTTTCTAAACGTCCTCCCCAATTATACAGCTGCCGAAACTATGGTTTTCGTGTCCTCCCCTCAAATCACATTAACAGCAAACAGAGTTACATGGCGTTTCAGGACACGAATACATTAAGGGGATGTTTGGTTGGCGCCACTGCCCGCCACCGCCACGGAGGTGACGCCACAGTCTGTGGCGAGCAAAAGCTCCGCCACACTCGCCACAGGAGATCGTATAGAAAAAAGTGTGGCGGTGGCACCAACCAAGCGTTGCCATAACTGTTGTGGCTGCCATCATTGAGGCGTGGCGAATGATGACCACGAACCAAACATCCCCTAAGAGGTCGTGAGCGAAGCCCTTATCAATTGTTAAGCCTAGATAATTTTTAAAGGCAGCTGTGTCAATACAACAAGATGAGAGTACATGTTTGTTATGTCTGCGAGACTGTTGCGAAACAGAAATATGTTTTAAGTTGTACCAATGCGGTTTGGTAAATCTTGTCATGAAAATTTTAATTGAAGGACAACTTTTGACTCTTACGACTTCACAGGAAATAGTTATGTTTTTTTTTGAAAAATTCAATTAAGATAAGGGAAATACCTCTAGTTCAACTGGTGATAACCCGGGACTAGATAAAGGGACACCTTTAGTCCCGAGTGGAAACACCACCCGAGATAAAAGATTTAGTCTAGGGTGGTGTTTGCACCCGAGACAAAAGCTCTATTCCCACTGACGGTCTCTTCTCTCTCTATCTCTTTTATTCTCCCGTGACCGTGAGCCAGCCACTCGTTTCTTTCTCTCTATCTTCTTCTTCCTCCCTATCTAATCTCTTTCTCCCATCTCCCAGCGGCCGCGTGGCGGCATTGGCATGCACGGCTAGGCGAGCCAGACCCAGAGGCGTGCGTGCAACCCCGTGGCCAGGCGCGAGTGACCCCCGGCGGGAATAGAGCTTTCGGGCCATCTCCGGCGCAGAGCTGGCCGTTGAGGCATGAGTTCTTTATTTTTTTTCGTTTGTGATTGATGAATGATTCGTGTGTTAAGGAATGCATGTGTTGTGATGTGTAAAGTGATTTTGTGAATTGGTGTGATTCGATTTGTGAATGGTGCGGTGAAATTGAACTCGTTCTTGGTGGGATTCAATTTGTTGGAGTCGGAGTTGGAGTTGGAGTCGGGTTGGAGTTAGCGGAGTCCTGTTGCCCTTTAGAGACCTAAGGGTCTTACCAATCGGGATTAATACTCGATCGTCTACCAGTGCAGTGTGCTTGTCTCCATTTTAAACGGCAGTATACATTCTAGATTTGCAAATTTTTATTTGAGCAATTTGCATTGATGGCCCGGGTTGTGCGCATGTGTGGGGTGTGATTTTTGATCAATAAGTGCGCAGCGTTGATGGCCCTGGTGTTTTCGTCATTTTATTGTTGGATACAGGACATGTATGATTGCTTGCTTGTTGCACGGATCTATCAGGTTTGGCTTTCTGTTTGTGTATGTTTCATGTATGGCTCTGTTTCGGTGCCCAAGCAACTTAAAAAAAACCCTTGTGTGTGAATGTGTGATGGATATATCGTGTGAGAAATTGTGGCAGTATGTGTGCGAAAACCACATATAGTACGTTTGACAGGTAGCATTCGACTCGCACCTGAAAATCATTTTTGGAGCGGGTGACGCCGTTACCCGCACCTGAAAATTTCAGGTGCGAGTGACGCCATCACCAGCTCCTGGAAATATTCACATTTTCAAGTGCAGGTGATGGTATCACCCACTCTTAGAATACCGGCTCCTGGAACTGGTCTTATGGAAAATTCATAACTTTTGAATTCTCAAACGACTTCGCAAAGCAGTCAATTAATTAAAGTAAAAAAGTTTCTAATTACAAAGTTTCATATTCTCAAGATATGTATAACTTTTATTTGAGTTGTTTATTCATTTGACAAAGTGGATATTACATTTGTTCACAAAACCTATATCTTTTATACAGTTTTATGAAACTATACGAGAGGTATATAAGATTTGCGAAGAATGTTACTACCACTACACCGGATAAGCAATGACCAAAATAAAAGTTGTAGCTATTGAAAAGTTATGCAACTTTGTTGGTTACAACTTTTTTATTTCAAATCATATTGTAATTAAAAAACTAAGTCTGAGTCTCTTAAATTTGAAATTTAAATTTTGTAAACGACCTCGAATGAATCTTGTAGATCTCAAAAAGTTATGAAGGTTTGTATTTGATAACTTTTTAATTTAAAGCCGTTTAGAGCTTCAAAGAAGCAATTTACACTCAATGTAGTATAATATGAGGCGGATGAAAACAAGTCATGGACCCATGTGACAGTGTAGTGCAGAGAGGGTATGCACGAGGGAGAGGTTGGAGGTTCGAACCACGCTGATCGCGTAGCGGAATGACTTTACCCGAAAAATGCCGGGACGGTTGGGTGGCTGACTGGTGGGGTCTCCTCTAAAAAAATTTCTATTTATTTTGATTTTTTTGGACGATGCATTTTAATTTTTAATCGATTAGCATGTGCGGGTCACCCTGTCACTTGCAACTGGAAATGGTGCGTCACCCGCACTCCAAGTACGGAAACTTATATCTCTAAAAGTGACAGCTAAGAGAGGGTTGCATGCATGGAGCTAGTCCGATTTTGAGAAGTTGGAGTGAAACAAAATAATATTGTGAATGCGATTGGGGAACTTTCACCCTAGCTGCATTGAATTCAAATTCGTTCGGTTATAGGGCTCCCTCTTTCAAAGTGGCTGAACGCCCCAAGTGGCCCAAACAAGATCGCGTCTTGTTTCTCATGCTAGCTCGGCTAGCCTATCATCAATCACATACAGTCACACACGGTGAGCGGCGAAGCCAGCGCCAGAGCCTAGGGGGGGCTCCCGCTGCCGTCTTCTTCCTCCAGCTCCCCTTCCCCTCTTCTTCTTCCACCTCCGGCCTGGGGGGGCTCCGGGGGGATTGGGGGGGGGGCGCCCCCCCCTACCCCACCGTTGGCTCCGCCGCTGCACACGGTTCAGCCTCAGCCATGCATGGAAAATCACACTCTTCACATGCCTTATCGTATAATGTGCATCCAACGGCGGCGATGTTCAAACGCAAGACAAGCTTGTATTCAGTTAATTTAGTTTGTGTTACTTTATGCTTTTCGGTGTATATAAATATTTCGGTTACGGACATTGTATGTAATTGCTTCCGATCCTAGCCTGAACCGTCGTTGGGTTGTACCTGTTGCTAGGGAGGGACGGACGGACAGGAGTCTGTTTGGAGACTCACCGAAAGAAAGCCCGACACACCATGAGGCCAAGATAGCCTTCTTCTACAAAGCTGGTCGGAAATTCATGCAAACAAATAAGACTCGTTTGATCTGCCTGACCTGACCTGACGTTGGGTTATGCTATGAACAATGTGGGTTATAGATTTTTAATTGTAAAATCTAGAGTATCTGACATGGAGGTTGGTACAATTTTTGAATCCAGAGATGCTACATTTTTTAGACTAATTTTCCCATGAAAATATTCCTAGCACATCTAGTCATGACTCTGTTATTCCTCATGAGCATATAATTTGATTGAACAAATTGAGGAACCTCATGCGCACAATCCTGAGGAGAATAACAATGTAATCACTAGAAAGAGTAAGAGGCAAAGGACTGCAAAGTCTTTTGGTGATGACTTCATTGTGTACCTCACGAATGACACACCAAGAACCATTGAAGAGGCATTTTCTTCTTGTGGCCGCCACTCTTCTTCAGCCTCTACTCGCTCTTGTTCTTGTTCTTGTAATCGTTCCTCGAGCGGTGCTTGTGCTCGGTCCTCAGATGGTGCTTGTGGTCGACCTTGTTCTCCACGGCGTCCGGACACTCGGCGATGAAGTGCCTGTGCTTCCCACACTTGTAGCACATGCCCGAGCTCCTTCAATCATTCTTCCAGTTCACGTACATGCGCTCGAACCTCCTGCTCAGCAATGCGAGATCCTCCTCGCCTAGCACATCAAACTCCTCATCTGGCATAGAGACAAGAGTAGACAAAAAGAACTGCCTGCTAGACAGCTTAGCGTCAGACCTCGATCTAGAAACGAGAGCCAAACTATGAGGGTTAGTCGGGTTCTTGATCTTGCCTCTCACGCCACGATGAATCTCAGAGGACTTAAGCTTGGAGAACAATTCATCCACGGTGAGCGTCTCATAGTTGCTTGACTCCAAAATGGCCTCGACCTTAGCTCTCTACACGGTACGATCAAGTGAGTGCAAGAGCTTCACAGCTCTGTCATGGTCATCATATGGAAGCACAGTCACATTGGCCCTCATGTTGTACACAATCACGGTGAATCGCTGAAACATGGTGTCAATTGACTCACCGGGCAGATGAGTGAAATTCTCATACTCCATCCGGTAAGTCGCAAACAAGCGAGCATTCACCTGATTGTTCCCAGCATGGGCAACCTTAAGCTTATCCCAAATCTTACAAGCTAAGTCCTCTGCACACACCCGATCGAATTCGGATGCACAAAGATCATGAAACAATTAATCGACTGACTTATTGTTGGTGTCGTGCATATCCCTCGAACCTGGGGCAAGGATGTTTATGGAATGGACATAGGCACTGTTCTCCGTCACATCCCAAAGCAACTGTCCCTTGCCGCGAAAAAACGCAGCCATCCGTACATCTGGTAAAAATTAGGCGACCAGAGGGGGGGGGGAGGGAGTGAATGGGAGCCGATAAAAATTTCTCCAAGAGAAAACCGGCTAAGTCCCAAAATCACAACCAAGGATTTCCACACGAACTTGCCAAGGTCACGTAGTCACAACGGACCTACCAACCCTAGGAACAAGCTCACACAAGTAACTAAGAGGAAGCACAACTCAAGAAACAAAGGACTTAAGTAATTTGTCGAGTAGGGGACGGACTGTCTGTGATGCACGCAGACCGTCCGTGCAGTACGGTCGGACCATCCAAAATAACAAACAGAACCTCTAGAAGGTTCACACCCTATACAGACCGCCCGTGAGAGCCACGCAGACCATCCACCAGTGCCGCGGACCGTCCGTGAGCCTCACGCAGACCGTCTGAACCAACCCCCGGGAAAAATCCAAAACCTTATCTCTTCGAGCCACACCACACGGACCGTTCGTGAACTGAGGATGGACCATCCATGAACTGAGGACGGACCGTCTGTGAAATCTCACGCACGAACAGGAAGAACAACTACAGTAACCCGCAGGGAATCACTCCCACATCCATTACCGGATCTTCCGAACCACTTGGAGCCTTGAGACAAAACTTTGGGGAGATGATGAAGACCCCAAGAGGAGGATATGCCCAAAATATTTCGGTTTTTAACTCCCTACAACTCCTAGAATCACGAATCACGTGGATGAACACATAGAGATCAAGTTCATCCGGATAACCACAATTCGACGGCGATTCCCGGTGTTTGAGGGGTCAAGATCATCCACAAAGAGGCACAAGGCACTCACCCATGATCCCGTCAAAGAAATCTAGAGCAAAACGCCTTCAAATCGACGATTCAAGCGACGAACGAAATCCCCCCAAAAATAGCCTGAAAATGACACAAAAATCACCAAGAGATAAGAGAGGAAAATCACGACAACGCCGAATTCTTCCACACAACTAGAGGTCAGATTCTATACAAATGCATGGGAAATCCAGCCTACAGTGTAAAGGAATTAGGAAGTAGTCCTGATGGATGAGTTGCCATCCACCCCTAGAGCTATATATATGAAGTCTCTCCGGTGGAGGCAAATGACCATGCTACCCCTACAACTTAAAGCAAGATACACACCCCTCAGGGGAAATTTGGTCAAGACTTGGATATTCCCATCGGGCAGCCACGCCTTTGTCGCAGTCTGCATCCTCCCGACACAAGCCCCGCGATCCCGCCGCGTGTCCCCTGCTTCAAACATTCTCGGCGCCCCTGATCCCGTCTCCGCCCGTCGAGCCTCCGGTCTTGGCCTTGTAGAGCAACCAACCCGGCGGTTTTGTGGTGAACTGCCACAAACCCCACAGACTCGGTGTAGCCTCCACGCCATGCTCCTCTTGACTTGACTACCACGTCGTCCCGGCTCGGTGTTGGTTTTGTGGAGTAAACCAACCAAACCCCACGTGCAGACTTCGGTTGTGAGCCGCTACCCTGTACCGACTCCATGTTCATGACTTCGTCTTACTTTTCTTACCATCATGCGGCCCGCACTTGATCTCGTTCGGCTACCGGGTCCATCGAGTCAAGCCTACTTGTCTCTCCACTCCTCGGAGGCCCCGCAAGGCTAAGACCTTTCGTGCCTGCTCTTCACCTGCACCAACGCAAATCAAGCCGCAACCTACACCTGCAATACTTGACCAAGAGTTAGTCCACACCATGTTGTCAATCACTCATCACTAGGGAGCAACCATCCACTGGTCTTCGGACGCTCCGGTCCTCAGATATGATATGTTATATGTAAAGAGGCTCAAAACTCATCATGTACGTTATCACTTGGTCTCTTGATATGTATGAATCAAAATTTGCAAAGGGAAAAATGGGATCGAGTTATTATATATTTTGCCTACCATGCTTGGATGTAGTGTATATTGCATAATCACAAAATATATGCGGGTGTAGTTGAAACCCGCTAGCACAAAGGAGCATCGGGCTAGCACCCGCTAGCATAGATGCGTCCATCTGTGCTAGTAGGTGGCTTATGTCGCCCGCCATCAATGTTACTGTCCGGATAAGAATTCGTACAGCCTTGTTCCCTAACAAACATTCAATTGGAGCTTACCCGAGAGGAGCTCGGTAAAAACTCCAAAAACACCAAATCTAAATAGGAAGGTTCTGCATGTGTTTGAGATACATATTTGAATTCGAGGACAAATACAAAAAATAAATAATATTTGTGAATTTAGGGGACAAATACAAATAGTAAATAAATATAGGTGAACAATATTTGGAATGGAAAAAGAGTTTGCTGCGGAGCGGCATAAGCACACTACTACAGAAACGATTGGTAGGAGTGCCACGATTTCTTTTCATGAGTGGGCGAATTTGCTACCCGATCTAACAAAACGAGATGACATTTTAGCAAGTTGACCCGCACCTAGAAATCATTTTTGGGAGCGGTTGACGCCATCACCCACACCTAGAAATCATTTTCAGGTGCGGGTGACGCCAAAACCCGCTCCTGAAAATGTTCTCATTTCTAGGTACGGGTGATGGAGTCACCCTCACCCCTAAAAATCATTTTCAGGTGCGGGTGATGATGTCACCCGCTCTTAGAAATGGATTTTTATGTGCGGGTAATTACATCGCCCAGTCTTTGAAATGGTTTCATGGAAAAATTTCATAACTTCTTCATATGATCTTGGATGAAGACAAACTTTATATCAAAATTGTATAGCTAGACGAGACATAAAACTTTGTAGCTGACAAGTTTTTCATTTGAGATTTTTTAATACTTCAAAATATCCATTTAAGTGCAATGATATTGTATGCAAAACCTATATCTCTTATATAGTTTTATGAACTATATGAGAGGTGCATAAGATTTGTGAAGAATGTTACTACCACTATACCGGATGAGTAAATGACCAAATTAAAAGTTATCCATCTTCAGAAGTTATAGAACTTTATAGTTGAACCATTTTTAATTTGAAAAGTACGTCTGAAATTTCTCGAATTTGAAAATTTGAATTTTTGAAACGACCTCGAATAGAGAAACATTCTAAATAAAAGTTGTACATCTTGAGAAGTTATGAAACTTTGTTGCTTACAATTGTTTGATTTGAAATCATATTTTCAACGAAAAACTAGTTTTGAATCTTTCAAGTTTGAAATTCAAATTTTGTAAATGACATCGAATGGAGAAAGTCTCAACATGAAAGTTATGAAACTTTGTAGTTAACAAGTTTTTAATTTGAATACGTTTAAAGTCTCAAAAAGGCAATTTACACTTTGTGTAATATAATAAGAGTAGAATGAAAACTGGATACAGACACATATGAGTGTGTAGTGTAGTGGTAGAGGAGGCTTCGCGCGAGGGAGATATCATGAGTTCGAACCTCGTCGGCCGCGTAGCATCGCTACTTTGCGCGAAAATGGTGCGACTTGCGACTGGGACGGCGGGGCTTCCTAGCGGGGTCCTTCAAAAAAACCTTTTTTTGCTATTTATTTTGAGCTTTTTAACGCAGTCACGTTGTTTTTAATCGATTAGCAGATGCGAGTGACGCCATCATCCGTACCTGCAAATGGATTTCGAGGTGCGGACCGTTTACCCGCCCCTGAAAACATCTATTTCTAAAAGTGACAACAAGTAACGGGTCCGACCGCTCCTACAAAGCATTTCTGTAGTACTGGCACCCGCCAACTCGGAAAACATCTTTGCTGGCGTGTGGTGTAATAATTAACATCACCGCCTGGGGTGCATTACGACGCCCGCCAACAGAGATGTCTATGTGCTTATTTTGATCACAATCTGGATTTAAACTGTTTCAAATTAACATAACCGTAGTTATATGGTGTTTTAGGACACGATGTAGTGATCGGACTGCATGCTTAATCGGCGTGAGAGGTTTCCTTGCAGACGTCGCACCAGCGGCTGGCCGTCGTGAGCTAGCAGGAGCCCATAAAAATATAAAAAGTATCCGAAATACATTTACTCCCTCCGTCTCAAAATAAATGCAATTCTAAAGTTCAAAATTTGTCTCACAAAGAATGCAATTTTGACCTACTAACCACAAAAGATAAGAGACTCCGGAAACTTCCTATGCAAAATACAGGCCAATGTCTACATGTTTCTTACAAAAGACAAGAGCCAATTTTGTAATTTTACACCCAGCATTGATTTGCGTGTCCAATCCTAAAATTGCAATTATTTTAGGACAGAAGGAGTATATATTATTGCCAAGGCGCGTCGCGGTTGTCTAGCTACACAGGAGAGTTGTTGTATTTTGTTCCTTGTTCGGAGACAATGAAACCTTGCATCGTGTGTCCTCTCCATCCGCACCAAATGTCTCCTGTACGGAGGCAGTGGACCTTGACATACGAGTCTGCACGGCACAAAGAGGCATGCACACATTCTGACAAACAGAGATAGCAAACCTACCTTGCTAGACTGTTGACTTGGACTTCGTCAGTCGTCTTCTAATTAATGACAAAACTCATTTCACAACTCCTATCTTAATTTTCGAGACGAATCTAACAAACATAATTATGTCATAATTAGATAACGTCATGCTACTGTAACTAATCTCTAATAACGGATTAATTAGACTTAATGAATTCATCTCGTAATTTCCGGTCCATTGATGTAATTATTTTTATAACTAGTCCACATTCAATACTCCTAATAGACCTTGAAAAGTGAACCCAAAATTAAAGTTTCACCTCACGAACTAAACATTTCAATACTCCTAATTATTTTTGGAATTTTTATATTAAACTTTTATCTTTTTTCCTATTATAAGCACAAGAAGATGTACGATTCATTGTATTATAATGTATTACTTGGACAAGCAGGGACGCGCTACGCCGCACCTGTGATGAAACATGATGCAACAATGCCGTGTGTTTCGCTTTTTCTCTTGAGCAGGCACGGTCAACTTTTTTTTTTTTTGAAGGAGTCGACGGCATTTTTTTTTAGAAAAACAACTTATGATTATATAGATAAATACGTAATAGGTATGGCAAGAATAACAATTATTGAATTGAAAAAGAAAAACATTTTGTGATTCTAACTACCTATGATATACTCCCTCCGTATCGAAATATTTGTCGCCGTTGACTTTTTCTTACAACTTTGACCGTTCGTCTTATTCAAAAAATTATTGCAAACATGTGAAATGTTAAGTCAAGCTTAAAATACATACAACAATAAAGCATATAGCAAACAAAATAAATTGTACTTGCACAATTTTTTGAATAAGACGAATGGTCAAAGTTGTAGAAAAAACTCAATAGCGACAAGTATTTCGATACGAAGGGAGTACTATGTATCAGCCCTAACTAAATTAGATAGAAGGAATGCTACAGCACATATATCTTGTACGTATACGTGATAGACAGTAGCATCGATTGCTACTTCCGGAACCCAGTGGCATCTTGTACGTATATTTGCTGGATTGGATTTAAAAATAATAATAAAAGAAAAGAAAGACCATCATTATACACTAACTTCTAATTACCGCTATAAAAAACACACATATTAGACATAATACTGTCTAAAATTTTGAACTAGCAGTGCCGTGCCCTTTTCAATGAAAAGTCAGCTTATCAGTCGGCGGTGCCTAGATGCTATTTCAATGTTTCAACGCCTGTAAAGTCAGCTTAATTGTTCAAATATCCGGCAGGTCTGTACTAGCTAGCTGCCCCGCACGTTGCTGTTAGAATTTTTATAAGATTTGAAGGTACAATTTGAAAATAGAAACACTAAAATGGTTGTATCACAATATTTTTTTTAAACAACAATGTAGATGAAAACACATTGATTTTTTTAATAGAGAACTACTTAGAAATTTGTAGCATGGTACTCACAAAGACTAACACAATGCATGCATGATTACTATTAGCCGCAGAAAATCCGTAGAAGACATAAATTCATTATTCTAGTGGATGGTGATGTGGACAGTTTGCATATTGAGAGAAGATCTGGTGACGTTGATCTCTTGCATGTTGAGAGAAGTCTATACATGATGTGTAGTGGGTTCCATCTATATAATTGTTATAGATACATATGGCCGACCAGTTCATACTACCGTTCAAATAATTAACGAGGGAATATATATATAAGACCGTCACCGTCAATGGCATCGGCTACAACTGCGACCAATGTTGCGAAAAGCGGGCTATAACATTTCGCAGAGGGGTCTGTTTTTCTGCTATAGCACCGCTATATCCCACTATAGCGCCGTTATAGCCCGCTATTCAGGACAATGCAGTTGTAGCGACAGGCTGTCAAAAATGCTATATTGCCGCTATAGCGCCGTAGCCCGCTATTTGCATCACTGGCTGCGACAATTGCAACGATTTCAAACATCCACGACACGTTGCTTGGTCATGCAATACTATGCCAGAAGTGATTTGTGCTGGCACATGGAACATAGAGTGCTGGCGAGCGCAATTGACACCCGCCAACACTGTGTAGGCACAATGCTGGCGGGTGTAAACATAGTGTTGGCAGGCGCTTATGTCACCTGCCAGCACAAATGGCACAGTGCCGGTGGGTGCCTTTTGTCACCCGCCAGCATTGTGCCTTGGCAATAGCAGCAACAATCCCTTTTTAAGGCAGTAAAAAGGTGTCAAATCAAGAAGTTGTAAGCTACAAAGTTTCAAGACTTCTTGAGATGTACAACTTTTATTTGGTTTGTTTCTTCATTTGACAAAGCGGTAGTAATTTTGTTTACAAAACATATCTCTCTAATATAGTTTCATGAAACTATATGAGAGATGTATAAGATTTGTGAAGAATGTTACTACCACTATACCAGATGACTAAATGACCAAAATAAAAGTTGTCGATCTTCAGAAGTTATAGAACTTTGTAGTTGAACCATTTTAAATTTTAATTACTTTTGTCAATGAAAAGTACGTCGGAAATTTCTCAAATTTGAAAATTTGAATCTTTCAAACGACCTCGAATGGAGAAACATTATAAATAAAAGTTGTACATCTTGAGAAGTTATGAAAATTTGTTGTTTACAACTTTATTATTTGAAATCATATTGTCAATGAAAAACTAAGTTTGAATCTCTCAAATTTGAATTTTGTAAATGACCTTTAATGGAAAAACTTCCAATATCAAAGTTATGTATCTTAAAAAGTTATGAAACTTTGCAGTTAGCAACTTTTTAATTTGAATGCGTTGAGAGCCTCAAAAAAGCAATTCATACTTGGCGTTGTATAATATGAGGAGACAGAATGCAGGATATGGATGCATACTAGTCCGTGGTGTAGTTTTAAGAGAGACATGCGAGGATGGTGGAGGTCGCAGGTTCGAGTCCTGCGGTACATGTATAGCGCATTGGCGGCTTGCGTCTAGGCGGGTGAGAGTAGTGGCGTCGACTGGGTCGCGGTAGACTATCTTTGGCCTTTGGGTAGTACCGACTACCGAGTCTAGGGCATATATGGCACATATAGAGAGGCATGCGCATATGACAGACTTCTAGAGCAAACCTACACAGGTCCCGAGACCGTGACACGGACGACATGTATACTATTGACTTATACTTGGTCAGTCGTCTTTTAATTTTACTGTATTTTTGGAATTTCTAATATCAAACTTTTATCTTTATTTCCCTAAAAACATACGGTTCAAATAACGAGGGAAGCTATATAAGAAGCACACACCCACCGATCGAGCCCCAACTCATCTATACAAACTACCTCGATCAACTAACTTCTATAGCAGCCAGCTGCCTCGATCGAGATGGCCGCTGCTAACGCTACTATCCTGAAGAGCGACATCTTCCACCCAGAGCACCCGCTGAAAAGATACCGCTACGGCGAGGGGACGAACTACTCCTGCGCCGCCTGCGAGCACATCATCGTCGCCGGCGGCATCGGCTACAGCTGCGACGATTGCAACTTCAACATCCACGAGGCGTGCTTGAAGCTCCCAAAGTTCATCAACTTGGACAAACACAGCCAGCACAAACTCACTCTTAGCTGCCTGGGAGCAAGCCGCTGGTGCGACCTCTGCAAGGAGACCTCCCACGCGGGGGCCTACATGTACATCTGCGCGCCGTGCAACTACGATGTGCACCCGAGATGCACGTCCCTTGTTGATGCCCCAGCCCAGCTGCCTCGTCAGCAGGGTGGGACGAGGACGACAGCAGGCCGAACCATCAGTACTGGTCTCAGTATCGTCGTCAACAGCTTGAGGTTGGTGGACCTTCTGACCGGTGGGCTCATGTCGCCCGTACTCGATGCGATAGAAGCCGCATGCAGCCGTTGATGATGCATGATATCTAAAAGGAGAAGAAAGGTATAATATATTCTAAAATTTAGTAAAATTATTTATTAGTTTCGTCACTCCTTACTCAGAATTATCTAGCTTTGATTATGTTTGTAAAAAATTCACCAAGCTATAACACCAATATTAAATTTGATATTCAAGGTGTTGATATAAGGTGGAACATGTTCACCGAGTTCGAGTGGGTGCTCAGATTTTGATGCATGGATTACTAAATCTAAGATCGTATTTAACCAACATTTCTTTCAGTGGTAGGTGATGATATGTTTGCCGACAATGAGATGTCTTCATCAATCGTGGGGATCTGCTATGCATCGCGTTATATTTTACAAAAAATATTGTGTATCATATAGTTTATAAAAGTCAGAAGCAGTACGAGATGTCTCATTGTACATGAAATGATATCTGTAGACACACTCTAAACTCGTCATGTTATCACTTCTTCTCTTCATATGTATGAAATGAAATTTGCAAAGGGAGAAATGGGATCGGACTATTATATATTTTGCCTGCCATTACTCATCCTATGGGTGGTTTGGTTTGAGGAACCATCTCATACTAGATGAGATGATCCCTCATGATCGACTTGATCCTACAAAATTCTGTGGGATGATTTCATCCTCAAGTTTATACCAACTATTAAACTATTAGCTTGTGAGGGACAAGGTGGTGAGGGATCAACCCATTCCACTCACTACAGGAATCCGGAAAGACATCGAGTGCCTGGGACACTCGGCAAAGGCCCAAATACACTCGGCGAAGTGTTCGCCGAGTGTTGCACACCGCGTTGTGCACTCGGGGGATAAGGATTCGGCGAAGACGGCTTTGCTGAGTGTCGAACCACGGGCACTCGGCAACTATTTCCCGAGTGCAACGGGATACTCAGCGAAATTTTTCAAAAAATAAAAAACCGTCAGGCAGCGCTCGACCACGCCGCTCCTTGGTGTTCCCGCCCCCGTGGTGCCCGCCGACCTCCTAACCTTCCATAACTCTAAACATTATCCCATTTCTATGCATTGCTTTCATGTTAGGTTGTTTGGAAACAATCTAGGTTGTTTGTATATAAATTGAAGTTTTTTCTCTAAATTTTATCCGAAAGGAAAACGATGATTCCGAAATTTTTTTGAGAAATCTGATAAACACGTTTCTCACCGACCTCCGATTTTTTTCCTTACCAGTAAAATAAACCCTGGTGCCCGGCAGGCCTGCAGCGCCACGAGCCGGCCAATGCTGCACCATGAGCCGTTGCCGCGCCGGCCCTGGTGGTTGCGCTGACGGCCGCGCCGCCGCCTGCAGCTGACCCCGTTGGCCGCGCGCCGTCGCCTGCCGCCCGCGGTTGCATCATGTGCATTGCTGGCTCATGCATCAGGTGAAAGTGAAAATGAAATTTAACCGCAGATTAACAGTTCCAAAGAACTACGAGGAACAGGGGTGGGTGAATAACCATCCATGGCTGATCAATTACACCAAGGAAAAACAGCAAGAGAAGAGAGTGTAACCATCTAGGCCCTTTCGCACCTTTGGTAAGGGTGTGTTTCGGTGATAAATGACAACCATATACTTGTGACTAACCTTTGTTTTGTAGAGGATTATATCTTGGGTTATTGTCATGAGTAATGAATGAAAAGAGACCCCTCAATTTGAAAATATGGACGATCAATGGACAAATACTACAAGACTGAGGACTTTGTTAGTTCCAAGTGTCACAAGGAGATGAAGGACACTTGGATCGCTAGTTTGTAGTGTTTGACCATACTATTAAGAGGGGTTCATACACTAGTAGCTTGACCATGCACCAAAAGTCATGAAAATATGCACACTCAAGTTCCTTGGATTCTAAACTGCTCAAAGTACACATGGAAGCAAAGTAGAAGCAAAAGAATCGGCGGCAAACTCAAAGGCGATTGAATTGGATGAGTTGAAATTCAATGCATAGCGTCGGATGAACCGACGCATGGTTTTCTAGTTGCGCCGGATGAATTCAGCGGCCGGAAAATTCAAAAGTAACCGTCGGATGAACCGATGGTATAGGCAGCGGTTCATCCGATGCCTTAGGGTTTGGTAACAGTAATGATTGAGCTTCAACTGATTCAGCACGGATGATCCGACACTCAGGCCAGCGGTTCATCCGACGGCTACATTCAAATCATACAGAGACGCGCCAAGAATTCTTCTTCAGCACCGGATGAACCGACGCTTCAGCAAATCACCAGCGGTTCATCCGACGCCTCTGTTTGAAGTATACAGCGACGCACCGAGTGGATGGCCTTTAGCACCGGATAAACCTACGGTGCGTCAGATAATAGCATCAGTGCATTGACTGGGTTACTTGAGTTCAACGGCTATATAGAGACTTGTGAGTGACCAGATGATCCGATGCTTGCGCAGGGGGAACCGTCGGTTCATCCGAGGGTGCAACTTTTCAGGGGACTTTTTCAACGGCTAGCGACCCTTGCTAGGCCTATATATATGACCCCCCCTACGTCTCTTGAGCTGCCTTTGCCATTCTGAAGATCTACAACAGCCAAGGAGAGAAGGAGATATTGTTCTTGCTCATTTGGGATTCTCTTCCTCTTGTTTGAGGAGCTCTTTCTTAGTGATCAAGGGTTTCAAGGTGCATACATGGCTTAGCTGAGTGCTCAGGTCAAGTGAAGGTGTGTGACTTGTTACTCTTGGAGTTTAACGACTCCTAGATGGTCTTGGTGCTTTGGGGGTTCTTGGTGAGCTCTTGGAGATTGTGGGAGCCTCAAGAAAGCTTGGTGTACACGGTTCGAGACCCACCGTTCCGGAGATGGAGAACGGGTACTCGATCTTAGTGAGCACTTGAGTATTGGTGACTTGAGGGGGAGCAATACTCTTAGTGAGTGCTCCAACGTGGATTAGGGGGAAGCGTCAACTTCTCGATACCACGGGAAAAAATCCGGTTGTCTCTTGTGTGTCTCCCTGTTCCGCCGCCGCCTGGGGAACATTTCCCCAAATCCACCGCCGCCACCACCAGGAATCGGAGGAAGGAAGGAGGAGGAGAGGAAAGGGAGGAGGAAGGGAGGAAGGCCGGGCCGCCGCCCAGGGCGCCACAACGCTGCCCGCACTGCGGGAACCTCGACGTCAACGCCTCCCCGAACCCGCCATCGCCGCCGGGACGTTGAGGAACCGGTGCTGCTCAAGCCAAGGCCGCTGCCCGCCACGAAGACCGGGGGCCGACGTGGAGCAGGAGCTGTCTGTGGGAGGCAAGCCGTCCGTGCGCGACATCTGCTTCCCCTGCCTCAAGCCGAGAACCGCGCCGCGCCGAGCCCTGTCCTGCTTCCTCTGCTACGCGCCACGATGCCACCAACCCACCTAGCAGTCGCGTCCAGTAGCACAAGGTGAACCTCGCCAATCCCTTCACCATGTTGTGGACCCGTATTCGAGCCGTGGCTGGACCGAGCCTGGTGTGCTCACCTGTTTGTTTGCCTGCCCGCATCGCGCCGCCGCGCGACCCGCCGTCGACTGGGTGCTGGCCATCAAGCCATGCCGGCTGTTTTGCAGGTGCCGCTGCCGTCTGCGCGCGCGCCACCGCTTGCCGTTCCCCTTTTCTTTGTTCCTTCGCAGTGTGCATGCCGTCGGTTTCATGTCACCGCCATGGCCATGCCGCCGGCGTCTTGCACGCGCACGCACCCAAGGAGCCAAGGTCCTGTCTTTTGGGCGGGGGCTCCTGACCGGGACACACACGCACACACGCGCACGCCTGCCGGGTCGCGGCCTTGCTTCCCTGACCGAACCAGTGCCCGCACGCACGCGCGCGAGGGACGCCGGTGCCAGCGCTTAGGCCAGCGCCGCTGAGCTGTCCTCGTCACCCAAGACCTTTTCCCCGACCGCGCCGCCGTGTTCGGCCGGGTGCCTCGCCTCACGGCCAGACGAACACGCGCGTGATGCCGGGCCGCCGTTTGGTCGTTTTGGCTTACCCAAGATGTTCAGTTCGCGGCCCTCTTGTTTGTAGTCGCGCCGCCGCGGATCTCCGCCCGTTCGCCGCGACCGAGATCTCAACCCGCCGGAGCCGCCCTTTTTCCACCTAGGCACATGAGCGCCAGACCAACCCCGTGCACGCGATTGCTCTCGAGCACGCGCACGCATGCAACCTCTCCCGGCGCTGGCCACCCCAGCCCCGCCGCCGTGGACCTCTGGTCCGTTCGCCGCACCGAGCGCCGCCTCGACGTTGCCGTGCGGGAATCCCGGCCTGAGGCCATGTTTCTCTGTGCGCAATCGGAGCTCTAGGAACCCCGGGGCCACGCCATGGAACACGTTGACCCGCCGCCACACCACCTCACCGCCGGCGAGCTCCTTTCCGGCCATCGCTCCTCTGGAGCTTTTCATCGAACACCTTGGGTGCCGCCCCAAAACCCAGTGGGGTTTAGCTCCACACGCCTGCCTACACGCCGCCCTACCCGCACCGGATCCGCCGGATCCCGTACACTGAGCCAACCACACCTCAGCCACACCTTTACCCGCACCACACCGAGCCGCAGCGGATCCTTTCGATCTTGTGTGGCTGACCAACCACACGCGAGCCACACCATCCTCCCCACCTTTCCCAGCCGCAGCAGATCCGGCCCGGATCGTTTGTGGCCGCCACCCCAGCAGCCATGTGGGATGCCACATGGGCTTGGGCTGGCTTTAAGCCGCCTACGTGGCAGCCATGTGTGCATGAGGAGCTAGCTTGCAGCCGGCCTATAGCTAGCTTAGAGCCCTCTAGAGCTAACCTGTAGATAGCTTATAGTTAGTGTTATTGTGTATGCGTATTTTAATTTCAGAAATGTATTTTATCTTTGGAAAATCCTAGAAAATCCATTTCAACTCCGAAAAATATAAAACCTTCTCCGAAAATCTTCTAAAATTATAAACTCCGTGTTAGGCTAGTGTTCGCTCTCTTTTGGCTCTTAATCGTTGTTTAGTTGGAGTTAATTGCAATAGGACCCGCCTTTATTTTGTTTGCGCGTTAATAGGAGCAGCTAAAGCTGGGGAGCTGAGCTCGGAGATCGACTACACCGACGACTACACCGCCGACGACTACTCGCACGCAGGTGTCCACGCCCGACTGATTCTGAATACCTACTAGGCATTGCTATGTAGTATGCTAGCGCTTTACTTTAAATTCATGGTGATGAACCTTGCACTGCCTTCTTTATTTACCCTGTCCTTGATTGCCCTACTACTACTATATATATATATATAAGCGTGTATATACACTGAGCTTCGCGATGCATGTGTTGGGATGGGTATAGTGGTTCTTGGCGTGTGTGGGGTAAAAACCGGCAGGAGAAGGCGTTTTGGGTACTTTGGCAGGGGTGAGCTCGAAACAACCGATCTGGGATTGGGGATGGGGGTGCACTCCTCAGTGCATTTCCACTTTTACGGTATTCAGAGCACAGGTGTTGGGGTTTTACTTGCGTATGGAGGCTGAGCTCGCCCCGGTCTGAAAGCGAGTGGACAGACCTTTTCACGGGACCTTTACGTACACACCACCTTGCCGAGAGTGGGGTTAGGGCCGAGTTGAGCTCGGTAAGTGCAGAACCATACCTGCCAGCAGGATAGAGGGTATCGGTGGGGGAGAGGTGGGAGTGAGACCACCTTCTCTCAGTGTGTCGCCCGTGTGGCCACACGGGGGCGTTTCACAGTTCCGGTGCAATTCCCTTTGCGGAGGGGATCGCTTTGAGGGCCGGATGCAGGATGAGACCGTAACTACCGAGAGTTCACACGGTAGGATGGGCTCGGTTGGCTGATCATCGCCGGGTTCCATTCCGAGTTGGGTACAGGTGTACACGCTCTGCAGAGTTGTTCGATCTATAGCTATAGCCGCGTCCTCGGTCATGGACATGTCCCCCGATAGCTTTGTTCTCATGTTTTGGGATTTCTACCTCCCCCTGTAGTTGAGAGTGTGGTGAGCCGTGGTTGCAGTCGGGGAGAGGAGAGTGGCTCCCTCTACCTCACCGTTCCGATTGCAATCATTGAGGTGCGAGGAGAGGAAGTTCTCACGGATGCTATGGAGATAGATTGTGGAGACGGGGCCCTGGGGTACCAGGTGGTTCCGAGCTGTGTTTGAGAGTATGGTTTGGGGTTTATATGGAGATGTTTTCCATTTATACTTTGCTGCTGCTGCATAGGAAACCCGAGCTTCTACCTTGTCTCTTTTCTTACCCTTTAGAAGTTAGGCCACTTAAAGCTGCATACAGTTGGTGATGTGGACCTATCCCACTCCTTGGGGATAGACTTTGGGTGTGCAGGGTACGAGTCCGACTACGACAACAACGCCGACGGATGGTACGACTGAGGGATGCGTCGCTGCGCTCAAGGATGCCTGTGGGCGGGAAGAATAAAAGATGGAGACTCTTCTGGGATGCTAGCTACCGCTGCATAAAATTTTCACTCTGATTCAGCCAAGAGGCTTGTAATGTTGTACTCCATAATGGACATGTAATAAATTATGTACTAATATTTGTGTGATGCGATGTATGGCTTTGATTTACCTTCTGTGATGCGATCTGTATGCGATAGCCACTGATCCAGGGACTATCGCAAAGGTACAGGGACTCGGGTTTTCCTTACCGAAAATTCCGGGTCGTTACAATCCATCTACTAGAACAAAATTTTAGAGCTTCCAGTTTTGCATAAGCTTCTTGCAAGTAGTAACTACTTCGGCTCCATTGCCTGCTCTCTGCAACAACCAACACTTGATCAGAACATGAAACAAGCGAATGATATACAGCTTCAATGATCCAACTCAGTTCCCCTAGTGCTAGCAGCAACAGCTTACTAGGTTTTAGCCTTTTAAGTTATCTGACTTGGTTGGTACGGAAAGGGAAACACAATTTCCAAATAAACTCAAGCATTCTGGCTCAGATCAACCCGGATATGATGCCAGCAAAGTGGCAAACAATACAATGGCTACTATTCAGAACAAGCACACCTGATAATGAAATTCAGAAATTGAACTGAAGCAAAGAATTTGAAAAGATACAAAGTCTTGACAATATAATTGTAAAACAAAGTCATATATGATAAGATTTGTCCTTAATAATATCAAAAGATGATAAGTGACTCTACGGACATATACCAGTCCCGGTTATACAAGAATGTTAATTCCGGTCATTATCATAATAATCTGTTGCTAAAAGGGCCATTTCTTAAAGAAATACACAGCTACTGTCTGCTGAACAACACAAAATGCAGAGACTACAGGGACTATTAGCTTTAGGTACAACGACAAGTTTCAGCTGAGTGAAGTATATTTTCACCACATAGTTTTATCTTAGTCTGAAAAATATAACTTGCAGTCTAGACAATGAAAAATCATATATAGCTAAGTATTACTAGAAGCACAATATATCACAATCAGATTAATATTCAGATACAAAAGGTACTTGACCGTGAATGTACCTGCTAGTTCATCTCATTTCTGAGCCAAATAAGTGCAGCTTCTTGATCTTCTTCACCGGCACAAATGAAAGTTTCCCTATTTTCCTTGCTCTTACCAAAGACTGCTTGTATATTCAGGAATCTGCAAATTTGACAATAAGCATTTACTAGATTAAAGGACTAAAAGTGTTAAAAGAAGTTTATACAACAGTTTCCAAAAGGAATTCTATTCTATCCAATCAATTAAAAAGAACAGTCAAATCAATATCCTCGTAAAAATACTTAGCATACTGTCTAAAGGATGCGTGTTCAACAAAACATTCTATAGAGGGCAACAGCTGTAAGTGAGACAAATTTGAATGCAATAGGAGCAGACTGTTGAAATGTTGAGACTAGAAAATATAGTTCAGTGAGACTTTGATCATTTTTCAAGTAGTTCTCCAGTAACTCAATGAATTGTGAAGAGGGCAATTAGCTCAATCAGGACAGGAATTAAGGAACAGAACTGAAACATCATGAAACCAGGCCTGGTAATCATAAAAATAGAACGCATGCAAAATCAGTCTGTTTTTCTTATTCTCGAAAACACAACATATTTGTGTATCTTTGTACTATCAGAAAAAAGTAGGTGTGATTATACAAATTTAACTTTGGAGTAATTATCCATTTTCTCAGTAAATATTCTCAAATATAAATACCTCAGAAGCACTTTGAACTACAAACAGGAACATGGGAAGAACATTGTTGTATCTTTCATGCCGCCAGCAAAACTTATACAGCACAAACAGTTAACATCCCAAGTGACAATAAGCTGGAAAGTTCATAAAGGTCTAGATCAGACCTGGGTGGATCAATATGGCCGTTTGATATTTCCAACCAGTTCATGAAAGAAACTATTTGTTCATTCATGCACAAAGCAAGCTTTTGACTTATGCAACTGCTTGTGATGTGTCATTATATACTATTCAGTGATTGCAGGCTTGCAGCTAATTTGCACTGCAGAATCTGATGATGCACATTAGTTCCATTACCAGTTAAGATAAACAAAACGCATGACATGTCATCGTACCAATTAGCTCAGTCTCTGTGTTAATTTGTTTCAACAACCTGCAGGTACCCATTGACAACCCTTGCCCTGCGCTCAAGATGCTGGCTGACTTTACAAGATCTCCTGCCAAGTAGGAGCACAGCAGGACGATTTACAGTCAACCACAGGCTGACATCAAGATTCTTTTTTCCTATACTTTTTTTCCATATAGTTATGTAATACTACATTCAGTCATGCTTCTTTCGTAGAAAAAGAAAAAATTGATTCATGGCAATTTACTACCAGACAAGCAGGAAATACAAATGAAAAGAAAAGGATATACTATGATAGATTCAGAAATATTAAATTGCAGCATTGCTGCCTGGTCAGCTGAATTTCCGGTGATTGACAACGAGCAAACAAAAACCAAATCGAGCCTGGAGAGCTCACAGATCTTGCGGTTCAGAGTCAAATCGAGCTGGAAAGTCACAGATCTTGCGACGCCAAGAAACCTAGGGTTGGGGGAGAGAAGAGGGGAAGACGATGGGTTACCGGGGAGAAGGAGGCGGTCGTCGTCGCGGTGTTGGCCGTCGGGGATAGGTCGCGCCGCCACGCCGCCACCTCGCGCCGCCGCGCAGCCACCTCGCGCCGCCGTGCCTTCGCCTCGCGTGCCGCCAGGCTTCCCTCCGCGCGTGTGTCGGGAGAGTGAGACCTCGAGGGATTTCATTCCGGACCTCAGGAGGTGCGGACATAAGACTAAGGATAGTGAGCATGAGGATAGGGAACAGGAGAATGAGGATATGATGCAGATTACCTATAAAAAGTTACCACAGATGGCTACAGGGATGGATACTTCGGATTAGCAGAGACAGGAAGGGATATACATGTGATTCTGAGCCAAAATGTGAAGGGGCACTGGTAGGGAGAGGGACTTTAGTCCCGGTTGGTAAGGGGAATAGGTCTCTCAAGTCCAACCGGGACTAATAATGAGAGACAAAAGCCCCCCCCCCTTTAGTCCTGGGTGAACCAACCTGGATTAAAGGGGTCCTTTAGTCCCGGTTCGTAATACGAACCGAGACTAAAGGGGGGGGGCACGCCAGCGCCTGCGCCCACCCCCTTTAGTCTCGGTTGGTAATACCAACCGTGACTAAAGGGTCTCGTCTCTTTTTTTTTGCTGTTTTCGATTTGACCGTATATTGTAATTGTTGTCTAACCCGTATATGTACGTATACGTATTTGCACTTGTATATATGTATACCTGTCTATATATATCATATACGCACTTAGATTAGACTTATATATAAATTAAACCCTATATATCTACATATATAAACTTATAAATGTATATACACATAATAATTTACACACATGAAAATAAATAGTATTTTCTTAAACTAGTATATATACATCAAAACCCCATATAGTATATATACATCAAAATATCATTCAGTTCAAATTTCTAGTCTCAATTAGCTTTCCTCGGAGGTGAGTCGGTCAATTGGATGGCTGTCATAATAATGTTTTCCTTGTGGATTAACCACCTCGTCCATGAGGAATCCCATGAGAGCTTCTTGAATTGCCAAGAGACGATCCTTCTCAATGAGTGCGTCCCTTTTTATAATCCTCTGTAATTTGCAAATAGGTTGATATAATACACCAAGCGATTAAATATAGAAAAAAGGATAAAAATGATGTATTATTAATAGGTTTATTTTACTTACACTATCATCATCCGCGTTGCCACTGTAATGGTGTATGTGCTTACAGACGTAGTACCCGCATAAATTATTTCCTTGTTCTTGTTTCAAACACTAAAGTGGAGAGGAGAACAGATTATGAAATTCTAGTGTTATACATTTTAAATATTCCCAATCTGAAGTTGTTATTTGTATACGTACCGGAAAATCATACACCCATCTAATTTTTTCTCGAAATGTTCCTCGGTGATTTGCAATGAACATGGTCCAAGCTCTGAGGCAAAATAATAAAAGATACAATATGTTAGTATAAAAGCTAAATATATTTATTGCATTAAAGAAAATGTCATAGATAGAACTATTACTCGTGAAATACATCTTGAAGGTCTTGGTATTCTGAGGGATCTTTTCTCAATGAATCATACACATTGATGTTGGTATTGTCGATACTGATTATGAGTAGAATCCAGTGGAATCTGTATGCATGCTCATGGAGATTAGAATTGACTAATAGAATTAACAAGGATAATTAGATGACAATCGTACTTACCTGAAGTTGTAAGGCAGTAGTATAAGGTTCTTTTAATGAAACTCATCTAAGTGCCTATAAATGGTCTCGATTGTTGTTTTTCGTTGGTTCCAGATCTAATCCTCGTTAACTTTTGATGGGTCCATGAAAGCAATTCTTGAATAACCCTTCCTTCGCATCTCAGTAAGTTGCAGGCTACACAAGAAGAAAGCCAAATGTTAATTAGTAGATCGACAAATGTAATAAATTTATTAATAAACATATGAAAATATGTCACTTACAGACACCAGGCCATCATAAGATCGGTATTCACGGCGTCCAGATGATAAATTTCCTAGATATCAATGAATTGGAGCCAGACCACCTTCTCGTTTTGAAGGGCAAAATCTCCAGGTCTCACGAGCATACCAAACATCTCCAGGCCCTCAGCTGACTTCTTCAAGTACCAGTCATGAAATCTGCGAATCTTAGTTGGGAGCTTGTTGACAAATTCTGGCTCACTAGAGGTTGTCCTAGCTCAAAGCGCCATCTAGGTACGTAATTTTTATCCGCTGGTAGGTCTTCGAGGCCGAGAATACCACCAATAGGCATCTTTGTTTGTTCATAAAAGTAAATGACCTGAGCCAGTTCATCTGCAGACATGTTGTCAATTACTTTTTGTGCTTCTGCACTGAGGCCCGCAAACAAGTTAGTCCGATCGGTCGTGGATGCATCTATTTGCTTCTCCTTGTTCTTGTTTGTGGCGGTCCCCGACGTTGACGCAGGTATTTACTCGATGTAACTATTCGGCGACCCTCGTTGTCTCTTCTTAGCATAAGACTTGTCCACCGAATGCTCATAGTCCGTTTTCAACGGCAGTTTCCTTCTCTTTATTGCTTCATTCTCGTCTATGAAAGCCTTGAGTCTCTCCTTATGACCTTCATTTTTTTTGGCCTCCAGCTCTTCCTGTTTTCTTTTTTCTCTCCAATTTGCAAAGAAGTCATTGACTTCTTTATCTACAGTCGCGTCTGTTTCTTCATCTGTCTTCTCCCATGGTAGCTTCTTTGGCTCAGGCTTTTTCTTTGCTGGTCATTTTCATTTTTTCTTTGGTGGTTGCACCGACTTGAAAGATTGCGCTTGAGACCTTTGTGGCTCTGCGGCCGATGGTTGCTGAGGTGAATTAGGAGGGATGTCATCATCGTGATCGTTGGAGCTCACTTCTCCCGAATTGTCGTATGGTTCTTGCATAGAAGGTGAGCGAGCAGGTAGTGACGATGACGGCCCCGGAGACGATTGTAGAGGCTCGCGAGCAGGTACTGACGATGATGGTCCCGGAGACGATTGTAGAGGCTCGCGAGCAGGTAGTGACGATGACGGCCCTGGCTCCAGGGGGTCTCTCGGAGATCCATCATTCTCGGGGATTATGACGATGTAACGTTTTGGCCATAATATGATACCGTGTAGCACATCCTTAAGTGTCTTTTCCCCATCACCTCCTGGGATCTCTAGCTCTAGCTTCTCAAAACCAGGTTGACAGATCTTCTCTACGCTAACTGAGGCATAGCCAGGTGGAATCGGCATGCTGTGGCTCGTCTGTCCAGGAAACTGCGCAAAAGCACTTCCGTCCGCCACCTGAGAAATAATAATTAATTAGTTATTATTAGTATGAATTATACCATCATTGTGAATGCCTGTCCACAAAATTCAAAGTAATATATATGCATCAATTATTGAGCTAATAAAAGCATGAATTATACATACCTTCATTTTGATGTTGCCGAATGGCTTGTGAAGCTCACATGTGGTGCGCCGACAGATGTCATCCACAGGGTACCGTTGGCTGTCCACTTGAACTCCTTCTATTGCCCTTTGCTCTTCGGGAACCGCTGCGGAAGCACAACTGCTTTTGTGAGCAGAAGAAACTTGTACTAGAGGCAGTCCTCCAGATGGGGCCATCTCATTTAATGCGGCGGCCACTCGCCGTTCACTATCTGCCGTCACCTTTTCTTCGTGTTCTTTAAGTCTTTTCTCTATCTCTTGCCACCGTTCCTCCTCTTCACGCTCTCTTCTTCTTCTCCCGCTTCGATAGGTGGCAATGTCTCCCCTGAAGGTAAATTTCCATGGTACCACCCCGTAGCCCCTACAACGTCCTGGGTGTTCTGGATTCTTGAGCGCCATAGTGAGCTCATCCATCTCTCTGTCAACCTTCACTCTGCCCGCTCTGACATCTTCAATTGTTTTCAATATTTCATGTGCAGCCTCTCGTAACGAGGGTGGGTAATCAAGGATACCATCTTCGGAGTTAATTGTGCCTCCACGAGCATAATACCAATTCTTCACTCGCTCGGGCCAATCAACGACCGCTGGTATGGTACCTTGTGCGAGAAGGTCTTCTTCCATCTTCCGCCACTTGGGAACTGCAAATGTGTAACCACCTCGACCAAGATGATGGTCGTGCTCCTTCTTACCACGACTTTTCTTCCCTCGTGCACTCGCCTGGGCGAAATCTTCACTTTTCTTGTATTCCACAAAGGACGTCCAGTGTTCTTTTAACTTGGGATATTCAATCCAATTTGGAGTTTGATTCTTCTTGATATAATCTTTATCCAGTTGCTGCTTGAACTTCTGAAATTGTGTTGCCATCCTCGTAAGAGTCCAACGCTTCACATTGTTTGGTTCAACACCTTCAGAAAGTGTGAAGTGTTTTAGGATTTCATCTCACAACAAATTTTTCACTGAGTCTGGAACCACGTGTGGATTATCTGCTTTTCCCTTCCATTCTCTGTAGCTGATGGCCACGTTGTCCCTTACAATGGCCCCGCACTGTGACACATACGTGTCCTTGATTTTTTTTGGAGCACATGGTTGGCCAGCATTTGATACTTCTGTGATCTGATGCATGACATGGCCGGTGAGTACTTGTGTACGCCCTCTCTTTGTTTTTTTTTGATGTGGAGCCTGAAGCCTACAAGTTGCAGATTCGTTATTTAATTAATTAGTACCTAAGAATTGAGGTTAGAGAAATAAGAATTATGAGGTTAATGCATGAGATATATATATATATACCTCGTGGGAACATTCAATACTTTCATTCACAAGACTTTCCTCATTGTTTCCAGAATTGTCCACAATATTTGCTGTTGTGTCCTCGACAGGGGCGGCATCCTCCTCATTCGGAGGTATGTTCAAGTACATGTCTGCCTGACTACACTCCTCGTCGGTACACGTCTCGGATCACCCATTTGCAAGGTAATCTCGCGGTGAAAGTGCAATCCTTAACGTAGAGGCAACGGGTCCTCCAAAACACCTCCATGGCCACCAAGACCTCCACGGCCACCACGCCCGCCACGGCGACGGACTATGCCACAGCCACGGGCGCCATTACCAACACCACTTGACGACGACATTGTTAGCTCAAACTATATCCAAATCAAAATAACACACATTATTCACAATAAATAGGATTATTTTGCATATATAGATTGGATTCAATATATGCATAAATAGAAAAACAAAAGAGGCCATAGAATTCAACACTATTATTACTGTACATAACCTTTATGAACCAGCGACTCAGAAGACCCAGATGCTCCGGGAACTACAACAGTCTCACCTCACTGTCATATACACTTGGCTCTCCCACACAGTACTACACATGCCCTACACCTCCTATCTGGATACAGTCCAACATCACGGAGCTGCAGGCAGTCCCCACCTAGCCCGTGATGCTAGACTATACCTAATTAGGACGTGGGGCTGTGTATCAAAAACAAGAAAAAAAAAGAAAATGCTTACATTTATTGTATATAAAAATAAAAAATACTTAATAAAAGAATTTAATCTTCTACTTCCTCCTATAGCAACCTAGAAATAAAAGGGGCCATAGAATTCAACACTATATTTTATAAACTATATGTACACATACCTACATATATATAGATTGGATTCAATATATGCATAAATAGAAAAACAAAAGGGGTCATAGAATTCAACACTATTATTACTGTACATAACCTTTATGAACCAGCGACTCATAAGACCCAGATGCTCCGGGAACTACAACAGTGTCACCTCACCGTCATATACACCTGGCTCTCCCACTTACAGTACTACATCACCATGCCCTACACCTCCTATCTAGCTACAATCCAACGTCACGGAGCTGCAGTCCCCACCTAGCCCGTGACGTTAAACTGTAGCTAATTAGGACGTGGGGCTGTGTATCAAAAACAAGAAAAATAAGAAAATGCTTACGTTTATTCTATATAAAAATAAAAAATACTTAATAAAAGAATTTAATCTTCTATTTCCTCCTATAGCTACCTAGAAATAAAAGCATTTCTAAACAATGAAAGAATGGAAATACATACCTAGTACATTTTCTGTATGTCTATTATTTTCTTTATGAGCATATATTTTATAAACTATATGTACAAGTAAAATTCAATTTTATGAAAAACACGAAAATAAGAGAATGCTTACATTTATTCTATATAAAAATAAAAAACATACTTAACAAAAGAAATTAATCTTCTATTTCCTCCTATAGCTACCTAGAAATATAATCATTTCTAAACGATGAAAGAATGAAAATACCTAGTACATTTTCTGTTTGTCTTCCTTTATGAGCATATATTTTATAAACTATATGTACAAGAAAAATTAAATATTATGAAAAACAAGAAAATAAGAGAATGCTTATTAATACAAATTTAATGAAAGAAGGAACAATGCAAGTACCATCCTAACTACATTTTCACGTATATATACAAAATCTCATCTCTCTAATTTAAGCTCCTCCTACCTAGCTACAAATTAACATTTCTATTTCCTCCATCTCTAAACCATAAAACAAAATTTAATCACAACAAATGAAGGGAGGATGAAGATTCCAACCTTGACAACACTTTGGAGAAGAGAAATCTTCACAAACTAATGAAGAAAAAAATCGCAGCACAACCCTAGGCTTGAGTCGCCATGGAGGGGAGGAGCTTGAGCTCGCGGGTGACTGGTACGGTGAATGGCTCGGGTGGCAGGAGGAAGAAGGAGGTACGGTGCTTATATGTATGCCGGCCATTAGTCTCGGCTCGTAACACCAGCCGGGACTAATGCTTTTGTCTCGGGTGGTGTTACGAACCGAGACTAAAGGGGTACCCTTTAGTCTCGTCTCGTAACACCACCCGGGACTAAAGACCGGGGGCAATTATTACCGGATGGAGCCATTGGGAGCCTCCCCTTTTGTCACAGTTGGTAATACGAGCCGGGACTAAAGGGGGGCCGGCTACAGCAGCCATTTCGGGCCACGTCGATGAAAGGCCTTTAGTCCCGGCTCCAAAGTTGAACCGGGACTAAAGGGCCGAACCAAAGCCTCGCTCTCTACCAGTGGGGGAAATTGGAATCGGGTCCAAATCGATTCAGGGCCAGGCCGAACCGAACAGCCATTCCGGTGCAGTCCATGATTGAAAACGACCCATTTCAATCCGCTGGATTGTGCCTGGTTCCGGGCCAATCCGGCCAAAACGAACGAGGCCATAATGTATTCTAAAATTAAGTACAATTATCTATCTTTGATTATGTTTATAAAAAAAATCACCAAGCTGTAACACCAATATTGAATTTGATATTCAAGGTGTTGATATAAGGAGGAACATGTTCACCGAGTTTTTTTTTTTTGAGAATACATGTTCACTGAGTTCGAGTGGGTGCTCAGATTATGATACATGGATTACTAGTAATCTAAGATCGTATTTAACCAACATTTCTTTCAGTGGTAGGTGATGACATGTTTGCCGACAATGAGATGTCTGCATCTATCGTGGGGATCTGCTATGCATCGCATTATATTTTACAAAAAATATTGAGTGTCATATATAGTTTATAAAAGTCAGAAGCAGTACGAGATGTCTCATTGCATATGAAATGATATCTGTAGACACACTCTAAACTCGTCATGTTATCACTTCTTCTCTTCATATGTATGAAATGAAATTTGCAAAGCGAGAAATGGGATCGGACTATTATATATTTTGCCTGCCATTTCTCATCCTATATGAGATGATCCCTCATGATCGACTTGATCCTACAAAATTCGGTGGGATGATTTCATCCTCAAGTTTATACGAACTATTAAACTATTAGCTTGTGAGGGACAAGGTGGTGAGGGATCAACCCATTCCACTCACTACAGGAATCCGGAAAGACACCGAGAGCCTGGGACACTCGGCAAAGGCCCAAATACACTCGGCGAAGTGTTCGCCGAGTGTTGCACACCGCGTTGTGCACTCAGGGGATAAGGATCGGGTGAAGGCGGCTTCGCTGAGTGTCGAACCACGGGCACTCGGCGACTATTTCCCGAGTGCCAATGGGATACTCGGCGAAATTTTTGAAAAAATAAAAAACCGTCAGGCAGCGCTCGACCACACCGCTCCTTGGTGTCCCCACCCCCGTGGTGCCCGCCGACCTCCTGACCTTCCATAACTCTAAACATTATCCCATTTCTATGCATTGCTTTCATGTAGGTTGTTTGGAAACAATCTAGGTTGTTTGTATATAAATTGAAGATTTTTTCTCTAAATTTTATCCGAAAGGAAAACGACGAAATGAAAACGACGAATCCGAAAAATTTCCAAGAAATCTGATAAACACGTTTCTCACCGACCTCTGATTTTTTTCCTTACCGGTAAAATAAACCCTGGTGCCCGGCAGGCCGGCAGCGCCACGAGTCGGCCAATGCAGCACCACGAGCCGTTGCCGCGCCGGCCCTGGTGGCTGCGCTGACAGCCGCGCCGCCGCCTGCGGCTGACCCTGTTGGCTGCACGCCGTCGCCCGCCGCCCGCGGTTGCATCATGTGCATTGCTGGCTCATGCATCAGGTGAAAGTGAAAATGAAATTTAACCGCAGATTAACAGTTCCAAAGCACTACGAGGAAAAGGGGTGGGTGAATAACCATCCATGGCTGATCAATTGCACCAAGGAAGAGCAGCAAGAGAAGAGAGTGTAACCATCTAGGCCCTTTCGCACCTTTTGTAAGGGTGTGTTCCAGTGATAAATGACAACCATATACTTGTGACTAACCTTTGTTTTGTAGCGGATTATATCTTGGGTTATTGTCATGAGTAATGAATGAAAAGAGACCCCTCAATTTGAAATTATGGACGATCAATGGACAAATACTACAAGACTGAGGACTTTGTTAGTTCCAAGTGTCACAAGGAGATGAAGGACACTTGGATTGCTAGTTTGTAGTGTTTGACCATACTATTAAGAGGGGTTCATGCACTAGTAGCTTGACCATGCACCAAAAGCAATGAAAATATGCACACTCAAGTTCCTTGGATGCTAAATAGCTCAAAGTACACATGGAAGCAAAGTAGAAGCAAAAGAATCGATGGCAAACTCAAAGGCGATTGAATTGGATAAGTTGAAATTCAATGCATAGCGTCGGATGAACTGACGCATGGTTTTCTAGTTGCGCCGGATGAATTCAGCGGCCGGGAAATTCAAAAGTGACCGTCGGATGAACCGACGGTATAGGCAGTGGTTCATCCGATGCCTTAGGGTTTGGTAACAGTAATGATTGAGCATCAACTGATTCAGCACCGAATAATCCGACGCTCAGGTCAGCAGTTCATCCGACGGCTACATTCAAATCATACAGAGACGCGTCAAGAATTCTTCTTCAGCACCGGATGAACCGACGCTTCAGCAGATCACCAACGGTTCATTCGACGCCTCTGTTTGAAGTATATAGTAACGCACCGAGTGGATGGCCTTCAGCACCGGATAAACCGACGGTGCGTCGAATAATAGCGTCGGTGCATTGACTGGGTTACTTGAGTTCAACAGCTATATAGAGACTTGTTAGTGACCGGATGATCCGACGCTTGCGCAGGGGGAACCGTCGGTTCATCCGACGGTGCAACTTTTTAGGGGACTTTTTCAACGGCTAGCCACCCTTGCTAGGCCTATATATATGACCCCCCTACGTCTCTTGAGCTACCTTTGCCACTCTGAAGATCTACAACAGCCAAGGAGAGAAGGAGATATTGTTCTTGCTCATTTGGGATTCTCTTCCTCTTGTTTGAGGAGCTCTTTCTTAGTGATCAAGGGTTTCAAGGTGCGTACATGGCTCACCTGAGTGCTCAGGTCAAGTGAAGGTGTGTGGGCTTATTACTCTTGGAGTTTGACGGCTCCTACACGGTCTTGGTGCTTTGGGGGTTCTTGGTGAGCTCTTGGAGATTGTGGGAGCCTCAAGAAAGCTTGGTGTACACGGTTCGAGACCCACCGTTCCGGAGATGGAGAACAGGTACTCTTAGTGAGGACTTGAGTATTTGTGACTTGAGGGGGAGTAATACTCTTAGTGAGTGCTCCAACGTGGATTAGGGGGAAGCGTCAAGTTCTCGATACCACGGGAAAAAATCCGGTTGTCTCTTGTGCGTCTCTCTATTTACTCACACTTATTTTCAGCACTTACATTCCGGATTTAAGTTTCATTGCTCTAGTTCTCTTTAAGTTGCTTGTTTGCCTCTTATCTTGACTAGGGTGTTCCATATCTCTTAGTGTGATATTTGCTAAGGAAACTCTTGTTAGTGTGCTTAGTAGTAGAGAAAAACCTTTTTAGATGGGCAACACTAGCTAATAGGCTAAGGTTTCTTTACATGCTTTAGAGATTTAAAAGAAGGCCCATATTCAACCCCCCTCTACGGGCCATTGATCCTACAGAGAGGCCGGCCGGGTAATCAACGCAGAGAGGCGGGAGAGAGATGGATGATGAAATTACTCTTAGCTTCGATCCATCGATTCTGCCACGCTGCATGTCGATGGTGAAGCTAATAGCCGCGCGCTTGTTTGCTTGCTCGTTCTTGCTTGCTCTCCCTGCTACCATGTCCGGCGATCGATCAGTACGGGGTGACGTGGCTGGAGCCGCCACCACCGCTGCCTCCGGGGCCGGCCCACGCGTAGGTGTCGCCAGGGAGCGGGAGGCCGCCGTGGCCGCGCGCCGCCGCCCACGGCTACCCCCCTGGCCCCGCGTCGTCGCCCCGCGGCTGCCCCCAGTGGTCGCCGCACCGTCGCCTGTAGGAGGGAGACATAGAGGGAGGGAGGACTGAGGAGGGAGATAGAATCCCTACCTTATCCGATGGGGGAAGAAAGGAGGGATCCGGGTCGAGTATTTTCAACCAATAGGAGAGCACGTTTCGAAAGATGCGGATTGACGATGTGTCACCTTCGCCGAGTATCAAAATTAAACACTCGGCGAATAGCTGCTTCGCCAAGTGTCAAACCTAAACACTTGGCGAATAATTTTTCTATTTTCCTTTTTTTCTATTTCTTCCTCTTCTCATTGTTTTCCATAATGTAGATTTAAACTAATATCAATTAATTCAATAATAACTTGTCAAATTCACTCAATAATATGTATTCACTTTTACACATATTATTCAATTATTTCATGGCTCAAATTCAATTTATATCAATTAAAATTGTATAATGGCATTTAATACATTAAAATTATCAAACAGTTTGAAAAAATTACCAAAACTTCACATGAAGCAATCTTTGTTCCCTATTTCCTATACAAAAATTTGTGTACTCAAATCATAATTCAAGAGTTATTTTGATTCCAAATCTTATTGAATGATGTTCAACGCTACCCATTCTTCTCTCAGATGTTTCGATTTCTAAACATCATATATGACAAAATGTTCGAAACGTTCTCAAATATTTACCACAACCTCCACATATGATATCATGACATCTTGACAAATCTCATAATTTTTGGACTTAGTTTCCACTTTATAGAATTAAAAAGCAATTTGGCTACAAGCACATGATGATCGTGTTAAGTGAAGAAGACATGCAAAATTAGCTTTGATTGTTTAAGGTGCAAGGTCTCAAAATGGACTAAGGATCAGAATACCATTTCTTTTAATTTACTAATTTTATAGCATTACTATAATCACTTCATGTTCAAATTTCACTTATTCCTAGAAATTCCTTTAATTATTAATATCTGAAATATGGCAAACGGACAAAGAAATGTTTCAAATTTGAGTATAGAGGACCTAGTTCTGTATTTGAACAAAAGAAAATTTTGAAGTAACGAGAAGGGAGAAAATCAAATTTCGCAAGTGTCTGGGGCAAACACTCGGCAAAAAAGGGTACGCCGAGTGTCAGGCCACAGACACTCGGTGAATACATGTTAGATGCCGAGTGTCGGAGCCTAACACTCGGCAAATAAATGCTTGATGCTGAGTTTCAGAGTCTGACACTCGGCGAATAGCCTATTCGCCGAGTGTCATTATTTCGCCGTGTGTTGGAAAGCACAGCCAAAAGGACCCTGCTGCTTAGTGAGTTCGAGGTTACGGGAGGTAATAATCTCCCTCAGGGACGGATCTACTCCGTTTTTTTTCACTTACCGGTAAAGTAAACCCTGATCAGGATTCACACCGGTTCAGGGTGATTTGTTCGTCAAGACGGGCGACGCCGGAGCCGCGCCCATGCGTGTGGTGGGCACCGGCAACATGGTCACCGACGCCGTGGTGCTTGCCGACGTGTGGACGTGTGGTACTTCCCGGGGCTCGTAGCCAACGTCGTGTCGGTGAGCCAGCTCGCGGTGCTCGACTACCGCGTGGCGTTCGGCGGCGGCCGGTGCCACGTCAGGAGCGCCGAGGACGGCGTGGTCGTCGCCGCTACCTCGACAGCAAGATCCATCAGCTCATTGTGTGTTGTGCATTGCATGTGTGGGGTGTGATTTGAATAAGCGCGAAGCTTGCGTTGATGGCCCGGGTGTTTGATTTAGTCATTTTCTTGTTGGATCCAGGACATGTATGATCGCTTGCTTGTTCCACGGATTGATCAGGTTTGGCATGTGTTCGTGTTTGTTTCAAGAATGGCTCTGTTTCGGTGCCCAAACAACTTGTGTGTGAATGTGTGATGGATATATGGATTATTCTGTTATTTCTCACACAATTTGGATGATGAGAAAGCTACTTAGCATGACAACCATCTTGCTTGAGGAATCTCAATAACTTTCGGCATGACAGGACAGAAAACGATGGTTCACACCTTTATAAGGTCGAGCCGTGGACGCAGAAAAAACAGGGCATATGTATCCTGGTAGCTCGAGCAGACTGAGAGATTGAGAGTTTGGAGTACAAAAGTTTGAGAGATTGGAGAAGACCAAAACATCGTTTTAGTTTCTGAACACCCTCCCCAATTATGTATCTGCCAAAACTATGGTTTTCGTGTCCTCCCCTCAAATCACATTTTAAGACACGAATACTTAAAGAGATTGTCAGCAAAGCCCTTAGCAATTGTTAAGCCTAGATAATTTTTTAAAAGCAGCTGTGTCCATACAACAAGCTGAGAGTACATGTTTGTTATGTCTGCGAGACTGTTGCGGAAATTATCTAGGCTTGTTGTATTCCAATGCGCTTTGGTAAACCTTGTCATGAAAATTTTAATTGAATGACAATTATGCATTTGACTCTTACGACTTCACAGAAAATAGTTATGCTTTTTTGAAAAAATCAATTAAGATAAGGGAAATACCACAAGTTCAACCGGTGGCAACTTGTTGTGTGCCGGTTGAAACGGTAATACTTTGCTACATCACTAGTAGAAAACCAACCTTTGGTACAGGCTTTTAGTCCCGGTAGAAATTTGGAGCCGGGATTAAAAAGATATCCGTTGACATGGCCTCAAATGGCTATGAACGCCCCACCCCTTTAGTCCCCGTTGGTAATACCACCCGGGATTAAAAACTCTGCATCCAAAGACTGAAGCGGCAATAATCATTGACGTGGACCTTTAGTCTCGGGTGGTGTTTCCACCCGAGACAAAACCTCTGTTCCCACTCTTCTCTCTCTATCTCTCACTAGGCCACAAACGATTTGTGCTGACGGCTAAAAGGAGTCTTTATTTGTTGGTGGGTGGAGCGCCCGCCAGCTACCTTGTGCCAGCATAAATCATCTTAGTGTTGGCGGGTGTTCGCCCGCTAGCATAGAGACCTCAGTGCTGGCGGGTGATTAAGTCACTATTGGTATTTCTTAACGTATGCTAATTCCGCAAGCGTACGGAAGATACCGTTGTAGCACTTCACCCACAGTTTTCCCAAAGGGTATCGTATTTTCTTCGGGGAAAGGAGGTATAGTGGTCTACTGACTAGTCTAGCCTTGAGTGAAGGGAGGTAGGGAAAAGGGTAGTCTGAGTAGTGCAGAAATCTATATCCTAGCTACTATTCGCTTACTTCGGGCACCAGTCTACCTCTGGTCTGCCAGACGCCTCCGGCTATTAGCTCTACGCCCTAGCCCCACGTGGGGGAATACAAGGGATGTACAGGGCTGTCACCACCCGTACACCTACCGCTAAGACCGTTGACTAGGTGTGCAAACAAAGGGAATAAAAAACCTAAATACCACGTTTACGCTAGCTACCCCTACTCTGACCACGACCAGACTCCGCCGACAGCTAGAGTCCTAAGGTCAGAGCCCCCGCCCCGAGAGACGAGCGATGATCCCGCAAACGAATAATAACAAGAATATGACTTAACCAAGTACTCACCAACGTAGAAGCCTCGGGTGCTCGCTCAAGTGCTCGCACCCGCCAAAGTACAAGCGGAGGGAGGCCGACAACTCCGGCTCTCCTCCGACTCTTCCCTCGCACGATTCCTCTACTCTAATACAACAAGGATCCTCTCCTCTACTCTACTTCTTTCCTTTGAATGGTGTGTGAATGAGGGGGGTTAGGCCTCCTTATATAGGGGTGGTGGAGGCGGTTACTGGGCACTTTTGGCGCTAACTCCTCCTCCACCGCCTTTGCCACTGTGCGGGAGGTCTTGGTGCGAAGATTGGTCGCGAACGGCGCCTGGCTTGGTTCGGCCGAACCACTGGGTCGGCCGAACTAGCCCAGGGCCCGTTCGGCACCGCCATTGGAAGGCAGGCCCCCTGGTTGGTCCTTGGTAGAGGCCCACATGATATTAGTTATTTTGGTCCCGTCTGCTTTGGTTTGTGGGCCCTCTTTGCTTGGGTGAGTTGGACCGGTGTGCGAGTATGGGGTTTGTCTCTTCTTTTCGGGCTTATTCCACTTTGTCTCCTGAAATACCATAATTACCAAAACTTGTGGAGATAGTGTTAAACCCCTATGGTACGGTTAACGGGATATGGGTGACGGTATAATATTTGTTGTAACGACCGTCAACAGTCACCCACCAGCACTGAGGTTTTCGAGCCAGCGCCAAAAAAAGCTCCAAATAAATAGAAAACAATCTTTTTTAAGGGAGGAACCCTACTGGCCAGCCATCGATCTGTCGCAAGTTGCGCGAAGCCTCGCCTGCCACTACACTACACACTCATATGCGTCCATATGCAGTTTTGATTCTACTCATATTATACTACACCGACTGTAAATTGGTTTTTTGAGGCTCTAAACGGATTCAAATTAAAAACTTGTCAACTACAAAGTTTCATAACATTCTGAGATCTACAACTTTCATTTTGGGAGTTTCTCCATTTCTGGTCGTTTACGAAAATTGAATTTCAAATTTGAGAGATTCAAACCTATTTTTTCATTGATAATATGATTTCAAATAAAAAAACTGTAAACTACAAAGTTTCGTAAGTTCTCAAGATCTACAACTTTTTTTTAATGTTTTTCCATTTGAGGACGTTTAAAAAATTAAAATTTTCAAATTTCAAAAATTCAGACGTACTTTACCTTGACAAAAGTAATTCAAATTAAAAATGGTTCAACTACAAAGTTCTATAACTTTTGAAGATGAACAACTTTTATTTTGGTCATTCGGCATAGTGGTAGTAACATTCTTCACAAACCTTATACATCTCTCATATAGTTTCATAAAACTATATTAGAGAGATATGTTTTGTGAACAAAATTACTACCACTTTGTCAAATGAAGAAACAACCGAAATAAATTGTATATCTTGAAAAGTTATGAAACTTTGTAGTACATAACTTTTTGATTTGACAACTTTCCATTTGTGCTGGCTGGTGCCTTGTGTCGCCCGCCAGCACTATGCCATCTATGCTGGTGGGTGACATAAGCGCCCGCCAACATTGTTTTACAACCGTCAGCATTGTGCCTACACCACAGTGTTGGCAGTTGTCAATTGCTACGTGCCAGCAATCTATTTTCCATGTGGCAGCACAAATCAATTCTGGCGTAGTGTCTTTTATTCTCCCGTGATCGTGAGCCAGCCACTCGTTTCTTTCTCTCCTCCTCCTCCTCCTCCTCCTCCTTCTTCTTCTCCTTCTTCTTCTTCTTCTTCTTCTTATCTCTTTCTCCCATCTCCCAGCGGGCACGCAGCGGCCGGGCGCACAGCCAGGCGAGCCAGGCGTGGGTGACCCCCGGCGGGCACGGAGCTTCAGGGCCATCTACGGTCAGGCAGCAAGCCACCGACATAGAGCCGCCCATCGGGGAAAGAGTTCTTAATTGTTTTTTTCATTTGTGATTGATGAATGATTCGTGTGTTAAGGAATTTATGTGTATTGATGTGCTAACAGATTTTGTGAATTTGTTCATGAATTTGTGTTCGCTTTGTGAATGGTGCGGTCAAATTGAATTTGTTCTTGGTAGATTTGAATTTGTTCGAGTTGGAGTTGGATCGGAGTTGGAGTTGGGTTGGAGCTGGTGGAGCTGGAGCTGGGAGCAGCGCCAGCCTCTGCGGGTTTTTTTTGTTTTCCCAAAAATCATTTAGTCCCGGTTGGGGGCCTTTTGTCTCTCCCTAATAGTCCCGGTTGCCCTTTAGAGACCTAAGGGTCTTACCAATCGGGACTAATACTCAGTCCTCTACTAGTGCAGTGTACCTGTCGCCATTTCAAATGGCAGTATACAATTTAGATTTGCAAATTTTTATTTGAGCATCAATTTGTTTTTGCAAATGACAAAAAAAAAATCCAGCGGTGGCTACAGAAAAACGGACACATTGGGCTGTTGCTTTTTTGTGTATGGGCTAATGGGCTGAAAAATGGTAGTTCAGGCATTGTGGAAATTGAATGTACTGGTTGAAAATGGAAGAATATTAGCCATAATGATGTTTCTCAGTACACGAACGAATTGCATTAAACTTGGTTACTTTGCTCGTCTTGAACAGTTGAACAAAAGAAACTAGGTGATACCCCGCGCGTTGCTGCGGAAATTTTATAAATAAAATTTTAAGGTGAAATGTGAAAGTAGAAATCAAAGTGATTGCATGACAACATTTATTTGTAAACAACATTATATATGAAACCGTGTTATTTTGTTGAGAGTGAATCATTCTGAAATGATTGATCTGACATGTATTTCAACTACGGAAATTTTGTGGTGCGCTACTCACAAATACTCCCTCCGTATCGAAATACTTGTCACCCTTGACTTTTTCTTCCAACTTTGACCATTCGTCTTATTCAAAAAATTATCGCAAATGTGTAAAAGTATAAGTCAAGCTTAAAATACCTACAATAATAAAGCATGTAGCAAGCAAAGTAAATGATACTTGCATAATTTTTTGAATAAGACGAATGGTCAAAGTTGTGAAAAAAGTTAATGGCAACAAATATTTCGATACGGAGGGAGTATATGCTATTAGCCACAGAAAATCGGTTGATGACATAAATAGATGGTTTGGTGTATGATGACATGACATATAGTAGATAGTGACATGACGCATAGTGGGTTATAATGTGGAATGCTTGCATGTTAAGAGAAATGAAGGTATGACTTGTAGTGAGTACCGATTATATAGTTGTTTATGATGATGATGAGGAGAATCTTCAAAGCTTAAATTTGAAATAACATCAGGAGAGATTTTTCTATTCTGATGCGATCTCTTGATTTTAATCATACATCTTAGGTAGATTTGGTCAAATGTTTGACTTAGAACAAACCTAAAATGATATATTTTTTTGGAACGAGAGGAGTAAGTTTCTTTTAAACTGGGTACAATATCTCCAACCGACTTGTAACCCAAGCTAGCCGGACCCCTTTGAAACTTAGAACCACCATTTTTAAGGTGAACAGGAGAGGTCACCCCTACGGAATGTATATTATAAAATTTGAAAAGAGAAGGGTAGTAGAAAATATGCTTTTGATTGCAATTAGGAACTGGATTTAGTCCTGATTTTCCAACGCATCCGCGGCCTTTAGTCCGGCGTGGACAGCTAGAACTAAAGATAGACTCCGGTCCTGTTGCATGGTACCAAATGGGACC
This sequence comes from Cenchrus fungigraminus, assembly GCA_036936925.1. Taxonomy (NCBI): domain Eukaryota; kingdom Viridiplantae; phylum Streptophyta; class Magnoliopsida; order Poales; family Poaceae; genus Cenchrus; species Cenchrus fungigraminus. The sequence goes on along the minus strand of CM072768.1, from coordinate 13,091,869 downwards.
AATGCAAATTTTCATACATTTTCATAAATTTTCATCAATGAGGCCTCACCGGGGACAGTCAAGAGGCTCATGCCATGGAGGCGGCACAGATCCGTGGCGCAGCCTCCTCTCCCCTCACCTTAAACGCGGCTTCTGGATCCGGCGCAGCCTCGTCCCCCCGAGCATGTCCTCTCCTCCCCAGCCACGGCCCATTAGCCCCAACAGCCCAAAAACCCCCGCCGGCTTGCCCAATTTTAGCTCCTCCCCTCCACACCCCAAACCCTAACCATCCTCCTCCTCTCCCTCTTCCTCCGGTCGCTGCCCACCCCCTCCCTCCCCCTTAAATCCCGTCGACTCCAGCGACCTCAACTCCTCTCCCTCTCCCGCCCACTCCTCTCCCCCGCCACCGCGGAGGAGGAGCACGATGACGGCACGGTGGCCTTACGGCGTGGAGGAGGCGCACGGCGGCGTCATTGATGAGGAGGAACACGGCAAGGACACTGCCTCTCTCCCTCCCTGCGGTCGGCGTGAGGTGGTCGGCCAGATCCGGCTGTCCCTCCTTTCCTTTCCTGTTGGGAGGCCTCACCGGGGGACGACCATGGTGGTGGCGCTAAGAGGCTCAGGCCAGGGAGGAGGTGCAGGCTCGTGGCGCGGCCTCCTCTGCCCTCTCTCTACTCGAATGGCGGCCTCCTCCAAATCCTACGCGACCTTGTCCTCCCCATGGCACGTGACGGGGTCCTCCCCCCTAATGGCACGTGGCGGCCTCCTCCCCACGGCATGGCGGCCTCCTCCACCATGGCGCGCAGTGGCCTCCTCCCCAGGCACGGAGCTGAAGCGGCAACGGTAGTCCGACCGACGGCATCAGTCGGCAGGGCAGCAACAAGGGGCGGCATCGAGGCCCCTGTTATTTCTTGTTTTTTATTTTCTTTTCCGAGCACCGCCGAAAAGGCATGGCAAATGCGCCGTCTTTGTCGCGCCCCCCGCCCCTACCTTTTTTGCGTCGTGCGCCCAGTAAAACACACGGCAAAGGGGTTTGCCTTGCGCATGATAAAAGGCGCATGGCGAAGTCCCCTTTGACGTGCCAAATGTTGTTGTGCAGCCTTTGCCATGCACATCTGCTGAATACGTATGGCAAAGCGTTTGCCGTGTGTTTTTTTGAACTTGGCCGTGCGCCGCAGGTGCACGGCAAACATGCGGTTTCCTCTAGTGGGGTGTTATTTAGGTCCATATAATTTTAAAAACAAGTTAATAACAAGTATTAATTTAATCTGTATTTGCGCAAAACTGATTTGGAGCAAAACTCAGAAGGGACTATAGCAAAATGCAACCCTGTCTCCATCTTAAGGACATTGACACCATTGATTGTCATATTAATGATGATGGTAATTCTAAAATAGTTGTGTGTTCAATTGTTTTATCTCTTTTTTTTGAGAATTAATTGTTTTATCTCTAATAAGTTATCACTACGACAACGTGAGTGGCCTCCATCTCCATTATATTGTTGAGGTAGTATGATTGAGCTGGATCTGAAGGATTGCTATTTTTTGGATGATGTTGGATTATCAGCACTTTCGAGATAAACCTAGAACCAGAGATGAGCATCTCTGGCTTTAAAACCACATAGGAATATCCTAGTTCGTTTTCGAAATTATAGTTTTGATTTTCACGTTTGGTGAGCGTCGCACGCAGGCTTGAGCTCAGCGAAGCAGATATCTGCATTTTCAAAGAATTTGGATCTAGATGACACCCAAAACTAAATATAGGTAGTAAAGTATACAACCTATAAGTTCGGGATCTGAGATGACACCTGAAGCTAAGTGTGGGGAGCTATATCTGCAATTTATCACTACAAACACCTGACCCATTTAAATTGAGGCTTAATCAAGAAAGGTGGATGATATATCGACTCTAAATTTGGACAGCAGACCGACAAGAAGTTTGGGAGAAAATAAAGAAAGCCTATAACTAAGAAGCATGCAGCGCAGCTGTGCAGATGATTCTGTACATATTCCTCAAAAAATCCTCCGTCGGGTGACATATGGCATATGCATAATCGAACTCGCTCTCGGTCCCTCAGCAAGCTCGACGACGGCCGGAAAACACTAGACTGGCCGGCTTTTATAACATTATATGGTGGCAATTCCAATGGATCCATGCATATCCGCCCGTCGATCGGGTAGTGATGTATATATGCTTGCTCCGTGGCAAGCACTTGGACATCAAGTAGTAGATGGACTTCTCCAAACGGTACTCGATCGTCCACCAATTAATCTGCTAGCTTGCTCATTCTTCTTCAACGTACCAACATCCACCAGGAAACACGCGATACACACATGGCGCCTTCTTCACGAATGCATCTCTTCGCCGTCCTCCTACTCATCGTCACCATGGGCGCCGCTGCCAGTACGTTTGATCGATGTGCCTCCGACGACGATATTGTTCTTTCATTCCATATATCATACTACCTCCATCCTTAAATATATGTTGTTTAGAACAACCTAGTTAGTTTAAAAATAAACTAATTTATTTGTCGTAAATGTCATATATTTAAGAATGAATGGAGTACATATTTATGGATGATGCCTGATGGATGGATCCACGTACGCATGCAGAGTCAGCTGCGGCGTCCGCTGGGGAATCTGATGTTATTTGTGACGATCACCTGAGCGGCAATTACAAAGGGGTGTGCTGGGGATATTGGAGCAACGACAACTGCAACAATGTATGCATAACCGAAAGCAGCGACAACATTTCCGGCTCCTGTAAACTTTACAAGTGCTGGTGCAAGCCAAGATGCGCGTCGTCCGAGATTACTGGTGGTGTTGCTGGTGCTGCTAGCGCTCCCAGCATCCAGCCTTGATGCAATTGCAATCAATGATCCACATGCGCACGGCGGGATCAAAATAAATTTGGATTTTATTTTTCTCATCAGACACTATATATACGTCTTCTAGAGGCAAAAAATAAATTTATATATAGTAAAATATACATCAAAATACAGCTGCGAGTGCAGCATAAACGTAGACAAGACACAGATGGAGTACAACTATAGAGACCCAAATAGACGGGTGAAAGAGACTAAGTACTCACACATAAGGGTTAATGGGGCTATAGTTTGTTGGGTTTATATGGAGCTACTCATATTTGGTGCAGATGCATTTTGTCTGGAAGGTGTAAGTAAAGATAACATCTTTGTCCAAGAGTTTTTACATGTTGGCTTATTTGGGGCTCTTGTTTTTATTGAGCATATATAAACACGTAATACCATATGCTGTCCTCTGAGAAAAAAGGTCAGATGCATTTACTGTTATTCCACATTCAGACTGAAACTGAGAGAGAACTGATCTGTTGATTGTAAACTGCGACTTATGCACATATAACCGACAACCATATGCGACAACTACTGACCACCACCATAGCTGCAAAACGCCTCCTCGGGAGCTCAGCAACAGCCATGAAACTAGCCATGTCACAGAATTGTCGTTACCGGCAACTGCAGCCATGGACAAAATGGGCCATCAATGCTCTGAACCGAGTTGGGTCTCTAGAGACGACGTCAATGGTGTTGTCACCGCTAGCCTGGAAATTAGATAGGGTTTTCACCCATAGAGCCTGTACAACAGGGTTGTCTCTCCAAATATGACGTCCCCACCAACATGAAAATCCATATTTTTGCAACATTCCAGAAAAATCCAGATGTCGCAATATATGCATAAAAAACGGCCGTCACAACCCGGTGGACGGCCGTGAAGGCGACGGCTGGGCCTTCCTCACCGAGTGCTCACGTTGCGGCGATCCCAAGCGCCGCCGTCGGTGCGCTCTTTGGCCGGCGACCCTGCTCTACCTCTCACCAGATCCGGCGGCCTAGAGGCCGGATTCATGGCCTCCGGTCGCCGGCCGCGCAGCCCTGGCCGCGGACGTCGCCCGATGCAGCGCCCCGACGAACTCGCCGTCCCTCCCATCGCGATCCCGACGTCTTGAGCATCGATCTGGCCGGGGAGCAATTCCACATCGCTAGCTCACTTGGCCTCCGCCTCGAGCTCAAGACGTCCGCCGCCAGCGACCACCCCGCCCTCTCCGGATCCGGCTTTCCAACGGCTGGAGCGGCGGTGCCCAGTTGTATGTGTGGCGCCGACTCCCGGTCCACTCTGGTGTGCTACTTCTCCTGTTCTACGGAGGAGGCAGCGCCCTTTGACCGCCGGCGGTGGCCTCCTTTTGGTGCAAGACGGCACGGCGGAGCTCCCCGCGCGTGCGTGCGGAGATGGCGCTGCCCCTGCATGTCATCGCCTCCCTTGGCTGCCGGAGATGGTGCTGTCATAGCATGCAAGATTATCGGGCGAAAGCTTGCAACGATGACGCCTATGGGCGTCATGTCCCTTCCTGAAGGCGTTGCAGAGGTGATCTTGCATTACATACCATGCCCTTGCTGCAGCACCTCACGCCGCTCGCGCATAAGCGGCAGGCAGGGGTGCCCAAGGAAGGGTCGAGGAGGAGATGATGGGGTCGCAAATCAATGGCGACTACCCGTCCTCATTGCCACGACGATGGCAGCCGTTTCTCACGCATTCTAACAGTGAGGAACGACCTATCTTTTGCCGGGGCCATATCCTTTTTCATTGGCGACAATATTTAGTGTCGCGATGCACCCTGGCGACCCAGCAACGCACAGAGTCGGCACATGGATCGAAGGTGGCTATTCCGAACGCCACCGATACATCATGGTGGAGGGGCAATGGTGACGGCACACGATTTCAAGCGTGGGCCGATTTGCCAGCTGCAGTGGGGTTGTCTACATCCAATGAGTTTCTTTCAACTTCATTTTGGTGCACGTTGTTTAAGTCATGGTGGCTGATTTGAAGACCGTCATGAAGCGACATCGATATCTTTAGCACTGTCTTGAGAAGTAAACTCAATTCTTTTTTGGATGTAGTAGATCTTTAGTACATATATCATCATGTACTAAAGTTTTTTATTTATTCTTAATATTTGTAATAAGTTTGGCTGTGTGTGGTCACGCAGAGGCTTTAGGTTGTGTGCGTTACCGCAGAGGCCGGAATGTTAATTCCATTATCTAAAAAAAATATGCATAAAAAACAACTGTGGTGGCTTCATGAAGAATCTCCCTGCAGCCTCCGTGGTCGTCATTCTACTTGTCTCGATCGTACCATGCCTACAAATTACAGAAATGGAGATTATTGGGCTGTTCAGTTTCAGGACCATCTCATTCTAGATGAGATCATCCATCATGAGTTGATCCTATAAAATTTGGTGGGATGACCTCATTTCAATCATGTTTATACTACTATTAGCTTGTGAAGAATGAGGTGGTATCAACTCATTTCACCCAAACAAACAAAAATAGTGAGGAATTTTGTGATGATGGATCAACACATTATTAATGAGGTCTTTTACAGTGCACAATACGACCCTGCGATAGTACGGTAGTATTACCGGTTTTTTACTATGGGTAAAATGATAATTTCCTCAAAATATATTATTTGGAAAATTTTCCCCCGCTACCCATTCAGCCGAGACGAACCCAATTCATATATTTCATTCTCTATATTACAACAATACCATTTTACATTTCCTATAATACCCTTATACCACCCATATGACCTATGAATACTAAACCGGTAGTATAGAATTAATCACAACCGTCGGATCCTTACATATAAGTTCTTTTCTATTACATACGAGTCCTTTTTCAATCGGTAGTACACGTCGTATTGTGTGCCGTAAAAGACCTCTTATTAATTCCTCTGTCAGGCCACGGGACAGTCCTCTATATTTCTGCTATTTGGGGAATAATTAAGCGCACGGCCGGATTTTTCGATGTCCTAGTGTTTGCCGCCCCAGATGCAAGCAGAACTTGCTGACGCACGCCCTCAAGAAAAGCTCGGCACGCATTGAACTAGAAGAGTGTGTGTCTATATATATATATATATATATATATATATATATATCTATATATATATATATATATATATAGAGGACTGTCCCCCGGCCTGACAGTCAAGTGATGTTCATACTTCCAAAAATTAAACTCCACCATCAACAAATCTTGCTCCCTCGATCAGTCTCCAGCTTCCACCAGATAAGAAGCTGGACCTCTCTTCTGTGGGCCTCTGAGTCGTCGTCCTCCTACCCGTCGTCGCCATGGCCGCTCGTGGTATGTACATACGCGTGCACACAGGGCCGGCTCAATAATTTTGAGGGCCCTCGAGCGAACATTATTATGGGCCTTTTACGAAATTTAAGTCAAATAATTTATTCTCTATCTTTTCTTAGCACCACAAATATTTTCTGCAACATTTCAGATTTAAATTATACATAAAAATAATTGTTAGTGGTGGAGGGGAGGCTATGATGTCGATGCCGAGTACAATGACAATCGTTGTTTCCGAAGTCATGTTGGATGTGTCAAAAGATTTGAGTGTAAGGATCTCAGCTTCTCTCTCACACACATAGATTCGTAGTGACGCCCTCAAGCTTTTTTTTTTTAAAAAGCTGAAGTAATACTATGTAATATAAAAAGAAGAAGCAAATTTAAGGTTACAAAAAATTTTACGAAAGAAAAAACTAGAATCTCTCAACATTGCAAACTAAAAGATGCATCAGGGCCTAATGCCATTTCCACACGCAGCTTCTCTCTTATTGTACGTATATCATTTTGCATTGTGTGTTGTGTTAAGCACGCATACCACCATTGGCCCTTGCTGTACGTATAGCTGCTGGGCTCTCTCCGTGGCCAGGCCCCCGGCCGTCGCCTCGGCTGCATGGTGCCTGAGCCGGGCCTGCGTGCACATCCATATGCATGAACTTGCTACATGCTGCAAGCGCGGCGCGGCGACCATGTCATCTAATTTGATGAATTTTTACAATGCTGGTGCCACATCAGATGCCCCTCTGATGAGGCTGTTGCTGCTGCTAGCGCTCCGATCCGGCAGTGAGCCAGTGACACAGTGAGTAACTCAAAAGAGTATGATTTTTATCCAAGAGGTCGTTCAAAGAGTTTTTAGTGTATTAATCTCTACAAGTGCACAATTTACATGAGCAATTAAACAACCATATTGGCTCATAGTTTATTTAAAAAACGCGCGGAGAGTTACCTAATATATAAAGTTAACGTACATGCGAGACGACACTCGGAGTACGTACACACACACTACGCTACTACCATTGTTTCATCACTACTGGTCGAACATATCGTAGAGCAGATGCATTTTGAAGGGATGCCGTCCGTGCACGTGCCGCCCGTGTTTTGGCTGCTTTCGAGTTTGCACATAGATTCGCAGGAGTAGTTGATAAAGCACCACCCGTGGAAGCTGCCGCTCGGGTGCCAGCAAGTACGTTCTTCCACAAAGGAGGAGGGTGCCTCAGCGTGCATGCGTCGTGCACCATCTATGTGCATGCATCAACATGTATATATGCAAGAACGAAGACATTATTATTGTTATTGTATAGAGAAAAATCATTTGTACATGCACGTGTAGCTACTCTTGTATTATTATATATTCAGCTAAAAAAATAATCATGTTATTAGCTCCACTCACTATAGGAAACCGTGGCTTTGCCGAGTGCCCGATACACTCGGCAAAGAGCAGTTTACTCTCGGCAAAGGGTTTGCCGAGAGTAGCTCTCGGCAAAGGCCTCTCGGCACAGATTTTATAGGTAAAGGGGATCTGTGCCTATGCTACCCCGTCCACCACCACCACTGCCGAAGTCGTCGGAGCCCGTGCTGCCCGCCGCCGCAGTTGCCGGATTTGGCCGTCGCGTCCTCCACCGCCTCCGACCGGATCGGAGGAGCCACACCGCCACTACCGCAGCTCCGGTCGCCACCACCAGAAGAGAAGAGGCCGACACGCCAGAGGAGAGGAGGTCGAGGTTGCCGCGCCGGAGGAGAAGAGGTCAAGGTTGTTGCGCGGGAGGAAGAGGAGGCCGTCGCGTCGCCGGATCTGAGGTCGAGGTCGAGGTCACCACGCTGCCGGATTTGAGGTCGGGGTCGCTGCGCGCGGAGGAAGAGGTGGGCGCCGCCGTGGAGGCCATCACTGCCACACCGACGCCGGGGGAGAGGAGACTAAGCTCCTCCTTATGCGCCTCCACCGCACCTCGCCCTGCCACTGTTCCTCACTGCCGGTGAGGGGTGAGCAGAGGGAGGAGAGAAGGGGAGGCAGGAGGGCCCTGCGGGGAGGGATGGTGGCGGCAAAGGCAAAGAGGAAGGGAGACGGTGGTGGCGGCGGCGGAGATTGAGAGAAGGGGGAGAGGGAGAGGCGGCGCGGTGGCGGGGTGGGAGAGGGAGGCGACTGGGGATGGGAGGGGTTTATATACATAGGGTTTGAGTGAGGGGCGGCGACGGGTTGGTGGGCTGATTTGGGCCGGCTTCGGCCTTTTGCTCAAATTCGGCCTACTGTAAAAAATTTCCAAAATTGCTTGAAATGCAATTAATTAGTTAAATATAGCAAAAAAATGCAAAAATGTGTCAAATTTTAACATGGAGTGCTACATGTTGTATGTGAAGAGTAGAAAAAGTTTAGAATTCAAATTCCAAATTGAATATCATTTTGCCTACAAACCTAGGTACTTCCTTTATAACTTTATGAAACTTCTACGGAGATGTTCCGGTTTCTAAACATCATGGGTGATAAAATGTGCAAAACTCACTTTATTTTTTACGATAGCCTCTGTGTATGATATCCTGAGATACTGACTAATTTCATGATTTTTAGACTTCATTTGCATTTTCTTTAATTTTAAAATCATTAACACGCGTGTCTTTGATCGTGTTTCCTGGAGAAGATGTTCGAAATTTCTTTTGATTTTATGGATAAGGTCTCAAATTTGTCTAAATAACATGAGTACAAACTTTCCACTTATTTTCTTCTATTATTTGAATCCGTTGGAGTTCAAATTTGACTTTATTCAAAAAATGCTTGAAATGCAATTAATTAGTTAAATATAGCAAACAAATGCAAAAATATGTCCAATTTTAACATGGAGGACTACATGTTGAATGTGAAGAGTAGAAAAATTTTGAATTCAAATTCTAATCTAAACATCACTTTGCCTACAATCCTATACGCTTCTTATAACTCTATGAAACTTCTACAGAGATGTTTGGATTTCTAAACATCATGCGTGATAAAATGTGCAAAACTCACTCAATTTTTTACCACAGCTTCTGTGTATGATATCATGAGATATTGACAAATTTCATAATTTTTAGACTTCATTTGCGTTTTCTAGAATTTTAAATTCATCGAAACGCGTGTCCTTGATCGTGTTTCCTAGATAAGATGTTCGAAATTTCCTTTAATTTTATGGATGGCGTCTCTAATTTGGCTAAATAACATGGATATCATTTTTGCACTTATTTTCTTCTATTATTCAAATCACTTGCAGTTCAAATTTGACTTGACTCGAAAAAATGCTTGAGATGTAATTAATTAGTTAAATATAGAAAACTAATTCAAAATTGTACCAGAATTTAACATGTACTACCACATGTTGTATTTAGAGAGTAGAAAAGTTTTAGGATATAAAAGCTAAATATAGCTAACTGGTGTGTCCGTTCTATACTTTACTGTCGGCAAAATACTTGTTTGCCGAGAGCTTTTCTTAGCTGTCGGCAAAATAGCTATTTGCTGAGAGCCAGGAAAAAAAGCTCTCGGCAAACCCCTATTTTGCCAACGACCAAGAAAAGCTCTCGGCAAACCCATATTTTACCTAGGATTTTTTCTTTGCCGAGAGTTTTCTTGACTGCTCTCGGCAAATCCTTTCTTTGCCGAGTGCCCGTAGGATGGCTCTCGGCAAACCCCCGAGCTCTCGGCAAAAACACGATTTCTCGTAGTGACTCCACAATGAACTAGTCAATAACTAAACTAGATATTGTGCTCGCACGCACTACGTACCGGCGGTCACGATGATGAGTAGGAGGACAACAATGGCGGCTGCCGCTGCACGGAGATTGTAAGTGGGTGAAGACTTCATTGGTGGCTTTTTGTTGGATTGGTAAAGTTGGAGAAGGATAGGGGATCGAGCCAGTATGATGATCGAGCTGAGGTGGAACAAGTTTTGCAATATATAGATGTATATATGTATATATAAACAAAGAAGATCAGAGCGAGGAGGGCTGACTTATATACCGCTGAGGTGAAATTTGTCTGCTCCAAACATGTGTCGAAGAGATTGCAGAGAAACGATGGATAAATCAGACAATGTAATGCTCGGAGAAAGCAATGCGTGTTCCCCTGCAATCTTCCGTCGGGGGGAGCAACCCACGGAGCTAGCTAGTATTTACCCTAGTTTTCTCAGCCGCATAGTATCAAAAAAAAAACCGTAGTGGTAACGTATATGCATGTATTCATTCTTAGCAGTAAGAGTTACGTTTTACACTGACAATTGTGTCACAACAGCTTGGACCCAACCCAAGCCAAGAAGCCATCCAGGTCATCATCTAGCAGAGGCCCAACTGAATAGCACCATGTACATACCTGACACGGGTTAATTCTTTTTATGTATAATCACCCATATGCCGTGCAAATATGATATGGAGGGCCTGCCACTGTTTTTCATTGTCCAGGTGACGGCTGCCGGCAGCAAGAGAGGCAAACTGAATGAGAGGTTAGAAAAAAAAACACCTTTAGTACCGGTTGGTAAAAGGCATAATATACCCAAAATCATCTGGTACTAATCATTCCACACTAAACCTATCCCCTTTAGTTCTGGTTCAAGTAAAAAAGGCTAACATTACCAACATGAATAAAGGGGATCGAAAAAAAAGTTGTGTCCCTGCTCGCTCCCACCCCCTTCCTGGACCACTTCACGCGTTGTGCCACCCCTCCATGTGCTCTAACTGCACCAGAGAATCAAAACACTCCACACATTGAAGCAAGAAATGCAAATGCTCATTACAAGTGACAACACACAACCAATCCGACAATACATGAATTCAGTTTGATTCACAAATAAAATCATACAGTACTGAATCACTCAAATATTAATCATTCGCCACCTTCTCGAATCTAGAAACGGGAGCTTATTATCACACGCCACCTAGTCCCATCGTGTATACCTATATATAATATATAGGGAGCTAGAACGAGATAGATAGATATCTACTTAACTACAACAGAATCGGGCATTCATCCAAACATGTTAGTACCGATCGTGATTGTGTCCGGTACTAACGTGCACAATTAGTACTAAGCGGGAGCTACAGTACCTCGGCGAGCCATTTAATATTGGCTGGTGTCTCCAGCCGGTACTAAATGGCGTCGCGGACCCGACCAGCACAATGGCTAGTCGGCCCTACGCAGCCATTTAGTACCAGCTGGAGACACCAATCGGTACTAAATGGCTTCTCCTCAAATTTGTCTTAGTTGGTGTCTATAGCCGGTACTAAATAGCACAATAATTTAGTACCGGCTGTTGACACCAACTGGTACAACATGTTCATCCTATATATTACCTTTTTCCTACCCGAGCCCGAGCTCAGTTCAACAATTTGACTGAGCCCGGGCTTCACTCCTCCCATGGCCCTCTAGGGAGGTGATTCCAATTTTTTCACAATTTGAAAATGTTTTGTTGCTCCAACATCTTCCAAAGGTTACAAATTGAATCCTCTCTTCTCTAATATGTATTATTCTATGATTTGTACTATATAGTTAGAGAAATTTGTGTTTTTCTAGATTAGGGACTTTGGAGAAATTTTCATTTGTATGTGAAGATTTAGAGAGAAGATTTGACTCTGTGCTTGTCACCAGCTTGTGTGTAGTGGTGGATATCGAGCTGGCTCGGCTCGTTATGGCTCATTAAGGTACCGAGCTGAAATCCTAGCTCGGCTCGGCTCGTTTGAAAACTCGAGCCAGCTCGTTAGCTCGCGTGAGCCAGGTTGTTGACCAATAATCACCTATTGAGATAACGTCCAACAACAAAAAGTAAATATAACGTCCATGCGACCAAGACTCCATATGTAGGCATATGCAGCAACAGTGCAACACAACACTACGTGCCAACACTTGACACTCAAAAATCATTTTTAGTTCATCCAACATCAAATTAAAACACTCCAATTTGCTGGGCCGTTCAGTAAGGTTGGCTCGCAAGCAGCTCGCGAACCAGCTGGAGCTGGCTCGTTATACTACCGAGCTGAAATCTTAGCTCAGCTCATTTAAAAATCCTAACAAGTCGAGTCAAGCGAATCCACTAACGAGTGAGTTCGAGCGAGTTTGCGAGCCATGAATTTTTGATCTAGTCCTACTTGTGGGCACTCTAGGAAATAAATGGACATTCTTGAGGTCTTGTATAGAACACCTCTTTTACTGCGCCTTGTACTACAAATTAGTGGCATAGAGTACAGATAATATCCAGCTAACCATTAATTTTATTGGGTAAATTAGTAACTTTGCAATACAATGTGTTATATCAGCGGGATTTTTTTTCCAACCGAGCCGATCCTTCGTCCTACCACCTCCTCTCCCTACTTTTTTGGATAATGGCACTCTATTGCCACACAAATCTTGCTCTCGGCCTCCCATTCTTGCCTCGTTGCTAGGTTTTGTGCTCCTCTTTTACATGGATCTCATTGATCTCAGTGATATTCATATGCGTTGTAAAAGAGCTCCTTTTAAAAAAGTGTCACTGAGATCATTCTTTCTTTCTTTTTTGGCTTTGCATTAAAATGATATAGTACCTTCTTCTTCTTCTTCTTCTTCTTCTTCTTCTTCTTCTTTTGTGGATGAGATCATGAGAATCACCAGACATTGTTGTTGAATGAGATGGACTACTAGCTAGAGACCCAAACAGACGGGTGAACGAGATGAAGCGAGCTCACACACGCATACACATCAGGGTTAATATATATACGGCTTTGTTGGGTTTATGGAGCTACGCATATTGGCGTGAATGCATTTTGTTTGGAAGGTGTAAGTAATGATAACATCTTTTCCCATCATTTTTGTTGAGTTTAGAGTGATGTCCATATGTAATTGTTTCTTTACTTGTTTGCTTATTTGGGCTTTGGGGCACTTCTTTTTATTGAACATAAATATAAACACCTAACCCCATATATATACACTAACTAAGGAGAAGGTGGTGACGATGGTTCTCTTCTTCTTGTGACGAAAGGGGGCTCCTATAAAGCTACGTGAAGGTGGATAATAGTTGAAACTTTCAATCCACCAAAACCTATGCAAAAATGCTGGATATTATTTTCCAACCATGTTACCTCATGATTGTTAATTAAAAAATGTTACAACATTATTCAAACAAAAAGTTGGATCAACATTTTTTATATAAAGTTGAAACAAAATAGTTTTTGGAAAGAGTTGCACCAACATTTCTTGAGAGAGAACGTCGGATCCAACATTTCTCCAAAACAATTATACCAACATTTTATAATAAAATGTCGATCAACATTTTCTAAAAATGTTTCAACATTTTGTTAAAAATGATTATTGTAACATTTTTAGGAAGCATCTTCTTCAGCTCCGAGACGTGCATGGGTTGGCTAGGGCGGCTAACAAGCCTCCACAGGGGCGCATCACCCGAGGTACACAAGGCGGCGGGGGTAGCCGCGTGCTGAGGCGCGCCGACCAGGAGGCGTGCCGGTGCGGGGGCGGCGACCATAGCGGCCTCGTGAGAAGGCCCATCGGCCAGAGAGGTGTGCCGGCGCAATAGAGTACATGGCGGTGGAGGAGGTCACTGACCAGGAGGGACGGGAACGACGGGGGGGGGGGGGGGTGGGTTCTGGGAGGCACCAGCGGGCCACAGGGTAGCTATTGCAGCTCTTCGATGGCGCGCGAGGCAGCCATTCGTCAGGGTGGTGCCGTTGAGAGCGCAACGTCGCACGGTATTAGCGGACTGTCACACCTGTTTTTCCAAAGAAAACCAAGTGCATAACTATATGTATGCCAGGATCTATTTTCATACATATAGTGACATATAAGTGAGTACAGAAACAGTATCACGTAAGAAAAAGGGAGATTATTAGAGTTTACGCTTAATCCTGAAAACGAAGACACCATACTCCACAAGCAATGGACTGGGGGTTGCGTATGCCTAGAACTCCACACATCTTCACGTCATCTTCATGTAGCAACTTCCTCTTTCTGAGCAACGTATATAGCAAGGGTGAGCACATGTCGTACTCAGCAAGTGTGGGGAAAGTATGAATGCAAAAGCTTTATAGTGGACTTGGCTCTAAGCATTTAGCATTTTAGTTGGTCCAAATTTATTAGACAACTATTTACTAGAAAGTGTAAGTATATACCATCCCACAATTAACACAAAGAGATAGATAAGATACGCCATAAGCATATGGCAAGCATAATCATGATTTAAGTCCATCTTCAAGTTTAATTATCATGTGAGGGTCCAGGGCGCTCTTGACCGTGAGCATGGCTAATCGATTAGTTTTACACTCTGCAGAGGTTGTACACTTTCACCATAAGTCGCGTAAAAGTCCCGAAGAACTTTGAACCCAACCATGCGATGCCGGCCAAGCATCATACCACACTACCGAGGTGTTATTGCAAAGGGACGCTACGAGGCCTTTACAAAGAGTCCTCCCATGTGTATTAGTCCATAGTAGTATGTCGTAGAGGCTATCTTTCGTACCACACTTCTACTCATGGATGGTCAGCCATAGAGTACTTCCGTTCCAATACCAATCCGGAATAGAAGAGCCATAAAAGCATTCCTCCGTCCCCAAACTACTATGCGAGTAATGGCCACACAAAGACTTCCCTAATTACTCGGCCAAGACTAGAGCCATATAGTTCTTGTGGTTGCACTGTTGTCCTGGGTGGTTCTCCATGTTCAGGTCTTGTATTAACCAGAGATATAATATAGAGGTAAAGCATGTTTCATCAATAAAGTTCATTAAAACCACCATAACCCAGGTAGAGCAACTAAGCAAAGCTACCCAACATAAAGGTAAACCCAGGTTGACAAGGAATGATATTAAAGACTAGGCAAACCTTAATAGGACCCATCAATATTAATGCAAAGAAATGCAATAGTGATTCATAAAATTATTGGGACAAAAGAACAAGGAAACACTTGCCTTTAACCAGAGTAATGACGTTGCTCAGAATATCTTCAACCTCTTGCTCTTCAAAGCTTCTCGAACAGCGTTCACTCTATGCGCATCAATCATCGGGTACAAGCATACAAAGCAAACAAACAAGCAAACTAAGAACAATACACCAATCAAGAGAAAACTTTAAAAGATCGCACTAAAGGATAGGCTTGATTCTATGGATTACTAAAGCACACAAACCGTGCTGGGAAAAGGAAAGGCTTGGTTAGCTTTAGATAAGGCACTAGGTTTGAGCATGAACTAGGATCAAAAGATCAGCTTGAAAGGAGATTAGCTCTATGATAGAGACACACTGAGTCAGAGCTTGATAAAGAAAACGACTAACGGTCGATTTGCATATTTAAGAGAACAAACTATAAGCTAGGTTTATTTTAATTAGCCAAAAGATAAATAAAGGATATTTCATAAAGAAAATACCCTAAGTTAGAATTAATGCAACATTATATCTTATTTATAAAGATTCATGTATAAATTATACCAATTAAACGTTTAACTTTAGAAAAGTTAAACTATATGAATCATCTAAACATAACTTTATGATTCGAGTGGATCATATTATTATTGAAAACATCATGTCATTGGTATTAAACAAATTAATATTTATTTATAAAACCGGTGTAAAAGCCTATTAAACTTTTAATTATGAAAGGTTAAATAAATATTAATCAATTTAACATTTGGTTTATGAAAAACCGGGGTAAGAATCTAATTAGATTTTATCTATAAAAGCATGTGAAATAATTATTAATCAAATTAATATTGATTAAAAAAATGGTGTGTAGCACTATATAGCTTTTAATTAGAAAAGGCATATTTAATAAGGCATTAGCAAAATTAATACCAAATTAATTTTCAGAAAACAAACATGATGAAAATTCACCACTAGAGTGTACTTTACATTATTATGAACCTATCGCAACTTGAACGGATTAAAACGAAGCTAAAACATGGAAACTAGGAGCAAAACAAGATGATAAGGACCTATTTGTAATTATCTAAAGATAACAGGGCCGACTGAGAAGAAACCCCAGACTCAGTGAATAGTCACTGTAAAAAGGTGGATCTTCGGGGTTAGATCTGCAGAACGGCTACGGGTTGGATCTATGTGCAAGGAATCTAAAAGATCTAGGGTTTAACTTGTAAAGGACACAAGACACATAAACTGAACAAAGGATTACAAGATCTGATAGGGGTCTACTTGCAAAACGGCTAGACTTCATCTTCTACCTCAAGCCGGCGGACAGGGGAGGCTCTGGTGGTTGCCGTCGCCGGCACTCCGACGGCCTAGGGGCTCGGATGGCTGGCGCGGGATGTAGAGGAGAGGCAGGGGACTTCAGGGAAGAGCTCACCGACGGCAGGGGCGTGGAGAGGCGGCCGGCAACTGGCGACGGGCGGAGCGGGACGGCCGGCGGCTCGGCTTCAAGGGGCGACGGCGCTCCGGTGGAACTCCAGCGGCGGGAGGCTGCTTGCTGGACGCGGCTCGACCCAGGGAAGCTCCCGGTGTGGACGGCTCGCTCCGGCGGTGCCCGTCGCGGCGAATCGGGGAGGCAACACCGGCGGCGGCGCTTGGCTCCTCGGCATCGACGTGCGGCAGCGCGGCGCACAGGGGAGATAGGGCGGCGGACCGCTAGGGCACATGGGGCTCGAGGCCGCAGCTTTATAGGGCGCGGAGGACGTGGCCTGGCTTGCGGTGCACGCACGCCGAGGGAAATCCCGGCGGCGCACGGCTGCATAGCCATGGTGGCCAACACTTGGGCCCGGATGGGCCTCTACGGGCTGCCGGCTGGGCCAAAGCAGACCGGGTCGGATGGGGTGCGGGTCGAGCCCACGGGCTCGGCCCGAAAGGAAAGGGATGGGTTTTTTATTATTCTTATTTTCCGAAATCATTTTTCAGTGCGAAAACAAATCTAGATAAACACTAGAAAATGTTTTAAGGCACGAAAAATACTCAGAAAATCCCAAATATTCTAGGAAAATTCCCAGAGATAGATTGGAATATGAACAACCCAAATAAAGTATATGGAGCTCATGAAAAGAATTTTAGAGCCTTCTAATAAATAGAATAAGCTCAGGGAAAATGAGAATAAATTCCAAAAAAATCCAGAAAATTCTCGGAAGGGCCGGCGGCGCAAGCAGTGGGAGTAGGTGTCAGCCTGTGGGGGCGCCACGGTGCAACCGCTCCGGCCGGCGACTACCGCATGCAAGGGAGATCGACGGTGGTCGCAAGGGCACATGAGGCGTGGCGTCGGAGCTCACCTGCCACCGCGCGTGCCATGGGTGGCGACACGCGCAATCAATGGGGGTTGTAGTGGAGTTAGGGTTGCATCCAATGGCTGTCGTTCGTCGCACGAATCTCAAACACTTGAAGTTTCAATTGTTTCCCACCTTCCAGAATATATATAGGATTTCCCAATGAGATAAATGGAAAAGACTAGGCCTTGCAGATTGGGCCATGTTACATTGGGCCCACCAGTCATCAAACATAATTAGTCTTAGTTATTTTTAAAAATTATTTACTTATGTATCTGTTTTTTGTTTTAACTCATGTGCTTTTTTTGACAGAAAAACTCATATGCTTTTAATTCCTATGTTTTATATTCCTGCATTCCAAATGGCTGCCTGTATGTACCACTTTCCTATGTCTTCTCTATTCACACATACTTCTTTCCTGTGGTTCCTACCATTCATGTGTTTTCAATTCCTTCATTCCAAACAGATCCTAACTTCATGCCCGGCCGGGCGGCCTGCCGTGTCGAGGTGGTGGCCCACACCCAGCCTAAGGCGCCATGTCAGGCTAGCCCCGGACCAAAAATTACCAGTCGGGTCGGGCTGAGACTGAAAACAAATGTGCTTGCGGGCTGAGACCGAAAACAAATGTGCCATGCTAGGAGCTTTATGGACAAATAGTCCACCTTAAATTCTCCGTGCTAATTGCATTTTGATGGTCAGTCTCTTTATATCCTGCTTCCTCAGTCAGATGACCGTGTGTGGCTTCTGCATACTCAACCACATGCTCTCCGTTAGGGATCGATATTAAATATAGAGCCAGCGACCAAACATCTTGGCGGCGGTGGACAAGTGATGTGTGCCTCCCCCAACGTCGCTCTCCCGCTCAAGCGACTCGGGGACGACTAGGTAACCATAACCGTTGACTACTTCTCATCCTCTAACATCACCGTCACTAAAGGGGGTAGCCGGAAGTCCGCTGAAGGATGGTGGTGGTGGGGCCTCTCACATGACCTGGTCTGGCGGTGCGTCCTAGCGGGGGACGATGCGAGGCGGCCATGGCTGCTCGGCTGCACGGTACGCGTCTCTTCGGTCGACAGCGTGTGTTGCTGAGGCCTCGACGGTTGGATCTGACGAGGTCCAGAGTGGATATGGCAGGCGAGCGGTGGGCTCTACCGAAGGGTGCCCAGGCTCCCTGGTATCCACGCCTGCTAGGCACGGAGACTTAAATTTGAATTCAGCATTTAAATATAAGTCTCCGTCAGAAGAATCAGTCACGAAATTAAGAAGATTGCCTTAGCACATAAAATAATTTAATTAATTTTATTACTAGCAAATCAGAGGGAGCACATGAAGATAGTGTTTTGTAAACACATCAAGTACTGAAATGTTTTGAAAATCCACATTTTTGCACATTTATATTAACATTCCGAAAAAAAATCTAAAGTGTTACTGTCTGCACAAAAAATAACCGATGGCGGCATCATGAAGAACCTCTGTGTAAGAACCGCCGTTGTGGTCATTTTACTTGTCTCGATCGTACCATGCCTAAATTAAAATTACAGCACGGGAGATTGTACATTACTAATTCCTCCGTCGGGCCGCCGAGATTAACAGCAAGGTCGGATTAATCGATGTCCTAGTGTTTGCCGCGCGGCAGATCGAAGCAGATCTTGCAAACAACGCACGCCCTAAGAAAAGCTCCACACGCACAGTTCGACTATGCTATATTAGTTAGCCAAGTGATTGCCAGACTTCTCCAAATTAGATTCGACCGTCAACAAATCTGCTAACTCGCGATCAGCTAGTCTTCTAGTCTTCTCGCTTCAACTCATACGTACTAACATCTACCAGACAAGAAGAAATTTAATGGCGCCTTCACAAATGAATCTCTCTGCTGCCACCGTCGTCCTAGTCGTCGTCGTCCTCCTACTGCCCTTCGTCGCCATGGCAGCTCGTGGTATGTGGGCACATATATATATGCATGAACTATAGCTAGCTAGCAACGACATGTTGCAAGCGGCGATGTCATTTGATTAATCTTTTGCTAAAATCAAGTTGTTTTATGCGCCTTGGACATCAATTTGTTTCAAATCCATGCATGGATGCCAGGGTCTGATGATGAACCATATATGCAGAGCTACCGGAGTCCGCTGCAGGGAAACATGATGATTGCCCCGCGCACATGAGCGGCAATTACAAAGGGCCATGCTGGGGACCGCTTGGCGAGTTCGCCTGCGACCGTGTGTGCATCTCAGAAAGCAGCTCAAACAAAGGCGGTTACTGTGACTCTTCTATACATTGTTTGTGCCAAAGCAGATGCACCTCTGAGGCAACTGTTGCTGCTGCTAGCGCTCCAATGGCACAATAATGATCCCCTAGATGCCTCAATAATGATCCGATATGATGACATATCATCTTTGCGGACTGCCCATGAAAACACTCGGCATTTTTTTTCTTTTTTCTTTTTTATTTTCTTCTCTTTTTACATACATGTTGTTGTCACTAAAAAATCTTGTAGTCCATAACTAAATCCTCATGACGTGCTCAGATTTCATCACAGATCACACTGATCCATGACAAACAGTCAGATTTTGTCATAGACTCGCAGTGTTGGATATGAAGCCCAAACACAATGACGTTGTGCTAATTTCGTCATAATTCAACCTACGATGCATTTCAGCATTACGTCGTGATTAATAAATTAAAATTTTAATGTGTGAAAAGAAATATAGATTATTATGATCAATAAATTAAAAAACTTAGGAAAAAATAGAGTGATGTATGAAAAAAATAGAGAAAATAGAAAAAAAATTAAAGAGGTCAAGGTTTGAACCATGCACCTCCTACCTCAACCAAACAACCCTTACCACTACACTACATACAATTTTGTGTTTTTCCTTTGCATTCAATATTTTTGTACTGCGGCACGTACGTCAGCAGCCCCTGTCCATGCGACCCTGGAATTTGATAAAAAAAATACATGGGGGGGGAGGGGGGGTTCCAACACAACACCTCACAATATAAACTACCAAGGCTTACCACCACATCACCACTACAACTTGTTATTCCATGTTATTCCATTTAACTGCATCTATTTGTTTGTTAATTGTTATTTCTAGTATATTCTTCATACGACTTGTTAAAGCATATAATAATAACACATGTTTTTTGCATGCCAATTAGTAAAGAACTTCATAATTGTTAATGTTAAGGTCAACATATGTTTGTGTACAAATTTTATATACATGTGAGTTTGAAAATTTTATGTGGTATCTCTACTCCTAAAATGTTTAAAGAGTGGACAAACGTCGCGCAGCCCCGCACGCCTCCGCTCGGCTATGCGGCTACGCTCCGCGCGCCTCCGCTTGCCATTCCTCAACCCTCCGATTGATGCTCCCTGTTTCCGCAAACCACTGCTGTTTGCTTCCTCCACCCCGTCCCAAGTCCCACACCACCCGTTCTTTTTTTCCTCGAGAGCCGCCACGCACCTCGCCCTCGTCCACCGCTGCCGCCCCTTCCCCAACCCGATGTAGGCCGCTCGCTCGCACCTCCTTCTACCTTCAGCTGGATCTCCTCCTTCCTCCAATGCGTCGAGCATCTCCTAGGCCGCACACCCCCTGCGGATCTCCTCCGTCCTTCACCACACCAGGGCAGCTCCTAGTGCCCCGCGCCAGAATCCCCTCTACGGTCTCGTATCGTGCACCCCTACACAGCTCGCCATAATGGAACACTGGCCGCCCGTAACTGTAACAACCTGAGGCCTTACGGTGGTCGCTCACGTCCCGACGAAGGCTCGCCGGTGGCCTCGGGTCGTTACACTAATGATGGCAAGGATGAGGAGTGAGCAGCAGGGGATAGGCGCTAGTTGGTGCGGTGATGCATTTGGCACAATTGTAGTTATGGTTGAGACCAATCCGGCTCTGGATGTGTTGATGAAGCAGTTCTTCTGACTGTGTAACATTGATAGATGTGCATGAAATGTCCATAGTATCTTTCTTTTTTTCTTTTTCTGTTCTATTATTTTTTCTTTTCCCTTTCTATTTTTCTTTTTTCCCCTTTCCTTTCCACCTTATCCATACACTTGCCTATCTCCCCTGCCAACCTCCAACTCCCCACCACAGTCCATGCCCATCGCCGTCCTCCGGTAGCTAGCCTCTAGTCCCGTCCATCACACTGGTCGGACCCCACCAAGCCCGCCTGCAGTTGCTCGCCTGCCAGTATACCACATCTACTGGCCCCGTAGGTGGTGAGGACATTACATGCCTAGATACGACTATTCAAATTGATTATAAGATGAGCTTGTTCATATATACCTTTTGTTGCTTTTATCATAAGCTATTCAAGTATCATCAGCTTAGGGTCCCATTGGCAAAGCTTCACGGGCAGCTTCGCGAGCTGTTTTGGCTGAAGCTGTGCCAAACGGTCCAAAAAAACAGCTTCACAACAGAATCGCTTCCCAGCCTTCCTCTCTAGGGCCATTTTGGTTGGGTGAAACTGCAAAATACTCGCTTCTCCCACTCTGCTTGTAGGTTCGTCAGGCCTTTTCCCTTTGCCCTCAGGGAGGGACCCACGAGCGAAGCCGAGGGCGAAGGAGATGGAGGCCACCGGCGTAGGCGCGGAGGAGGCCGCCGTGGTGGAGGCTCGACGGCGCCGATGGAGTGTCTATACATCTACCATATACGTATGACATTTACATGTGAGACAACAATTAGAATACACGCTCTGATTTAAAAAAAAGGGACCGTTTAGTGTCGGTACATATATGTACGACATATACACGTGACTAAAGGGGGTGGACGCAGGCGCTTTTGTCTCTCATCATTAGTCACGGTTGGACTGGAGAGACCTAAGACCCCTACCAACTGGGACTAAAGCCCCTCACCTTACCAGTGCAATACGAAAATGTTGCTCGAAGTCGCCACCGTCATGTCCAGCAATGAGAGCGTTGTGAGGGCTTTTCCTCGGAGCAATGTAACCTTGGTGCATTCACACGCCTCAGGACACCACACACAATCATGACAATGGTTTTGGGCCAGCGCAGCTGCCTCACCTCCACAAGTCACACTACTGCATCTCCACCTCCACTTTGCTCACCGCGTAGCCAATGCAGCACCAACTTACCTCAGCTGGACCCCGGACTTCATCAGAGGGAGTTGCATCCTCCTGACACCACATCACACGTCTATGGAGCAACATCACACCAGCCATTGGTCTGGCACGTTGCCATCGCCGCACCCTCTGGGGCCCACCATGCTTCCTCCAGTTGTTGTAGCATTGCAACCCACCCAACTTCTACCAACAGTCGCAACACCATCGGCCAGGGGGTGCAACACCACCACACCTCACGCGATGTCGTCATCGCGCCCCATCCGCCGTCAATGAATCCATACGGTGCGGTCGTGTTAGCCCTCCGCTGCACCAGGCCGGCCGCCAACACCGGCCACGCTAGCACGGGCCACACACGCGCCGACCACAGTCACACAGATCTGGCCTCGAGGCGCCAGATCTGGCCCGCGGGATGCCAGATATGATGGCTAGGGAAGTAGCCGCCTCCTCCATGGGCCACGCAGCCGCCGTACACCGGGACTAGGATCGACGCCACATGAGGGGCTCCCCTGCGCAG
The DNA here is from genome assembly GCA_036936925.1 of Cenchrus fungigraminus. Taxonomy (NCBI): domain Eukaryota; kingdom Viridiplantae; phylum Streptophyta; class Magnoliopsida; order Poales; family Poaceae; genus Cenchrus; species Cenchrus fungigraminus. The sequence continues at coordinate 13,068,935 of CM072768.1, read as the reverse complement.
ATCCGGTCACGTAGGCATTGACGGGCCGTCACCGCACCTCCTGGCTGCTGCCTTTCTTGCAGCCGTGCAGGCTTCCGTGGATCCTCCTAAATTACTCAGTCAGCAAGATGGGGGGGGGGGAGCATGGGGGAGGGCCTGGTGGCGTGGTACCGCACCGAGCCAGGGGGGGGGGGAGGTTTTTCATGCCAATTTAGTTTTTCAGGAATGAAATTCGTCTCTACGTGTTTTCATCCATTATCTAGTACTTGAAGTTTATCGAGTTTGAGCGAGTCACAAACATACTTACACAAGCAAATTAGTGCGACTCAAGAACGTACATTTTTATGTTTTCTTCTACTTTCAGAAGATTGCAAATTGTAATCTTAATTTCCCACGAAGCTGGTGGATCAATAGGTCTAACAATATTATTTGTCACAATCATATCGTAAGCAATTTATTAGCAGCATGCAAGGCAACAACTGTCTCAGGGCGGATGGAGCTAGCATGACGTTTCACAGTAGCAGCGAGGGGGGAAGTCGTCGCAGTAGCCATCAATATTGTCATGGCTTTCGGCTATGCATGTATTGGTGCACTGCTTTAACTCGTTGAAGCACATCCCATGATAGTTGCCGCTCAGGTGCCAGCAGAAACTCCATGCCCCAACGGAGACGATTTCTGAAATATATTCATGAGCATATACATAATTAAAGTAAGAATGACATCATAAACTAGCAGCCAATAGATCAATAAAAAGATCGACGGCGAGAAATGCGTATAGCTATAGCATGTGCATGCGTAGATGTGGTCGTAGCGATCGAGCTAGTACCAGAAGTGGCGATGACGAAGAGGAGGATGATGACGACTGCGGCTGCTGCAGAGGTATTCCTTCGTGAACGATCCATTATTAATTATTGGTTGCTTTTCTGGTGGAAATTAAGAAGAAAGAACGAGCGAGCACATATATATAGACACAGATATAACTACGAGCATGTCCAAGTAGAAGACAAATTAACTTGATGTGTAAGTAGAAGACAAATTAACTTCGTTATTCTCGATTCAAAACGAAGTAACCGTAACATCAAATTAAATTATCACTATTTGTACCAGGCCAGACAGATGCATGGATTAATTGGACTTAATCACAGGAATGTGCGGAGAAAGCAATGGTACCGGACTTGCCTATTGGCAGACATCATGTATCCAAGAGCATTGTAGTATCAGCCTATCAGGTACTAGTACGATATCGATAGCTAGCGCTATCAATTTTTTCTTGCTAGCACCACATTCTTGTTTAATATTGGGAGCTCGATTCATCGATTGCTCCCTAAATATTTCTTGATAAGGATGTCGCTGTTGTTTTTTATATATGTGTAAGTTCTCGCTCGAAGTCAGTTCGCACCAAACTAAAGGAATATGAACACAAAAACTCTAGAGGAATTGATAAGATATTGGTTTTTCATATACAATTGTAATGTACTTACATCTATATAAAACAAAAAGAAGAGAACTCACAGAGTTCCACCACGCTAATGTGTTAACTATAACAATAACTATATGGATAGAGTCCGCACTTTGATGAAAAAAAACGTTAACACTGGCCTACATATGAAGCAACCCGAGGTTCCATGAGCCAAGCCTCTGCGCTACTACACAGTAAGTGGACCGGTACTGTAAATACCCATGCCAAACTCCCACACCAGTAATCTCACCCCAATCTCTATCACTCTGCTTTCTACAGAACTCCAAATCCGAACCCACACTACTAGGCAAAGGACATTTTGTACTGGGTGGGAACTCCCTTTAGTACCGGGTAATGCACCTGGTGGGAGGGGCGCACCGATGTTTGCTCCCACACGATACCAAAGGACCCCATTTAGTACCGGGGCTTCTCTTCACCCGGTACTAAAGGGTCCATACCGGGTGAAGACAAACCCCGGTACGAAACCCTTTAGTACCGGGTGAAAAGAAGTCCCCGTACTAAATGGGGTCCTTTGGTACCGAGCCTAGCCCCCAACAGGTACTCATGGTCCCTGACGGGGGCGCGTCGGGGGCCTCCCTTCCTATCCGGTACTAATGCACCCATTAGTACTGGGTTCAAAAATACCCGATACTAATGGACTTTGAGACCCAGTAAAGTCCGTTCTCTAGTAGTGCCCTGTACATGAACACTATCGTTTCGTGGGTGGGAGGGAAAACAACACTCGTTCCTCTTTGTTGTCCCACACCCACTCCTAGCGAGCAAGCCGCTGGCGAGCCCTTCATGCGCTGCCCGTGCATCCAGGGAGAGGAGCGCCGGTCATGCGAGTGAGGATGACCTTTCCGACTTCTCTAAACTTTACGTGCATGGTGCTGCTAGAGCTAAGACTTGAGTCATGCTATTTGTGTGCCAGTGCATTTTGTTTGGAAGGTGTAAGGAATGATAACACTGTCTTTTCCCAGAATTTTTGCTGCGTTTACAGTGATGATGTCCATATATAATTTGTTTTTACTTGTTGGCATATATATTTGGGGCACTTCTTTTTATTGAACATATCAATATACCTATAGCATATGTTGTCCTGAGAAAAATGTGAGACGCATTTCCTGGTGGAACTGAAGCACTTGGTAAGTTGACGAAGAAAGAACTAGCGAGCATATGTATAGACGGAGTCACAGGAAGGGTTAACGTAAGCATGTCCAAAGTAGAAAGAATATTAATTAACTTGATGTCCAAGTAGAGCACAAATTAAGTTGGATATGCTCGATCGAAAACGAAGTAACCTTGTCATGCTGTCATTAAATTAGAATGTCACACTTCGTATTAAGCCAGACAGATGCATGCATGGCTTATATCAATGGGACTTCATTATAAAAATGTGCGTAGAAATTAAAGCAATGGTGCCGGACTGGCTTATTAGCAGACATGTATGAAAGAGTGTTGTAGTATCAGCCTATCAGGTGTATGGTACGTACGATATCGATAGCTAGCACTATCAATTTTTCTATCTAGCACTATCAGTTCTTCTAGCTAGCACCATATTGTTGTTTAATGTTTGGAGATCGCTCGCGCTCTCTAAATATTTCTTGATAAGGATATCACTATTGTATTTTATACATTCATAAGAGTTCTCAAAAATTAATCACACCAAACTAAAAGAATATGAAACAAAAACAGTAGAAGAATGGTTAAGATATTCTATTGTTTCATATAATTATAATGTACCATTGTAGTGAAACGACCTTTGATCCAACTCCTTTAGTCATGGATGATTTCGGACCCAGGACTATTCATTGCGCCCCTTTCTCTATTTTCACTCGTCGAGGCACAATGCACCGTCGACCCTCACTGATGGCTTCATTTCGTCCAGCATCCAGCAATGGGTTCTGCTTCCAGTTGCGACTGCAGCACAACGTACACCAGACAAGACACAGATGGACTACTAGAGACCCGAGCAGACGGGTAAAAGAGGTAGATGAAGCACACACACATCAGGGTTAATAGGGCATTGTTGGATTTATTATGGAGCCACACATATTGGTGCCAATGCATTTTGTTTGGAAGGTGCTAGTAATGATCGATAACATCGTCTTTTCCCAGAATTTTCGCTGGGTTTACAGTGATGTCCATATGTGATTGTTTTTTACTTGTTGACTTATTTGGGGCATGTATTGGGGAAAATATTTTGTGCCTACCCCCCTCCATTTGGGGCAAGGATCCTGCGAAAGATTAAGCGTGTTTTGGTTGCCTTCGGATGAAAGCAGGATCGAAGTGGAAAGCGGAACCCCTTCGTAGAAGGAATCAGCCACGGGAAGACATCTTAAGGTGATGGGAGTGACGAAATCCACGGTGAAGGCACCCACAGCGAAGGCTTTCACAAGCAGAGAATGGTCTTAGGATGGAAGACCGGAAGCCAAGCAAGGTGTGGACGCAAGATGAAGGCTTTGGCAGGGGGCCCACGTCTTGTGAGTTGTAAAGTTTTGGTACAAATTACAAAGTTACCATAATGCCGTCGGATGTGCCTCGAGTAGAGAGAATAAGCGAGATCAAGGGTTGCAAAGTATAAAAGTCAAGGGTCTATAAAACGGACCATTGAGGAATGAAAACATGCAATTCCAGACGGAGAGAGAGCATTTTCTAGAGGTCATCCATAGTCTTTACTGCTGTCTATCTTCGATTGCCATTTTTTTGGTTTCATTTCTATTGTATTCATTTTATTTGGAACTTGTTGGTTCCACTTAGGAGATGGTTTTTGTTGCGCCAACAGGGCACTTCGTTTTACTGATCATATAAATACATAATACTATATGTTGTCCTATGAGAAAAAGATCATCTGCAGTTACTGTTCCTCTACGTTCACATTGGGACTGAGAGAGAACTGAATTGCACTATCGGAAATAGGAGATTTGCTGGAATTCTTGTCACCGTATTTTCATCTATGATGTAGTTCTTAAAGTTTATCGAGTTTGTGTGAGTCACCAGCTTGCGTACACGAGCAATTGAGTGCGACTCAAGAACGTCCATTTTTATGCTTTCTTCTTCTGTTTTCGGAAGATTGCAAATTATTGTATTCTTAATTTCCCATGGATTAGGCAATGCAAACGTCCAAAATATATCAACATTTATCAGCTGGCGAATCAATAACACCAACAATATTATTTGTCAACATCATATCATAAGCAATTTATTAGCTGCATGCAAGGCAACAACTGTCTCAGGGCGGATGGAGCTAGCATGACGTTTCACAGTAGCAGCGAGGGGGGAAGTCGTCGCAGTAGCCATCAATATTGTCATGGCTTTCGGCTATGCATGTATTGGTGCACTGCTTTAACTCGTTGAAGCACATCCCATGATAGTTGCCGCTCAGGTGCCAGCAGAAACTCCATGCCCCAACGGAGACGATTTCTGAAATATATTCATGAGCATATACATAATTAAAGTAAGAATGACATCATAAACTAGCAGCCAATAGATCAATAAAAAGATCGACGGCGAGAAATGCGTATAGCTATAGCATGTGCATGCGTAGATGTGGTCGTAGCGATCGAGCTAGTACCAGAAGTGGCGATGACGAAGAGGAGGATGATGACGACTGCGGCTGCTGCAGAGGTATTCCTTCGTGAACGATCCATTATTAATTATTGGTTGCTTTTCTGGTGGAAATTAAGAAGAAAGAACGAGCGAGCACATATATATAGACACAGATATAACTACGAGCATGTCCAAGTAGAAGACAAATTAACTTGATGTGTAAGTAGAAGACAAATTAACTTCGTTATTCTCGATTCAAAACGAAGTAACCGTAACATCAAATTAAATTATCACTATTTGTACCAGGCCAGACAGATGCATGGATTAATTGGACTTAATCACAGGAATGTGCGGAGAAAGCAATGGTACCGGACTTGCCTATTGGCAGACATCATGTATCCAAGAGCATTGTAGTATCAGCCTATCAGGTACTAGTACGATATCGATAGCTAGCGCTATCAATTTTTTCTTGCTAGCACCACATTCTTGTTTAATATTGGGAGCTCGATTCATCGATTGCTCCCTAAATATTTCTTGATAAGGATGTCGCTGTTGTTTTTTATATATGTGTAAGTTCTCGCTCGAAGTCAGTTCGCACCAAACTAAAGGAATATGAACACAAAAACTCTAGAGGAATTGATAAGATATTGGTTTTTCATATACAATTGTAATGTACTTACATCTATATAAAACAAAAAGAAGAGAACTCACAGAGTTCCACCACGCTAATGTGTTAACTATAACAATAACTATATGGATAGAGTCCGCACTTTGATGAAAAAAAACGTTAACACTGGCCTACATATGAAGCAACCCGAGGTTCCATGAGCCAAGCCTCTGCGCTACTACACAGTAAGTGGACCGGTACTGTAAATACCCATGCCAAACTCCCACACCAGTAATCTCACCCCAATCTCTATCACTCTGCTTTCTACAGAACTCCAAATCCGAACCCACACTACTAGGCAAAGGACATTTTGTACTGGGTGGGAACTCCCTTTAGTACCGGGTAATGCACCTGGTGGGAGGGGCGCACCGATGTTTGCTCCCACACGATACCAAAGGACCCCATTTAGTACCGGGGCTTCTCTTCACCCGGTACTAAAGGGTCCATACCGGGTGAAGACAAACCCCGGTACGAAACCCTTTAGTACCGGGTGAAAAGAAGTCCCCGTACTAAATGGGGTCCTTTGGTACCGAGCCTAGCCCCCAACAGGTACTCATGGTCCCTGACGGGGGCGCGTCGGGGGCCTCCCTTCCTATCCGGTACTAATGCACCCATTAGTACTGGGTTCAAAAATACCCGATACTAATGGACTTTGAGACCCAGTAAAGTCCGTTCTCTAGTAGTGCCCTGTACATGAACACTATCGTTTCGTGGGTGGGAGGGAAAACAACACTCGTTCCTCTTTGTTGTCCCACACCCACTCCTAGCGAGCAAGCCGCTGGCGAGCCCTTCATGCGCTGCCCGTGCATCCAGGGAGAGGAGCGCCGGTCATGCGAGTGAGGATGACCTTTCCGACTTCTCTAAACTTTACGTGCATGGTGCTGCTAGAGCTAAGACTTGAGTCATGCTATTTGTGTGCCAGTGCATTTTGTTTGGAAGGTGTAAGGAATGATAACACTGTCTTTTCCCAGAATTTTTGCTGCGTTTACAGTGATGATGTCCATATATAATTTGTTTTTACTTGTTGGCATATATATTTGGGGCACTTCTTTTTATTGAACATATCAATATACCTATAGCATATGTTGTCCTGAGAAAAATGTGAGACGCATTTCCTGGTGGAACTGAAGCACTTGGTAAGTTGACGAAGAAAGAACTAGCGAGCATATGTATAGACGGAGTCACAGGAAGGGTTAACGTAAGCATGTCCAAAGTAGAAAGAATATTAATTAACTTGATGTCCAAGTAGAGCACAAATTAAGTTGGATATGCTCGATCGAAAACGAAGTAACCTTGTCATGCTGTCATTAAATTAGAATGTCACACTTCGTATTAAGCCAGACAGATGCATGCATGGCTTATATCAATGGGACTTCATTATAAAAATGTGCGTAGAAATTAAAGCAATGGTGCCGGACTGGCTTATTAGCAGACATGTATGAAAGAGTGTTGTAGTATCAGCCTATCAGGTGTATGGTACGTACGATATCGATAGCTAGCACTATCAATTTTTCTATCTAGCACTATCAGTTCTTCTAGCTAGCACCATATTGTTGTTTAATGTTTGGAGATCGCTCGCGCTCTCTAAATATTTCTTGATAAGGATATCACTATTGTATTTTATACATTCATAAGAGTTCTCAAAAATTAATCACACCAAACTAAAAGAATATGAAACAAAAACAGTAGAAGAATGGTTAAGATATTCTATTGTTTCATATAATTATAATGTACCATTGTAGTGAAACGACCTTTGATCCAACTCCTTTAGTCATGGATGATTTCGGACCCAGGACTATTCATTGCGCCCCTTTCTCTATTTTCACTCGTCGAGGCACAATGCACCGTCGACCCTCACTGATGGCTTCATTTCGTCCAGCATCCAGCAATGGGTTCTGCTTCCAGTTGCGACTGCAGCACAACGTACACCAGACAAGACACAGATGGACTACTAGAGACCCGAGCAGACGGGTAAAAGAGGTAGATGAAGCACACACACATCAGGGTTAATAGGGCATTGTTGGATTTATTATGGAGCCACACATATTGGTGCCAATGCATTTTGTTTGGAAGGTGCTAGTAATGATCGATAACATCGTCTTTTCCCAGAATTTTCGCTGGGTTTACAGTGATGTCCATATGTGATTGTTTTTTACTTGTTGACTTATTTGGGGCATGTATTGGGGAAAATATTTTGTGCCTACCCCCCTCCATTTGGGGCAAGGATCCTGCGAAAGATTAAGCGTGTTTTGGTTGCCTTCGGATGAAAGCAGGATCGAAGTGGAAAGCGGAACCCCTTCGTAGAAGGAATCAGCCACGGGAAGACATCTTAAGGTGATGGGAGTGACGAAATCCACGGTGAAGGCACCCACAGCGAAGGCTTTCACAAGCAGAGAATGGTCTTAGGATGGAAGACCGGAAGCCAAGCAAGGTGTGGACGCAAGATGAAGGCTTTGGCAGGGGGCCCACGTCTTGTGAGTTGTAAAGTTTTGGTACAAATTACAAAGTTACCATAATGCCGTCGGATGTGCCTCGAGTAGAGAGAATAAGCGAGATCAAGGGTTGCAAAGTATAAAAGTCAAGGGTCTATAAAACGGACCATTGAGGAATGAAAACATGCAATTCCAGACGGAGAGAGAGCATTTTCTAGAGGTCATCCATAGTCTTTACTGCTGTCTATCTTCGATTGCCATTTTTTTGGTTTCATTTCTATTGTATTCATTTTATTTGGAACTTGTTGGTTCCACTTAGGAGATGGTTTTTGTTGCGCCAACAGGGCACTTCGTTTTACTGATCATATAAATACATAATACTATATGTTGTCCTATGAGAAAAAGATCATCTGCAGTTACTGTTCCTCTACGTTCACATTGGGACTGAGAGAGAACTGAATTGCACTATCGGAAATAGGAGATTTGCTGGAATTCTTGTCACCGTATTTTCATCTATGATGTAGTTCTTAAAGTTTATCGAGTTTGTGTGAGTCACCAGCTTGCGTACACGAGCAATTGAGTGCGACTCAAGAACGTCCATTTTTATGCTTTCTTCTTCTGTTTTCGGAAGATTGCAAATTATTGTATTCTTAATTTCCCATGGATTAGGCAATGCAAACGTCCAAAATATATCAACATTTATCAGCTGGCGAATCAATAACACCAACAATATTATTTGTCAACATCATATCATAAGCAATTTATTAGCTGCATGCAAGGCAACAACTGTCTCAGGGCGGATGGAGCTAGCATGACGTTTCACAGTAGCAGCGAGGGGGGAAGTCGTCGCAGTAGCCATCAATATTGTCATGGCTTTCGGCTATGCATGTATTGGTGCACTGCTTTAACTCGTTGAAGCACATCCCATGATAGTTGCCGCTCAGGTGCCAGCAGAAACTCCATGCCCCAACGGAGACGATTTCTGAAATATATTCATGAGCATATACATAATTAAAGTAAGAATGACATCATAAACTAGCAGCCAATAGATCAATAAAAAGATCGACGGCGAGAAATGCGTATAGCTATAGCATGTGCATGCGTAGATGTGGTCGTAGCGATCGAGCTAGTACCAGAAGTGGCGATGACGAAGAGGAGGATGATGACGACTGCGGCTGCTGCAGAGGTATTCCTTCGTGAACGATCCATTATTAATTATTGGTTGCTTTTCTGGTGGAAATTAAGAAGAAAGAACGAGCGAGCACATATATATAGACACAGATATAACTACGAGCATGTCCAAGTAGAAGACAAATTAACTTGATGTGTAAGTAGAAGACAAATTAACTTCGTTATTCTCGATTCAAAACGAAGTAACCGTAACATCAAATTAAATTATCACTATTTGTACCAGGCCAGACAGATGCATGGATTAATTGGACTTAATCACAGGAATGTGCGGAGAAAGCAATGGTACCGGACTTGCCTATTGGCAGACATCATGTATCCAAGAGCATTGTAGTATCAGCCTATCAGGTACTAGTACGATATCGATAGCTAGCGCTATCAATTTTTTCTTGCTAGCACCACATTCTTGTTTAATATTGGGAGCTCGATTCATCGATTGCTCCCTAAATATTTCTTGATAAGGATGTCGCTGTTGTTTTTTATATATGTGTAAGTTCTCGCTCGAAGTCAGTTCGCACCAAACTAAAGGAATATGAACACAAAAACTCTAGAGGAATTGATAAGATATTGGTTTTTCATATACAATTGTAATGTACTTACATCTATATAAAACAAAAAGAAGAGAACTCACAGAGTTCCACCACGCTAATGTGTTAACTATAACAATAACTATATGGATAGAGTCCGCACTTTGATGAAAAAAAACGTTAACACTGGCCTACATATGAAGCAACCCGAGGTTCCATGAGCCAAGCCTCTGCGCTACTACACAGTAAGTGGACCGGTACTGTAAATACCCATGCCAAACTCCCACACCAGTAATCTCACCCCAATCTCTATCACTCTGCTTTCTACAGAACTCCAAATCCGAACCCACACTACTAGGCAAAGGACATTTTGTACTGGGTGGGAACTCCCTTTAGTACCGGGTAATGCACCTGGTGGGAGGGGCGCACCGATGTTTGCTCCCACACGATACCAAAGGACCCCATTTAGTACCGGGGCTTCTCTTCACCCGGTACTAAAGGGTCCATACCGGGTGAAGACAAACCCCGGTACGAAACCCTTTAGTACCGGGTGAAAAGAAGTCCCCGTACTAAATGGGGTCCTTTGGTACCGAGCCTAGCCCCCAACAGGTACTCATGGTCCCTGACGGGGGCGCGTCGGGGGCCTCCCTTCCTATCCGGTACTAATGCACCCATTAGTACTGGGTTCAAAAATACCCGATACTAATGGACTTTGAGACCCAGTAAAGTCCGTTCTCTAGTAGTGCCCTGTACATGAACACTATCGTTTCGTGGGTGGGAGGGAAAACAACACTCGTTCCTCTTTGTTGTCCCACACCCACTCCTAGCGAGCAAGCCGCTGGCGAGCCCTTCATGCGCTGCCCGTGCATCCAGGGAGAGGAGCGCCGGTCATGCGAGTGAGGATGACCTTTCCGACTTCTCTAAACTTTACGTGCATGGTGCTGCTAGAGCTAAGACTTGAGTCATGCTATTTGTGTGCCAGTGCATTTTGTTTGGAAGGTGTAAGGAATGATAACACTGTCTTTTCCCAGAATTTTTGCTGCGTTTACAGTGATGATGTCCATATATAATTTGTTTTTACTTGTTGGCATATATATTTGGGGCACTTCTTTTTATTGAACATATCAATATACCTATAGCATATGTTGTCCTGAGAAAAATGTGAGACGCATTTCCTGGTGGAACTGAAGCACTTGGTAAGTTGACGAAGAAAGAACTAGCGAGCATATGTATAGACGGAGTCACAGGAAGGGTTAACGTAAGCATGTCCAAAGTAGAAAGAATATTAATTAACTTGATGTCCAAGTAGAGCACAAATTAAGTTGGATATGCTCGATCGAAAACGAAGTAACCTTGTCATGCTGTCATTAAATTAGAATGTCACACTTCGTATTAAGCCAGACAGATGCATGCATGGCTTATATCAATGGGACTTCATTATAAAAATGTGCGTAGAAATTAAAGCAATGGTGCCGGACTGGCTTATTAGCAGACATGTATGAAAGAGTGTTGTAGTATCAGCCTATCAGGTGTATGGTACGTACGATATCGATAGCTAGCACTATCAATTTTTCTATCTAGCACTATCAGTTCTTCTAGCTAGCACCATATTGTTGTTTAATGTTTGGAGATCGCTCGCGCTCTCTAAATATTTCTTGATAAGGATATCACTATTGTATTTTATACATTCATAAGAGTTCTCAAAAATTAATCACACCAAACTAAAAGAATATGAAACAAAAACAGTAGAAGAATGGTTAAGATATTCTATTGTTTCATATAATTATAATGTACCATTGTAGTGAAACGACCTTTGATCCAACTCCTTTAGTCATGGATGATTTCGGACCCAGGACTATTCATTGCGCCCCTTTCTCTATTTTCACTCGTCGAGGCACAATGCACCGTCGACCCTCACTGATGGCTTCATTTCGTCCAGCATCCAGCAATGGGTTCTGCTTCCAGTTGCGACTGCAGCACAACGTACACCAGACAAGACACAGATGGACTACTAGAGACCCGAGCAGACGGGTAAAAGAGGTAGATGAAGCACACACACATCAGGGTTAATAGGGCATTGTTGGATTTATTATGGAGCCACACATATTGGTGCCAATGCATTTTGTTTGGAAGGTGCTAGTAATGATCGATAACATCGTCTTTTCCCAGAATTTTCGCTGGGTTTACAGTGATGTCCATATGTGATTGTTTTTTACTTGTTGACTTATTTGGGGCATGTATTGGGGAAAATATTTTGTGCCTACCCCCCTCCATTTGGGGCAAGGATCCTGCGAAAGATTAAGCGTGTTTTGGTTGCCTTCGGATGAAAGCAGGATCGAAGTGGAAAGCGGAACCCCTTCGTAGAAGGAATCAGCCACGGGAAGACATCTTAAGGTGATGGGAGTGACGAAATCCACGGTGAAGGCACCCACAGCGAAGGCTTTCACAAGCAGAGAATGGTCTTAGGATGGAAGACCGGAAGCCAAGCAAGGTGTGGACGCAAGATGAAGGCTTTGGCAGGGGGCCCACGTCTTGTGAGTTGTAAAGTTTTGGTACAAATTACAAAGTTACCATAATGCCGTCGGATGTGCCTCGAGTAGAGAGAATAAGCGAGATCAAGGGTTGCAAAGTATAAAAGTCAAGGGTCTATAAAACGGACCATTGAGGAATGAAAACATGCAATTCCAGACGGAGAGAGAGCATTTTCTAGAGGTCATCCATAGTCTTTACTGCTGTCTATCTTCGATTGCCATTTTTTTGGTTTCATTTCTATTGTATTCATTTTATTTGGAACTTGTTGGTTCCACTTAGGAGATGGTTTTTGTTGCGCCAACAGGGCACTTCGTTTTACTGATCATATAAATACATAATACTATATGTTGTCCTATGAGAAAAAGATCATCTGCAGTTACTGTTCCTCTACGTTCACATTGGGACTGAGAGAGAACTGAATTGCACTATCGGAAATAGGAGATTTGCTGGAATTCTTGTCACCGTATTTTCATCTATGATGTAGTTCTTAAAGTTTATCGAGTTTGTGTGAGTCACCAGCTTGCGTACACGAGCAATTGAGTGCGACTCAAGAACGTCCATTTTTATGCTTTCTTCTTCTGTTTTCGGAAGATTGCAAATTATTGTATTCTTAATTTCCCATGGATTAGGCAATGCAAACGTCCAAAATATATCAACATTTATCAGCTGGCGAATCAATAACACCAACAATATTATTTGTCAACATCATATCATAAGCAATTTATTAGCTGCATGCAAGGCAACAACTGTCTCAGGGCGGATGGAGCTAGCATGACGTTTCACAGTAGCAGCGAGGGGGGAAGTCGTCGCAGTAGCCATCAATATTGTCATGGCTTTCGGCTATGCATGTATTGGTGCACTGCTTTAACTCGTTGAAGCACATCCCATGATAGTTGCCGCTCAGGTGCCAGCAGAAACTCCATGCCCCAACGGAGACGATTTCTGAAATATATTCATGAGCATATACATAATTAAAGTAAGAATGACATCATAAACTAGCAGCCAATAGATCAATAAAAAGATCGACGGCGAGAAATGCGTATAGCTATAGCATGTGCATGCGTAGATGTGGTCGTAGCGATCGAGCTAGTACCAGAAGTGGCGATGACGAAGAGGAGGATGATGACGACTGCGGCTGCTGCAGAGGTATTCCTTCGTGAACGATCCATTATTAATTATTGGTTGCTTTTCTGGTGGAAATTAAGAAGAAAGAACGAGCGAGCACATATATATAGACACAGATATAACTACGAGCATGTCCAAGTAGAAGACAAATTAACTTGATGTGTAAGTAGAAGACAAATTAACTTCGTTATTCTCGATTCAAAACGAAGTAACCGTAACATCAAATTAAATTATCACTATTTGTACCAGGCCAGACAGATGCATGGATTAATTGGACTTAATCACAGGAATGTGCGGAGAAAGCAATGGTACCGGACTTGCCTATTGGCAGACATCATGTATCCAAGAGCATTGTAGTATCAGCCTATCAGGTACTAGTACGATATCGATAGCTAGCGCTATCAATTTTTTCTTGCTAGCACCACATTCTTGTTTAATATTGGGAGCTCGATTCATCGATTGCTCCCTAAATATTTCTTGATAAGGATGTCGCTGTTGTTTTTTATATATGTGTAAGTTCTCGCTCGAAGTCAGTTCGCACCAAACTAAAGGAATATGAACACAAAAACTCTAGAGGAATTGATAAGATATTGGTTTTTCATATACAATTGTAATGTACTTACATCTATATAAAACAAAAAGAAGAGAACTCACAGAGTTCCACCACGCTAATGTGTTAACTATAACAATAACTATATGGATAGAGTCCGCACTTTGATGAAAAAAAACGTTAACACTGGCCTACATATGAAGCAACCCGAGGTTCCATGAGCCAAGCCTCTGCGCTACTACACAGTAAGTGGACCGGTACTGTAAATACCCATGCCAAACTCCCACACCAGTAATCTCACCCCAATCTCTATCACTCTGCTTTCTACAGAACTCCAAATCCGAACCCACACTACTAGGCAAAGGACATTTTGTACTGGGTGGGAACTCCCTTTAGTACCGGGTAATGCACCTGGTGGGAGGGGCGCACCGATGTTTGCTCCCACACGATACCAAAGGACCCCATTTAGTACCGGGGCTTCTCTTCACCCGGTACTAAAGGGTCCATACCGGGTGAAGACAAACCCCGGTACGAAACCCTTTAGTACCGGGTGAAAAGAAGTCCCCGTACTAAATGGGGTCCTTTGGTACCGAGCCTAGCCCCCAACAGGTACTCATGGTCCCTGACGGGGGCGCGTCGGGGGCCTCCCTTCCTATCCGGTACTAATGCACCCATTAGTACTGGGTTCAAAAATACCCGATACTAATGGACTTTGAGACCCAGTAAAGTCCGTTCTCTAGTAGTGCCCTGTACATGAACACTATCGTTTCGTGGGTGGGAGGGAAAACAACACTCGTTCCTCTTTGTTGTCCCACACCCACTCCTAGCGAGCAAGCCGCTGGCGAGCCCTTCATGCGCTGCCCGTGCATCCAGGGAGAGGAGCGCCGGTCATGCGAGTGAGGATGACCTTTCCGACTTCTCTAAACTTTACGTGCATGGTGCTGCTAGAGCTAAGACTTGAGTCATGCTATTTGTGTGCCAGTGCATTTTGTTTGGAAGGTGTAAGGAATGATAACACTGTCTTTTCCCAGAATTTTTGCTGCGTTTACAGTGATGATGTCCATATATAATTTGTTTTTACTTGTTGGCATATATATTTGGGGCACTTCTTTTTATTGAACATATCAATATACCTATAGCATATGTTGTCCTGAGAAAAATGTGAGACGCATTTCCTGGTGGAACTGAAGCACTTGGTAAGTTGACGAAGAAAGAACTAGCGAGCATATGTATAGACGGAGTCACAGGAAGGGTTAACGTAAGCATGTCCAAAGTAGAAAGAATATTAATTAACTTGATGTCCAAGTAGAGCACAAATTAAGTTGGATATGCTCGATCGAAAACGAAGTAACCTTGTCATGCTGTCATTAAATTAGAATGTCACACTTCGTATTAAGCCAGACAGATGCATGCATGGCTTATATCAATGGGACTTCATTATAAAAATGTGCGTAGAAATTAAAGCAATGGTGCCGGACTGGCTTATTAGCAGACATGTATGAAAGAGTGTTGTAGTATCAGCCTATCAGGTGTATGGTACGTACGATATCGATAGCTAGCACTATCAATTTTTCTATCTAGCACTATCAGTTCTTCTAGCTAGCACCATATTGTTGTTTAATGTTTGGAGATCGCTCGCGCTCTCTAAATATTTCTTGATAAGGATATCACTATTGTATTTTATACATTCATAAGAGTTCTCAAAAATTAATCACACCAAACTAAAAGAATATGAAACAAAAACAGTAGAAGAATGGTTAAGATATTCTATTGTTTCATATAATTATAATGTACCATTGTAGTGAAACGACCTTTGATCCAACTCCTTTAGTCATGGATGATTTCGGACCCAGGACTATTCATTGCGCCCCTTTCTCTATTTTCACTCGTCGAGGCACAATGCACCGTCGACCCTCACTGATGGCTTCATTTCGTCCAGCATAGCAATGGGTTCTGCTTCCAGTTGCGACTGCAGCACAACGTACACCAGACAAGACACAGATGGACTACTAGAGACCCGAGCAGACGGGTAAAAGAGGTAGATGAAGCACACACACATCAGGGTTAATAGGGCATTGTTGGATTTATTATGGAGCCACACATATTGGTGCCAATGCATTTTGTTTGGAAGGTGCTAGTAATGATCGATAACATCGTCTTTTCCCAGAATTTTCGCTGGGTTTACAGTGATGTCCATATGTGATTGTTTTTTACTTGTTGACTTATTTGGGGCATGTATTGGGGAAAATATTTTGTGCCTACCCCCCTCCATTTGGGGCAAGGATCCTGCGAAAGATTAAGCGTGTTTTGGTTGCCTTCGGATGAAAGCAGGATCGAAGTGGAAAGCGGAACCCCTTCGTAGAAGGAATCAGCCACGGGAAGACATCTTAAGGTGATGGGAGTGACGAAATCCACGGTGAAGGCACCCACAGCGAAGGCTTTCACAAGCAGAGAATGGTCTTAGGATGGAAGACCGGAAGCCAAGCAAGGTGTGGACGCAAGATGAAGGCTTTGGCAGGGGGCCCACGTCTTGTGAGTTGTAAAGTTTTGGTACAAATTACAAAGTTACCATAATGCCGTCGGATGTGCCTCGAGTAGAGAGAATAAGCGAGATCAAGGGTTGCAAAGTATAAAAGTCAAGGGTCTATAAAACGGACCATTGAGGAATGAAAACATGCAATTCCAGACGGAGAGAGAGCATTTTCTAGAGGTCATCCATAGTCTTTACTGCTGTCTATCTTCGATTGCCATTTTTTTGGTTTCATTTCTATTGTATTCATTTTATTTGGAACTTGTTGGTTCCACTTAGGAGATGGTTTTTGTTGCGCCAACAGGGCACTTCGTTTTACTGATCATATAAATACATAATACTATATGTTGTCCTATGAGAAAAAGATCATCTGCAGTTACTGTTCCTCTACGTTCACATTGGGACTGAGAGAGAACTGAATTGCACTATCGGAAATAGGAGATTTGCTGGAATTCTTGTCACCGTATTTTCATCTATGATGTAGTTCTTAAAGTTTATCGAGTTTGTGTGAGTCACCAGCTTGCGTACACGAGCAATTGAGTGCGACTCAAGAACGTCCATTTTTATGCTTTCTTCTTCTGTTTTCGGAAGATTGCAAATTATTGTATTCTTAATTTCCCATGGATTAGGCAATGCAAACGTCCAAAATATATCAACATTTATCAGCTGGCGAATCAATAACACCAACAATATTATTTGTCAACATCATATCATAAGCAATTTATTAGCTGCATGCATGGCAGCAACAATCTGAGGGCGGATGGATCTAGCAAGACGTGACACAGTAGCAACGAGGGGGGAAGTCGTCGCAGTAGCCTTCAATGTTGTCATGGCTTTCGGCTACGCATGTATTGGTGCACTGCTTTAACTCGTTGAAGCACATCCCATGATATTTGCCGCTCAGGTGCCTGCAGAAATCCCATGCCTCAACAGAGACAATCTCTGCAATATATATATTTTTTTTCATGAGCGTATTCATAACTAAAGCAAGAACGTCATAAATTAGCAGCCAAAAGAACAATCAAAAGATCGAGACGAGGAGGAATGCATATAGCTATAGCATGTACATGTTTATATGTGATCATAGCTAGTACCAGCAGTGGCGATGACGAAGATTAGGAGGACGACGACTGCGGCCACCGCAGAGTGAATCCTTCGCGAAGGATTCATTGTTATTGGTTGTTTTTCTCGTGGAATTGAAGTTCCTGGTATGTCGAAGAAGAAAGAACAAGCGAGCATATATATAGACAGAGAGAGATAACGTAAGCATGTTCAAGTGGAAAGACATATTAATTAACTACATGTCCATGTAGAACACTAACTTGGATATGCTCAGATCCAAAACGAAGTAACCTTGTCATCAAATTAAATTATCACACTTCGTAACAGGCCAGACAGATGCGTGGATTATATCAATGGGACTTGATTAGAAAAATGTGCGGAGAAATAAAAGCAATGGTGCCGGACTGGCCTATTGGAAGACATGTATCCAAGAGTGCTGTAGTATCAGTCTATCAGGTGTATGGTACGTACGATATCGATAGCTAGCACTATCAATTTTTCTTTCTAGCACCACATTGTTGCTTAATATTTGGAGCTCGATGGATCGTTCGCTAAATATTTGGTCATAAATGTCACTGTTCTATTTCATACATGCATAAAGTTCTCGCTCTAAGTCAATTTGCACCCAACTAAAATAATATGAAAACAAAACACTAGAGGAATTTGTAAGATATTATATGTTTTTATATAATTTTTAGAGAAAAGACTTTTAATTCAACCTCTTTAGTCACGAAACAAAGTCATAGTTTTGGTTGGTATTACTGAGACTAAAGGGTCCTCCACGAGTTACTCCAAAGGGATTGCATCCCCTACTTACTTGGATGTATTGTGTAAGCGAGATGGTAAGGAAACTACTCGTGGGGCAAGAGGTAATGAGTTCGTATCCCCACATCATGTATATTTCGCATGAACAATTGTGTGACTTGTGACTTTGGGATGTGCGTTTGTGTGGGAGCCTCTCAGGAATTTCCAAATATTTATTTGTCAAATACCCTTTCGTCCAGATTGATATTATCAAACGGCTCCCGGTTGATATTACCAACTAGGACTAAGTTCTACCCTTAGTCCTGATTATTGAACTGAGACTGAAGGGTGGTACCTTAGTCTCCAAAGATTACTACCGTACCGGTTGGACTTTGGGTATGTTAAACCCTTACCTACCAGGACTATTGGTGGATTTCCACCAATGTACATACATCTATGTAAAACAAAAAAGAATTCAGATACTTTCCACATTAATCTGTTAATAGAATGATAACTAAACCTCAAATAGTAATCATGAGGCGACCAAAGTTTTTCAGAAAATAATGCTAAAATCCTAATAATGGTCCCATTTCCAGAGGTGGGTGATAGCATCACCCGCTGTCTAAAATGATTTCAGGAGCAGGTCGATTGCCACAGTAGCTCGCTCCTTTTGCAGATGTGGGTGGCAAATTTGCCCGTCCCTAAACAAATGAGGTGCACTTACAAATTGATTATGTACTAGTCTAAGCAACTGCTCGAGAGCATGTAGTGGGACTATTACATGCATAAGTATCCTAGGTTCAACGGGAGGTACCAAAATGAACCTTGAAAATGTAAAATAATTTTGATCACCTTAACAGTATTTTTAACTGTAACATGTGCTCATTTTTAAATTCACTTGTACATGTTATGGTTGTAGATGTCTTGGATCAAGCCCCAGAACCAAGAATTAATAGAGCGTAATCTTCTAAACATTATTGCCGACCTCTGTCACTTCATACTCGATGATGTATGTTGTGGCCATGCGAACATACACAGGACTTCGCGGCAGAAGAAAAATTTAGAGTTCTTCAGGAGTGGAAGTTTTTAAGGATAATTCAGGGGCATGATGAGAACTATAAGGTGAATAGAAGTACCAGTTCTTGTAATATATTATTTTAGTATATTCTATAAATTACATTCTTCACGTATTATGTGTTCCTAGTGTTGTACTCTAGGCCGAACATAATAGACAAGAAAAATATATAGCAAATCCAAAAATTTGGCTTGAAACTATTTTTCAAAATTTTGGAATAAAACTATTTTTCAAAATTCTAAGGAGAAATAGATTTTTAAATTTTGCCGCAAAATATTACCAAGGTGGCCCAAACAAAAACTGCCCCCGATGGTTTGAAGTTTTACACCACCCCTTGAAATGACATTTCCATAGGTGCCTGTAAGCTTGCATCACCCCTTGAAATGCTCATTTCTAGGAGCTACTTGGGGGGGGGGGGGCACCCTTGGAAACCCGTCTTGTAGTGGTGGACGGGGATCTAAGAGGTGCAAGAACCATTTAGAAAGCCATCTTCACGGTCTTCTCCGTCATCTGTATACTTGTCAGCATCTGAGGGACGCTCGTGTCTCTTAAGTGCCTGTTTGGGACTGCTATACTCCACTTCTTCTAGCTCTGCTCCACCAACTTTACCATGGAGTAATTCTAATGAGGAGTTTCTGGAGCAAAGGTCATATTTGGCACACAGCCTAGCTCCAACTCCAGGAACACAAGATTTCTCTATGAAAAGTCTAATATGCCCTTAAATGATGGGTCTGCATGTCAGTCTCTACTCTTAAATGATGGGTCCGGTGCTAATGCTTTAGTCCCGGGTGGAGTTACCAACCGAGACTAAAGGGCCCCTTTAGTCTCGGTTGGTAACTCCACCCGGGACTAAAAGCTCGCGCCCTATAAATCGAGCTTCTTCTTCCTCTTTCTCTTGCCCGAGCCATTCTTCACCTAGAGCTCAAGCCCCTCCTCCATGGCGCCTCAACCATATAGAGGTGCTGCTGAATTTTTTCTTCATCAATTTATGAAGATTTCTCTCCTCTAAAGTGTTGCCAAGGTTTGATTCTTCTTCCTCCCTTCATTTGTTGTGATTAATTTTTTTTATATTTTAGAGATGGAGAAAATAGAAATCTTAAATCCTAGGTAGGAGGAGCTAATAAGAGATGAGGTTTTTTATATACTTTAGATTTAGAAAAAAGTGGTTGGCTAGATACTAGCATTCTCTTGTTATCTTTTAAATTGATGTAGAGAAAATTGAATTTTACTTTTTGATATAATGATACATAGAACTAATTATTAATTTTACATTTAGCTAATTTGTTAGAAGTTAGTTTATAAAAAATATGGTCATTAATAATGGAGATAAAAAAATAGCCATTAGGTGACCTTTGTATGTCATTGTATCACAACAAATGGCCAGATGTATGTAGTTCACATAGGATCCAATGATTGTCGCGATTGTGGTACAATGACATACATACAAAGGTCACCTGATGGCTATTACAAGGCACAACATTAATAGCAATGAGTACAAGTCCTAAGCTGAAACTAGTCAGCTTCTAGCTTTTGAACCTCTGCTTTAAACACATTTACGAATTCACGTATTGTCTTGAAATGATCAACATGTTCAGGAAGAATGTAGGTAGGCCTCCAGTTCTCATCATCCGGTTCATAACGGAATATATCATCAAACTTACCCTTCTTCATCTTTGTCTTTGTTTACCTTTTGATATAATGATACATAAACTAATTATTAATTTTACATTTAGCTAATTTTTTGGAAGTTAGTTTATAAAAATATGGTCATTAATAATGGAGATAAAAAAATAGCCATCAGGTACGTGACCTCTGTATGTTATTGTATCACAACAAATGGCCAACTGTCTGTAGTTCACATAGGATCCAATGATTGTCGCGTTTGTGGTATAATGACATACATACATACAGAGGTCACCTGATGGCTATTACAAGGCGCGACATTAATACCAATGAGTACAAGTCCTAAGCTAAAAATGGTCAGCTTCTAGCTTTTGAACCTCTGCTTCAAACACATTTATGAATCCATGTATTGTCTTGAAATGATCAACATGTTCAGGAAGAATGTAGGTAGGCCTCCAGTTCTCATCATCCAATTCATAACAGAATACATCATCAAACTCACCCTTCTTCATCTTTGTTTTTGTTATTATGATTTAAAGAAAATAATTTTTGGACTTAATATGATGCAGATGAACCGGCAATGGATAAACGCCGACAGACGATCCCCTGAATACATTGCTAGCATGCATGCTTTCTCGAAGTGGCAAAGCCAACAAGAACCCAAAGGGATTCATGTGTTGTCCATGCTCTATGTGCAGAAACGATAAAGACTACTCTGACTGGGGGACTCTTCACCTACACTTGATTAAAAATAGATTCATGGCGAACTATGTGCTTTGGACCAAGCACGGTGAAAGAGGGGTTGTGATGGAAGACAACAAAGAAGAGGAGGATGATGATAACATTCCAGACTGGGCCGCAGGGCAAGCTTTTGCGGATACTTTAATGGAAGATGCTGGCGAAGAAGAGATACCGGAAGACGGCCATGTTGATGATCTTGGTCAGGTTCTACAAGATGCACAAAGGGACTGCGAAAATGCTAATGAAAAGGCAAAGTTGCAGTGTATGATAGAAGATCACAGAAAACTATTGTACCCAGATTACAAACAGGATCACAAAAAGCTTTGGACTACACTGGAAATGTTGCAATGGAAGGCAAAATATGGTGTGTCTGTTAAGGCATTTGAGGGGATGCTAAAAATTGTGAAGGACAAGCTTCCCGAGAACAATGATTACCGTCGACAACATATGAAGCAAAACAGACTGTGTGACCTCTGGGGTTGGAGGTTCAGAAGATCCATGCCTGCCCTAATGATTGCATCATATATCGAGGCAAGGAACACGAGAATTTGGAAGCTTGTCCTATGTGCAAAGCTCTATGTTATAAGATCCGGAGAGATGATGATCCTGGTGCTCTCAACGGACACCTCCCAAGAGGAAGAAAGTTCCGACGAAGGTTATGTGGTATTTTCCTATAATACCTCATTTGAAGTGTTTGTTCAGGAACAAAGAACATGCTAAGTTGATGACATGGCACAACAAGGATCGTAAGCAAGACTACATGCTGAGACATCCGGCAGATGTGTCTCAGTGGAGAAAAATTGATAGAAAATAAAAAGATTTTGCTGGGGAAGTAAGAAACATAAGATTTGGTTTAAGCACATATGGTTTCAATTCATTTGGTGAGTTTAGCTGTAGTCATAGCACTTGGCCTGTGACCCTATGCATGTTCAACCTTCCTGGTCGGACGTGCACCTCTAGCCACCACGGCCACAAGAACACCCTATGCGATCTATCTCGATAATAGATCAGGGAAGAAGAAAACTAAAACGAAGACAAAGTCGTAGAGAAAGCACTTGATCACTAAGAATCGGATTGCAATTTGATAATTCAACATAGTAAATGATACATGGACAAGATCACCACCGGGATCCTACCTTGATCTTGATCCTAGCTCCTGGAACTCCGACGTGGTCTTCCTTGCAAGGTTCCCACACCGGCTAGGGAAACCCTAGTCAACTACCTTGACCCTCTCCTCTCCAGAATGGTGTCCCTCTCTTCTCTGCTCCTCGGCGGTGAATAGCGAATGAATTGATGTGTGGCTCTTGGCACGGGGACTATAAATAGTCCGAGGGTCGTCTAGGACAAAGGGGGCGGCGAATGGGGCCCAGAATGGGCTTGGCCGACCGACCCGGTTTGCGGCCTCCTTCGTCGGTGATGCTTCTCGTGTGTTCTGGAACCTTCACCCTTCTGCATGTGGGCCCTTGCCGTCAGTTTCTCCATGGTTTGGATAGGGCTCCTTGTCGTGCAAGCTTCAACATTTTCTGTCCAGGTCCTCGGAGTTTTCTGCCTTCACAATTCGGTCCTTGGGACACTTTGAGTGATGTTCACTTTATATCTTGACTTGTACTGGGCTTCATGATCTTCTCACGAGGTGCTTGATGAACTTTACCCGGAAGTCTTGCATTTAGCGCTAATGTCCTGCATAAACAATAAACTCCAAAAATGACATGCAAGAACGAACTTGTTATATCAAGGGGGTTAGTACCAATGGATAAGATATTAAATTGATGCCAACACCGAGGGTAAACTCATGGCTAGGTTGACGGAAATTCACCGTCAACACAACCCCAGCCTCACCACAAAACCGGCCACTCTGGCCCATGGATGACATCACCATGAGGTCAACGTGTGAGCTTCTCGATCAATGCAGAAACAAGAGGCTTGTGGTGGCCTATGGCATGGCTGAGAAAACGGTAGAAGGGGATAGCTTCACGGGCCACCACCTTCCAATTGAATGTTACGCCAAAGTGTTTATGGACCGAGTGGTCGATGGTTGGGCTGACCTGGAACTAGAGATACCGAGACATAATGGGGAAGAGTTTCTTCAATATGTTGTGCATACTTGGATTTTTTGGCCAAGGCTCACATAAGGACTACGCAACAGGCACCTTCTGCTCCTGCTGACTCACATACATCACCAGCCGCCATACCTGAAGGCCAAGATCAACTACCGCCTTCACCAGCTGCAAGGGCAGAGCGCAGCATGAGTCCTGTTGTTGACAAGGACCTAAGAGAGAGTCCACCTCCTTCTCCACCGCCTCCACCTGTTAAGGGCAAGGTTACCAAGCGACGAGCTCCTCCTCCTCCTCCTCCTCCTCCGCCTCCAAAGAAGCAGAACAAACCAAAGAAGAAGAAGCTTACACCGAAACTTGCTTATGAGAAGATAGATGAGGAAATTGACTAGTTAGTGAGGCTAGAATTGGATAGAGAAATATTCAAAGTTAAGGAGCCTCCAGTTGAGAAACCAATTGACCCGATCAAATTATGGAGGAAAGAAGGAAAAAAACCAGAGGATACTCAAAAGCCATTGATTGACTACGACCGGCAAGTACTCAAGACTCAATGTGCGAAGAAGAAAACTGCATCTAGTGTTCCACAACTAGGAACCCAGTCAAAACAATCTATCCCCACCCTTAAGGTGATTTCAATGTAAGAGCAGCAATTGGTTGAACTTAATAAAGAAACAGGTCTGACTGAAGCTCAACTTCGAGAGGAGGATGCAACCCCAACTCATGAAGTGCCATATAGGCCCACTAGACCACTTACAAAGTATGAGCAACAATTGCTTGATTTTCCTAAATCAGCAGGTCTGACACTCCAGCTCAACTTCAAGGGGATGAAGAAATCGCACCGCATAAAGTGGCAAATAGACCGAAGTATGTGTCTGGGTGTGAGCTTGTGTGGCTGCGATTACTCCAGTATCTTCCAACGAGGATGTATGAATTGCACAAGTGGCACATGTCACAAGCTGCCTCCGGGATGGATATGCTCTATGTTCGCATTGAGGACCATCATTATTTCCATGGCCGAGAGGTCTTCATTATTCCCATGGAGGAATTCTGCTTCCTATTCAATATGATGCAGTTGACGTCTCATTCGTCAGTTGTTGGACTCTGTAAGTGTTTATTCTACTGTAAGTTAATAATCAATGCTCTAGCCACTGTATTACATATCTAAACATTTATATTTTTTGTGTCATACAGTTTCGAGATGCAACAGTGCAGGAGGAAACGAATCATGAGTGTCGGCTACATGATCATTTGATGATAACTCAGAACACTCTCAAATTTAATAAGAGGGAAACACTACAAGACAAACGATCAAAGACGGCCAAAATCTAAGGACCACATAACAATAGCGCTTGTTACGATGTTTTTTCACAAGCGTGAGAGAACCAAATCCAAGCGACGACCACCATGTGATCCCGTCGTCGTGTCCTCCCTACTGTGGTCATTGTTGCCACGGAGCTTCATAAAATCTACAAGTCACGGCCTGTTAGCATATTGAGATTTACTCTTATCTCTTGTGGACGCATAGAAAACAGAGATCCGTCCAACCGCCCCTCATCGACGGCAGCGCCGCCACCAAACTTGTGACCTATCGACGCCATCGATCCGTATTCTCGAACCTCCACTCCTTCGAGAGCCTTGAACTGGCGCATGCCCCTCTCGGTGCTGCTGTGGACGATGGCAGAGGAGAGCCTTCAGAAGAATCTCGCCACAGTACCCAGGTGATCCGATCCGTGCATCTCCGGTCAATTTAATTATAACATAGACTACCACCATGCTTAATGGATCAGTTTCTAACAGTTCTAGCGATCTTGTGCAATCTACTAATTCGATTCCTAATTATGCAACTGTCCTCACATCAGGCTGAATCCGATCCCCTTGACGTCCATGTTTTCGTTTTAAGCTATCCAAACCATCGTATGGTCAGTAATCACTGGTAGGGAGAGGGGCTTTAGTCCTGGTTGGTAGAGGGAATAGGTCTCTCATGTCCAACCGGGACTAATGATGAGAGACAAAAGGCCCCCCCCTTTAGTCCCAGGTGAACGAACTGGGACTAAAGGGGTCCTTTAGTCCCGGTTGGTGTTACCAACCGAGACTAAAGGGGGGGGGCTCGCCAGTGCCTGCGCACACCCCCTTTAGTCTCGGTTGGTAATACCAACCGTGACTAAAGGGTCTCGTCTCTTTTTTTTTGCTGTTTTCGATTTGACCGTATATTCTAATTGTTGTCTAACCTGTATATGTACGTATACGTATTTGCACTTGTATATATGTATACCTATCTATATATACCATATATGCACTTAGACTTATATATAAACTTATGTATCTACATAAACATAGAAATATACACATCAAAATAGATAGTATTTATATATCAAAATATCGTTCACTTCAAATTTCTTGTCTCTATTGGATTTTTTAGATCCATCATAATGATGTTTTCCTGTTGGAATAACCACCTCCTCAAAGAGGAATCCCAAGAGACTTTCTTGAATCGCCGAAAGACGATCCTTCTGAATGACCTCGTCCTTAACCATATCCATCTGTAATGTGCAAATATGTTAATATATTACACCCAACAATTAAATATAGAAGCGGTTAGGAAATGATGTATTATTAATAGGTTTATTTAATGAACTTACATCATAATTTCCGGACTTTGCACTTGCCAAACATCGTATGTGCTCACAGACATAGTATCCACATCAATTATTTCCTTGTTCCTGTCTCAAACACTAAAGTGGATAGGAGAAAATGTTATGAAATATAAGTGTGATAAAATTTAAATTTTCTCAAATCTGAAGTTGTTATTTGGATTACGTACCGGATAATCAGTATAGAATGTAATTGTTGGTTTAAATTCACCTTCTTTCTCTGCAATGAATTTTTCCCAAGCTCTGAGGAAAATTAACGAAAGATAATGTGTTAGTAAAAGCAATCTATATATATCTATATATATATATAGCATTTAAAAGAACGTCTTAGATAGAATTATTACTCTTGAAACATATTTTGAAGGTCTTGGTAACTTGCGGGGTTTTTTCTCAATGAACCCCACACCATGACACTGCTATTGTCGACTTGAATGATCATAAGAATCCAGTGGAAACTGTAGATACATGGTCATAATACTCATACAAATTAGAACTAAATAGAATTAGCAAGGACAATTAGATGCCAATCGCACATACTTGCAGCTGTAAGGTAGTAGTATGAGATCCTTGTCATGAAACTTAGACAAGGTCCTATAGATTGTCGCGATTGTTGTGTCTGGTTGATGCTTGACCTCAAACTTGTTGACTTTTGATGGGTCCATGAAACCAATACTGGCAATATTCTTTTTTTGCATCTCTTGTTTTTGCAGGCTACCAAAAATGAAATACAAAGTTAATTAGTAAATCCACATACGTAATAAAATATCTAGATGGTACTTCATAAATATCTTTGAATTCCACATAAAAAAATACGCCACTTACAGACACCAAGCGACAATAAGATCGGTATTCATGGCGTCAAGATGGTAAACTTCATAAATATCTCTGAATCCCAGCCAGACCACCTTGTTGCCTTCAGTGGCAAAATCTTCGGGTCTAGCAAGCATACCTATGCTATGTACGCCTTTCGCTGATTGCCGCATGTACCACTCATGAAATTTGTACATCTTAGGTAAGAGCTTAAGTACCAGTTCTGGCCGGATAAGAGGTTTTCCTAGCTGAAAAGGCCATCTATACTCGAAACTTGGATCCCGGGGTGGTTCTTCATGGCCGAGTGCAACACTTAAAGGCATCCTTGTTTGTTCCATGAAATCAAGGACCTGCACTACTTGTTGTGTAGGCATTTCTGCTAGAGCTCGTTCATGTGCATTGAGGCCGGAGGCAACGTAAGTCTGTTTGCTCATCGACGCATCTTCTTTAGATGATGTCGGCGCCAGTTTGGGCATCAGTTTCTTGCTGTTTTCACTCATTAGTTTGAAAAACCCAAGTTTGGCCAGATCTACTTTTTTGGTCTTCTCGAGCTCCCTCCGTTGCTCTTTTGTATTCAGATTGTTCAAAAATTCATGCACATGTTGGGCACCGATCGTCGTTTTTCCTTCTTCTTCTGTCGTCTCCCATGCTAGCTTCCTTTTGCTGATGGGCTCAACCATTTTCTTTATCGTTGGTGGTTTTCAGATTTGGTGGTTGCACTGGGTTGGAAGACTGTGCTCCGACGATTTTTTCGGTTGTGCTTTCGTGGCTAGGTGGTTTTTTCTGCGGTGGTTTAGCGGTTTTTTCTGATGTGCTTTGGTGGCTGGGTGGTTTTTCTGATGTGCTTTGGTGGCTGGGCGGTTTTTTCTGCGGTGCTTTGGTTTTTTTTCTGCTTTTGATGGCGCTTGCTTTGCCGCAATTGGTTTTTTCTCCTTTTTTGGAGGTGATTCGGGATTGATGTCAATATCATGGCTGGAGCTCGCACCTCCGGAATTGAATAATGGTTCTTGTGTAGACGGTGAGCGAGGTGATATTGAAGGTCGTGAGGACAACCTAGGAGATGACGATGGTCGCGGCTGCGGGGGATCTGTAGGAGGGATTGATCCCTCCGTCTGGGGGATTATAATGTAACGTTTGGGCCACAATATCATACCGTGAACCGCATCCTTGAGTATCCTTTCCCCGTCACCTCCTGGGATGTCTAGCTCTAGATCTTCAAATTGTGGCTGACAAATCTCCTCCATAGAAACCGAGGCGTAGCCGGGTGGAATCAACATGCCGTGGCTTGTCTGTCCAGGAAAATACGCAAAAGCACTTCCGTACGCCACCTATTTATGTAGAGAAATAAGGAATTTATTACATTTACTAAGTGATGCATCAAAAGTTGAGCTAATTGCATGTAATAATTATATTTATATATACCTGCGTTGTGATGTTGCCGAATGGCTTGTGCAGCTCACATGGGGTGCACCGACAGAGAAAATCCACAGGATATTGTTGGTTGTCATCCACTGGAACTCCTTCGATTGCCCTCGGCTCTTCAGGGCCCTCTGAGCAAGCACCTGGTGCGACCTCTATGCAAGCACCTGGTGCAACCTCGGTAGAAGCACAACTGCTTTTGCGAACGGAAGGGCTAATGACGGGATCCAGGGGTACTTCGGGCAGTGCTCCAGATTGGGCTATTTGAGATATCGTTACGGCCACTCACCGTTCAATCTCTACCTGCATCTTTTCTTCTTGTTCTTTAAGTCTTTGCTCCATCATTTGGCGCCAATGCTCCTCTTCGCGCTTTTTCTTCTTTTGCGACTTTTATAGCTATCGAGGTTTCCCTTGAAAGCATACTTCCACGGCACCACCCCGTAGCCCCTGCAACATCCTGGGTGTTCTGGATTCCCGAGCGCCATAGTGAGCTCATCCATTTCTCTGTCAACCTTCAATCTACCAGCTCTGACATCTTCTATTTTTTTCATTAACTCAAGTGCCTTCTCTCGTAACGTGGGCGGGAATTCAAGGGTACCATCATCCGGGTTCAATCTGCCTCCATGCGCATAATACCAATTCTTCGATCGATTGGGCCAGTGAAAGACCGCTGATATGATACCTTTGGCGATAAGGTCTTGTTCCATGTTCCGCCACTTGGGAATTGCTACCGCGTAACCACCTCGACCAAGACGATGGTTGTACTCCCCTTTCTTACTGGCACTGTTCTTCCCTTGTGCACTTTTTTGTGCAAAAATTTCACTTTTCTTGTATTCAACAAAGGACTTCCAGTGATCTTTTATCTTCGGATATTCATCCCAATTTGGAGTTCGGTTGTTCTTGATAAAATCTCTAGTCAACTTCTTCTTGAAATTCTGAAATTGAGTTGCCATCTTCGCTAGAGTCCAACCCTTAATAAGGTTTGCGTCGACGCCTTCAGGAAGTGTGAAGTGTTTTAGCACATCATTCCACAACTGTCCTTTTACTGAGTCTGGAACCACGTATGGATTACTTGGTTTTCCCTTCCATTCTCAATACTTGATGGGCACATTGTCCCTTACAATGGCCCTGCATTGAGACACGAACTTGTCCTTGATTTTTTTTGGAGCACAAGGCTGGCCAGAGCTCTCTTGGACTTTTTCGTCGTTGAGCCAGAAGCCTACAAGTACCATGCATATTCGATATTTATTTATGTAAGAAATGGGGTTATCGAATTAATACTAATGAACTTAATGCATGATATGTATACCTCGTTGGAGCCTTCTGCATTAGCATCCTCAGGGTCCTCATTATTTTCTGAGTCGGCGGCTATGTCTTCCTCGTTATTTGCAAGGTCATCGGCGGTGACGCCTCCTTCACCGATCATATTTATGTTGAGGAACCTGTCTGCCTGGTTACACTCCTCGTCCGTGTAGGTTGCAAAGGCATTTGCACCGCGAGCAATAATATCCTCCATAATCCTTTCATCATTGTCACTATTATCCATCTAGAATAAACAGTAATTTTCTATGAATCGACACAAATTTATTATAATATACAATAATTTTTATTTATTTCTAGTATCCATCTAGAATAAACAGTAATTTTCTATGAATCGACACGAATTTATGAGAATATACAATAATTTTTATCTATTTCTAGAATCAACAAGAATAAACAGTAATTTTCTATGAATCGACATGAATTTATGAGAATATACAATAATTTCTATCTAATAAACACTAATTTTCTATGAATCGACACAAATTTATGAGAATATTCAATAATTTTTGTTTATTTCTAGTATCCATCTAGAATAAACAGTAATTTTCTATGAATCGACATGAATTTATGAGAATATACAATAATTTTTATCTATTTCTAGAATCAACAAGAATAAATAGTAATTTTCTATGAATCGACATGAATTTATGAGAATATAAAATAATTTCTATCTATTTCTGGAATAAACAAGAATAAACACTAATTTTCTATGAATCGACACAAATTTATGAGAATATACAATAATTTCTATTTATTTCTAGTCTCCGTCTAGAATAAACAGTAATTTTCTATGAATCGACACGAATTTATGAGAATATACAATAATTTTTATCTATCTGTAGAATCGGTAGTGTCGCCTACCGGAGTCGGTGAGGAGCCGGGGCGAGACGGCGGCGGGATCCTGGCTGCGTCGAGGGAGGTAGTGGGGAGCCGGGGAGAGATGGCGGTCGGCGATGCTGGGGACAGACATATTTAATTACAATTATTATACACATATTTAGTACAATTTTATACTTAAATTTAATCTTCAAATGAAATTTAAAAAATTGCTGACGCAAACAATTCATTTGTTTGTGTTAGCAACTTCCAAACTCCCAATTAAAATTTGAGGGTAGGGCCGGTGTACGCCGGCGGCCGGGGGGGAAGGGCGTGCCCCTACCGGCGTTGGGGAGGACGACCGTGAGGCTGAAGGCAGAGGCAGCAGGACGAGGCGACGGAGTGGGACAGACGATGTTGATGCACGGGCGGAGGCGACGACGCGCAGGCCGGCCGGGCGGCAAGGCGCGCGGCGGCGGCGGAGCCCCGGAGGTCGGGGAGGACGGCGCGGAAGAGGAGGATGGGGAGGAGGCCGACGCGAGGAGGAGCCCCGGAGGCCGGGGCAGGTCGGGGAGGAAGCCGCCGGGTTCTGGGGGCCGACGGCGGCAGACCGGCGTGGCGGGTGGGAGGGCCGACATCGGCGGGTCGGTGGACGGTGGATTCCTGGAGGCCGGCGGTGCGGAGAATTCCGGGGGGGGGCAGAGGACGGGGGGCGCCGCGGAAGGCGGCGGTCGGGGAGGATGACGGCGGCGGAGGAGGAGGAGGAGGACACGACGATGACGATGGTGGCGGATCGGGGACGAAAAAGTGGCCAAGTGCTGGAGGGGGAGGGTCGCTGCTTTTATATATATACCCCCATTTAGTCCCGGGTCATGTAAGGAACCGTGACAAAACGGGGGCTTTTTGTCACGGTTGGTGAGACGACCCGGGACTAAAGGGTGATTTCGCGCGGGAGCCCCCAAAAATGGAAAATTTCCCTCTTTAGTCCCGGGTGGTGTTACCACCCGAGACAAAAGGCCCCCCTTTTGTCTCCGGTCGTAACACCACCCGGGACTAAAGGGCCAGCAATGTACTCCGGGGATCGTCTATCGGCATTCATCAATTGCCGGTTCATCTGCATCATATTAAGTCCAAAAATTATTTCCTTTAAATCAGAATAACAAAGACAAAGATGAAGAAGGGTGAGTTTGATGATGTATTCCGTTATGAACTGGATGATGAGAACTGGAGGCCTACCTACATTCTTCCTGAACATGTTGATCATCTCAACACAATACGTGAATTCATAAATGTGTTTGAAGCAGAGGTTCAAAAGCTAGAAGCTGACTACTTTTAGCTTGGGACTTGTACTCATTGCTATTGATGTCGTGCCTTGTAATAGCCATCAAGTAACCTCATCTGTATGTATGTCATTGTACCACAACCGCGACAATCATTGCATCCTATGTGAACTACATACATCTGGTCATTTCTTGTGATACAATGACATACAGAGGTCACCTGATGGCCATTTTTTATCTCCATTATTAATGACCATATTTTTTATAAACTAACTTCTAAAAAATTAGCTAAATGTAAAATCATAATTAGTTCTACGTATCATTATATCAAGAAGTAAAATTCAATTTTCTCTACATCAATTTAAAAGATAACAAGAGAATGCTAGTGTTTAGCCAACCACTTTTTTCTAAATCTAAAGTATATAAATAACCTCATCTCTTATTAGCTCCTCCCACCTAGGATTTAAGATTTCTATTTTCTCCATCTCTAAAATAAAAAAAAATTAATCACAACAATTGATGGGAGGAAGAAGAATCAAACCTTGGCAACACTTTAGAGGAGAGAAATCTTCACAAATAGATGAAGAAAAAATTCAGCAGCACCTCTCTAAGGTTGAGGCGCCAAGGAGGAGGAGCTTGAGCTCTTGGTGAAGAATGGCTCGGGCAAGAGAAAGAGGAGGAAGAAGCTGGATTTATAGGGCACGGGCTTTTAGTCCCGGGTGGAGTTACCAACCGGGACTAAAGGGTACATTGGCACCGGGTGGAGTTACCAACCGAGACTAAAAGGGGACCCTTTAGTCTCGGTTGGTAACTTCACCCGGTGCTAAAAGCCCGCATCAATCATTGCGGGAAAGAGACGTTGGGAGCCAGCCCTTTTATCACGGTTGGTTATACCAACCGGGACTAAAGGGGGGGTGTCTCCAGCCAGCATTTCGGACCACGTCGACGAAAGGCCTTTAGTCCCGGCTCCAAAGTTGAATCGGGACTAAAGGCCCGAACCAAAGCCTCCCTCTCTACCAGTGAATCTAGCACCTTTGCACCTTCATGATTTAATTTGAACCCATATATTTTCCTCTGTTTGTTTAATAGTTATTTGATTCCTTCGGTCCTGCTCATGTGGTAGCGCCAACGTGTTGACCTCTCCATGTCCCCTCCATCCTGAGGTATAATTCTATCCAGCAACCGACTCAATGACTACAGGTTCGTGTTGATTATTACTAGTCTCGTATATTTTATTCGTTAATTGAATCTGGTTATGTTAAAACTTTTGTGATCTAATGGATAGTCATTTTTAACTGCACAATGGCAGCAAGATTGTTGCTATCGTATTGTAGGAAAAAGGGAAGGGATGCGAAGACAAAATAAGAGGAATATTACTTGATTTGTGTGTTAATCTTTCTCTGACACATAGTACTTATAACTCCACTTAAATACTTAATACTGCACTTAACTCTGCCAAATTAGCTAGTGATTCTTTTGATGGTTGATCTAGTACTCAATATTCAATTGTATTTTTTTGGTTCCTTCTCTTAGTAGTAGATTTACAAGAAAATATTATTACTCGAGGTGCAGCCTGTCGCGATCGAGTTGTCTGTTATTTGGTATTTAATTTCATATATTGACTAGGCCTTTCTTGTCTCCCATTATGTCAGGCATACTAAAAAGCTAAATGTCTTGGCTTGTGGATCGGTAAGGATTGAACATATCTGCAGTCACCTCGAGTTAGACAACTACTGGTTTTTTTCTTGAAATATGGTAAATTCATTATTAAACACTGCACAATGTATTAAAATATTTGCTAGTATACAGGGGCGGATCTAGGACTTGAGGTAGTGGGGGCTTATTTTTTCTTCTTCCTTCTTCCTCCTCGCTTTCCCATCTTCTTCCTTCTCTTTTTCTTATTCCTCCTGTTCCTCCATGGCTTAAATTTCTTGGGGGGCTGGGGGGGGGGGGGGCTCCAGCCCCCATGCTAGATTCGCCCCTGCTTGTATACAGATACGAAATTTGCATATGATGGTAGGGGTCCAAGATGAAGAAGATCACAAGCATTGCAAGCTAATTGTTTCAGAGGAGGACTTTGGCATACCTTTAAGCGTAAATGACTGCTATATAAGTTTTTTTTGTCAGCCACTATATAGTTTGATTATTTTTCTTTGCCCACACAGAAACATCCTGAAGTATTGAGAGGATGCATAGATAATAATGTATGATGTCGCAAATTTATTTATTTTCTCAAGTTTGTTACTAAAAATATGTGGAATTGTTTATGGTGCAATGTGGTGTTTGATGTTACAAAAGTGGTTGTTGTGAAAATATAACAAGAAAAAATGGTGGTCGCTAATGATGTAGTGACTACTGAAATGTCACTAATTAACAAGAAAAATGTGGTCGTTATAACTAGAATGTGGTTGTTAATGCCTCATGCTTGGCAATTTCATAATATTAATGATGGAAAACATGGTCATTAATACTAGAAATGTGGTCGTTAATACTCTAGTGTCAACGACCACATATTATATCATGGATAAAAAGTTAGCGACAGGACAAAGTATGTGGTCCTTAATTGTATTAACGACGGAGCTTTTAACGACCAAGGACGACCACATTTTTGTGGTCATTAATAACTTTTAACGACTACATATGGACCTTTAACGACCACATAGCCGGTCATTAATGCCCCTTCTTCTTGTAGTGAAACACTTGACCACATCATTAACTTTCTATACAAACACCATGACAACGTTGTCGTACAACTACCATACAACTTCGGGTGAGCAACGTGTATCTCATCTCTTTATCTTTTTCAAATTGCATTGCATATTTTAAGAAACTAATACTTCTGCATCTATGGACAGCTTCCACTGTATTCTCTTTAGTTTCTGTATGGCGCGAAGCAAGGTCTTCGTCTTCGACTCTTTGTACAAGACTACAGATAAAAGCAGATACCAAGATGTCATAGAGTTGATAAAACTTGCATGGACTTGTCTCTGTGATAAGTACCCCGGAAAATTCAACAACAATCTTTATGTCCACTATGATTGGCCAGTATGTGTCTTAGCTAATTCACTTCTTACAATACAATAAAAAATTATTTCATGACTTTGTTTTCCCATATGTGCAGGTCATGACACAGCCTTCCGGCACCAATCTATGTGGATACCATGTATGCTAGTTCATGCACCATGTTACATCCTGCGCTGATGGTAGCCAATTCGAAGAGAAGGTGCGTGCACACACAACTGCAAGTACATAGTTCTTATTGTTCATATTCTCCGGTTCTTATTCTTTTGTTCATACTCTTTGGTAGAATGGCGGCATCAAGGAAGGATTCCTCGAGACTGAAAAAATCCGATTGATACAAGAATAATTATGCAGATTTCTTCTAGACGAGGTTATCAATGTCGGAGGAGAGTTTTATGCACGCTTATCATCTATTATTGTAACGGGAGCGACCGAGGAAGGGACAAGCCATGCCAACAAAGAATCATCTGGAAGCAAAGACCAAGCATGTGGAAGCAAAAATTAACTCTGCTAACATTTAATCTAATGTATATTATTAATCTAAATTTCAGTATGCATAATATGCTAATGTGTAATATTATTTTCAAAGTTCTTCAATTTCAGGATTTGAGATGATATTCTTCAAGCACATGTATAATATTATAGATAATATTATACAAATAAATATATACGAATGTATGTGAAATATTATCTCAAATATAATATTTTATATGCCACACGGCTTTATACTAGAGTGTATTAGGATTAGTATTAGTACATTAAGCAAATATGTTAGAGTAAACAAACATAAAAGAAAACAAAAAATGAATATTTGTACCGTGTGGTGCCTCCACCCGGTACAAATGCCCTCACTCCCACATAGTACGGTGAGGCATTTGTACCAGGTATCTCGCTCGGTACAAATGCGCCCCATCATTTGTACCGGAGAACATGTACTGGTTCAATACCCGGTACAAATGAGGGTTACGAACCGGTACAAATGAGTGTTTTTCCATTAGTGAGTTTATCGAGTTTGTGGGAGTCACCAGCTTGCGTACACCAGCAATTGAGTGTGACTCAAGAACGTCCATTTTTATGCTTTCTTCTGTTTGCGGAAGATCGCAAATTATTGTAATCTTAAATTGTCGTGAAGCAGGCAATGCAAACGTCCAAAATATATCAATATTTATCAGCTGGTGGATCAATAACTCCACCAATATTACTGGTCACTCATATGATAAGCAATTTATTAGCTGCATGCATGGCAGCAACAACCTCAGGGAGGACGGAGCTAGCAAGACGTGACACAGTAGCAACGAGGGGGGAAGTCGTCGCATTCGCCTTCAATGTTGTCAGGGCTTTCGGATACGCATGTATTGGTGCACTGCTTTAACTCGTTGAAGCACATCCCATGATATTTGCCGCTCAGGTGCATGCAGAAACTCCATGCCTCAACGGAGACAATCTCTGCAATATATATATATATATATATATATATATATATATATATATATATATATATATATATATATATATATATATATATATATATATATTTTCATGAGCGTATTCATAACTAAAGCAAGAACGTCATAAATTAGCAGCCGAAAGAACAATCAAAAGATCGAGACTAGGAGGAATGCATATAGATATAGCATATACATGTTTATATGTGATCATTGCTAGTACCAGCAGTGGCGATGATGAAGATGAGGAGAACGACGACTGCGGCCGCCGCAGAGTGATTCTTTCGCGATGGATTCATTATTATTGGTTTTTTTCTGGTGGAATTGCAGTTCTTGGTATGTCGAAGAAGAAAGAACAAGCGAACATATATATAGACATAGAGAGACAACGTAAGCATGTTCAAGTGGAAAGACATATTAATTAACTACATGTGTCCAAGTAGAACACTAACTTGGATATGCTCAGATCTAAAACGAAGTAACCTTGTCATCAAATTAAATTATCACACTTCGTAACAGGCCAGACAGATGTCTGGATTATATCAGTATTATAAAAATGAACGGAGAAATAAAAGCAATGGTGCCGGACTGGCCTATTGGAAGACATGTATCCAAGAGTGTTGTAGTATCAGCCTATCAGGTGTATGGTACGTACGATATCGATAGCTAGCACTATCAATTTTTCTTGCTAGCACCATATTATTGTTGTTTAATATTTGGAGCTCGATGGATCCTTCGCTAAATATTTGTTGATAAAGATGTCACTGTTCTATTTTTATACATGCATAAGAGTTCGCGCCCTAAGTCATTTCGTACCAGATTAAAAGAATATGAAAACAAAAAACTATAGCAATTTGTATAAGATATTATATGTTTTTGAATAATTTGTAGAGAAACTACTTTTAATTCAACCTCTTTAGTCATGAAACAACCACGGTTGGTGTTACCAACCTATGTTTTAGTTGGTATTACAAACTGAGACTAAAGGGTCCTCCACGAGTTACTCCAAAGGGATTGCATCCCCTACTTACTTGGATGTAATGTGTAAGTGAGATGGTAAGGAAACTACTCGTGGGGCAAGAGGTCAAAATTGTGTGACTTGTGACTTTTGGATATGCATTTGTGTGGGAGCCTCTCTGGAATTTCCAAATATTTATTTGTCCAGTACCCTTTTGTCCTGATTGATATTATCAAACGGATCCTAGTTGATATTACCAACTAGGACTAAATTCCACCCTTAGTCTTGATTATTGAACCGAGACTGAAGGCACTCGAAAGATTACTACCGGTTGGACTTTGGGTACATTAAACCCTTACCTACCAAGACTATTGGTGGATTTTCCACCAATGTACTTACATCTATATAAAACAAAAAAGAATTCAGATACTTCCACATTATTGCTCTCGAGCAGTTGCTTAGGCTAGTACATAAACAATTTGTAGATGCACCTCGTTTACTTAGGGACGGGCAAATTTGATCACCTTAACAGTGATTTTAACTATAACATGTGCTCATCTTTAAATTCACTTGTACATGTTATGGTTGTAGATGTCTTGGATCAAGCCCGAGGACCAAGAATTAATAGAGCGTAATCTTCTAAACATTATTGCCGACCTCTGTCACTTCATACTCGATGATGTTGTGGGCATGCGAACCTACACAGGACATTACGACAGAAGAAAAATTTAGAGTTCTTCAGAAGAAAAATAAGGTTTTAAGGACTAGCTCCAACTCCAGGAACATAAGATTTCTCTAAGAAAAGTCTAATATGCCCTTAAATGATGGACCCCCGTGTCAGTCTCTACTGTTTTCCCCTTTTCTTCTCTCTTCTCCTTTTTCCCTTTTCCTCTGCTCACCCTTCATTGCCCGCTGCCTTATCTGCATCCTGTGGCTGGATCCTGACGGTGATGACTTCGCCGCGCCAGCCGTGGACCTGAACAAACCATATGTACGACACCCTCGACCATGCCTACACGCTCATGCTCAGTGGCTGCTATCCACTACCGTGCCGCCGCTGCCTCGCCATGGCCTCCAAGCTCTTCAGCCGCGGGTGCCCCACCCTCGGCGTTAGCGAACTGCTCTGGTTCACAGTGATGGCGGTGACGATTTGGGGGAGGGAGGGGCGGCGGGCGAGCCTCATGCCGTCGGCACCGGGGAGGAGGAGGGTAGCCACCTCCTCCTCTCTGCCCCAGCCACTGGTGGAGGGAGCCAAGAGAGAAGAACAGATAGGAGGGGGAAGCAACGACGAAGGAGAGGGGGAAGATAAAAGAGGAGACCTGACTGCTACCACCGTGACCCGCTGCAGCCCGGCCGCGAGCAGCTTCGCCACCACCGCCACCATGTCGGGGCCACTTCAACCCGTCCGCCACCGCGGCGGAGCGGTAGGGGGAGAGGTAGGGTCTGCCACCCTTGGGGAAGAGAAAGGGAGGGCCACCGGCCGACAGTGGGAGTAGGGGAGAGGGGCGGCTTGGGCGCCGGCAGGCGAGCGGACACGCATCGCGGCAGGAGATGAAGATGCGGCGGCGGGGGAGGAATAGGAAGGAGACAAGAAAAGAATGAACCGTTTTTTGTGGGTGGCAATGGTAGGCAATTACCTCCCAATTCCATGAGGACATATGAAACGTTTGTTTCTGGAGCACCCCTTGAGGAGCTCTTGAAAAAACGTGGAGTTCGCCCTCAACTCCACCTTTTTTGAGGAGAAGAGTTTTTGGAGTTGAACTTGTTTGCCTGGTTAGTTTGGGAGCAGAGCTGGAAAAGGTGGAGCAGAGTAGTCCCAAACAGGCCCTACATCCCATTCTTAGGCTTTTTAACTGTCGTGTCATTAGATATTCCAAATGTGTGTGTATCTCAAGGTAGTTGATACTGTGGTCCTGGAAGTTATAAACAAAATGGGTAAATTGAATTCCCTTGGTAGCTAATGCTTGCTTTACCTTGTTCACTAGTGGGGCGTGAAAGTATTTTGATGATATCGAGTAGTTTATAAATACGTGAAGTTATTGCATACAAGATACATCAGCATGTGCTGAGGGCAGTACAGCAGAGATCAGAGCACGCTCAGAGGACAACGAAGAACAAGAAGAAACTGCTAAACAACAAGAGTAAACCTGTATCATCACTGTTGGATGGTTATTCTGCTGGTTGGACCCCAATTATTCAAGCACCAGCAGCAACAATGTTTACCAGGGCGGGCATATCGTAGAGCACATGCATTTAGAGGGGAAGCCGGAGCAGTGGCCACCAACGTTGTCGCTGCTTTCGAGTCTGCATGCATAATCGCAGGAGTAGTTGCTGAAGCAGCTCCCGTGAAACATGCCGCTCGGGTGCCGGCAAATACGTGCAGCGTCTGTACATATATGCATCGACACACGCAAGATGAAGGACGGCATTAATTATACATACATATATATACATATTTTTCAGCTCTGAATAATATAATCAAACAACTTGCTATATGTAGGGGCCTAACCCCAGACATATTAGATGTTTTATTCGCTGTAATTGGGGATTTGAATGAACAATATATAGTTAGTTAACTAGGCTAGAGCCCATACATCTTGTGCATGCTCGTACTACATACCGGCAGTGACGACCAAGATGAGTAGGAGGGCAACAATGGCGGCGGTTGCAGGGAGATTATTCCTGGTTAAATGCTTCATTTTGGTTGGCTACACCGGACGATCGAATGAGGACGAAGAAGTACGTTTTGCAATAGATGTATGTATACATATATGTAGGAACAAGTAGGGGGGAGGGATGACATGCATGTCGACGCAGTGAAATTTGTCTGCCCCGAAACCGTGACATATGTGTCGATGCTTGAGATACGGTGGGTCAATCATCAGACTTGAAGCAATAGATTGTTTGGAGAAAGCAATGCGTTTATTCCCCTACAATTGTCCGTCGGGAGCAGCAAGCATCATGTATACGGATTTTTATTATTTGGGAGAATGGAGTAAAGCACGGAGTCTCTATCTGACGCATAATATCACTCGGTAGCCTATTATCAAACCGGGAAAACGTATGCATTCATTGCAATAATAAGAGTTAAGATAGTCAATGGGCTCACAATTGGAGTGGTAAAGGCCACTGGCAGGGGGCTCCCAGCCTGGGTTCAAATATATAGTATGACACCATTTTTTTTTAGAATTATAGTATGACACCATTTACGCTATGGGGGTACTCCCCTACAGTTTTTTTAAAAAAAATAATAATAGTTCAAATAGTTTAAAGGGAGCTCGCTTGCCGCAGTTCAGACAACGTCTTTGGAGATCTTCGCCAAGCACAAGTGATATCCTTTAGGAGGCTTAGGAACACCAAGCCTCCTAAACGTGTCCTTTGGGTGAGCTTGTAAGGTTCATTCTGCTGTAACATACTGACTCGGGTTTGAGTTCTTGGCTTGGCATTGCTACTCGCATTTTGTTGAATTTTTTATAAAATTTGACCAGCGTTATTCTTTCGGTGATAGGTGATGTGCCCATCAATAATGAAGTGA
Source organism: Cenchrus fungigraminus (assembly GCA_036936925.1). Classification (NCBI taxonomy): domain Eukaryota; kingdom Viridiplantae; phylum Streptophyta; class Magnoliopsida; order Poales; family Poaceae; genus Cenchrus; species Cenchrus fungigraminus. The sequence goes on along the minus strand of CM072768.1, from coordinate 13,027,840 downwards.
CAGCGGTAACTTCATCGATGTCGAGAATCTGCTGTCTCTTGAAGGAGCTCATAGGGGTATAATTATAGTGTGTTCATAGGGATGAGTGTGTATATTTGTGAGCATCTGCATTTGTACCATGTTTAAAAAAACACATTTAAGCTTGGTTTGTGTTTCGAGAGCTTTTCTTAAACTAATATTAGCAAGAATTTTAAAAAAAAAAGTAAAAGTAGTCCCAGACCGCTTGGACTAACCCAAGCCAAGAAGTCATGTTATTTAACCAGAGGCCCTACTGAATACAGCACCACCTACATACCCGAGATAGGTTTCTTTTTATAGGGTACCTTTGGCACAGCTTCGGGAGCCACTTTTGAAGGAGCTATGTAAAAGGGGTGAAAAAATTGCTCCTGAAGAGAAGCGCCCGTGAAATGCGATCTATGGAGTTGTTCGACAGTGGGGGAGCTGAAAATACTTGCTCCACCTACTACCCCCACAGCTCCACCATCACTCTTCATTCCTTTGCCCTCCGAGGAGGGGCCCAAGGATGGTTGGCACGGCTGGAGGTGGCCGGCGGGGCAGAGGACCGCGGCGGTGAGGCCGGAGAGCGAGGTCGGTGTGGGCGTGAGAGATGGAGGGCGCCGGCATGGGCACGGAGGATGCCGCCGGCGTGGGAGCAAGGGTGGCATCGCGGATCGGTGGAGGCCGTCGGCGGGGGAGTTGGAGCCCGGCGGGGAAGCTAGAGCCTAGCGGGGGCGGTGGGAGGAGATGGGGGCGACGCTGGTGGGAGGAGGGCCGGTGGACAGAGAGCTCCGCGCAAGCTGCCTCCTTGGCCGGCCTACGATCTCCCCTCGGGCCGCCTCCATAGCCGAAGGGGAGCTCCACGCGGGCCGCCTGCATTGTCGACGGAGAGGCCCCGCCCAAGGGAGCTTGACAACGACATGAGAGAGGCAGCAGTGCGGGAGATGGCGTCGCCGGTTGAAGTGGAAGGAGCGGGCGCAGGTAGCGCTATAAAAGCGGCATGACCCATAGGTGGCTTTCGTGAGGGAGCAGAGTAGCTGATAAGGGAGAAAGGAGAAAGAGAATGAAAAATGGTAGAGAAAATAAAGGGAAAATGTGAAGTAATATCCAGTTTTCATTCTACTCATATTATACTACACTGAGTGTGAATCGTTTTTTTAGGCTCTAAACGGATTCAAATTAAAAACTTGTCAGCTACAAAGTTTCATAACTTTCTGAGATCTACAACTTTCATGTTGGGAGTTTTTCCATTTGAGGTCGTTTACGAAATTTGAATTTCAAATTTGAGAGATTCAAATTTAAATTTCATTGACAATATGATTTCAAATAAAAAGGTTGTAAACTACAAAGTTTCATAACTTCTCATGATCTACAACATTCATGTTGAGAGTATCTCTATTTGAGGTCGTTTGAAAAATTCAAAATTTCAAATTTCAAAAATTCAGACGTACTTTACCTTGACAAAAGTAATTCAAATACAAAATATTTCAACTACAAAGTTTTATGACTTTCGAAGATGAACAACTTTTGTTTTGGTCATTTAGTCATTCGGTATAATGGTAGTAACATTCTTCACAAAATTTATACATCTATCATATAGTTTCATGAAACTATATAAGAGATATAGGTTTCATGAAACAATCTCATAGTACTTAAATAGATATTTTGAAATTTTAAACAATATCAAATGAAAAATTGTCAATTGCAAAGTTTTAGGTCTCGTCGAGCTATAAAATTTTGATATAAAGTTTGTCTTCCTCCGAGATCATATGAAGAAGTTGTGAATTTTTTGGCACAAGACCACATCTAGGAGCGGGTGATATCATCACCCGCACCTAGAAATGAGGATATTTCCAGGAGCGGGTCATGGCGTCACCTGCACCTGAAAATGATTTCCAGGTGCGTGTGATGGGGTCACCCGCTCGCAAAAATTATTTTTAGGTGCGGGTCTAGCTGCTATAGTGCCACGCGTTTTTCTTAGATTGGGCGGCAAAACGGCCCACTCATGAAAAAAATAGGTGGCTCTCACAAATGTTTTCTATAGTAGTAACATGGAGATTGACCTTAGCCTGCAAAACGATAACATAAGGATAGACTTTTATTTCTAAGCAAACACATCAAGCACAATTTTTTTTAAAAAAACATATTTTTGAACATATTAACATTCCAAAAAATCCAAAATATTGCAATATACAGGTACTGCTAAAAAACAACCTTACTAGTTACTACAGCCGCAGCTGTCGTCATTTTACTTGTCTTGTTCGTACAGTGCCTAAAAGTTACAGTACAGGCGATTATATCCATCTATATTTCTATCTGGGGAAATATTTTAAAGTACGGCCGGATTATTCCATATCCTAGTGTTTGCCGTCGCACATCGAAGCAGAACTTTTGCTTGTATTAGTTTGTTTGTTTTTTCATTCAAGAAGTATATATATGCTCACTCCTAGTCTAGTGATCCGTACGTACTCAACCGTCAACAAACCTGCTGCTCGCTCAGTCTTCTAATAAGTAGCTTCAACGTATATGTACTAAGTTCCACCAGATAAGGAGAAATTATTTATGGCAGCTTCACAAATGAATCACTCTGCTGCCGTCCTCCTAGTCGTCGTCCTCCTACCTGTCATCGTCATGGAAGCTCGTGGTATGTATATATGCTTGCACAAATCCATATGCATGAACTGCAATTTTGATTAATGTTTTGCTAAAAGTTGTTTGATGCGCCTTGGACCTTTGTGGCATGGATATCCATTGCGCCTGGATCTGAACCATATATGCAGAGTTGGCGTCGGCTGGGAAATTAGATTGCCATCACCACGATCACCTGAGCGGCACATTTGGAGGGCCATGCGTCATACCGTTTAACGACCCCGCCTGCAAGCGCGTATGCCTTGCCGAAAGCAGTGACAACACTGACGGCTTCTGTGACGCTTTCAAATGCTGGTGCGAAACCAGTTGCACCCCTACTAGCGCTCCGATCCGGCATTAATACAATGATACATGCCTGAACAATATAATGCTCCGATCCTTCCATGCCCTCGATCTTGTAATAATAATAATATGTAACATTGTTGTGTATTCTGTGTGGTACCCACCTGATGCTTAATTATGTTGTAACAACTAAAATTGTTGTGGACTTGTGCAACAAAATAATTGCTTCTCATCAGCTGAGGTACGCTCAGTTCGTGATGTAAATATTGAATTCTAAGTAATCATCTATATATATGTGGAAAATGATCTATATGGAAAATGATCTAGAACAGGCCAAGAATATGAAGCTCTTGCTATGTGCTTTTGAGTAATTGTCAGGCCTCAAGATTAATATCCATAAAAGCAAGATGTTATGATATGGTAATGCTAGGGAGCTAGGGAGGGACTACTCAGAAATCTTTGGCTGTGATATGGGGGATCTCCCATTTGGATACCTTAGCATACCAATGCGTCAAATAAACCTTTGAAACTCAGATTGGAAAGAAGTAAAGGAGAGGTTTCAGAAGAGATTAAGTGGATGGAAAGGAAAAATTCTTTCAATTGGGGATCGGTTGGTTCTTATTAACTCTGCTCTTAGCAATTTATTAATGTTTATGCTATCATTCTTTGAGTTTCCTCGTTGTGTTCTTAAAAGATAAGATTTCTATAGATCTACATTCTTTTTGGCAGAGTGATGAACATAAGAAAAAATATAGTCTGACAAAGTGGAGTGTATTGTGTGTACACCTAAGGACCAAGGTGGGTTAGGAATCCTAGACCTAAATTTGTAGAATAGATGTCTACTGAGTAAATAGGTGTTTAAACTCATTAATGAGGATGACATTTGGCAAAGACTCTTTTGGAACAAGTATTTGCGACATAAAACCATTACCCAAGTAGAATACATTCCAGGAGATTCTCACTTTTGATCGGGTCTTATGAAGATAAAAAATGACCTATTGAGGATGGGCAAATTTACGGTGGGCGATGGGTCACAAACCCGTTTTTGGGAGGATGCCTAGCTGGATAACAATCCTTTCAAAAGTCAATATCCATCCTTATATAACATTGTACGAAAGAAGAATGCAACTTTAGCAACGGTTCTTAGATCTAATCCTTTCAATGTGGCCTTTAGGAGATCCTTAGTTGACAATAATTTACAGGCTTGGCACCATTTGGTTACTAAACTTGTGAATGTCTAATTAACAGATCAGAGAAACCATTTTATTTTTGTCTCTAAAACAAAATATTCAGTTTACTTTTTGATCTATGTATAATTCACTTATTTCTCAATTATGTATAATTCACTTATTTCTCAATTGCTTGCACCACGTGAAAATCTGTTATGGAAATTAAAATTTCCCTTAAAAGTTAAAATTTTTGCCTGGTACTTGCAAAAAGGAGTAGTTCAAACTAAAGATAATTTAGCTCATCGACAATGGAAGAGAAGTTTAAAATGTTGTTTTTGTTACATGGAAGAAACTATCCAACACCTTTTCTTTGATTGTCAAATGGCTAGAATTATGTGGAGCATTGTACAAGTTTCCTTTAATATAACACCACCGGTGAACATTGCACATATGTTTACTGGGTGGCTAAATGGGATTAATAAGAAGCTTATGTTCAAAATCCTAATTGGAGCATCTGCTTTATGTTGGCCAATTTGGTTATGTAGAAATGACATAGTTTTTAACATTACCCAAGTTGTTACTCCTATGCAGGTTATCTTCCGAGGGACCCATTAGATCTGGCCCCATTAGATCCGTTTTTTGGTGTTGATGCAGAAAGAGGACGAGCGGCCTCACACTATTCAGGGGTGTCATGTGCTTTAGATCATGTCGATAGAGATCTTTGCATCCAATGGATATGGTCATTTAACAACAGAGTTGCTTTTTGTGGTGTTTGACATTGTTTCAGAGACCTTTTTTTTGTGACGTCCGTATTTGTAATAAGAAACAACTATATGCATAGTTTCATGCAGAGGCTGAAATATTGAGATATATTCCCTTTTCTAAAAATATCTATATAGGAGCACCCCACCAAGGGACATAGCTCTATTTCTCTCAACATACAAGCATTCTGCGTCATAACCCACTATACGTCATGTTACAATCCACTATATGCCATGTCACCATCACCCGAACCATCTATTTAGGTCTTCAACCGATTTTCTATGACTAATAGCATGTCTTTCTGAGTAGCACACCAAAAAATTCCCGCAATAGAAATACATGTAGAATTAATCATTTAAGAATGATTATCTGAACAAAATTAACATGCTTTCATGTATAATATTGTTTAAAACATCTTGTCATGCAATTATTTTGGTGTTCCTACTGTCACACTTCTTACGTTTTGTTTAAAAAGTTTCTGCAGCAACACACGGAGTATCACCTAGTGAAATAAATATAAACAAACATTCCCGAAAAGTAGTGTCCTAGAGTTTGTGTGGGTGGGGGGGGGGGGGTGGGGGGCGATGGAAGAACGTTGACTCTTACTAACTTTTTGGCATTGGTTTACTTGTTTGTTTTCTTTCGTTCGCAATATGCTTTATCTCCCATATGTTCTATTGCACCATGATAAAAAAAACCTGACATCCACTACCGGAAACTGTGAATATGCTGTGAGCCGCCGGGTTTGTCGTGAGCCAAACGTTAGGCTCACGGCAAACAATGTCTTTGCCATGATTCAGGGTCGTGGCTCACGGCAATCACCTGACACACAGAGTCGAACGTGTTTGCTATGAGCCCGGAGCCTAGGCTCTCGACAAAGGTGATGGCACACAGCTTTAGTCATGTTTGCCGTGACTCTGGAGCCAAAACTCTGGCAAAGAGAAGGGCGCACAAGAAACTAGACGTGTCGTGATGGCCGTTGGCCTGGGCCGTCTAGTTTTCCATGGGCCACTAGAAGGGCTCACAGCAAAGCCCTAAGCTCTAGGCAAACATTGGATTTTGCCGTGAGCCCCTTGGCAGCTCACGACAAAGTATGGGTTTGCCCTGAGCAAAATCCATATTTACGACAAACATTCAACAAAATTTTCTTCCATTCCTCTCCATACCTTTTCTTCCCTTCAAACACATCTCTAGAAACTACATGTTCAAATTTTCTACAATTATAGCTTTGTTTGCTATATTTGACAAATGTATTTCATTCTATGCATTTCTTTTGTATACGTTCAATTTGAACTGGAAGTGCATGAAATCATAGAGTAAAGTTTGTGCGAAAATGATATTCATGTTTTTCAGTCCTTTTTAAGACCTTTACCATGAAATGGGACACAATTTCAAATATTTGGTTCCCGAAGCATGATGATGAAGGTACCATCAAAAAGTGTTTTAATTGTATAAAATCCAAACGAAGTTTGAAAATCATGAAAATTTTCAAGTGCTCATGATATCATATGTGGAGGCTATGGTAAAAAACTTGAGAATGTTTTGAACAATTCTACACATATGTCGTTTGGAAACCGAAACATCTCACTGGAAGTTTTAAAGAATTAAAACTCAAATGACTAGGTTTGGAGTCTTAGTAAGATGCAACATAACTCGTGTCATGTTAATTTTTGGAATTGTTCCGTATTAGTTTAGCAATATAAGTAAATTAATTTATTTAAATGGAATTTGTCATGTATTGGCTCACGACAAACTGCGGAGGGGCCCACATCACAACCGCACGTGCCCGACATGTGGCACACGGTCCTGGCATGTGTTGTTAAACTTGTGAATCTTGTACGGTGCAAACGATTGGCTGTGTGAATCTTGTGCGCGCGGAAGCAGATTTGGCCTTGGAAAAGAACACAAGACAAGCATGAGATGAGATCATATGAGTTAAGATGAGATGAGAAAAGAAACAAAAAGAAAACGAGGTGCTCAAGGTGAGGGTAAACTACCTGGTACTAAAGGCCCTCCCCTTTAGTACCGATTGCCCAGTACCAAGTGAACAGTAGGTACTTAAGAGGGGTTTGGACCTGGTACTGAAGGTCGAATCCCTAGTACTCTTTGCACCTAGTCCTAGTTGGTTACGACATGGAAATCTATTCGAGCTAGTTTTCAGATAGAGTCTCGGATATCTGAGCTAATTTGATCCGCTCAACCTCCTTTGACTTGCACACCAAGCTATCTTCACATCCTTGGCCCACACACCTTGGTCGGGCAGGCCCACTCGGCTCTAGACTTGCACGCAAATTTATTTTCACATCCTTTGCCCTGCACACCTTGATTAGGTCGGTTGATCTTCTAATGTTGATCACACTCAAAGAATCATCACCCAATTAAGAACCAAATATTAAAAAACATGGAGATTGTCCTTAGGCCGCAAAGCAATTTAATTAATTTTATTACTATAAAATTTGAGGGAGCAGATGAAGATAGACTTTTATTTCTAAGCAAACACATCAAGCACAGTTTTTTAAATCATATTTTTGCACATATTAACATTCGAAAAAATGTCGGCTTCATGAAGTACCTCACTGCAGCCGCTGCTGTCGTCATTTCACTTGTCTCGTTCGTACAATGCCTAAAAATTACAGTGCAGCCGATTCTATCCATCCATATTAATTTCTATCTGGGGAAATAATTTAAAGCACGACCCGATTATTCCAAGCCCTAGCTAGTGTTTGCCGCCGCACATCGAAGCTGCAGATCTTGCTGATGACAACGCGCCCTACGAAAAGCTCCGCACGCACAGCTGGACTATGCTCTTATGTGTTAGTTTGTTTGTTTTTTCAGTAAGTGTATATATATATATACATGCTCACTCCTAGTCAAGTGATTCGTACGTACTCAACCTTCTAAGTAGCTTCAACGTATACGTACTAAGTTTCACCAGATAAGAAGAAATTATTAATGGCGGCTTCACAAATGAATCACTCTGCTGCCGTCCTCCTAGTCGTCGTCCTCCTACCTGCCGTCGTCATGGAAGCTCGTGGTATGTACGCTTGCACATATGCATATGCATGAACTACAAATTTGTTTAATCTTTTGCTAAAAGTTGTTTGATGCGCCTTGGACCTTTGTGTCCATGCCTGGGATCCGAACCATATGTGCAGAGTTGGCGTCGGCTGGGACATTAGGTTATTATGATTATTGCCAACACCTGAGCGGCAAGTTTAAAGGGCCATGCATCATACCGTTTAACCAGGGCTTCTGCAAGAGTATATGCCTAACCGAAAGCAGCGACAACATTGATGGCGGCTGTGGCGGTATTTTACAATGCTTTTGCGTAACCAGTTGCACAGTTGAGGCTGTTGCTGCTGCTAGTGCCCCGATCCAGCATTGATACAATGATCCCTGCGCCTGAAGAATATAATGATCCGATCCTTCAGCCTGAAGAATATAATGATCTGATCCTTCAATGCCCTCGATCGTGTAATAATAACATATAACGACGTTGTGTATGCTTAGTGGTACCTATCAGAAGCTTACTTATGTTGTAACAAATTAAATAAAATTGTTGTGGACTTGTGCAACAAAATAATTGCTTCATTCTTATCAGCTGAGGTACGCTCAGTCCGTGATGTTAATATTTAATGCTAAGTAATGAAATAAATATAAACATACATTCCTCTCCCTAAAACTGCCGTCCTAGAGTTTGGGGGAAGATGGACGAACGCCGACTCTTAATTAGCTTTTTGTCATCGGCTCTTTGTTTGAAAAATGATTAGTATGAAAGGATATAACTGTTGAGATTAATTGTATACCACTAAAACTTGTACTTGTGGTATGGTGCACTACGGGAAAACTCACATTTGCCGAGCGTCGAAATCTTTGCCGTGCGCTTTATTTCGGGCGCACAGCAAAGGTCTTGTTTGTCGTGCGTATTTTATAGAGCGCACGACAAAGAAAAAACGCACGGCAAATGTCTTGTTTGCCGTGCGCTCGAAAAAACACATGGCAAAGATTTCGTTTGTCGTGCGTTTTATCCACCGCGCACGACAAAATATTTTTCTCCCCATTCCACGCTCCCACCAAACCAAATATTATTCTTTTGAAAATACTTTGTTGTGCGCCTACAAGAAAGTGCACAACAAACTAATGTGTTTGCCGTGCACTTTTCCTCGACGCACGGCAAACTAATGTGTTTTCCGTGCGCATTTTTTATGCGCACGGCAAAGTATTTTTTACCTTTAAGTATTTTTCCTTAAGTCCCAAATCCATTGGTCCTCAAAAAAAATTTCCTAAGCTTGAAATCGTTTTCTACTCTATACATACAACATGTGATGCATCATGTTAAAATTTGGTAGATTCCTGTGATCATTTGCTATATTTAACTAATTAATTGCATTTCAAGTAATTTTTTGAAAGAAGTTAAATTTGAACTACAAGTTCTTCAAATAATAGAATAAAATGAGTGGAAAAATGATATTCATGTTATTTAGCTAAATTTAAGATCTTTTCCATGAGATCAAAAGAAACATTAAACATCTTGACTAGGAAACACGACCATGATCGTGTGTCCAAATGATTTAAAAATTCTAAAAAATTCAAATAAAGTTTGAAATTTATGAGATCTGTCAAAATCTCATAATATCATATGTGAAGGTTATAGGAAAAATTTGAATGAGTTTTGAACATTTTTTCATGTACGATCCGTGTTTCTCGAAACATCTCCGATGAAGTTTCATAGAGTTACGAGAGATATGGTTAGACTTGTAGGTGACACGACATTCAAATTGAGTTTTAACTTCAAATCTTGCTTCTATAAGTAATAGACAACATAACTTAATTTGTGTTAATTTTATAATATTTTTTAAATTTATTTGATAATTGTTATGACTTTTATAAAATTGGAGAAAAATTCATTGCCGTGCGCCGGCGCACGGCAAAGAAAGGTTACCGTGCACTTTTTATAAAACGCACGGCAAACAAGTATCTTTGTCGTGCGTTTTCAAAGTGGCGCACAGCAAACAAAAAACTTTGCCGTGCACCCCTATCAAAACGCACAACAAAGAGCCACATCCGGATCCCCGCACTTCCCCCGGCCCACTATTTCGGCACGACCCACTTCCACCAGCCCAATAACCCACCTCGTATATATACTGGCTCCCCCCTTCTAACCCTAACCCCCACTCTCCCTCACCCTCCTGCGTCGCCGTCTCCCTGCGCCGCCTTCTCCCCGCGCCAGCGCGCCTCTCCCTCACCCTCCCGCGCCAGCGCGCCTCTCTCTCCGCGGCCCGCCCCCATGCGCGGCCAGCTTTACAAGGGCGGCGCGGCCCACCCCCATGCGCGGCTGGCGTCCCAAGGGCGGCGCAGCCGGCCCCCATGCGCTGCGCGGCTGCCCCAAAGGGCGGCGGCGGCCACCTCCTCCTTCAGGCGGCGGGCCGACCTCCCGATGGCGCGGCTCTCCAAGGGCGGCGCGGCCCGCCCCCATGCCCGACTGGCGTCCAAAGGGCGGTGCAGCCGGCCCCCATGCGCGGCGCGGCCTGCCCCCAAGGGCGGCGGCGGCCACCTCCTCCTTCAGGTGTCGGGCCGACCTCCCGGTGGCGGATCCGTGCGTGGCGGGCCCGGTTCCGGCGAGGCGAGGACGGGATCCGGCGATACGGCCCGCCTGGCGTCTCCTCCTCGCCAGATGTCCTTCCCCGGCCCTCCCTCTACAAGAAACGGCGGCATCCCTCTCCCGGTTCGTCATGCCCTTCCCTCCCTCCTCGGCGCCACCACCGGATCCAGATCTGGCCCCCTCCCCTCCTCTCATCTCATCTCCCTCTTCCTGTACAGGTGGTGGCGGTGGCCCTGGTGGCTGCTACGGCGGGTGGGTGGTGGTGGTGGCGGCGGCCGATGGTGATGTGGGCGGCGGCGGGTGTGGTGGTGGCGGCCGACAGTGATGTGGGCAGCGGCGGATGTGGCGGCTAGTCGGCGGTGGATGTTGGTGGCGGAGTTGTTTTTATTCTTTGTCTATTTTCTTTGCCGTGCGTCAAAACCACACGGCAAAGAAACAAACTTTCTTTTTTTAAGTTTATGGATTTAGTTTGCCGTGCGTGCGACGAAAAGCGCACGGCAAAGGTCCTTTGCCGTGCAAAATTCTGCCGTGCGGCCTTTGCCGTGCGTTTCCGGGAAAAACACACGACAAAGACTTTGCTATGCGTTTCTTGCCCTTTGTCGTGCGCCCGAAACGCACGGCAAAGTCCAGTTTTCCCGTAGTGGTGATACACGTGGGTGGTATAGGGTTCTTAATGGAAAATTTGTCTTGGTGAAAAAGCAGAAAACGCCATGCATGGAAAAAGAGGTCTTTTACGGTACACAATACAACCCAACGGTCATACGGTCGTATTATCTATTTCTTTGGTTGTTTCTCTATGGGTAAAATGGTAATTTGATAGATATATATTATTTGGAAAAAAATCCCCGCTATTCCCCCTTGTAATATCTAAAACAGTTCATATATTTCATTTCCTATATTACAACAATAGCATTTTCCATTTTCGATAATAGCCTTATACTACCCATTCGACCTTTGAATATACTACCGTACGAAAACCAGTCGTATACAATTAATCTCAACCGTCGGATCCTTACATATAGATCATTATCTATTACATGTGAGTCCTTTTTCAACCGGTCGTACAGGTGGTATTGTGTACCGTAAAAAACCTCATGGAAAAATGGTGTTCAGAAGCAAAAAATTGCAGTACCCAAAATAACAATTTTTTTAGAATTACATATTTACCCATTAAAAAGAAGGACTTATACCCTATACCACCACCAGGTGGTACGGTGCACCGTAAATAAAGAGCTCTTTGGCATTGGTTTACTTGTTTGTTTTCTTTGGTTCGTAATATGCTTTGGTCTGAAAAATACCTGACATTCTTACTTTGGAAGTTGCTTGGATTTATCTAGCTAATTAATAAGAGCCAATTCCCTATATCCCATTGTAAATGACAACTCATCTCTTATGTGCTATCGAAAACTAGCTCGTCCCTTGTATGCCATCCACCGGTGAAAATCGGAGCATTAGTCCAGGTTAGTAAGGGGCATAATACTGTCCAGACCAACCGAAACTAATCCGGAGAGACCAGATTGAGAACTAGTCAGATCGGTTGCAGCACAACCGGCACCTAAGCCATTGCTTTGTCGCACACCCCACCCCCCCCCCACCGTTGATAGGGGATTTTTGGGTCAACAATTTTGGCTACATGTGACTAATTTGTTTCTTAACCAACTATGTCACAAGTTGGCAAATCTTTGCAAGGATTAGAGATGGTCTTGCAGGCACGTGAGGGAGCTAGAATTGTTGGATATCGGCATCAAGGCTAGAGCGAGTCGCCATTGTTTGAGTGTGCGAGCAAGACTTCTTGTTGTTCCCAGGCGATTAAGTAACTAAGCCGGTGGGGCTAAGACCGCCCCCACGGTTGCATAAGAAGCAGAAACCTTCTCCCGACTTAGAAAACTCCCAAACCCCGACTTCACCGGCGAGGGGATTTTTAAAAAAATCAAACTCATAATTCACTCCAACGAGAAATCGAACCTGAGTGGTTACGACTATACCTCAGCTCATCTAACTAACTAGGCTAGAGGGCTTTGGTCCCTGGCGGTTGAGTAGGATTTGCTTCACATCAGTGGAAAGCCCTTTTGCGTAGCTTACACATCAATTCTTCGTATTCTCGAGTTGCCGCACAGTGGCCTTGATCCAATAGATGGGTTAGCTCCCTTTCTTCCCTCCTTTATCTCTTTTTTTAATATATAGAGACCTTCGTGTGTCCAAATTTTTTTCCTTGAAAAAGGTGGTAGAGCTAATGCCATCTTTCATAGGAAGGATGCTGTCGCAAGGCATACTGATCGATTTCGTGTGGTGCCGATGTCTTGTGTCACGATACACTTCGTGGGCAAAGAGTACCATAGTAGTAGCCTACACTACTAAAAAAACATTTGTAAGAGCCATTGGTTTTTTTTCAGGAGCGGACGATTTTGCCGCCCGATCTAAGAAAAATGTGCGGCACTGTAGCAGCTAGATCCGCACCTAGAAATCATTTTTCGGAGTGGGTGATCCCATCACCCGCACCTGGAAATCATTTTTAGATGCGAGTGACGCCATGACCCGCTCATGAAATATCCTCATTTCTAGGTGCGGGTGATGGCACCTTGAAATGATTTGCAGGTGCGGGTGATGATGTCACCCGCTCTTAGAAATGGACTTCTAGGTGCGGGTGATGACATCACCCGCTCCTGGAAATGGTCTTGTGCCAAAATATTCATAACTTCTTCATATGAGCTCGGATGAAGACAAACTTTATATCATAATTGTATAGCTCGACGAGACCTAAATTTTGTAGTTGACAAGTTTTTCATTTGAGATTGTTTTATATTTAAAAATATCCATTTAAGTACTATGAGATGGTTTGCAAAACCTATGTCTTATATAGTTTCATGAAACTATACGAGAGATATATACGATTTGTGAAGAATGTTACTACCACTATACTGGGTGATCAAATGATCAAAAATAAAAGTTGTGCATCTTCAAAAGTCATAGAACTTTGTAATTGAACTATTTTGTATTTGAATTAATTTTGTCAAGGTAAAGTACGTCTGAATTTTTGAAATTTGGAAATTTGAATTTTTCAAACGATCTCAAATGGAGAAACTCTCAACATGAAAGTTGTAGATCCGGAGAAGTTATGAAACTTTGTAGTTTACAACTTCTTTATTTGAAATCATATTGTCAATGAAATTCAAATTTGAATCTCTCAAATTTGAAATTCAAATTTCGTAAACGACCCCAAATGGAAAAACTCCCAACATGAAAGTTGTAGATCTCGGAAAGTTATGAAACTTTGTAGCTGACAAGTTTTTAATTTGAATCCGTTTAGACCTAAAAAACGGTTTACACTCCGTGTGGTATAAAATGAGTAGAATAATAACTGGATATGGATGCATATGAGTGTGTGGTGCAGTGGTAGAGGAGCCTTCGCGCGAGGGTGGAGGTCGCGTGTTCTAACCCTGCCGACTGCGTAGCGGCACGACTTTACACGAAAAAATGCGTAACTTACGACGGGTGGGTGGCTGGCTGGCTGACCCGTGGGGTTCCTCCCATAAAAAGGATTTTTCTCTATTTATTTTGGACTTTTTAACGTATCAACATTATTGGTTTTTAATCGCTATTTATTTTGGGCTTTTTAACGCATCAACGTTTTTGGTTTTTAATCGATTAGCAGGTGCATTTCCAGGTGCGGGCGTTTTACCCGCTCCTAGAAATCGCTAATTCTAAAAGCGATAGCTAGGAGCAGGGCTCGCGCCCGCACTCGAAAATGCGAATCTGCCTGCTTCTACAAACGTTTTCTGTAGTAGTGCTACTTTTCAAGAACCGACTCTTGATTAGAGGTCTTTTACAGCGCACAATACGACCCTGCGGTAGTATGGTAGTATTACCGATTTTTTACTATAGGTAAACTGGTAATTGTTTCAAAATATATTATTTTGAAAATCCCCCCCCCCTCCCCCCGCTGACCATTTAGCCGAGACGCACACAATTCATATATTTCATTTCTTTTATTACAACAATACCATTTTACATTTCTGATAATACCCTTATACTATCCATACGAACTATGAATACTACCATACTACAGCTAAAAAACTGGTACTATAGAATTAACCTCAACCGTCGATCCTTACATATAGGTATTTTCTATTATATACGAGCCATTTTCAATTGGTAGTACATGTCGTATTGTGCGCCGTAAAAGACCTCCTTGATTAATAAGATATATATCTACACTATTTTTTTCTATCAAGTCATCCACAAATCTAAGCAAACTGCTAATAAAAATAGACTTACTATGCTTTTGTAGATTATACCTCCTCAATTCGTTGATGACGTATTTCTTCATCATGATGATGCCTTGTTCCACTACTTGATAACAGTGAGGAAACAATGTCTCATTGATGCTCTTGTGTAGATCTTCACATAATCCTCCGAGTGGCATCATATCGCTAGGGTTTGACGGATCAGCCATATGTAAGCTAGATTCTCATTCCCCTGTGGAGTCACCAATTTGTTGATGCCTTTTTAGGGCCAACACATAAGTGCGTGGTCTCCAAAGACACTAAATGCTGCATCAATACGTCAGCCGGTCAAACCGGTATCGTCGGGGGAATCTGGCGAGAGACCAATGGGCACCTACTTGGGGTGGACCTCGTCGGCACAGGCACCACTTGGGTTGCCCTAGGCTTGGTTGTGCCAGCCAGGGCGTCTTCTCATGCTATTGAGACATGAGGACCATCCACTGGTACTCGAACGCTCCTGGTTCTCACCCACCACTCCGGCATCGACACCATGGATGTGTGCGGGGAGGCACTACCTGAAAACCTCAAATAGGTCACGCGGCATTTGTAAAGGGCCCTTAACACCCGTTACATGCACCCACATCTGTAACGGTTGTCGTTTGGCGCCCGTTACCCATAAGCGCGGCAGGCCGACCCCGGGGTTGGCCTCCACAACGCCCGTTACCAATGTGGACTTCTGGTAACGGGTTACTTAAATGCCCGTTACATGAATTCTTTGTAACGGACGTTAAATCGAGTCCGTCACAAAGTCAAACCTATCGGTAACGGGCTCGTAAAGTCCGTTACCGATCAATGCCCTATCGGTAACGGGCTGTTTAAGTCTGTTACTGATCACTACCGTATTGGTAACGGGCTATAAAGTCCGTTACCGATGAGCATTTGACGCCCGTTACTAGACTGAGAGCTCAATAATTAAAGTCTAATAGCACTCTTCACTGCTGTGAAGCGGGAGCGCGGCGGCAGTGAACAAATGAGACGGAGGTTTCTTAATCCGTGCCTCCTTTGTGAAGAAAGGAGACGGAGGTTTGTGAATCCGCATCTCCTTTGAGTCTGTCTTCATTGACAGGTCAGTTCGATCTCTCATTGCTTCCATTTCGACATATAGGCACAATCAACACATATATCTTTTGAGACAAAACAGACATCATAAGAGAGATAACTTGTCCACATAGACGAAGATAACTTATACACAGGAATAAATAATGATTATTACAAACAGTTAACTTAACTTGTCCATCAGGCTAGGACTTAACTTGTCCATCACATTAATTATTTACTATGATCGTGCTATCTGACCATACACATCAACAAAAGCATGCCCCTTGAACATCCACAAAAGTATGGCTATCTGACCCTGCACATCAACAAGCTTGAACTTCCTCATGCCCCATCAAGATTGGCTCTTTTTGCAGCCTCTTCGTAAGCAACCAAGGATTCTTGAAGCCCATCGAGCGCATCTTCAATGGGCTCGAGATTTTGTTCAGTAGTATACTTGTACCTCCTTATGTGCTTAGCCTTTTTGATGAGGATGTTCACTTCTTTCGTGATTTTTTCAAACTCAGGTTTCACATAATCCCAAACATTAAGGTTTAGAAGTAACTCAAGCTCTGCTCGCGACTCATAGAGTTTTGCCTGAAACAGGGTTAAACATGGTATAAGAATAACATAGTTAATTCAGAACTAATTTGCCTCAGAACTTGGAGCAGTATAGGCACAGTAATCATCATACGAAAATTATATAATAACTTGAGAATTATCTGATAGAGGGGGAGTGCCCGATTTTTCGGTGAGTGGAGATAAATCCGATTTGGTGGTTGTTGACCCTCACGATCCGACTACGACGAGCAAACTCGAAGCGCCAATGCAATCGCTGAACCAACTCCCGATGGTTACCAACCTTACCGGTGCAAAGTCAGCCTGATCACGAAGATCGTTTCCTGCACGCAATCGAAGAACGAACAAGAAAAAGAGGCGAGCAATCTTACTATCACTCGAAGGTGGAGTCTGCAATACACGAAGGCAGCGCTATGCGGCTGTTCGGTTGTAGCTAAAGCTAACTTGTAAAACAAACTCAAGTCTAAAAATAAACGAGAGGTCTATCTAAATAGGGGGCGCAGCCCCTGACGGCCACGAGGGGTGGCGCTACAGTACCCGCGCGTGAACAGTACCTCCTGTTGGGCCAACAGCCCAAAAGGTATTGGTGCAGCACCCTGGTAGATTCTGGACGTTCACTTCTTTCGATGATTCCCGTTGACTCAGGACGAATTTTGGCATGAGACCGGTGCCATTGGAAGCTATATGAAATTGTGCTTCCAACCATATATAGAACGTCCAAAACCGACTCCGTATGCGACTTGGGCGTCCGTTTTATTGCGCACTGCTCCTGGACTCCGAACTGGGCTCGAACTTGAATTGCTTTTGGCCTCCACCTTGGGGACTCGAACCGGATTAGCCTCGTGCCTCCTCTTCGACTTGGACACCCTTGTTGGACTTCTTCTACTCCACTCCATGCACTAATCATGGTCGTATGCATGGGTGTCATGTCCTCATCATTATCCTAGGCTTCATAGCAGGGTGTGACAAGTAAAAGCAGAACCTAATTCAGAACTGATTTGCCTCAGAACTTGGTATAAGATCATGGCAAGCATGGAAGACATCATCATAGGCACTAACTTTATCAAGCTCAAGCTAGCTCAAGCTCCATCTATAGAACAAGTAAAAAGGCAATGAGATTCATAGAAACTTACCTCGCCGTCGTCGTGGTCGTTGCCAGAGTCAGAGATGAGGTCCTCTACACCTTCGCCGCTCCCTCGACCCCTCTTCGTCGTTGCCAGACACTTGTGCTTGCAGACGTGAGGCAGTCACCTCACCCACTTCGCTGCCCCCTCGCCGGCACGCTCCTCCTTGCCGCTGCTTGGCCCCTCGTCGGAACCCGAGAGGATCCAGTCGAGGACCCTCGTCTCGGGCATTGGGTTCACTCCACCGCCGCTTGGCCCCTCTCCAGCGCTCATCATCGTCTACCTCTTCGCCGCCATCTCGCCGGCACGCGCGCGGATTCAGTTGCGGCACCGCTTCGCGTTCCGGTTCTCCTCGATCCCGGGTGCACGGGGTCGTCCGCAGCTTGGCCCCTCGCCGGCGCTCATCGTCGTCTGTGTCTCCACGCCTCCTCTCACGCCTCCTCTGCGCTTTTTTTAAGGAAAGTGCTGCGCTTATCCATTCAGAAAGAAGAAGGGGAGATGGAATGGGCCGGGGCGGTTGAATATTCATTTTGCAAAAGCGATAGTCACTGCCGACGCGGGTTAGCAAACCCGCGTCGCTTTGTTGGCTGGTGCGCGGGCGGGTAATGGTTACCTTCTTTATAGTAGCCTGCTGACGCGTGGGCCCGACACTTTTTTTTGAAATGACACTTGCTTCCCTAAAAAATTAGGGCCCATAAAGCAGCACCTAAAAATTAATAAAAATACGAACAATTCATAGTTTCTCTTTATTTTGAGAATCGAACAACTCATAGTTGGGCATTTGGTATTTTGAATAAAATATGAACAGTCACACGTCTCCTTGTGACCACATGACTCTTTTGTGGATAAGAGCTCTCCTGAGTGTACACGGGTTCCGAGGCGCGTGACCAGCCACCTGACGGTTCCCCGTCTTGTCAATATAAATTCCCGGTCGGCCAAGAACTTCGTCAACCACGGCACCAAGAAAACCCTAGCACCGCCGTCTCCGGTCACCAAGAAGTGAATCCAAGAGCTTCTTCTTCCTCAAGCGCGCGCATGGCGTCGTCAAGCGAGCCGTCCGGGAAGCGGGGAAGGGAGGAGGATGATGACGACGAAAGCCGCCGTCGTCGGCTCGTCAAGGAGGGGACGGCGCTGGCGCCCGAGGAGCCCGAGGAGGTGCCGCCGCCCCCGCCCAACGAGCCTGAGGAGGTGCCGCCGCCCCCGCCCGAGGAGGCGCCGCCGCCGCAGCCCTTGGAGGCCGTTTCTACTCCTGCACTAACTGCTGACGAACCCAATTGGTCAGTCAACTTGTTCCGCAAAGCTTTGAACAGGCTTCGATGGGTGGCCATTCATCTCAGGGTCCCAGCACCCAATGATCCGCTGCAGAGGACCGTGAAGGATTACGCCTTCAAGATCCATATCTTGGCTGGGGACCTTGAGAGAGGCGTGCTCGCCCCCGTCGACGACGATGGCGGCTTCGACGGCAGCGACGATGGCGGCCTCGACGGCTCCGGCTTCGACTCCGACGGTGGGGCTCCTCCTGCGGCGACTACCTCTGCTTAATTAATTTGTTCCTCTGTTAATGTGTTCCTCCTGTGTGTTTGTTGAACTTGTGATGAACTAGTAGATCCTCTGTTAATGTGTTCCTCTTGTGTGTTTGTTGAACTTGTGATGAACTAGTAGATCTAAGAGACGTGGGTAGATCAATGCATGTCTCCTATAACTTATTGCAATGTCTATGGCAGCAGCTTACATTGAATTGCAATGTGTATGCCAGAAGTTTGTTACTATGTTTGTGTCATTATATGGCTGCAGTTTACAATGAATTGCAATGTGTATGCCAGAGTTATGCCAGAAGTTTGTTAATCTGTTTCTGTTAATCCACGTCTCCTTTGCCTCGTGCTGCAATGAAATGTCAGCACAGATGAATTGATGAATTTTGTGATATGTGACACATTAAGATTTGTGATCCAATTGTCATTCCATCCATTGTTCATTCATACAATTAAGTTTGTCATCTGTGACAGATTTTTCATTCTTCATCCACACGGATGAAGCAAAAGCACCACTTTTGACATCAGAATTACTTCTTTGCAACATACATCCCCAGTTAACATCCAAATACTACACAAACAACAGCCACAATAATCAAGTTCATCTTCCAGATCACATTGTCCATCTTCTCCTCCAGTGCTTTCTTCCTCTGCTTGTCCTCCAGTGCTTGCCTCTGCTCGCCACTCCCAATTTGACATTCCACTGAATCAACTACTTCATCGACCACGTCTGCCCAGTTCGACGGTCGAAAAATAATGACGCCAACATCCTTCAGCATCTGGAAATACTCCTTGTGGAAACGATAAAATCCACAATTCTTGGTGTACTGCAAATCAAAAGCACATAAGAACCCTAACTCAGATTTGGGAAACACAGCAGACTACTCACCGAGTTCCTTGCACACTTGAAATAAAGACGACTGTGGTTTTCACCTTCCTTCTGCATCCGCCCCTCCACCTCCCGAGCCATACCACAGTCCGGGCAAGGGACCAGTGGAAAGCCGCTTAGCTCACCGACTGGATCCAAGCCAATGGAGTGATTGCGGCTGCTCCGGCAACCTTGAACCCTGCTCCTCACACGTGCACCTCCAGACGATTCGGCGTAGTGTGACATGTGTGTGGCGGCGGGGAAGGACGGGCGGGCGGCGGCGGTGGAGCTCAGATCGGGGAAGAAGAAGGGGGCCGGGGCCGGAGCGTATGGATATTCATTCAGCTAGGGGCATTTCGGACAATGGAGCACTGGTTAGCGACGAGGGTTAGTGTACCAGCGTCGCCGGGGCGGATGCATATTCATTCGGCCAGCGGCATTTCGGACAATGGAGCACTTGTTGGCGACGAGGGTTAGTGTACCACCGTCGCCGGGGCGGATGCATATTCATTCGGTCAGGAGCATTTCGGACAATGGAGCACTTGTTGGCGACGCGGGTTAGTCTACCCGCATCGCCTTTGTTGTTCGGGCAGGCAACGATTATCTTTTTTTATATAGGCTTCTGACGCTGACGCGTGGGCCCGATACTATTTTTTCTGAATTGAAACTTGCTTCCCTCAAATATTAGAGCCCATAAACAGCACCAAAAAATTCATAAAAAATACGAACAATTCATAGTTGGTAATTTAGTATTTGAATAAAATATCAACAGCCACACTTGTTTAACCAAATTTCTTAAAATTAGATTTTTTATCTCTTGTTTACGATATAATAATTATAATAACGTCTTAGTGTGTTCGAAAAATTCTACAAATTGACTTGGCAACATGATTTAGGTCCCTAAGCTTTTCTACAAAAATGCAAATGGTTTTGAAAATGGAAGATTATACTTGTGTACAAATGTCTACATCTCTCACATAGTTTCTTAGAATGTTACTTCAACATTGAAGTTTTCCACACTTTAAAACATGTTCGAACTCATATGCATTTGAAATTTAACATAACCTTGTGTTCACCATAAGATTACGAAATGCAAAGTTTCGTTAGTAATGGTTGTGTAGAACAAATATTAGTTCTATGTTGTACTTATAAGGAACAAGATAAGGCGTATAAACAACATCCAAGAAAT
Organism: Cenchrus fungigraminus; assembly: GCA_036936925.1. Classification (NCBI taxonomy): domain Eukaryota; kingdom Viridiplantae; phylum Streptophyta; class Magnoliopsida; order Poales; family Poaceae; genus Cenchrus; species Cenchrus fungigraminus. The sequence goes on along the minus strand of CM072768.1, from coordinate 13,006,769 downwards.
GGAATTACATACGAAAAAATGTCATAAATGAATAGATGTTGATTTTAGAAAAATTCAGAAACAAATATCATCAAATTTGGATTACGGATGTTGGAGAAATATGTGATACAAAATTTGATTGCAGATTAAAAGGGGAAAAGCAAACTGTTCTTCATTCGACTCTAGGAGGAGGTTCTGCAAGGAGGAGGCCCCGCGGCCATGTCCCCCCCCCCCGCCAAGAGAATGAGGTTCCGCGGTGACGAAGAGGAGCCGTCCCAGCGCGCCGCCCTCGTGCGTCTTCCTCGGCGCTCCATGGAAGAGGCCGGTTCTTCGTCGGCCCGGGGAGGAAGCCGTACAAATGCGCAAGGGCCAAGTTGGCGGACTCCAGCGACGCCCGCCATGGAGAGGCAGGGTTTTTTTCCTCCACGCGAAGGAAGAAGCGGTCCACGTGCATTGAGGTGAGCGCGGACACCTCCGGCGACGACCTGGGCAAAAGAGTGGTGGTAGACCTCATCTCCTCCGGCGACAACTCCGGCAACAACTCCGGCGACGACTCTGGCAACAAATCTGGCGACGACTCCGGCAACAACTCCGGCGACAATTCTGAAGACCATGAGGCAAGTTCTGAAACCATCACACACGATTTGTCCTTTTACCTTCACATCTTCACTGATCATTTGTTCTAACGCATCAATTTCCATTTGTCGTAGGAAGTTGCTGCACATGACATTGACATGATTTGGACTGAAATCAACAAGCTCAAGGAATCGGCTAAAGAGAAGCAGGCAAGTTTTGAAACCAGTTAGAGCTAAATAGCTTTCTTGTAAGAAGTTACAATTGTTATGAAGCTTGCATCAATATAATTTTCCTTTGTGTTAGGAACGTGCTGTTACTCGGGATGACATTGACTACATCTGGAAAGGAATCGACAAGCAGGATGAGCAGCTTAAAGGCACACAAAAGAGGCAGGAGATTGAACTTCTAAAGAAGAATGCTGAGCTGGCAGAAAGAGTTGCAAAACTAGAGACAAGGATAGCTGAACTTGAGGCGGCAGCACAAAAGAAGCCATCTACCTAACTAGTTCCCTTGCAGCTACAATCTAGTTTGGTGATGCGCCTAGCTGATGCAGTCTTATTTTGGTGATGTGCCCTGCTGATGCATGTCAGATGTGAATATGTTTGTTATGAGTTAGTTTGCTTGGTGATGTGAAGTGTGATGCATGTCATATGTGAACATGTGATGTGATGCTATATCAACAGTCACACTTGTTTGCTTGGTGATGTGAAGTAGTGATTCATGTCATATTAGAGCCCATAAACAGCACCTAAAAATTCGTAAAAAGTACGAAAAATTCATAGTTGGTAATTTAGTATATGAATAAAAAAATCAACAGCCACACTTGTTCTCATGTTTATGATATAATAGCAGAGTAGTACTTGACTACATTACTCGTTTTAAGGCCCACACAAGGCCACTCGCGCTAGGTTAGTAGGGAAGGATGCCTCCCTTACCCAGTCTCCTCCCACTCTCCCCTCGCGCCGCCGCTGCTTTCTCCCCCTCGCCTTCGTCCCCCTCGCCTCCCCCCACACCGCGATGCACGCTACACCCCTTCGCTGAGACGCGTGCCACACCACGCTCGGCGTGACATGTGCCACACCTCTGACAGCGAGATCTGGAGGAGGAGGGACCCAACAACGGCGACGAAGACGACTAGAGGAGGGATCCAGCGACGACGACGACTAGGAGGGGGAGGAGGGATCCAGCCACGAGGTCGACGCGAGGACGAGGACGTGGCGGCGAGTAGGCAGCGACGAGGAGTAGAGATCCCTCCGCTCTGACAGTGACAAGGTCAGTTGCGAATCTAGGATTTGAGTTTATGGTATGCCGCTCTAAAAATGTCTTATACAATTCGGTAAATCCATTCTACCAACTCGGTAATATTGGTAAAATTAACAACAATTCAGTAATAACTGTAAAATTAACAACGTAATTTGGTACATTTGCTCGAGTTTATACAATTAGGCCAAGTGAGTGTATGCAGCACACATACGTTCAGATAATCAAGTATACAACATATGCATGTGTATGCTTTTCTTTTTATATAAATGCGTATAAATATACTTGTACTTGTGGGAATTGCAGGGTATGCCGGTGCATACCCAGCATACCCTGTGGCTCCTTTGTATAAGTACATGTGGACATACTTAGCTATTGATGGTATACATACTTAGCATTTCCCTTTAGATTGACTCTTATATTTGGTTTTGCTCTGGTTCCTATGTAGATGTGCACATTCTCTCCAAGTTGAATAAGTACCTCATCAGCAACAGAGGCAGCCTGCATCTTCCTCTTTAAAATGGTAAGGTCGCATTGCCTGAACTAATTTTTTGATTACTGAATTTTGCATTTATGTTAATGTTTTACCAAGAACCAACGATATTACAGTGGGCTAAAGTAGTTACGGTAATTGTTTTCTTATATGTTTTCTCATGCTTAGCTGCTAAGCATGGTTAACTAAAAATGTGCTCGACTTGTCTCCTGTTGTAGCATGTCTCCTGGGAGAGCTAACAGTATGGTCTGCTTTTTGTGCTATTCTTGGACACTGAGCCGACCTTTCTCAAAATCCCTTGACTATTAATTCACAGGATAAATTTGACGAGGACTATAGACCTGGGCCACAACATGAAGAAGAGGGTTATGGCACTGCTAGTGCACAACAAGATCAGGTGGGTGGGGCTAAGCATCGAGGCAGAGCGCCAAGGACATCCACAAAGTGGCCAAGTGACACAATGATAGTCACTGAGGTCGACATAGGGGGGATGCCAGTACCATTGACTCAAAAGCGTAGGTTCAGGGTGCTTGCGGGGCTCGTTGCTAGATAAAAGATACCTTTGCACTTGCCAGAATTCAATGAACTAAGCAATGATGAAAAGTGGGACTTGTTTGATAAGCATGTGCAGAAACACTTGAAGTTCCAGGAAGGCGTGAAACCACAGGCATTCAAGCTTTTCTGGAAGACGGCAGCCAAGGCATGGAGACAATTCAGATTTCAGCTTAGGCGAGATTTTATCAGAAAAGGACTTGAGCCATTTACAAGGCACCCGTTTATCGTCCCGGAACAGTGGAAGGAGTTTATGAAACAGGAGGAAACCGAGCAAGCCTCATCTGTTAGTGTCAAGTTCAAAGAACTCCGAAGCCAGAACACAAGCGAGCACAGCATGGGTCCAGCTGGTTATACTGTGAAACTAGAACAATGGGAGGAAGAGGACAGACAATTAGCTGCAGCTGGTATACCCAACCCATATGACGCCTACCCTGACGATCGTTCCAAGAATTGGCTGCGAGCAAGGAGTAAGCTAGTGATTAAAGACCGTGTTGCCGTGATAGTGTTCAACAACAAAGAGGCAGAAAAATTGGCTGCAGACATCAAGGAGAAGATTGCATGTGCAGAATCTTCAGGAATGGCAGGGCAGAGGGAGTATGATGTGCTAAGTCAGTGGTTGGGCCGCCCTGAACAACCAGGTCGCGTGCGTGGTGTCTCCAGCTACCAGGGCTGGAAGTATGCTGGCCTTAGCACGCTTCCATGTACAGGAAGAGGAAGAGGACGAAGACCGATGCATCAGTTGAAACAGAAAAGATAAAGGAACAAATCAAGCAAGAACTGGTGGTTGAGATGCAGATGCAGAACAATTTACTAAAGAGGTGGTGTTGTCACCAGTGTCCAATCACGCAAGCCCTTCACCCGACACACTGAAGAGCAGCTGTGCATCCTCAGATAATGTAGGTTTGATCGATGGCATTGCAGAGTTGGCGACGGAGGTGCGCTGTGACGGCGATCGTACACAGGAAGACCTTATAGGCATGTTGACTGAACCCACACACTGTGGCCTATGGATCACGTGGAGGGGTCTTGAATGTGAGGCTGCAATTGGTCTTGTTCATCCAAAGCAGACTACGCTACAAACAGTCCCGATTCATGAAGACTGTGTTGTGGTTGAAGTGCTCACTGTATATAATATCTTTGCGGATGAACTGGTGGAATACCCTCCTAATGATGAGGTGATGAAACTCGGACAAGCTCAAGGATAGAGGTTACAGTGGGGAAGGTGTCGGATTCACATCAAGGGAGCACCAACATGTAAATCTTGTTCACAGACTACGGTAGAGATTCCTTGTAGTTCACAGAGTACGGGACAGGTTCCTTCCTCACATGGTTCCCCACATCCTCCTCCTCCTCCTCCTCAATCCCCACATCTGCAAGACGTTCCATTTGGACCTCCTCCTCCTCGTCCTGAAAAACTTGCATCCCCACCTCCTCGTCATCCTGAAAACACAGAAAAACTTGCATCCCCACATCCGCAAGATACACCAAATATTCCATTCCCACCTACTACTACTCATCCTGAAAAAACAGAAAAACTTGCATCCCCACATCCGCAAGAGAAACCAAATATTCCATCCCGACCACCACCTCCTCCTTCTCCTCCTCATGAAACAACAAAACCTACACCCCCAAACGAAAGTGCTCAAAACAATCATGCCAAAGCAGGAGCCCAGATTGATATGTTGGCTGATGCTGATAAATCTACCGACGACATTTCGAAGAAAGCTGCAGGTACATCTGGGCCTAATACCTCTGTAATAGCTCCTGGTGAGACACCACTGTTACCAGGAAACCAGAGTGATGTGTTGGCTGGTGCTGATAAATCTGTCGACGATATTTCGAAGAAAGCTGTAGGTACATCTGGGCCCAATACCTCTGTAATAGCTCCTAGTGAGACACCACTAGGCAAGAAAGCCCTAGAGAAACTTTCAGCCATTTCAAAGCAGCAAGGAAAGAAACTTGCCGAAAATAAAATCTCTACACCACGTACAGCAGGCAAGAAAGCCTTGAGAAACCTTTAGCGATTTCAAAGCTGCAAGAAAATAAACTTGCCAAAAATAAAAGCTCTACACCACCTACAGCAGGCAAGCAAGCCCTTAAGAAACCTTCTTCAGCCATCTCAAAGCAGCAGGAAAATAAAATTGCTGTAAATAAAACCTCTAAGATGCCTACTAGAAAGCGATGTGAGAGAAACACCGAGAAGCATCCTTGGGCTATGAGTAACCCAAAGTGATCTGAGAGAAACACCAAGAAGAATCCTTCGGCTATGACTAGCCACAAGCGATCTAAGAGAAACACGAAGAAGAATCCTTGGGCTATGGTTAACCCAAATTAAAATTTGGAAAGAGCCTTCTCAGTGGTGATGATCTCAAAAAGGTTGCTCCTTGTACCAGAGATCTCCACACATTCTACATGCAACGTGCTAAGTTAGATGATGATTCTCTGATTATGGTCGCACTTCGGCCCGGGACCAATGCATGGCCTAAGAGAGGAGACGAATCGTCATACGGTCGAGCAGATACCTGTGCCACTCAGTGATTTGTATGATCTCTTCAACTTGGATGCTTTGGATCTGGTACTTCTCCGCTGCTTCATCCTGTAAGTTGCTTGAAAATTTAATCTGCTTCTCACTAATCATTCTCTATCGAAATGTGGTTTTTGCCTCACATCATCTTTACCATGTATTTTGCCTCCTTACACTTTGTTTTTTCTTACTAATAGGAAATATGGCTATTAAAGTTGAGAAGACAGGCGCTGCAGTTGGCTTCCTTGATCCCGAATGCCTTTGCTCGACAACGTTGACCAGCACGGATGACACTCTTGCTTTCTCTGTGTCCTATATGCACCGTGCCTTCAAACTATATGCTAAAAAGAAACTCATCCTTACCGCTTATCTCAGTAGGAACCACAGGATTGCAGTGGCGATCGTTCCGAAGCAGCAAAAGGTCTACTATCTTGATTCATTCAAGAGCATTAAGACTGATACTACCCATTTCAAACTAATCATTAATGAGTAAGTTATTTCTTTCTTAACCTGCGGACGTTCCTCAAAAAATTGTGCAGAGTATATTAATTAATAGTGCCCTAACCATTGTTGCATGTTTCGTTGTAGGGGTTGGGAACGTTACTGCGCCAACAAGAAGTTGTCCTACAGCACCTTGGAACATGTCGACGATGTTAAGGTACATACCACTTATTTCCTTCCTATGGAAGCTAGTACTAAAGCTTGAGTTTATTTCTTCTCGATCACCACTATTTTTCTTTGTACATTTATTGCAGTGCCACCAACAACCTGCTGAATCCAAACTCTACGGCTTCTATTGTGCCTATCACATGCTTAAATTAAAAGATAGAGGCCCAGATATGGAGGTACTTTCTTGGGATCTTCATTTGTAAAACCTGCAACTGAGCACAATTCTTGCTTATTAGCACTGCACATGTTTGGTAACCACCTATATATGTGTGCTGATTGGTGACATTGTTATATCTAGAGATTAGGGCTAGATGAGCATCCTCTCCACCACAACACGCTGGTCTATGTTCGTGATAGAATTGCCACATTCCTCATGGAACAAGTGATCGCAGTTGACGGAAAATTTTATGCTGATGAAACTGTGTGGGCTAATATTGTACATGGTTCTTAGGAAATTTTTGCATTCCTCCTTGTCCCATGAATTTTGTGATATTGTTGTCAAGCTAGTTAACTATGGCTGTGATATTGTTGTCAAGCCAGTGATGCTTCTTTACTTGTGAGATGATGATGCTGAATTTTGTCATATGATGCATGTGAATTATGTGGATTTCTGTGAATTTGGATGCTGGATCTAATTTTTGTGAATTTAGTCGTATCCTGGCTGGTTCCAAGATGCAGCCCCTGATGGCTGCCAAATCCTGGCTGGTTCCAGGATGCAGCCGGCAAGCAGGCAGCAGGTTACTATAGTTGTGGCCTACGTATCTGTAACGGGCGTTAATTAAAGCTCGTTACAAACACTGATTAGTGAGTAACGGGCTTCATTCGGAACTCCCATTACAAACATGCCAACAATGTAACGGGCAGCGTAAAAGCCCGTTACCGATACTGATCGGTGGGCCCCAGAACTTGGCCCGTTCGTCAAAACAGAGGAGACGCAGTTTCACAGCACGCGTCTCCTATATTGAATTACTGTAACGGACTCTGTTTTGGTGCCCGTTACCAAAGTTCCCCGTGAGCCCAGAGAAACAGTCATTTTCACGTGACCGGTGACTAGTTGTGGTAACGGTTGTTATTTGATGCCCGTTACGAATCCTAGTTGTGCTGAGACGCACGTGAAATAGACGCGTCTCATTTCGTCGAGATATCGGAGACGCAGGTACACAGCACGCATCTCCGATGTTGAGTTACTGTAACGGGCTCTGTTTTGGTGCCCGTTACCAAAGTTCCCTGTGGGCCCAGAGAAACAGTCATTTCACGTGACCGGTGGCTAGTTGTGGTAACGGTCGTTGTTTGATGCCCGTTACGAATAATGTGTTATCAGGTTACCTTTCTTGACTCATTTGTAACACTTGATCGGTAACAGGCGCTTTGCCCGTTACCAAAGTGAGTTTTTCACGTATTGAGGACCTCTCCGAGGCTAGGAGATCGAGGACAAGGCACCGGAGGAGGGAGGAGGCCGTCCGCAGCTACCGTCAGGCGTCGGACATCGGGGTCGGCATGCTTCACGCGAGAGAGACGGCGGCGCCGTGGAGGAAGACGGCGCATGACTAAGCAGTAAGCTGCCCCGCGATGACGGTGGTGCGAACAAACAGGGGCACGTGGGCGGTCGTGTCCCAGTCTCCCAGATGCCCCCCGCATATCCTGCAGGCCCCTAGATGATGTGGTGATGACGACATGTGCAGCCAGCTCCTGCGCCGAGAGAAGAGATGTGGTGCGAGGATTTCGGTGGAAGAATAGATGTGTGGAGAGAAACGTGCCAAGTTGCAGTTCAGAAAAAGCGTCTGGACCCCGCGTAGTAGGGTTTCCATTTTTCAATTAATAAATGGAATTTATGATCACTGCTAGGAGCTGGTACTCATGCACACTCTGATAAGGGGCACTTATTTTTGGAAAATATTTGAACCGTTCAAGTGCGAATAAAATAGGACAGAGGGAGTAGATTGATAATGTTTTCGATTGATTGGATATTCTCAATCTGCTACGACTCTTTATAATTGTAGGTTGGAAGGTCTTGCTTTGACTTGGATTGAAATCCTAACAAATGCCATGTGAAAATACAACTTCAACACGGATTCTATAGACCCAGTCTGACCGCTCCTGTGAACCGGTCTGACCGATGTGCCCCAGGTATAGAACTTCTCGAAGTCAAGTATCTCTCATCCGAAATCCAAATTGGACGTTCCATATATGCATTCTATTGTCCCGACAAGATCTATGCAATGGTGAAGTACAAATTTCCTTTTGATCAACTTCACAAGACTGGTATGATCAGTGGAGGGCACCGGTCTGGTCGGTCCATCTAGACCCGCCAAATTTGCATGTCATCAGTACCCATATTCCTCAGGTAGTTAGTTTAATTATCTTTTGACTTATATTTGAATTCTTAATTCAAATATAAATCACACTAAAAAAATCAACCACCAATTAAGAACAAAATCACAATTACATGGAGATATTGTCCATAGCACACAAAGCAATTTAACTAATTTTATCACTAGAAAATTATGGGGAGCACATGAAGATAGCCTTTTGTTTATGAACAAACACATGAAGCAAAATTTTTTAAAATTCCACATTGTTGCAACATTTTGGAAAAAATCTAGATGTTACAATAAGCATAAAAAACAACCGATGGTGGCTTCACGAGGAATCTCCGCAGCCTCCGCTGTCGTCATTTTCCTTGTCTCCATTGCTACCATGCCTAATTACAGTACGTAAGATATTTCTGTTTGGGAAATAATTAACAGCACGGCCGGATTATTCCATGTCCTAGTGTTTGGCGCCGCATAGATCGAATTGCAGAACTTACGACGCACGACCTCAAGAAAAGCTCCGCACGCACAGTTGGACTATACACTATACTTTATATAGTTATTCACCGATGGATATGCCCGTTGGTAGTGATAATTTGTTTCTTTGCTTGTTTGTATGTTTGTTTGCTAAGAAGAGTACATATATGCTCGATCACTCTGCTCGCTCGCGATCAGTCTTGTAGCTTCGACGTACGTACTAATTTTCACCAGATAATTAATTAAGAAGCAATTAATGGGGGCTTCACAGATGAAGAACCTCTCTGCTGCCGTCCTCCTAGTCATCGTCCTCGTCGTCCTCCCCGTCGTCGCCATGGCAGCTCGTGGTATGTACATATATATACGCACATATATGCTCTAACTAGCTACACATGTTACAAGCATGCATGCCTGCTGGGTCTGATGAACCATATATATATGCAGAGCCGCCGGCGTCCGCTGCAGGGAAACATGATGATTGCCCCGCGCATCTGAGCGGCAATTACAAAGGGCCATGCTGGGGACCGGTTAGCGACGCCGCCTGCGAGCGTGTGTGCATTTCAGAAAGCAGCTCCAACGTTGACGGATACTGCAACTTTTCTTTACATTGCTTGTGCCAAAGCAGATGCACCTCTGAGGCTACTGTTGCTGCTTCTAGCGCTCCGATCCAGCAGTGAGCCAGTGACACAATTATCCCCCCGCTAGCTGCCTGAACAATGATCCGATATGATATTTTCCAAGCCCTCGTGTATGTAATAATAACAATAAATATTGCATATTTGCATATGCTGTGTGTGTCGGTGTTTTAGACCGGCAAACCTACCAAGGGGTACCCGAGGTAGTAGATTGTGCGGTGGGGGATCGTGATCGGGAGACCGAGAACTCGAAGGTATGCGCAAGGACACGGGACACAAGATTTATACAGGTTCGGGCCGCCAAGGTGGCGGACCCTACGTCCTGTTTGGGAGATAAGTATGGTGCCCTGCGCTTGGTGTTGGATTGTTCAGATGTTCGGCTAGGTACCCGGCCCTCCTTTATATAGTCCAGGGGGCGGGTTCCTAGTCGGTTACAAGTCAGGAGTCCTAGTAGGATTACACAGAACGAGTCCTAGTAAGATTACAGGGGAATTCTAGTAGGAGTCTGTCTTCATCCTTCCTATGCCCGACAGTGTGGTACCTACCAGCGGATGCTTATTTATGTTGTAACAAATTAAGAAAATTGTTTTGCGCTCGTGCAATAAATAATATAAATTTGGATTTCTTGTGCAAATATTATTGATGGCCACAATTCGTCAAGGAAGAAAGATAAAAAATGCATACACGTAATTTGTACATTTTACATGGGTAATATGTTAGAAAATGACCAAACAGGTAAAAAAAAAAGCAAATTCCCAAGAACAAGGGCTGCTTATATTTTTTGTTTCGGCAATGCTATGCATAGAATGTCCGGATGCGCGTCCGCTCTCCGGACGGTGGATGTGGCGCAACTTTCCCTTGGAGCCTGTCGCCGGCCGGCCCGTCTTCTTTCCCTGAGCTACTGTTCATTCCTTCCACATGTTCAGACCTAGCAACGAATCTGAAGCAGCATGCTAGATCCCATTTCTCGGTGAGATGAATTGTTATGTTTAAACATTGATTTTGTGATGTTGTAATTTGATATTTGTGATGTTGGATCTATGCCTTAACTTTTCATAAAAAATTAATCGAGACGTTGCAAACATTATTTTGCCGTGCTACTGTCATATTTTGTGGTGTTGCAGCCATGATTTGAGATTTTTAATCGATTTTTGAGATGCTACAACATGGCTTTTTTTTTATGTTTCAACAATGACTTCGAGAAGTTTTCACCAGTGATATGTGATGCTGCAGCATCAACTTGATAACTTTACCCTCAAATTAACAACGTGATGTTTCACCACTAATGTTGCATGCAACACGAAGGTAGTATTGCAGTGGGATGCTTCACCACTAATGTATCATCTGATGTGGCAAGTGTTCAATCTTGATGTTGAAAGTGTTCAATTTTGATGATGCGAGTATTTCATCTGGTGTTGCAAGTGTTTCATCTGTTGTTGCAACAGCAGAGTGGGACCCGCGTGCTGCAACAAATCGGGTGCCGCTGAGGGTGCAACGCGTGGAAAGCGGGGTGGATGCACGTGGAAAGCATACCTCAGTTTGATGGTGCGACCAATTCCCTGTGTAGGTCGGGCAGTGGCTAATAACTAGCGTGAGGTCCAACATCTGATAGCTAGCGTCTGAAGGTCCGTCCAAGTGCTAGCAGTTCCCTTATTGTTTTGTTTTTTTCTCAGCAAGAAAGAGCTTTTTTTTGAGATTACACAGTACAACGCAGACGCTCACAACACGCACACACACTCACTCTTATGAATACACGTACGCAAACCCTACCTGTATGAGCACCCCCGAAGGACTGAGCACTGGCAAATCTGGAGATTCTCGAAGTCACCACTGGCGCCTCGTCGTCGACGGGAACGTCGCTTACCATTTAATGCATAACGCCGGAAAATCCCGGAATAAATCTAGAAAAAGGTGCGAGCACCAGGATTTGAACCCTGATGGGTAGCGTCCCACTGGACCGAGCTGGTTAAATGAATTTTAATAGGTTGGAGCTAGCCCATTAATATTGGGAAACACACAGTCCGCTAAAAAAGAAAACAAACAAGGCCAAACAGTTTTTTAATTATTCATATACGTGTCAGCTGGCCCATTCAATTCCATGCTGCGGCTGATCCAAGCCTGGCCCAAATTAGTTCGCCCAATCATGTCCGGTACATGCATTTAGGTACTGACTTAGTAAATTCGCGAAAAAAAGTAGTGACTTAGAGCAACTCCAACAGTTTCTCATCCCAAGTTGCCATTGTTATTTTTTTTGGCAATAACAGAAAAAATCTTCTCCAACAGTTCCTCATCTCAGCTTGTCATTTATCCCAAGTTGGGAAAAACCGACTCCGCACGCGCATATATACGCGCATCGATCCGCGGCGCATCCTTCCGTATTAGAAGAGGTGGAAGGGTATAAAAATAATTTTGTTTTTTCTCAGGATTCCTGATTTAAGTTTTCAAGAGGTGGAAGGGTAGAAACATAATTTCGTTTCTTTCTCAGGGTTCCTAGATCTGAATTTGGCAAGTGGATTATGCCAAATTGTTGGAGATTGACTCTTTTTTTACTTGTCATATCTTTTTACAAATTGGCAAAACACAAGATTTGTGAAGTAAAATTTGGCAAACTGTTGGAGATGCTCTTAGTCTAAAAAATACATGAGACCTTCTGCTTACTCTTAAAATTACTAGTTAGCACATTGTATTCTTTCACATGTTGACGCCTAATGCAAACACAGTTGTTATAATTAGTATCATCTTCACATAGTTCTCTGGCCCTAAAGTTCTTAGCTTTAATTTTTCGCTTCGTTATGTTTTATTTGAGCCAACTAGAAGAATATATATACACACAATGGTCGTCAATTATTGGGAAGGGAAAGTAGACATAAATAGAAGGGCCTCTATTTTTTAGAATTGGGCCTGCAAATGGGGTTTGGAGACCTCAATTTTCAGAGTGTTAGTTGCTGGAGTTGCTCTGATTCTTTTCGTACAAGTATGTAGGATGAGCAGGCGAACTGATGGGCATTGTAGACCTACTCGATGACCCAAAAAACCCAACGTCCGACCCAACCTCGAGTAAGTTATTAGCCAGCGTACAAGAATGTGACAATCTCTTATGAATAAGATCATGTATTGACTATTGAGTGGCATATGGACAGGTCATGAGGCCTCAAGTCGCAATCTCTACTGACAGATCATTGAGGTCCATCCAAGGATTGTTGACCACGGCTTCTTTTTTTAAAACAAAATTATTCCTATTCCATTTAGAGAGTTTTACCTGTATGTCATTATAAAAGTTGTCTGTGACCTGTGTGCCACTGAAAATTGAGTTCACACCTACATGCCACTGACTCAAACTTATACGACCCTCATGCCATTCCGTCCATTTGTCCCTATGACGGTGTGAAATGGGCATGTGAAATGACCATTTTACCCTTGGGTCCATTTGTCAGTCACCCTTTTCTCCTCTTCCTCCTGCCGCCCAACCCCTTCTCCACTTCCTCCTGTCGCCGCCCGCCTCCCTCCCCAGTGTCACCACCTCCGCTTCGCCCCCCGACTCCACACCGCCGCCCGCCCAGCCGCCGGCCAGCCCCTGCGCACGCCCGGAGCCCGACCTGCGCGTGAGCCGCCGACGGCCGGACGCCGACGGAGGGAGCGACGAGCAGGTGCGAGAGCTGCTCTTTGAGCTCGAGCACATAGCCAACGAATGCGTGGGAGCCGTGGCGGCCTCCCCCAGGACGAGCAGAGCATGAGATTGACCGCATCTAGCGCGAAGCTCAACCCTGGCCGCCGCCGGCGTCGCTGAACTCGAGCCTGGACGCCGCCGCGCGCCGAGCAGGGGCGGAGCGAGGCCACTGACGCCGGTGACACTTTTTCAGCCTTTGCCATCGGTGCTGAGCCTGAGCTCCTCGTCCATTGGTCTGTGGCCTCGCAAGCAGTACCGGCCGCCCCCTATAGGAGCTGAATCGCAGGGACATTGTCTTCAATCGCAGGGTAACAACAAAATCAGCGAGTTCCATCTCCATCCCTAACTTAGAGGACGTGTGCTTCGTGAATCGTCATCAATTATATTCAATTTCCTTCCAATTTTTGCTTGCTCGATGGAAGATTGGTAAACTGCTGTAACTCGATGTAGAAGGGGGCTGCTAGAGTGCTAGTTCGGGATGGGGAAGAGAGCAGAGAAGAAAAAAAAACAGGTTCGTGAGGCCGTGGCGGCAGGCGGCGGCCGCAGCGCCAAGGCAGCAAAGGAGCTGCAAGGGACTCCGCCCCTGCCACCGCGGGCGCGCACGGGGAGCTCCCCGGCCGCGTTCTGGAGGAGGAAGAAGGTGCCAGCTCACTTGACCCCACCGGATAGAGAGAGAAAGAAGTGAGAGGACAAAGCTGTGAGAAGGGTATTTTTGACATTGCCACTGGTGGGACCCACCTGTCAGAGCGGTCAAACGGTGGAAATCTAACAGAAGGCGGACGGAATGGCACGAGGGTCACAAAAGTTTGAGTCAGTGGCATGTGGGTGCGAATTTAACTTTCAGTGACACACAGGTCACCGGTAACTTTTTTAATGGCAAACAGGTAAAACTCTCCCAAGATTACATCCTAACTCCAGCAGGGAAATGAATTCGGGCATCTATTTTCTGTGGGTCCCGCGTGTCAGTAAGGGAAAGGCTATCCGTTCCCGTGTTCTTCTCCTCTCCTGCCTTCCAGCCCGCCGCGAGCCCGCCCCGCCGCCGCGAGCAGCCCCGCTGCCCACGCGGTCCCTCAATGCGGCCTTGAGCTTCTCGGCGACTGGACGACGCTGAGCAAGGCGCCCCGTGCCCCATGCCTACACCGTCACCGGAGCTAGCATCAAGCTCGACCGATCGAGCCACCCAGGCACCTAGCCAAGACAAAAGGAGAAGCGGCGGGGGTGAGGGTGAAAAAGAATCCGCGCCCTCGCGGTCGCCGGCGGTGGGACAGGGAGCCTGCAGGACCACCATCGGGATGCCTCGGCTCAGACGTGTGCCCCTCCCGTGCCCATTCCGCGCCGCCACAGCCGCGAATGGCGCTGGCCACCGCAGGACGTTGGGGCCAAATCCCTACGACGGCGGGTGGTCGGGGATCGGGCGCGCATGGATCCGTACCCGTCGCGGTCTTCACCTGCCCCGTGTGCCTGGAAGAGCTGCGAGGAGGTGTCCCCCTCGACAACGGCGACCGCCTCCGTCGGCCGCCGCGAGGAGGCGCGAGCACCGGCTGCCGCTCCCACGCCGGCGAGCTCCAGCTTCCACGTCCAGGCGGGAGAGCCCCGACCGCCATGCTCAGGCGGGCGAGCTCCGGCCGCCGCGCCCTCCGCCATGAGGACTTCCCGCCGTGCTAGCATCCCAGCCCGCTTCGAACGCCGCGGACGCCCACTCTGCCTTGCGCCGCTGCGTGGTCTCAACGAGAGAGATAGGAAGGAGGAGAGGAAAAGGAAGAAAAAATAAGAAAAAAAGAAAAAAGGTAGGACCCACGTTTGGAGGGGCATTTGGAGGGCCTCTAGGAATGGAGGTTTGAAGGGGAAATTTGGAGGGGTATGCAAAATGGAGGTCCATTTGGAGGCCCTGCTGGAGTTGATTTTTTGCACCAAACCTCCAAATTTTAGAGTAGAGACCCTTGCTGGAGTTGCTCTCATTGCAGCCTCAATAGGCATAATAATGTTGCCCAATTTGCTTATGATCGACCTGGTTAATATATATACTGCTATTGTCTTGATGCAGTATCGTGTCCACATCACCTAAGATGGGTCACCTGTAATGGTTTAGGTGTGAGGCAACAACCGAAATTCAAGTTCTAAAACAGTCACTAGTGTTTTGCATAAGCTATTGGTAGGATATAAAAAACATGCCCATCCCCTATAACGAACGGTTAACGAGTACAAGTGACAGACTTTATTCTTAGCCCGTCGTTTGCATACTTGACGATGTGAGCGATGAATGTTGCCCATGTACACCACAACCTAACACTAAATCATTGTTAATGTGTCATGGTGGACATCCTACACTTATTGGCATTTTGCCCATGTGATATATTAGGCTGAGTCCAACAATAAGAGGCAAAATAGAGCCAAATGGAGGTTTGCCTCACGTCTACAGTAGCCAGGTAACCATCCAATTTTTGCCCTCTCCAACAAGCCGAGGCAGACGCAAATGCAAATCCCGCCACCGGCGGCCGCTCCTCCCCTCCATCCCGTCGCCTCCCTCCTTCCCCAGCTCGGCGCTCTCCTCCATCGCCACCCCTTCCCTCCCCTCCATCTGCCGTCGGCACCGCCCCATCCCTCCCCTCCTTCCTCCCGCCGAACCGAGCTGTTGCGCCGCCGGATCGAGCTTCTCCGGCGTCGGATCGAGCTACTCTGCCACCGGATCGAGCTGCTCTGCCACCGATTGGAGTTGCTCCGCGCCGGCGCTGCCCCCTCTTTCCCCTCCTTCCTCCCGCGCGGATCGAGCTGCTGCGCGCCGGATCGAGCTTCTCTGGCGCCGGATGGAATTGCTCCGCCGCCGATTGGAGCTGCTCCGTGCCGGCGCCGCTCCCTCCCCTCCTCCCGCCGCTGGCCTGCCGCGGCCCTCCAGACCGTCGCCCAGCTCGTCGTCGTCAAGGTACGCTCCTCCGCCGCACAGCTCCGCCACGAACAGCTCCGCCGCGTAGCTCCACCGACCAGCTCCGCCACGCATCGCTCTTCCAGCACCCTCGCCGTTTGCATTTGAGGAGAGAGGGAGTGGATTTTTGCATGCCCTCTCTCCTCCTTAGCACTTTGCCTTCCCCGTTTCCCTCCTCTGTTGGAGGAGTTGCCTCGTGTGAACAGTGGCTACGGGGAGCCAAAATTACATTTGCAGAGCCTTGTTGGACTCAGTCTTAGATTGAGTATTTTGCAAATTCTAAGACCAATTTGCACCCACCTGACAATTTGTTATATGGTGGATGCAATTAATAACTCCTATAAAATTAACATTCAAGGGATCTAGGAGATGCAGTTGACTCCAACAGACTACCAATCATTTCCCCAATAGTAAAACTTTTTTTATCAACACCATAAAATTTAGCTCATCTCCCATCTTATGTAGGGGGATGCAACCTCCCCCTATACCTTTAGAGTTATAATATATTGGTTTTGGTAGTCTTCTGTAGACATGATTACCAAAAACACAAAAGTAGATATAAGAGAAGGAAAGAGTAAGATATAAGAAAGTGTTGGCGATGCTCTAAACTGTCTCATTCATTAGTTCACCTGCTCATCCTATATGTAGGCATAATGTTGCTGGCCCAATTATGATCGACCTCGTGAATATATACTGCTTTGGTCTTGATGCATAGATGTACTCGTATGGTTGGTCGTACCTACCATTCCATGATGGTATACCGCGTGAACCCACTACAGAGGGACTACTAAGCACCTGTAATGGTTTAGGTGGGATTACCAACAGCCGAAATTCATCTTCTAAACAGTCATTACTAGTGTTTTGCATGAAACTATGCCCTCCAGCAATACACCCATACCACATACACACACCCCCATGAGCAACAATGGCTTACCTACAATTATCTGTGTGTGTGCCCATCCTCTATACAAAATGCACCAGGTGTATTATAGCAAAACACTATATATAACACACACGCACACGCTAGGGACTTCTGCGTTTGAGAGACAATAGGGTCGATATGATACTGACAAGCACACCAATTATGGAGAAGGCCGTGATGATGGTTCTCTTGTTCTTGTAAAGAAACGCGTGCACCTTACTCCGCAACCGCCTTGTGACCTTATATTTCTCAATTTCTACCATGACGCGGTCATAGCAGGATCCACCGTGCAGGGGCAGGCTCTGAATCTTGGTGAGGAAATCGAGCGCGTCCTTGTTGATGAGCCCTGCTCCTCCTCGCAGGAGATGCCTTGTTCGTAGCTCCTGCACGTCCTCCTCCCTGTGCACCAACATCGAGAGGAGGAGAATGTAGGAACAGACGGCGGAGTCTTCATCTTCGCCATCCTGGAAACTTGGGGTCGTGCATAGCTCGTGGGCTGCCATGTTGAGCAGAAAGCTTGCGCGCTCGTCGTCCAGAGTAAGCGGCACCAGGGAGAGCTCGGCGGAGAGGAATCCCCTCTTGTTGATGCCCATGTGAATGAGGTCTCTGGTGTTCTTGGCTGCGGTGATCGTGATGCCGATCTCGGCAAGCTCGACGGCACTGGCAGAAACTGAAAACGAGTCAATTTTTGGTCGTGTGTGCAGCTTGGTGGCGCTGTTGCTTCGTTTTCCGACCATGTAGAACCGGAGGAGGCCAAGGAGATGCGGTGGTTGGTAGGTGTAGTCCAACACGACAACGGGTTTCTTCTCGAGAGCCTTTCGCTCTTGCAGATAGACCCTCCAATCAGAAATGAAGTCTGCCAAGTCCACAGGCCTGAAGCTCATGACAGCCTCAACCACCTGCCAGGGTAGCTGGTTCTGAAGCAGCATGAGATCATGGCGGAGGATCTTGCGGTTGAACTCGAAGAACCGGCACAATGTCGCGTCGACCTCGACGATGCTGTCAGTGCACCAGCGCATGTACTGCACCAGGAAGCATGCGTCGTAGAACATCATAGGTAGGAAGTCGCGGTCATCCATAGCTGCCATCACCTCCTTGTCGTAGAGGCGGCGGGCACGGTAGGCAACCGAGACGACGGCGTCGTAGAGCTCCTGCGGTGAGCGGCCGGACTCCCTGACGCAGTGGTGGGCAGCCGTGTGCTTGGCCTTCTCTACCGGGGTTCGCCGGGCACCGCAGTGGTAGGGGCCGATGGCCACCAACCTTGGGACGGTGTACCATTCCTCGAAGGCTCGAAGGCTTGCAGGGTACCTATGGATCTTCATTCTCATCACGTCCATGTCCACCTTGAAATCCTGGGCTACTTCCTCGAACTCCTGCTTCCCAATTGGATCAGTAGTCTCTTCTTCTACTGCTGCTTCCTCAATCTTCAGATCATCATATTCGTCTGTGGCCAGGTGACCTCCGTTAGGGATCGATATTTGGAGGCAGCTACCAAATATCTCGGTGGCTGCCCATACTGCTGCAGCTGGTTCAGTAGTGGTCATCTGAAACCAGTCACCTGCTGCATCAGGGGCTTCCATGCCCCAATGGTGGGTCAAACGAGAGTCCCAAGGTATCCATGCTGGATCTTCCATGCCCGCAATTGATCACGCAGTTAAAAGCAGTCTACTCTGCAAGCTAGTACAGTAAAACAAATGGAAATAATGATGAGTGAAAAAAAGTATAGTAGTACAAACTGAGCTCAGAGAAATGACTACTGTTATTGAAGAAACCACACATACCAAATAAGATAGAGGACGACTTACAGCCGAAGCACAGCCTTGTGGACGCTTCTTATAGACTGTCGTAGACATGATTATCAAAAACACAAAAGTAGCTATAAGAGAAGGAGAGAGAAAATAAGCAATGTATGGAGATGCTCTACACCGTCTCACTCATCAGATCACCTGCTCATCCTACTTGTGAGAAAAGAATCAGTGCAGCCTCAATAGGCATAGTGTTGCCCAATTAGCTTATGATTGACCTTGTTAATATATACTTTTATGGTCTTGGTGCATGGATGTACTTGTATGGTTGGGCGTACCTACCATTCCATGACGGTATACCACCAACCGAAGTTATATGAACCTATAGACAGACTAGAAGGAAAAACAAAATGCATTGGCTTGCAGGCAGCAGCGTCGTGTCCACATCACCTAAGATGGGTCACCTGTAATTCTTCAGGGCACGTACAACCCTTAGACAACGCATAGACAGCTCAGGGGGTGTTTGGATCCACCTGACTAGTACTAGTCAGACTAATTTTAGTCCTCTAAGGGACTAAACTTCCAAATACTAGAGACTAAAACCTGACTAAAACTAGTTTTAGTCTCTAGTCGGGGGTACCCAACTTAAGGTGACTAAAGCTCCTTCTCCCTCTACGGTCCCCACCTCGGCCTGCGTGCCCGCTCCCTCATCCTCATCCCTGCGCGCCCCCCTCGGCCTCATCCTCTCCGCACGGGAGGGCACGCGCCACCGCCCTCCACCACGCCATCTCCGCCGCGCCGCCCTTCACCGCGCCGCCCTTCACCGCGCCATCTCCGCCTCGCCACCCTCCACCACGCCGTCTCCACCATGCTGCAACGCCTCCGCCACACCACCTCCACCACGCCGCGATGCCTCCGCCGCCTCGAACTGCTGCAGGGCCACTCGATGCCGCCGCCGCCGGGTCGATTCGCGACTTCCACGCGCGCCTTCTGTTCCTGCAGATCAGGGCTGCGCCGCGCCGCCCTCCCCCTTCCCGCCCTCCTCCCTCCGCCACGCCACGCCGTTTGTAGATCCCGGGGGGAGCAAGTCGCGTTGATGATAGGAAGTACCTCATCCCTCCGCCGACGAGGAGGACGCCACCACCTCGGCGTCGGCGGCCTCCCTGAACAACCCTGCGTCGGCACCACCGCGGGGCCGGGGGCAGGGGCGCCCCCTCCATTCCCGCGGGCGGCGGCATGGGCAGTCGTGGTGCTGCTCGCGGTGGGGCTCGGGGTTGGGGCGCTCGTCCTCGCCGTTGTGCACAACGCCGTGCTGCTCGTGGTGGCGGTGCTCCTCTCGCCGGCGCCTGAGTGCCTCCCGGCGGCGCCCGTAGGCGGGGAGAAGAATGAGATGTTGGAGCTTGGCGCGAGGGAGAGAAAAAGCAGGGAGAGGAGAGATAAATGGGAGGGAGAGAGAAGAATTTAAACTGAGAAATTTAATGCTGACTAGTACTAGTCATCCTCCAAACAGGAGCTGACTAAAAGATTTTAGCCTGACTAAACTTTAGTCAGGTGGCTAAAGGGATCCAAACACCCTCTTATACAACCCATAGACAGAGAGACCGTCTGTAAGCTATTTAATGCTTTGCATGTAGCTTAGGATCAACTACACATGTATTTGTGTATACCATTGTGTGGCACGATTTAAATCCTTCTTGAGTTGGAAATTTCATGAACTAAAATGTAATTATCAAAGAAGGAAATGACCAAAACAAAAAAATCCTAACCATTCTCGAACTAAAATGTAATTATCATAGAATGAAAGGATCAAAACAAAAAAATCCCAACCATATCTCTTTCCCCTGTCGGAGCACCACCTCTACTGCTCCAAATCCCCTGTCTTCCTCAAATTCCTCAACGGACTCCTCTTCTTCCTGCCACGCGCCCGCGGCCTGGAACGCCCGCGCGCGGCGGGGCTCGTCTGAGGCAGCAGGCGGGCGGGCGGGCAGCCGGTAAGCACAGCACGCAGGCGGGCAGACCGACTCCGGCGAGCTTCGAGCGAGCTCCGTGGGGTTGAGGCTAGGTGGCACCGGCGTTGGTCGCGCCTAGCTTGCAGATCCCGTGCCGGCGGCGCAGCTCTGGTGCCGCTGTCTTCCCCAATCTCCGCCACTCCCACCCCCTCCTGCATCCTCTGCTTCTTCCAGCGACCACGCCCGTGGCCCAGTTGGCGCGAAAAATATCCTCCGCGCACCCCGGGCGGGATCCGAGCGCGGCGTCGGTTCTGGGCGACGCGCTGTACAACGCAGGCACGCTCGTCTGCTCTTCCTGGGACAACGGGTCGCCCCCATCGCCTCATCAAACGATGCGACAGGCATCGCTACGTCACAGGAGGGTCTTTTTGCAAAAAGATCGGCTTACCGACGGGCTGTACATGCCCTTATGTGTGATTGCCAACAACTGAAATTCATCTTCTTATATAAACGTCTTGTTCAGCTAGATTATCAGCCACCAACCAGTTATACTTTCTCTTACACTAAATCAACATTAACCACCACCGGTCACCAGCCAGTCAGCCACAAGCTGCTGGTTAAGTAGTGGCCCACAGTCACCTGCTGCGTGCAGCCGGGTCTTCCATGCCCCAATGGGAGTCCCAAGGTATCCATGCTGGATCTACCATGCCCCCAAGCCCCAACCGATCACGCACTTAAAAGCTAGCAGTCTGCGGCAAGCTATTACTCCCTCCATTCATATTTGATCTTCATATATTTGTTAGGTTCACAGAGACCAAGCTCATTTAATCCCCGTCGGTTGAGCTTTATTATTGGGCAGTCCCTACCTGTCAACGATTTCCGCCCAAAGGCTTGATTTTGTTCTGCGTGCGACCCTAGGAAAAGTAGCCTGCTAGCAATATACGCATGCCAGCAATATACGCAGATCAATCTTGAATCTCTTTATTTTGCTAATGCGTTGATCAAATAGGAATGGAGGCAGTAAAACATATGTAATTAATATATAATGAGGAGTGGAAATAGTAAAGTAGTACTGCAAACTGATCGCAGAGAAACTGATATCTCAATAGTCAAGACTAGTACTGTTATTATTGGACAAACCACACAAACCATAAATAATAACAGAGAAGCTGAAGCACATACGCTCCTCCCCCCTCCTACAGTCCAGCCAACCGGCCGGCAGGTTGTCGCACGCCATTGGATAGTGACATTGCGATTTTTTCTGTTCACTTGCTACAAAATGGCCATTGGATAGTGACACAATTTGTAGTGGTTGTCGCGCTGTGGAGACCGCATCCACTGAGGTAGGCATATGATTCTTTTACCTGCTAATAAGTATTCATTCCATGGTAATAAGTAAGAGAGCCCTGCCTTGCCGAGTTGGGCCGGCTGTGTGTGACATTTTACTGACACGTTGGAGTTAGTCCTCTCACGCAGCGGCGAAACGCCCATCTACAGTAAACACCATCTTTTTTTTCAATTTCAAAAACAGAAAACGAAGCCCATTGAGACTTGAATGTTTACCCTGGTTTCATATGGGCTAGGATCCATGTTAGGATGGGTGTTAGTTTAATTAGTTTAATCACACTCAAAGAATCAATCAGCCAATTAATAACCAAATCATACTAACATGCATTACGGGAATCCCCAAGTATGCCGAGTGCTCGCGGCACTTGACAAAGGCCTGTAAACACTCGGCAAAGGCTTTGTCGAGTGTTGCACACAGTGACCATATACTCGGCAAAGCATTCATTGCCGAGTGTTTTTTTGTCGCACACACGGCGAAGCATTGCTGAGTGCTCTATCTGAGACTCGGCGAATGTTTTCGGAAAAAAAGCACTGACGCCTCTTGGCTTCAGCCACATCACTGTCGCCGCCACCACGTCGGCCACCGTGCAGGACAGCCTCGCGCCACCGCCGGCCGCCGCTGGTGCTCGAGGCGTAGCACATTCACAACTGGTGTCGCGCAACAGAGGAGGAAGAGAATGAACGCGCCACCGGAGGAGGGAGGGGGAGGGGGCGGCCGTCGTAGGGAGCTCGAGACTACGTAACGCCTGAGGGAGGGAAGGGCTGCCGCTGCTAGTCGGCCCTTCCATGGGAGGGAAGGGGAGGGCCTCCGCCACTGGTGGTCCCCGTCGTAGGAGGGTGTCATAGGTTTAGGTCTGAGCAGTCCAAGGGGGGTTAACCCCGGTGGTTTATTTGTTCGGCGGGGAGATCGGGAGCTAAGAACGCGATGGTTATCCTAACGTAGCACACGGAAAACACGGCGAGACACAAGGGACAAGGCGATTTTATACTGGTTCGGGCCTCTGGAGAGTAAATCCCTACGTCCAGTTCTTCAGTTTGTATTGTTGGCGTGGCGAGATTAGAAGGTGACCTGTCCCTGGGAGGACGCCCTTGCCCGCCTTATATTGGGCGACGGACAAAGTCAGTGGACCGGAGTCCAAGTCGGTTACAATAGGGAAACCTATCTCTAGTCAATTTACAACATGGAAGGCTTATCCGAGCTGCCTAAATCCGTCTGAACTGCCTTGACTTGCACACCAAGCTGTCTTCACGTCTTTGGGCCTACATGTCAGGTCGGACAGGCCTACTGACTGGTCGGCGGGTCTTCTGGTGGGCCGGACCCACTCGTCGGGGACGGCCATGAGCCTGGTTGGGGAAACCCAGGGGTACCCATGTCTCACAAGCCCCCAAGAGATGTGTAGGCGCAGCGACCTCGAGAGGGTCATGACGAAGTCTTGAAGCCATCGACAGATCGAATAGCGTGCACGTCGGTCCAAAAAAAAGTAATAAATCAGCTTAGCAGCCGACCTGTTTGAGGTTTTGCCGAACAAAGAGAGTTCGAGTGACGACCTATAAGAAGCAGACTTCCAATAGATCGAAACGACGATGAAAAAATTCAGAGGGCGTCAAGGACGCACTCATAGAGTAGTATCCGCGCATCGTGGCGGGCAGGATGGCCGGTATAATGATCCAAAAAAGAAAAAAGAAGAAAAGCTAGGTCGAGTAACGACTTGTTGAGAAACAGGTTTCCCAACAGGTCGGTACGACGAAAAACAAGAGAGCGTCAAAGACGCTCTCGTAGAGTAGTCCCCGAGCATTGAAGCAGGCAGCATGGCTGGTTTGATGCTCAAAAAAGAGAAGAAAACTGAGTCATGGTCTTGATCGAACGAAGTGTAGATACACCTAGACCTCCTAGCATAGCTGCAAGGAGGCTGGCAGGGCCGACCTCAAGGAGGTCTTGTAGGCGTGCCGACCTCGAAGAGGCCTCAAATCAATAATGCCCAGTATCCGAGGATACCCAGCAAGATCTTGAAACACACATCCCATGAAGAGGTCTTTTGAAACGGTCAACGATGAAGCCATAGGAAAATGTTGATCTTTGAACGAATGGAGTGTAGAGACACCCATATGTCCTGCATAGCTGCAAAGAGTCTGGCAGAGCCACCCGGGGCATGCCGACCTCAAGAAGGTCTCAAATCAAAAATGCCCAAGCACCCGGAGATACTTGGCAGGGCCATTAAGCGCGCACCCCATAGGGAGGTCTTCATTCCCGACGCAAAATCCTGGGGAGGTCTTTCGAGCTGGCGAAGGCGATGACGGAGCCGGAGGGAGGTCTAGCGACCTGACAAACGCGACGACGGAGCCGCAGGGAGGTCTAGCGACCTGACGAAAGCGACGACGGAGCCGCTGAGGACCTGTGTGGTTCGAGGACCGGTGGATGGTCGCTTCCTGGTGTGATGAGTGATTGACAACATTGTGTGGACTGATTCTCGGCTAAGTATTGCAGGTGCAGGTTGCGACTTGCCTGGTGTTGGTGCAGGTGAAGAACAAGCGCGAAAGGTCGTTGCCGGTGAGGCCTCCAGTGTGGAGAAGATAAGTAGGCTTGGTTCGAGGGACCCGGTGGCCAGCGTGGTCAAGTGCGGGCCGCATGGTGGCAAGAACGGCAAGATGAAGTCGTGGACGGTTCCTTGGTTGATCCTCAAAGCCAAGATCGAGCCGAGACTTCGTGGGGGCCAAGTCATGAGTGGAGATTGGCGGAGGCCACACCAAGTTCGCGGGGTTTCCAGTGGTTCACCAGAAAACCACTGGGTTCCTTTGTTGATCCACAAAGCCAAGACCGAAGACGGAGGTGTTGCAGCATCGGACCGGTCTGACCGGTGGGTACTGGTTTGACCGGTGGAGGACGACGGTCTGACCGGTGTGCGGCGACGCAGTCCGGAGACTTCCAAGCGGAGGACACGCGTCGGGATCGCATGGCGTGCGTCGAGGCTACGCAGGGTGCGGTCGCCGGGCATCCGTCCGATGGTGCGACGACGAAGATTCCCAAAGTGCCCCTCGGGAGCGTGTATCCTAGTGTTAGGCCTTAGGGGTAGTTTCGTCTTTCCGTTGCCTCCATATAACCCAAGTGGTGAGAGGATGGCAACCATCTCTTGGAACCCTAGCTCATTTTGTTTTGCTATTTTCCCTTTCTATTTTCCTTAGGATTTTCTAGAACTAGCCTGAGAGCTTCATGGTGAGATCTTGAGAGAGGGATGGATGATTGGGAGGTAAGCTAAACCTTGTATGAACCTTCATGGTATGTATAGATGATTCGGCGTGGTTCCTCAAGGCTTGGTTGTGTCTCTCCCGTTTTCCCTTTTTGGTGATTTTCGGAGCCTTTTCTTGGTGATTTTCTTGTGGCGGATTCGAGACCTTTCTCTTTGGGATTTGGTAGGGGATGTATCCATGAACCCTTCGTGGTTCTTTTCCCTTTTATTCCCCTCCCAAATCCGTGAGCAAAGGGGCTCGATTTTGGGGTTTTCTCCTTTCTAGGGTTAGAGGCGTTCTTGGTAGGATTTCTTCGATTTCTCTTGATTTGGCAAGTTTTGGTGGACCAAATCTTGGCTATGGAGTGCCCATGAGGTGTTCCTACTATCCTCAAAGTCTTGTGCAATTCCGTAGAGCGAATCGGGAGATCGGGAGATGGATTTGGAGGAGTTGACCCGCGGGTTGCTGTTCATCCCGAGAGCCCAGTCGTGACCGTTCTGACCGGTGCCTTCCACCGGTCTGACCGGTGCCGACCCCGTGTTGGGTTTTGCTCGGGTGAACATTTTGGTGATGTGAGACATGGGTACCCCTGGTTCCCCACAGACCAGGCTCACGGCCGTCCCCGACAGGTGGGTCTGGCCTACCAGAAGACCCGCCGACTTGACTGTGGGCCCAACCGACCTAGTTGGTGGCCCACACGACCTCCTGAAGACTTCCAGAAGATCCCCCAGGCGACGTTATCCAGAACGACTTCGAGACTTGGCGTACAAGACAAGACAACGGTAGATTCTGACAAAGGCAGATCGACGTATATGGCAATAGTTGTAATCAACTAGTCTTAGGTGTCCTGGTCGTAACTGACCAGGAGTCTGGGAACCGACCTTGTCCGCTGGCCAATATAAGGCGGCCAGGTCGACCCTTGTACAATCACTCAATCCTCAAGCAATCTTCGCCGACACCTGGACGTAGGGTTTTACTCTTCGGAGGCCCGGACCAGTATAAACTCGTCGTGTTCTTCATGTTCCGTGTGCTCGTGCGCAACCTTCGAGTTCTTAGCCCTAGATTCCACCTCGCCGATCTAAACCACCGAGGTTAACCCCCCTGTGGGCTGTGCAGATCTAAACCTCTGACAGTTGGCGCGCCAGGTAGGGGGAAATCCAGGGTTCTTCGTGCAACTCGATGGCTTCACCAAGCGACGTCATCTTCCCGGAGAGCATGGCGGACTTCCTCGCCAATCCCGTCGACATCTGCTTCGGCTCCATGCCGGCGGAATTCACCACTCCAGCCGCCTGCCTCGTCATCGAGAGCAATACGGTCACCTCCAACCAATAGGTCGAATCCGATCTGCTGGCGCAAACCCACCCACCCACTCCTCGCAACCTGATCGCGGGGCTCGATCGTGTCGAAGGCATGCTCTCCGACACAATCAAGATCTGTGAGCGCGTCAAACGCCCTCGTAGGACCTCTCCGTCTTCATCCCGCATGCCTCTTGGTCTGCGGAATGCAACTCATGCAGCCTCTCGCTACATGAAGAACAAGATCCAGATCGAATCTTGACCAAAGACTCCACATCGTGGAAACTGCAGAGGTCATCTCGACGACCCTTGCCTCATCCACGAGGACTCCAAACACACGGCTCGCCAGTGCCGTGTGCTCAAAAAGCTTCGCCGACCTCTCATCATGGCTCATCACCGCCAGATCAATCGTGAGCCGTCCCTGGACTGCCTCGCGTTCCAGATCGCTCGCACGACTATCTCTCCCAATTATCTGGGCGACGTGTTCGAGATCCCAGACCGAGAGGTCCTCATGGTCTCCGCTGACGTACCGCCTCAGGCTGGTGAGACAGATGAGCAGCGCATACAGAGCGAGAAAGCTAATGCCGCACGAGCTACGCGTCGACAGAGGAGATAGATGCAGCTGTAGCAGCCGCTGAAGCCCCAGGTCAAGCCGCGGGCAACGTCGTACCAGGTGCCGGTAGCCAACCTGCAGGCAACGTCGTCGATGGAGGACAACACCCCGCGACCCCAGCCGCTCCCCAGGAGCAGGAGAACGAGCCTCGCCGACATCGTCTACGCGCCCGAGACCTCCTGAGGGACTTTGAGCAAGATGGCCACGAAGTCCACAACTCACCTCAAGCCAACCTAGGCGCAGCCCTTGCCGAGCTAGGACAACTTGCGGATACTCCTGCGACTCGACGTCTACAAGCTCACATTCGCATAGCCACAGCCCAGGTCGAAGAAAGAGGTCCAGGATACAGCAGATCGGCTTCAAGTTCCTACTCTAGGAGTAGGTCGGAGCGACCTCGCCATCGTCGTCACAACAACGACAGTGCTCCCCTTCAGCCCGTGCCAGCAGAGGGAGGTGGTGAGAATGAAGTCGTGCAACCAGTTAACGCTGCTGCGAACGCAGTAGCCAATCCAGTTGCCAACGCCGCCGGTCATGCCACCGGCAATGCTGCCAACAATGCCGCCAACGCTGCTGCGAACGCAGCAGCCAATCCAGTTGCCAACGCCGCCGGTCATGCCGCCGACAATGCTGCCAACAATAACGCCAATGCTGCTGGCGCCCAGCAGCAGAACGTCGCCGGCAATGCAGGACAGAACGCGGGAGCTCAACCTCCACCAGCACAAGCCACACGCGCTCGGAGTAATCAACGTCAACCCATACGAGATGAAGCGGAGATAGCACGCCGTGCTAACTACGACCGCGACAACGTGGTCCCTGATCCCCTCGACGCCAATCATCCCATCCAAGCAACAGACCTCTGGCAGATGCACGATCTAGAGCTCCTGCGTCGTGCCCAGTACGACCAGGATAATGGTCCTCCTGATGACCTCTACATCATCCCGAGAGCCTACGCTCCAGCATCCAGTCCTAGAGCAATCAACAACTTTCCGGCGTTCTCAAGATGTCTCAGGACGATCAGATACCCCAAGGACTTCAAACCAGCCATTGAAAAATACGACGGCCGCTCTGACCCGAGTATTTGGCTCAAGATGTACAGCATCACTGCCCGGGCGTCTGGAGGCAACGAAGACCACATGGCAGGTTACTTTCCTCTTGTGATGGGTAAAGCGCCACTCCTGTGGCTCGACAATCTCCCTACGGAGTGCATCACTTCATGGGCGACCTTATCGCGGCTCTTTACGACCAACTATCAAGCGACCTACAATCACCCTGGCAACACTCACCACCTCGCCAGAGTACGGATGAGGAAGGACGAAACTCTCCGTGAGTACACCAACCGCTACTTCGAGAACTGCAACACTCTCGCGGGTGTTAAAGATGAAGACGTCATAGCCTACTACAAGAAGGGGGTAACCAACCTCAAACTCTTCAAGAAAATCCATGAAGCTGACGCCAACACTATCGCCGACGTCATGACCTACGTCGACAAGCTCGTCGATACCCAAGATGCGGTGGTACACGACTTCAAAGGAGAAGATCACGATGACGGTAGCGGCAGGTCGCGCAAGTGATCTGGCGAGGTCTATGCGACCGATCCACCTAGACCTTCCACCTTCCTCGAAGGTGACTTCAACATCGTTATGGACGACCAGTGCCAGTTCCACCGTGACGCCAAGCACACCATGAGGGAGTGCGAGCAGTTAAAGCGCGCCCTAGGAGTACCTCCGGAGCCCAAGAAGACCAAGAGCAGCAACAACGACGACCAGAACAGCGGCCGCCGCTATGACAATCGCAACCGTCGACCTGATCGACGTGACTACCGTGACCGGCGACCTTACCGTCGCAATGACGATAGAGATCGCCATAATTATCGCCGCGATGACCGATGTGATGATCGTCGTGACGACTACCGCCGCGACAACAGCCATGATGAACGCCGCGACGACCGGCGTGATGACCGCCGCCGCCACGATGATCGTAACAACGACGACAACCGTCGTAAGGAGCCAACTCCTCCACCACCGCCTAAACCAAGCAACCCTAACGGTGTGTTTCAGAACGCCAAACGGCAAATCAACTTCATCATCGGTGGCCGCCAAGCAGCCAAGAGCAACAGACAGCAGCGGTCGAACGCAAGGGAGATCGGCCAAGTCAACACTGAAACTCCACAACCTCTGCGGTGGTCGGAGTTCCCTATCACCTTCTCCAGGAAAGACCACAGGGTGCACATACCCGACCCCGGGACCTACCCGCTGGTCGTCAACCCCATCGTAGACGGCGCCTTCCTCCCTAAAACCCTCATCGACGGAGGCAGCAGCTTGAACATCATCTTCACCGAAACGCTGAGGAATATGGAATTCGACTTCTCCAAGATGACCGCTTGCGATGAAACCTTCTACGGGGTCGTGCCCGGCAAGGCCACATACCCCATAGGTCGTGTATGCCTGCCGGTCACTTTTCGCAAAGAAGACAACTTCTGGACGGAGTACCTGACGTTCGAGGTCGCAGACTTCCGCTCCTCCTACCACGCCATCCTTGGTCGACCCATGTTGGCCAAGTTTATGGCCATCCCGCATCACACATACCTCATCATGAAGATGCCAGCACCAAACAGAATCCTTTCCGTCTACGGTGATATCCTCGTCTCCTACAACTGCGACAGCGACACTGTCAACCTCGCCAAGGTATCTGCATGCAAAGCCGCAGCAACGGTCATGGTCGCTCAAGCTTCCAAGATCGACCAAACTACTCTGGTGGTGCCAGAACAGAAGCGCACAGCCACTGCCCTTGACGCAAGTCCTGCAGTAAAGAAAGTTTGCCTCGGCCTGCCCGACGCATCCAAGGAAGTAACCATCGGGGCCGACCTCGACCCCAAATAGGAACTCGCGCTCACCAGCTTCCTCAGGGATAACGCTGACATCTTCGCATGGAGTCCATCCGACATGCCCGGTGTCCCCAGGGAGCTGGCTGAGCACGCCGTTGAAGTAAGCAAGACAGCAAGACATATCAAGCAAAAGCTCCGGCGATTTGCAAAAGATAGAAAGAAGGCTATCGAAGTAGAAGTCTGTAAGCTCTTAGCTGCAGGATTCATTCGAGAATGTAAACACCCGGTTTGGCTCGCAAACTCGGTCCTTGTACCCAAGAAAACTGGAGGATTAAGGATGTGTATCGATTACACCGATCTCAACAAGCATTGCCCGAAGGATCCCTTCCCTCTTCCTCGCATCGACCAGGTCGTAGACTCCACAGCCGGTAGCGTCCTACTATGCTTCCTCAACTGCTATTCAGGGTATCACCAGATAGCCCTGAATCCTGACGATCAAGACAAAACGATGTTCATAACGCCCAACGGCATCTATTGCTACAAGGTCATGACCTTTGGCCTGAAAAATGCTGGTGCGACTTACCAGATGGCGATACAAAAGTGTCTGCACTCTCAGATCGGGAAGAACGTGGAAGCCTACGTCGACGACGTGGTCGTCAAGACAACCAAAGGGGATCAGCTCATCAACGACCTTGCCGAGACCTTCTCCAACCTACGCACCTACCAGTGGAAGCTAAACCCGACCAAGTGCGTCTTCGGTGTCCCCTTCGGGTTGCTTCTGGGCTTCATGGTGGGGTACCGAGGCATCGAAGCTAACCCCGTCAAGGTTGACGAAATCCGTAGCATGGCCAGGCCATCTTGTAAGAAAGACGTCATGAAGCTCACTGGTATGATGGCGGCCCTAGGTCGTTTCATCAACAAACTCGGCGAAAAAGGTCTGCCTTTCTTCAAACTATTGAAGAAAGCGGATAAATTCGTATGAGATGAAGAAGCGCAGAAGGCTTTCGAGGCTCTCAAAGAGTCCTTGATCACACCACCGATCATGACACCACCCATACCAGGGGAAACGCTCCTCCTTTACATCTCTGCCACCACTAATGTGGTCAGCACGGCTCTCGTTGCTGAACGAGAAGAAGAAGGGCAGGCCTACCCTGTTCAACGACATGTATACTATGTGAGCGAGGTCCTGGCCGACGCTAAGACACGTTATTCACAGCCTCAGAAGTTGCTCTATGCACTCCTGATTACGTCAAGAAAGCTCCGGCACTACTTCCAAGAACACAAGATCAAGGTGCCTTCTTCCTTCCCGTTAGGGGAGATTATCTGCAACCGTGACGCCAACGGCCGCATCGTCAAGTGGTCGGTCGCGTTGGGCGAATTCGACATCGAATTCTACCCTAGGCAAGCGATCAAGTCGCAAATCCTCGCTGATTTCGTATCAGAGTGGGCAGAAATCCAGATGCCCCCTCCCAAGGAGCGGCTTCAACACTATATCATGTACTTCGACGGCGCTCTTAACCTCGAAGGTGCTGGAGCAGGCGTGCTATTCCTCTCTCCTCAGGGAGAGCAGCTCAAATACGTCCTACAGATACACTACAAGGCCTCCAATAATGGAGCAGAGTACGAAGCTCTAATTCATGGGCTCCGTATCGCAGTGTCCCTTGGCATCAAGCAACTACTGGCATATGGCGACTCCAAGGTCGTCATCGAGCAAGTCAACAAGGAGTGGGATTGTGTCAAAGACACAATGGATGCTTACTGCGCTGAGATCCGTAAGCTCGAAGGCCACTTCGACGGGATCGAGTTCCAGCATGTGCCACGCAATAACAATGTGGCTGCCGACGTCCTATCTAAACTAGGCTCCAGACGAGCTCTAGTCCCTGCGGGTGTGTTCGTCCAAGACCTACGCAAGCCGTCGATCAAGCTGTTAGATCTGGACAACCCAGACCAAGCACATTCCGACCCAACTCTAGTACCTCCCCGTGACGTGCTGATGACAAAAAAAGAGGATGATTGGCGCGAGCCTTTCTTAGCCTTCCTGCTCGACCAGCGAGTCCCAGAAGACAAAGCTGAACCAGAGCGTATCACGCGACGTAGTGCTAACTACATCGTGATTGGCTCCGACCTCTATAGAAAAGCCGCCACTACTGGCGTCTTGATGAAATGCACCTTGCGATCAGAAGGTCTCCAGCTCTTGGCTGAGATTCACAGCGGCGAGTGTGGCTGCCACGCAGCGTCTGCCAACCTGGTCGGCAAGGCCTATCAATCTGGTTTCTACTGGCCCACGGCCTTGATTGATGCCAAAGACCTCGTAAAGAGGTGCAAAGGATGCCAATTCTTTGCTAAACAGCAGCATCTGCCAGCTCAGATCCTGCGCACGATTCCCCCATCATGGCCCTTCGCCATGTGAGGCCTCGACTCCATAGGACCGTTCCAAACTGCTCTGGGCGGCTACAAGCACATCCTTGTGGCCGTCGACAAATTCACCAAGTGGATTCAAGTCCGACCTGTCGCCAAGGTCATGTCGGAAGAAGTGGCGAAATTTATCTAGGAGATCACACATCGCTTCAGTTTGCCCAATAGAATCATCACCGACCTTGGGACGGCCTTCACAGGATCTGCCTTCTGGGATTTTTGACAGGACAGCAAGATTGATGTTTACTACTCTTCGGTCGCCCACCCACGGTGCAATAGCCAGGTCGAACGTACCAATGTCATGGTTCTTCAAGCTCTCAAAGATCGTATCTTTGATGACGCTTCAAATTACGCCTCCCGGTGGTTAGCTGATCTACCACACGTAGTCTGGGTTCTGAGGACCCAAGTCAGCTCTGCTACGGGCTTCTCGCCCTTCTTCCTAGTCTATGGCTCAGAGGCCATCCTACCCACCGACGTCACCTTCGGAGCTCCACGCATACAGTTCTACGAAGAAGGAGAAGCCGAGCAAACACGTCGCGACGACTCTGATAGCCTCGAGGAACAGAGAGTAGCAGCCGTCATGAGACAAGCTCGTCATGACCAACAACTCCGTCGGTACCATGATCGCAACGTCAAGGAGTGGTCCGTCAACGTTGGCGACCTAGTACTGCGATGTATCTAGAAGACTGATGGCATGCACAAGTTGTCCGCCCCTTGGGAAGGACCCTTCATCGTCACAGAAGTCATCAGCCTGTCCACATATCGCCTCCAGTGGGGCGACGGGCAAGGAGTACCCAACCCATGGAACGTGGAGCATCTCCGACGATTCTATCCATAGAACAGTTTTCATTACAGCTATGTATTCTTCGTCTCTGTATTTTCAGTTCAATAAATATTAATTAAAGCAGTCATTTGCTATGTCTCGAGTTCTATCTTCTTCCTCCCCATGTCACGACCCCTCCCCCTCGACATGCTCGGGGGCTTGGCGCAAGCCAATACAAGGGTCGAAAGATCTGAGGGTGAAGATTCCAGTCCCCCCCTTGACACGTTCGGGGGCTTGGCACAAGCCAATACAAGGGTCACTCGACCTGAGGACGTCGTCCATCATAACTACTTACGCTATGCTGCTACGAGCCTGCTTGGTCGTGTGGTTGCAAAACCCGAGTCCTTGACTCCCTTCCCGCGCGCCGATCGCACGTAAGTCTCCCTGCTGAGCTGTGGTGATCGGTAATCCAGCCTCTCCGTGAGTAGTGGTTAGCGGGGTATAATAAAGACACGTCGCTTCAGGGCAACCAAGCTCGTATAAACATAGACTAAGCATGCATTGTCAACCAAAAGAAGGCCATCATTGTTATTTACATGACTGGAGGAGGAAGGGGTACAGTTCTATGACAGTGACTACTCTTCACCGTTGTCGCCCTCGTAATCGATGGCGTCCATTATTTTCTCGGCGGCCTCCCGCACTTCGTCCTCCTCGACCTTGAGATCCTTTGTGGCGTCTGGGCCTTCCCCGACCTTGACCATGTCGACCTCAGGGTGATGCGATTTCACTCATACCAGCGACTCTGTTGCCGCTGTCAAGCTCGTTTCTCTCAGGAGATCGATCAACTTCTGGGGTGCAGCCAGAAGTCGGTCAATGGCTGGCTTGGGCTCCTCCCTAGCGACCTGCGGCTCCACCATGTCCATCACATGGTCGGCGGCGTTCTTCAAGTCTTTCACCTCCACCTCAAGCCCTGCAATGGTTACCTGGTCATTCCGTAATGACTGCAGTGCTACCACGAGACTGACCTCGAGCTCTTTTCGTGTTTGTCTTTCGTAAGCCAGCTTCTGGCTCATGGCATACTCACTATCTACGGCGGCCTTCATCATCTGTTTCAGCTCCTCGCCGCTCGCATCAGCCACCCGTAGGTCTACCTCCAGGCTCCAGACTCTCTCCTTAGCAGCCTTGAGGTTGTTCTTGAGGCTGTCCTTTTCCCTGTGAAAATCTACGATACAAATAAGTCGTTAGGTGCAACCCTCAGTTATACAAGTTAAGATGAACAAGATCGTGAAGCAGTTGGCCTTACCAATGCTCACAGTCGTCAGCAGTGCATCGGCGTCCCGATTTTTCTACTGCTCCTTCTTCAGCTCATCTTCAAGCTTCTTCTTCTCCGCCGCAGCCTCCTCCCGGACTCGCTTCAGCTCCTGTTCGAGCTCCCCCACCCGCAGCTGCATGGCTGCGACATTCTTGCACTAGTCGGCCCTGTCCTGGGCACGGTTGGCCAGTGACTGCTTCGCAAAAACACAAAACAGGTCGTTAAACAACATTCACAAGACAAGTCACTTATTCAAAGACGGTTTTGCTATTTTCCCTTTCTATTTTCCTTAGGATTTTCTAGAACTAGCTTGAGAGCTTCATGGTGAGATCTTGAGAGAGGGATGGATGATTGGGAGGCAAGCTAGACCTTGTATGAACCTTCATGGTATGTATAGATGTTTCAAGGTGGTTCCTCAAGGCTTGGTTGTGTCTCTCCCGTTTTCGCTTTTTGGTGATTTTCAGAGCCTTTTCTTGGCGATTTTCTTGTGGCGGATTCGAGACCTTTCTCTTTGGGATTTTGTGGGGGGTGTATGCATGAACCCTTCGTGGTTCTTTTCCCTTTGATTCCCCTCCCAAATCCGTGAGCAAAGGGGCTCGATTTTGGGGTTTTCTCCTCTCTAGGGTTAGAGGCGTTCTTGGTGGGATTTCTTCGATTCCTCTTGATTTGGCAAGTTTTGGTGGACCAAATCTTGGCTATGGAGTGCCCATGAGGTGTTTCTACTATCCCAAAGTCTTGTGCAAATCTGTGGAGCGAATCGGGAGATCGGGAGTTGGATTTGGAGGAGTTGACCTGCGGGTTGCTGTTCATCCCGAGAGCATAGTCGTGTCCGGTCTGACCGGTGCCTTCCACCGGTCTGACCGGTGCCGACCCCCTGTTGGGTTTTGCTCGGGTGAACGTTTTGGTGAGTTCCCTAGTCTCTGGGTTTGCGGCTGTTTCGAGTTTGGAGAGTTTTGGAACTCGGGAGGTTGGGTTCTTGGAATTGGGATTTCCAAGCTCAGACCAGTCTGACCGGTGAGCTATACCGGCCTGACCGGTGCAGGGGCTTTCAGTGGAAATTGCCAAGTCTTGCTTGGGTGACCCGGCTCGAGGTCCAGGGTGACCCGGTGTGTCTCTGGAGGGTGTCAGGTGTTCCGGCGGCTCAGTCCGGAAGATCCGGCCAGGGACCAGTCTAACCAGTGCAGGTGACCGGTCTGACCGGTGTGGTCAGTAGCTGCTCGAGTTGCTTGTTCCGCTGCTTTCTCGAGTAGGTTTCGGTCGTTGTTGGTTCCTAGGACCAGTAGCACTCCAGTGGCTGCGTGGTCTTGACCAACTTGGGTAGTTGAGTCGGAGACGTATTTTGGATAGTCATGTTCGTCTTGTTGGAGTAGCCATCTTCTTCGAGAAGAATTTTTATTGGCTCCCATTCACCCCCCCTCTCTGGTCGCCAGTTCGGTCCTTCAGCCGCAGCGAGGTCTAGCGACCTGACGAAAGCGACGACGGAGCCGCAGCGAGGTCTAGCGACCTGACGAACGCGATGACGGAGCCGCAGGGAGGTCTAGCGACCTGACGAAGATGACGACGAAGGTGCCAGGAGATCCGCCGACCTGAATCTGGCGACGATAGAGCTATAGGGAGGTCTGCCAACCTCAATCTGACGACGACGGAGCCACCCAAGGTAGGTTCGCCAAAGGCGACGCCGGAGTTAGAGAGAGGTCTAGCGACCTGACTAAGGCGATGCCGGAGCAAAGAACTGGTCCGGTAAAATAAAATAAACACCAGGTCGGTGTATCAATCTGTCGAATATAATGAAAACATAGCCTGAGCTAAGTATGCAGAAGTTGTGTAATGTTAGCCAGAGCAGAACATTCTTGTGCTATGTTTCGTTTGAAAAGGTATGCCCCTTATCGTGCAAGGCACACATTATGCGGACTCGAAAGCTCTGAAGCTGCAAAGTGTTTCACCCCTCTACAATGCTCAACAGGGAGCCTTAGATGTAGCCGACGCACGGGGAGGAGTCTGGGACTCAGGTTTTGCAACCACACAACATTGAATACTCATAACGAGAGTCAAGCAATTAAAGGAAGAACACACATAAAAGGAATAGACCCCACAGGTCTTGCGACCCTTGGATTGGCATGGCCAAGCCCCCGAGCATGTCGAGGGTTAGGGGTCGAAAGAGCAGACAAAATCATGTAGAGCAGGTCTATGAAATAAATTGAAACCGTAATATATTTTAATTAAAACTGGCACTTAGCTTGCCGAGTCGGAGTCGTCGCGGTTGCCGTGCCGAGAGTCGGAGTAGTCGTGGCCGCCGTGCCGAGTTGTCATCGTAGAGCTGTGCCGAGCACAGGAACCGAGAGCTGCAATGTATGGTGTAGTAGTGCACCGAGTCGACCAAGCAGGTCGAGTTGTGAGCTGCCGTGAGCAGATCGTGGTGCTTGGGAAGGCTCCTGCAATTTCACTGGCTCCAATCCTGTAGATTGAATTCGTTGACCACATACAGGCCACCTCATGCATGTGCGTGCATGAGTAGGACTCCTTTTGTTAGACGTGTGTGCGTGTATGGCACGTCAATCTCGTAGGCAACGCTTGCAATCTGAATGCCGCGCCGAGGCTAGGGCTAAGACAGCGCTGGGTAGCAACTAGGGCACCACGCTGGAGGCCGGTACACGGTGAGTTGAATATTGCCTGATTGATGATGTCGATGACGAAGCCCGTCGTAGGTCGTGGGCGGGTGGGTGGACGCGAAAAATTTTTAGCGCGCCATCCACGGAACGAAGACGCCGGCCTCACGATTAGATCGGAGGGTGGCAACGAGCAGGTCACAGCGGAGATATCCTTCATGCCATCGCCGAAGATGATCGCCAGAGCGAGCTGCCATCACGCTACACGAAGAGCTCCCGATCTACCCCTACCTGGCGCGCCAACTGTCAGAGGTTTAGGTCTGAGCAGTCCACAGGGGGTTAACCCCGGTGGTTTATTTGTTCGGTGGGGAGATCGGGAGCTAAGAACGTGATGGTTATGCTAATGTAGCACACGGAAATCACGGCGAGACACAAGGGACAAGGCGATTTTATACTGGTTCGGGCCTCCGGAGAGTAAAACCCTACGTCTAGTTCTTCGGTTTGTATTGCTGGCATGGCGAGATTACAAGGTGACCTGTCCCCGAGAGGACGCCGTTGCCTACCTTATATTGGGCGACGGACAAGGTCGGTGGAACAGAGTCCAAGTCGGTTACAACAGGGAAACCTATCTCTAGTCAATTTACAACATGGAAGGCTTATCCGAGCTGCCTTTATCCGTCTGAACTGCTTTGACTTGCACACCAAGATGTCTTCACATCTTTGGGCCTACATGTCAGGTCGGCCAGGCCTAATGACAGGTCGGCGGGTCTTCTGGTGGGCCAGACCCACTTGTCGGGGACGGCCATGAGCCTGGTCGGTGGGGACCTAGGGGTACCCATGTCTCACAGAGGGGAGAGGCCGCCATTGCCGACGCTAGAGACCACACCGCTGCCGCCGCGGGTCACCTCTCCCGGCCTGCCGAGGCTTGAGGCTGCGCCCACGCCAAGTCCGGCGGGTTCTCGAGGCTGCAGGCACAACCGCAGCACCTCGCAATCTTCATTAATTTTTGCAGAGATTGCATACAACGCAGAAGGTCAAGTACACCAGCTTCTCGAAGTTCCATCTCAATAATGAGTTCATGGGTTCTCTTCGATCGCTCGAACTTGGCTACCTCTCGGGTCTGCGTCTCACGGTACACGTTGTTCTTCAAGTCGAGTTCTGACGCTTTGACCTGCTCCAGAGAAGCCTCCAACTCCGCACAACACTCAAGAATCACATCAGATTCAGATAATCAACAAAATAAGTACTCAAGGAAGCTGCGTCAAATCCATACCTTTGTTCTTTTGTCCTAGAGTCTTGTTCTTCTTGATCACTTCGCCCTTCTGCGCCACCATGTCTTGGATTTCATTGTGGTACTGCGTGAAGGTGGTGTCAAGCCTAGACTGGAGCAGCGCAGAATGCTTCCCCGCTTGGTTCAACTCCTTCTCTAGCTCCTCAGCGTGGATAACGATGTCGACGTACCCCATCAGAAGCTCAGACTTCTTCTGGGATCACTCCACTACACCCTGCAACAACAGAGCACAACAACATCAAGTACCAAGCTACTACCCTGAACGACAAGTTACCAACGGGTACTCGAGCTTACCTTCGTCCATTGCTCAGAGTGCCGCATCGACTCTAGGTTGAGTGCAACTACCTCTGGGGCTATCAAAGCGTCGTCGAGCAACTCGAGGCCTTGATGGCTCGAGCTAGTTGCAGACCCCTTCGCCATAGACCTCAACAGCGTCGTGTCTTCAATCTCCTTCTCTCGGAGGATGATCTGCTTCTTCGTGCCTGGGTTTAGTATCACCCGAACATCTTCCTAACACTCGGGGGCTAGATCCTGGAGTACATCTGCCTCCAGTCCTGCTTCAAATTTCATCAACATATTGTCAGTAGGCTCGGCGGCTGCAGTAATCAAGATTAGAACCTACATAGACACAAGAGTACTCTGCCAACAAGATCATACCTGGTGGTGCTGGTTTCTGCGATCGTCACCTCCGCCTCAGCTTCCTCCTGTCGAGCTGGCGTGATCTCTGGCTTGGCCGAGCGGTGTTCTCTATCGACAGGAGTACTCGTCTCAGCCTCATCTCCAGATAAGTCAGTTGCTCTGTGTATTCGGATAGATGGGTACTAACAGTGTTGACCGCACTAAGGTGATGATCAGGGTACTGAGAAGACACGAGACCACGATAACAGGTGGATCCTCGACTATGGTCTCCTCGACGGCGACGCTAACAACTGGCGGCTCCTGCTGCTGCACTTGCGGCTGCAGAACAGCTTCGCCCGCAGTTTGTGGTGGACCATGATCTTCTACTACAGTCGGCAAAGGATTTACAACTTTGGTTTCCACTGCCGCCGGTTCCTGTTGTGCCTGTGGTGGCACAATTACTTCAACCTCAGCCCACTGGCTGGGATCTTCAATCGTGAGCGGCACATTTGTGCTCTCTACCTGTGGGTGCCCCCACTGTATCGTATTCTTCTTCGTGGGTAGACTCCTCGATCTGCACCATGGGAGGAACCTCCTGCATACACGACAATAACAAGTTGTTATCAACAACTGTCAGAATTGAGTACTCGACTACTGCATTGTCAAGTACTTACCTCGGGCCTGGTGTCTGGTGTCACCATGACCTTCTTGACGGCCATCTTCCACGCCGTGTTTTAAGCCTTCCTCTGTGGGTGCGGGACCGCATCCTCAAGACTACTCGCCGGCCTCTTCAACGACACGATGGGTATCCTGGCGCGGCTGTAGCGGAACTGCAGTTGCAACTGCTGCTGTAACGTCTCCTCCTCATCATCATCCGACGACCAATCGTCGACGACAATAGCATCTTCGGGGTTGGTGGATGCCTCCTTGCCCTTGCCTCCCACTTCTACCCCGCATCGGCTTGAGCTTCTTGCGGCTGGGGCAGCAGGGGCATCGACACGTACTTGTCGACGTCCTCCTACATCACACAACTTCAACATCAGATCAACTACAACAACAATGAGCACTCGAGGGCTAGGGCTATGACTACTCACCAACTTGGGCGGACGCGAAGCACTATACTCTTGCACAGGGCAAGGTGTGTACGCTGGCATATCTTTGAAGATCCTGCCCATCCTCTCCACAATCAGCTCGTCACTAATTTCTTCATCAAGCAGCCTCAAGGGGTCGTTCTCCCCGGTGTACTCGTACCCGAGGTGAACCCACCTCATCAGCGGCTGGACGCGCCTCTTCATGAAGCTGAAGGACACATGCTCGGCCCTCAGTCCTGCCGTCTTCAACATGGTGATCTTCTCCAACAGCTCCAGCAACTGAATACTTCCCTGCATCTAGGGCTCCGAATTCCACAATGGGTAGTGCCTTGGCGGGTACCCACTCGGCTTTGGTAGCCCAGGATGGTGGTTGTTGACATAGAACCACCGTTGCATCCAATCTTGATTGGAGTCAATCAACTTGTATGGAAAGTATTTGCTGGCGGCGTCTTCGCACATCTCCCTGCTCCTCCAGGCTCGCTTCTTGGATAGTTGCGTCTTCGACGACGAGGATTTCATCCTTGTGGTCATGAGCGTCTTCACTCGCATTCGCTCAGGGGCTACGGAGTGGCGGCGGCGGTGCTCACGGATTCACTGTGGCAGTGGCAATGGCGGCTGATGGGTACTCAAATCTATTCGTAAAGGCTTGAAGACAAATGCGGATGGAAAACCCTAAGGGGTTACCCCTCTTATTTATAGCCGCGCAGCTGACACTGTGTGGGCGGCCCTTTAAACTTCCACTACTCGACACTCCGCATTTGGGGGCTCATCTCGGATTTTGGATTTTGGGAGGATTTCAACACATCAAACATCAACAACGGATACATTCTACATTTAGTTGACCCTTTAATTCGAGAGAAGTACTCGACTCAAGGATCGGGGGCTCTGTGCCACGTGTCCTTCGGTTTTTTCTCCGGATTCTTCAGGATAAGATTGGCAGAACTTTAGATTGACCCTCAACTTGAATCTACGATTCTATATGGAATGCGATTCTTCGAATCACATTTTCCATATGGTATTCAACGTAAACTATCAAGATATCAAGTGTAATTTTGAAGACCTTCGAGAGGAGAACTCGCGGACGCTTTGGGACTACTCGAGAAGACTTCAATACTACTCAAGATAAGTTGGAGTACCTTCCAGCCTCGGGACGATTCAAGTACTCTTGAGAACTTCTAGCTTGTAGAACTCGGTGACGCTCAAGGACTACTCTAAACCATCTCACTCGACTACAAACTACTCGGGGGCTTGTCATACAGACATCCTTGGGCCCATCCAGGAGGTGGGTTCGGTACCGACTACTACATAGGCCCCCGTGACTACCCAACTTGTGGGCCATGGTGCAAGACAGCGTGGACCGCAAGGCAATGGAGGACTAGAACTTTGTAGGGATGCTTACCATGTACGAACCCATGTAGAGTACTCCTACTCGTACCTAAACCGACTTGTAACCCTACCTTCCGGTGAATATAAGGCGAGGAAGGGACCCCTCTATGTATCCGCATCATCTTGTAAACAACACCCCATCAATCAAAAGTAACGCAGCATACAGGACGTAGGGTATTACGCACATTGCAGCCCAAACCTGTCCAAACTGTGTGCCATGTGTCTCTCCTTCGAGTTCCTGATCTCGGCGATGCAACATTCAACCACCTCCGCTACCCCCCTTGGTGGGTTTGCCGGTCTAAAACACCAACAGCTGACGGCCTCTGCAACTACCCTCGCTGCCTCCCTGGCTCCCTGCATCAAGTCAGCGGTCGGTCAGTCCCAGTACCCAAGGGACAACCTAGAGAGTGGCGACTCAGTCGGGGGCTGACGGAGGGCGGACAACGCCACAGCAGAGGTAGACTACGTGAAAAACTCACTTTGGTAACGGGCATAGATTGCCTTTAGTAACGGGCAAAGCGCCCGTTTCCGATCAAGTGTTACAAATGAGCCAAGAAAGGTAACGGGCAGATGCCCGTTACTGATAACCCATATTCGTAACGGGAATCAAACAACGACCGTTACCACAACTAGCCACCGGTCACGTGAAATGGTTGTTTCTCTGGGCCCACAGGGAACTTTTGTAACGGGCACCAAAACAGAGCCCGTTACAGCAGCTCAACATCAGAGATGCGTGCTATGTATCTGCGTCTCCTCTATCTAGACGAAATGAGACGCGTCTATTTCACGTGCGTCTCAGCACAACTAGGATTCGTAGCGGGCATCAGACAACAACCGTTACCACAACTAGTTACCGGTCACGTGAAATGGCTGTTTCTCTGGGCCCACAGGGAACTTTGGTAACGGGCACCAAAACAGAGCCCATTACTGTGAACTCAATATCGGAGACGCGTGTTGTGAACCTGCGTCTCCTCTATCTCGACGAAATGAGATGCATCTGTTTCCACGTGCGTCTGCTGTCTCTCAACTAAAGGAGACGCGTGCTATCAACCCGCGTCTCCTCTATCTCGACGAACGGGCTAGGTTCTGGGGCCCACCGGTCAGTATTGGTAACAGGCTTTTACGCTGCCCGTTACATTGTTGGCATGTTTGTAACGGGCATTCCGAATGAAGCTCGTTACTCACTGATCAGTGTTTGTAACGAGCTTGAATTAATGCCCGTTACAGATACGTAGGCCACCCCTAACCTGCCTGCTTGTCGGCTGTATCCTGGAACCAGCCAGGATTTGGCAGCCATCAGGGGCTGCATCCTGCCATCCTGGAACCAGCCAGGATATGGCAGCCACCACAGCAAGGAGACATCACAAACACATTCTCACATCACAGATATAGACAAGCAAGATCACATTTATATACAAGCTAGCAAGATCACATCAAGTTTCAAGTTACTCTCATCAGGGCTTGTTTGGATGGAGTCATGAGGAAACTGCCTGAACCAGGTAGCATCTGACCCCAACCAAGCAAGCCAAGCAGGTTTCTCAGGCAACAACACCTGACTAAAGAAGACTGAATGAGTTTCAAGTTTCTGGCTACAATAAACTCACGGTCCACCATTATAGAAGTTGCCCTTTCGGTCGATGGTCTCCTTAAGAATGTACTCGCACAACA
The DNA here is from genome assembly GCA_036936925.1 of Cenchrus fungigraminus. Taxonomy (NCBI): domain Eukaryota; kingdom Viridiplantae; phylum Streptophyta; class Magnoliopsida; order Poales; family Poaceae; genus Cenchrus; species Cenchrus fungigraminus. The sequence continues at coordinate 12,963,632 of CM072768.1, read as the reverse complement.
TCTCTCGGACACGCTTTAGATCTTCTGCAGCAGCTTTGAAATCCTGCAAAATACAATCATTTATGAGAATACAAGTAGAAACCGGGTTCTAAAATCAAATGGAGAATATGAGCAGAGACAAGGTTGAGCATTATTATCTACTTACAACAGCCTTCTTGATGTCAGGTATGTCATCGAGTAGTCTTAACATATGGAATGCCATAGGGAATCCACACAAAGAGGACTGCCATGGCTGCTGAGCACACTACATCAAGGTACCAAAATGACAAGTTAATGCAGTACCAAATAGGTAAGAAGGGACCATAAAAAAACCTCGGTCCTACATCGAGATTTGTTTTGTGCTTGAGTGTTGTGGCTTTTGGCTTTTTTTCTTTCCTTTCGTCACTCCGTCCTGTGCATGATCAGCAAAGGCCCTGCATGATCAGCAATACCGATTAGAAACACTAAGAGATTGAATTTTTGTGAACAAAACCTACAAGATATTGTACCAAAGGCCCTGCATGGTCAGCAAAACTGATTAGAAACACTAAGAGATTAAATTTTTGTGAACAAAACCTACAAGATACTGACTAGTCCACAACAGATCTGAGGTCTAAGAACTTTAGCGGGGGATGTTGTTTAGAGGAATCTAGATACCAAACCTCTTTGAACTTCATACAGATGATCACTGTTACCCAGTGGCTAGTGTAGTAGGCACCCACCACGTAGTCGTTGTTCATTGCATTTGCAATTGCTTTGGTAACAAGGCCAGAATGCTGAGAAATCTTTATGGAACTAATAAAATCTAGATCTAAAAACCCAACACTGATCTGCATCTCCGCTGCCTTGTCCATCATTTTCCTACAAAAAATCAAATTGTTAGCATGCATGAACTTTGTGGTCAAAATTAAAGAAATATCTTTTTAGGTTTTAAGGGACTTACAATGTCCACAACCTCAAGAAGGTAACATCCAGAGAAGCCAGGGTTATAAGGTTATACACGCTACTGAATGCAATGTTTAACATTAAAGCACCACCACCACCTTTAAAGTAGTGTTGATCCACCTTTGCTAGAAAGGCAAGTTTATCCTTACTGTGTTCCATGACGTAAGCATGCAACCTGGCACAATTTGGTCCAGCAGCCTCTAAGTTTGCTTCTGACAACATAGGTGCACCAGGCTTGTATTTTGGTCGTTCCTGTTCTGTCCCAATAATACAGTTAAGAATCTCATCTTTAGACAGAGGTTTCCTGGCCTGGTTCCCCTTCTGCAGTGGAGATTGCCTGAGCTCCTCCTCCTGTTGCAGAGGCTGCTGTACATGTTGCATCTACTGCTTAGGGGGAGGAGATTGCCTGCGCTCCTCCTGCTGCTGCTGGAGAGGCTGCTGTTCCGTCTGTTGCTTATCCTCATGTTGCAGCTGCTGCTTAGGCGGAGTTTGCCTGGGCTCCTCCGATTGTTGTCGACGCTCTTGCTGCGTAGTTTTGCTGATCTGCTGCTACTGCTGCTTCTCCTATTGAGCCTTCTCTTGCTGACACTGAGCTGCAGTACCTCCATCTGATGTTGTACCCCTGCTACCTATTGCGGCTTCAGGGTTGGGATGTCTCGTCATGGGTGGTATAAGGATCTTGTCCTTTGGCCATTGGATCCTTTGAACGAGAGCCTCAGCTAGGGTTGCTATGTCACCCCCATCAATTGGTACAGGCAGAGGGTAGTGACCCGCATTGGCCCACACATAAGTAGGTTGCACCATAACATACCCATCCTGCACCGGTACTGAATGGCAAGCCTTTTGAAATGGAAAGACTTTCGCTAGTGCCAGCTCCACATTAATCCGGGTGCCTTCCAAAAGGCTGCACGCGGTTGGCTCTGTTAGCTTATCTATTGTGTCCAGCATAGGTGATTGACTATCACCGTGCACTTGATTCGCTTCGTTCTCGTTGGCATTCCAATGGTCTTGCTCTCTGCCACACGCATCTTCCTCGCTGTCATGTGCATGTTCTTCCTCGCAGTCATGTGCATGTTCTTCCTCATGGTCATGCGCATCTTCTTCCTCGCTGCCATGCATGTCTTCTTCCACGCTGCTACTGACAGGCGCTGGTAATTAGGAAGGAAGAAGTACATTTTTTGGTATTTCGATGCCTGATAGTCTTAGAGCATGGACAACTGTTTTAAATGTTATGTCCATCATATCATCAGACCTCTTGTTCCTCCTCTTCTTCCTGTACATTCCAGCAAACTCTTCACCAAACCCTTTACCCCAACCAAGTGAACTAGACACGCCTCGGACCCGACCTCGATACTCTGGAGTCTCAAGTGCTGCGGTGAGGATATCATCCTCCCTAACCCCAAAGAAAGAACCATCGCTACCCTGAGCTGCAAGTGTTTTCACCCATATCTGCTACCCCCACCACCGCAGGGTTACTGAATGTTATGCCCCTGATTCCTTCACTAGTATTCTTCCTCTTCTTCTCTACCCTTGCCCGCAGATAAGGTCTCGAACGTCCAGGAAATTGATCCCAAGGGTTCTGTTTTCCTTCTGCAGCTAGCTTTGCATCCTCCTCCTCCCACTCTTTCCTTTTACCACGATAACCTTTTCTACCCGTCTTGTGTGGCATATTATGCAATGCTCTCTTTTGTTTCATCTCCTGGCTCAATTGCCGAAATGAAGGAGAATTGGTTTCCTGCACAAACATGTCCCAGTCTTGTTGCTGCAAAAAGGCATGCTTCACAAAGGGAGTCTCCTCTTCGCTCACATATTTTTTTCTTAAATGGGCCTTGAACCGCCATTGCAAGGTTCCAATCTCTGATATAGCTGCCTTAACTGCCTTCTTGCGAACAGATTCTTCCAGATCGACTGGGTAATAACTTTTCCTCTAAAACTGTGAACAGATGTTCCTTCTCAATTGGTGAGAGATCATCAACGGCCTCGTTGATTGACACCCTCTCCCGAGCAATGAGGCCACAGACCAATACAAATCTATCCCTCGCAGCATCTGGGGTAGGCCAAAAATTGGCATCAAGTCCAGTTGCAGTCAACTTGTCTTCTGGCCATTTGGTTTGTGTCCTTGGCCCGCGGGATCGAGTACTACTCGCAGCAGTCTGTGCTGAGTGACCCTGTGAAGAAGGTTCACCGCTGATGGGCTATGATGGTGCACTGGAGGTAGAGGAGTTTGTTGTTGTGGGAGACTGCATAGATGATATGTCAGGTTGTCAGTAGAGCAACATAAGCAAAACTGAAAATCTAAACAAAATTCTTATTAGATAAATTCATTTTCTCTGACAGGCAAAATAGCTGATATTACACTAGAAATCATTACAAGTCGTAAATAAAATCAGCATAGACATACACAGTTCATATTTTACTTAATTAGCATACAGGGATAGGTGCTAACCATTTTGACAGGGACACAACAATATGCTTATATATCAAAGCAGAGAAGAATAAATTCCTTCAACTGCTTCCTTGTCCAACTTCAGCAACGATGGATTGTGTGTTCCATGTGTACATGCAACAAGAGGATAAAGCAATCATGACATTATATATGATAGTAGTGAAACAACACTCACAACACATCATGACACCAACAATAACAATATATATGATAGTAGTGAAACAATTAACACTCACAACAAAGCATAGGACAGTCTAGTTATCACTACATTATAAACCACTGCGATGCAATTCCCACTGACATTATGTGGCCATCAGAATTAAAGTATGCTAACAGGTCCAAAGCATAACTATCGATCTGGTACATTCAAAGCATAGCAGAATTAAAGTATGCTAACATCCTCAATGCTTTTCATGAATTTACAGTGCAAAAATTGTAGCACCAGGAACATGAAAATGAATTTCAACAGTTCATATAACTTCATCTGTTAGCAACAATTTATTCAAACAGACTTGGAGCAACAAAATCCATCCATCAAATCCACAGTCAATCAATTAAAAATGAACTATCAAGGCATGTCTCCCTAATCCACATTGACATGAATATATAGCAGATTTGGTGGCCGAGCAGAGAGAGGGCGTTGGGGGTTCAAGCAGGACTAACCTCTGTCGCGAATGAAGTAGTTGTTCTCGTGATGGTCGGAGGGGCCGGATCCACGTCGGCTCGTGGCCTCATGTGGCCGGCTCGTCGTTGTGGCTGGGGATGATGGATCCGCGTCAACTGTCTTTAGGTTGGCCGGGAAGCCGTCCGCACGCCAGTAACCACGTCCTCATCACCGTTGTCACGCAGGGAGCGGTGGGGCTAGAGAAGAGAAGGGCTGCGGCGGGGAGAGAGCGGCGAAGGCGAGCGGGGAGAGAGCGGCGAAGGCGAGCTGGGAGAGTCGCGGCGGCGGTGGGGAGAGTGCGGGTGTTGTGGATCTGTCTAGCGAGGAGCCCAATATGTCCCCTGAGGAACTGCGTGTGTAACTGTGTTTAAGGAAATTACTGGCGTGCCCTTGACGACTCTTTGGTGGAATTTGAATTCCATGGGCATTATAGTCAATATAGGTGGGAAATTTTGAGCAGCACGCGCACGGTTTGCCTACTGACGCTGACACGTGGGCCAGTGTCATTGGCGACGATGGTTAGTGAACCCGCATCACCTTTGTTGGCAGTTGGGTCCGGCGGCGGGCAGCGGTTATCTTTTTATTTTGGCAGCTGACGCTGACGCGTGGGCCAGCCACTATTTTTTCGAATGAAACGTGCTTCCCTAAAATATTAGAGCCTATAAAACAGCACCTAAAAAATCATAAAAATACGAACAATTCGTATTTAGACATTTAGTATTTGAATAAAATATCAATAGTCACACTTGTGTGCCCAAGATTCTTAGAATTCGTTTTTACATCCCATGTTAATGATGTAATAATTCTAATAACATCTAGTGTGCTCTAAAAAATCTACAAATTGACATGGCAACATAATTTGGGTACCTAGACTTGTCTTCAAAATTTCAAATGGTTTCGATGAAGGAATAATATACTTGTGTACAAATATCTACATCTCTCACATAGTTTCCTAGAATGTTCCTTGAACATTGAAGTTTTCCACACTTTGCAACATGTTCGAACTCATATGCATTTGAAAACTTAACAAAACCTTGTGTTCACCTTAAGATTACGAAAATGCAAAGTTTCATTACAGGAGGTGTGGAAAACAAATATTATTTATATGTTGTACTTACATAGAACAAGATAAGGCATATAAACATTTTTTAAGAAACAGAATATACACTAAACAATGAAATTAATGAAAACACGGTGAGTTTAGAAAACTGTAGAAAAAAAATAATCAAATTTGGACTAATTACGACGGAGAAATACATGTTACAAAATTTTATTGCAGATTAAAAAGAGAAATACCGTCGGCGACGCGGGACGGATAAACTGTTCTTCATTCTCCAATAGACCAAAGGAGGAAGCAGAGGGCACCGCCGCCGCCTCCGCCGTGCCCGCTTCGGCGGTTTTGACACCCAAGAGGGCATCCTATGCCTCGTCAGCGGCAAATGAGACCACCGCAACCTTCGATTTGAATCACAAACGTGACAAATCAAATCTTGTCTATCAAAAACCGATTAAAAACCGACATCCCGATAAAATCAAATCCACATTTAGTAATATCTAATAATTTACATTCAAGATAGATAATGTTCATTGATGCTTGCGCCTACACCCTGATGTTCATCCTGCTGACGGCGTACTCCACGGCGGCGCTGAAGTTATGCATCCAGAGGTCGAACTCATGACAGATGCGACACTCGGCGCTGCAGTAGTGGATGATCTCTGAGGTCTCCGGCCCGTAGCGCCTACATCCCGCTGCCCAAATGCAGACGTGAGGATTCTGGACGGGCAGCAACGGAATGTCGTCATCACCGTCACCAAGCCAGAACCACCACGCAATGTTATCGAGATCCCGTTTGACGAGGTAGCGCAGCCGCCGCAAGTTGTGGTTCTGCCACTGCCCGTCAGTGGGCGACAGGCCGCCGCTGATTTCCTGGAGCAGTGCCATGGCTTCTGGGTCCGCAGGGTTGCAACAGTACTTCAGCATCACTAAGAAGCACTTGGCACCGGAGTCTTCAGCAGCGGCATCTCCGACGAGCTTTAGACCCTTATCAGGATTCCGCCGCCTCATCAACTAATCCATCCCCTCGAAGCATAATGCCTCCGGATGATTGGCCTCGCGGAAGCGCCGCTCAAAGCACGACCTGACGTAGCGATTCTTGCACACCAGACGAAGATCACGCAGCGACACGTGCAGTAGTACCTCATCGGAGTCGCAGATGCGCCGAAAGGTGCCGCAGATTTTATTACGAAGGTACAGAAAATGGATAACGGGCTCATCCTTGATGGAGTGGATGATGATCTGGGTGACTAGATCATCTGGCAGCAGCTGCATCAAGCACACCACGGCCATCAAGGAGAAGGGGAGGAAATATAAAAGCGACAGGGTTTAGAAATTGAAAGGCGACGAGGGTTGAAGTTGAAGGTGACGAAGGTTGAAGTTGAAGGCGACGGGGTTTGGAAATAGAAGAAGGCGACTCAGCCATCTAAAACAATAAATGGAAATTGAAAAGGCGCCGCAGTTTGGCTGCTGCCGCTGACGAGTGGGCCCGACATCATTGCCTCTGCCCCTTCACCTTCCCGCGTAATTGAAAGGCGACGCGTGGTTTTGGACGGTTTTGCGCCCGAAACGGAGCCCGATGCGGAATTGAGTGGCAGTAGTGGAGTAGTGGGTGGGGGCAGAGGCGCCTGACGGTTCCGCGTCTTGTCAATATAACTCCCCTGCGTTCCCCTGCTTTCCCCTGCTTCTTTCATAAGCTTATCATCTCTTTCGCTTCTTCTTCCTCCTCGTGATCCACCACTACAAATCTTCGGTCACCGAGAGATCACCAAGGAGGAGATGGTGTCGAGCAGCCCGCCGCCGGCGAAGCGGGGACGAAGGGAGGACGACGACGATGAAAGCCACCGTCGGAGGAAGTTGGAGAAGGGGAAGGAGCCGGCGACCAAGGACGCCGACGAGGAACTCTTCTTCGACGACACTAAGTTCGCCGTCAACCTGCTCAGGAGCGCCTTCAGAAAGCTTCAAGATGTTGGCGAGGCCTTCGACATCAAGGCGCCTCATGAAGTGGACAAGGACCTGAGCGTGAAGGGTCTCGCCTTCAGGAACCACGGGTTGGCTGAGAAGCTCGAGAACCTCCCCGTGGTCAAGCGGGCTGGCCGCCACTTCGTCTTCGACGACGGCGGCTCTGACGGCGATGACGGCTCTGACGTCAGCCACGGCGGCGACGACGGCGGGACTCCGACGGCGGCGACCGACTAAATGATAGACTCCTCTACCATGTATAGTAATAATGTGTGTGTGTGTTTGTGTCTTCGTCAGGTTGTTGGACATGAACTACTTAGTTTGTTTGTCGATCATGAACTGCTTAGTTAATTAGTTTGGTTGTTGGATTTTGTATGTCATCAACTCGATCTAATAGACGTGAGTAGATCCATCCACGTCTCCTATAATATGTGTTCTGTTATGATGAACTGAAGATCTGTTGTGATGAACAGGAGATCTGTTGTGATGCACTAGAGATCTGTTGTGATGAATTTGATCTTAGAGACAATGGATAGTCATTGCCGACGCGGATTAGCCTGCTGACGCGTGGGCCAGTGTCATTGGCGACGATGGTTAGTGAACCCGCATCGCCTTTGTTGGCAGTTGGGTCCGGGCGGGCAGGCAACGGTTATCTTTTTTATACTGGCTGCTGACGCTGACGCGTGGGCCCGTCACTATTTTTTTTGAATGAAATTTGCTTCCCTAAAATATTAGAGGCCATAAAACAGCACCTAAAAAATCATAAAAATACGAACGATTCATATTTGGACATTTAGTATTTGAATAAAATATTAACAGTCACACTTGTGTGCCCAAAATTCTTATATTTCGTTTTTACACCCCATGGTAATTATATAATAATTCTAATAACATCAAATTTGCTCTAAAAAATCTACAAATTGACTTGGCAACATAATTTGGGTACCTAAACTTGTCTTCAAAATTTCGATTGCTATCGATGAAGGAATAATATACTTGTGTACAAATGTCTACATCTCTCACATAGTTTCCTAGAATGTTGCTAGAACATTGAAGTTTTCCACACTTTGCAACATGTTCAAACTCATATGCATTTGAAAACTTAACAAAACCTTGTGTTCACCTTAAGCTTACAAAATGCAAAGTTTCATCACTAATGGTTGTGTAAAACTTACAAAGAACAAAATAAGGCATATAAACAATATTCAAGAAACGGAATATACACTAAACAATAAAATTAATGAAAATATGGTGATTTTAGAAAAATTTAGAAAAAAAATCAAATTTGGACTAATTACGACGAAGAAATACATGTTACAACATTTGATTGCAGATTAAAAGGAGAAATGCGAACTGTTCTTCATTCGAATAGAACTGGGCCCCACAATTAGTAGCGACACGGGACTGATACCCGCGTTGGCTTTGCTGCTCGTCCAAAAATTTACACAGATAATACGAGCAACATACAAAAGCTAATCCACTACTGATTTCCTATTCCAATACTCCGTTCGAACTTTACCATTTCGCAGCGGAGCCTACAGTCTTCGCTGCAAAACAGAGAAATTCCAAGCCATCCTTTATCCACACCGTAGCCGCCGCCGTTGCCTGCGCATGGCTGATCGCCGCGCACCTGTGCCGGAGGCAGCAGCGGTTCACCCCAAATGCGCCAAGTCAAGGAGTGGATCGCACGCACGGCCTTCTCACGCAAAGGCAGACACCCCTCGTTGCTCAGCCATCTCGACGTCGTACTGCCGCCGCCCGCGACCCGCCTCATGTACCGCTTCGCGGTGTCGTCGGCGGCGGCACCGCCATTGTCCCTGTAGAGCAAGATGGCGTATAGATAGGCCGCCGCATCATGCCCACCCTCGGCGGCGCGCTGGAGATCATTGCGTCCCCTGTTTTCCATGAAGACGGCTTTGATCCCGGAGAAGAAGCAAGCCTCCGGATTCCCGAGATCGGTCAGCATAGCAAGGAAGGCTTTGTAGGCGGTGGGGTCCCACACCCAAGAAATCTCATCTCTTATCCCCTCTATCGACAAACGCCGACCGACGTCGCCGTGGCCGCACACGCGGCGCATGGTCGAGCAAGTACCGCGTAGGCTGCGGAGGTCAGCCAAGGGCTGCTCCGAGGTCGCACCGACACGCGCCGCAATCTCAATACATAGGTCTTGAGGGAGGTCCAGCAGCGACGACGGCTGGTGCCGCCTGCTTCTTCCCGGCATGCTATTCATCTCCGGCCGGGAATAGTGACGATGAGGAGTAGGCAGTTGCTGTTTTTTCGCGGGTAGATGAAAGGGCAGGGGATCTAAATTATTATTATTATTTTTTTGAGCAGGGATCTAAATTATTTTGGAAGGAGAAGATACAGTAGATTTGTTTCCAAACACTGTTTAAGTATGCAATGGAGACGACGTTTGGCTAATCCGCGCATCCTTTAATTCTCCATTGCAGACGACGTTTGGCTAATCCGCGTAGCCTTTAATTCTACATTGGAGTCGACGTTAAGTTCATCCGCGTATCCTTTAATTCTCCATTGCAGATGATGTTTGGCTAATCCGCATATCCTTTAATTCTACATTGGAGACGACGTTAAGTTAATCTGCGTATCCTTTAATTCTACATTGGAATCACTGCCTCCGCTCTCAGCCATTGACTGGGCAACTGTTTCCCCATTGACCGGATCTAGCATCAATTTCTTGGGAACCTTCCCGTTTCCAGTGCTCTTGATCTTATCCCTTCCTCTTTTTTTTTACAACCAATCTTATCCCTTCCTTGTTTTTGCTATAAAAAGGCACTGATGCCTATCGGTCCTCCTCACTTGCTTCCTTCTTCTCTAGATCTAGATCTAGCTATGGCACAAAGAATAGATCTTGTAGGGCACAAGCTTTTGCTTTTCTCTCTTCTTCCTCCTCCTCGTTCTCTCAGTTGTTAGAAGAATTCTTGTGATATGGGTGACTGGGTTGCTCATCCCTCTAGCACAGCTGCTAGAAAAATCCTTGTGATATATCAGCTGTCGGGGGAAGGTAGCCCAGAACCTCCTGGCATCAGGAAGAACAAGCCGACGGAAAGATCAGGTCTGGGAGAGAAGCCCAGAACCAACTGCTGTATCTTTCTCGTCAAACTTGCGCTTCCTTTTGCTTTCCCTCCTCCAGGAGGAGGATTTTTGAAGGGATATGTTTCCACTCTCTGTTGTATCTTTCTCTTGTGCTCACTTGTAAGCATGAAGAAGAAGCCAGAATCTGGAGCATATCTCGTCAGGAAGAACAAGCTGACAGTGGCCTCCTTTCTCTTCACCTCGGACGATCGACCGACGGGCAGGGAAGGAGCAAGATCGAACTTTGAGCCTCAACATCGCCAAGTCAGCACCCACCACCGCAGTGGTCTTGTACCTCTGGCCGGCTGGAGATTCAGCTGGAGCCGGACCCGAGTTCGAGGCTGCCGAGCTGGCCAAGATCCCGAGGCCTCCCTATCTGATGTATCAATGATGACTGTAATCTTTGTGTGTGATTTTGCATCTCAAGAGACATGCTTGTGTGATCATCTGTGTGCAGTCTAATTTTTTGTATGATTTACCAACTCACTTGCAAGCATGAAGAAGAACAAGCCGACGGAAGTATATCTCTTTTGCTTAGTTTAGATCTATCTTCCTCATCCTGGTAGTGCCTAGTGATGATGAACATAGATGGCCGCTTTGTAACCTTCTGATGTATCAATGATGACTGTAATCTGTGTGTGTGATTTTGCATCTCAAGAGACATGCTTGTGTGATTATCTGTGTGCAGTACAATTTTTTGTATGATTTACCTACTCACTTGCAAGCATGAAGAAGAACAAGCCGACGGGGGTTGGCTAATCCGCGTCTCTTTTGATGTAATTTGTGTGTGTGATTTCGCATCTCTTGCCCATAACAAAGGCGGCGCGGCTAATCCTCGTCTCTTGCCCATAACAAAGGTGACACGGGTTGGTCAATCATCGTCTCTTTTATATTAACGCCCGTTACTGATGATAATAATGTCAGCAGCCTGCAACACACTTACTAAACTGAATCAGAATATAAACAGAATATATATAGTATCTTAGGCAGAATATATTACAAAAAGGATTCAAATTCCACCACATGCTATATATATTACAAAACGGATTCCATTTCTACCAATAGACACATCCTACATTACAAAAAGGATTCAGCAGAAATCAGGCTTGCTTTTTCTTCCTTGATTTCTGTATATGGATTTTTTCACTATGGTCGCTTCGCAAATACGGTGTTTTGTTAGTTTCCAAGAGTCGGGGCTTGTATGAAGTGTCAAAGGATGGAATTTCGTCAAACTGGTTGTATTCCTCCTCCTCAACAACATTTTCAACCCCAACAATCCTTTTTTTCCAGGCATAACCACAGACCAGTTCTTCTTTGCAAGGTCAGGTACATAGAACACTTGCTCAACATCGTTGGCGAAGACAAACGGTTCGTTTTTGTAACCAAAGACCCGGAGATCAACAGTAACATAACCATATTTGTCCTTGCTCACAGCTCTCTTCCCATTGGTGACCCATCTACACCGAAACAAGGCTACCTTCAATCCTACATAATCAAGCTCCCATATCTCCTCTATTTGACCATAATATGTGTCTGTCTCCATGTCATCATCATCATGACTGTCGTCGACGACGGCCCGTACACGCACACCACTATTTTGATAGATGCTCTTTTTATCCTGGGCCATGGTGTAGAACGTGTATCCATTTATATCCATTTCTTGGTATCTTGTAACAGTGAACAATGGCCCCGCTGCTAGATTCCTTATCTCGTCGGTTATTACAGCATTGCTGCGTGTCTCAACATAATCTCGGAGCCACCTGCTGAAACCTTGCATGTGCATCTTTGCAAGCCAAGTCCTACCACGGTCAGGGTTGTCTTCACGTAGTTGTCGCTTGTGCTCATTGGCAAACGGTGTAATTAGGTGCAGCTATTGTATCACGGTGAAATGAGCCTTTTGGAAGGCATCTGGTTCCGGAGTGACTGACTTTTCCCCAAGGTCCCAACACCTGAGAGCCTACCTTCATACCGTGAGTGAGGCACACCAATGGGGGTTTGGGGGTCCATATAACCCATGGCCCACTCCACTGCTTCGATGGTCTCATAGCCACGAACAATGGCTCCCTCCAGAAATAACCGGTTATGTACCAATGATTTTAGGAATCCATAGAACCTCTCATATGGAAATATCTGATGAAGGTAAGAGGGGCCAAGGAATCAGATTTTCCTCGCGAGGTGTGCCGTTAGATGCAGCATGAGATCAAAGAATGATGGTGGGAAGGTAGCTTCAAGCAGGCATAGGGTCTCGAAATGCCTTCTCTCTAAGTCCAATAGTTTTTCCTCATCAATCACCTTCTGTTCTATTGCATTGAAGAATAAACACAATCTCGTGACCGCGTCGCGAACCAGTTCTGTCTTGATACCTCTAAGTGCAACAGGAAGAAGAGCTGTCATCAACACATGGCAATCATGAGATTTCATCAAGTTGAAATTCATTTTCATGTCCTTCTCCGACACTAGCCTCTTGAAGTTTGATGAGTAGCCTGAAGGTACTTTCAAATCATGCAAAAACTGATAGAATTCTTTTCTCTCTGCCTTTGACAAGGTGGTTGCAGCAACGGGAAGGTCCGTCCCCGTCTCTGTTTCCTCTGCATAGAGCTCCGGCCTAATGCCCAGTTCTTTAAGATCCTCTCTTGCATTTTTATGATCTTTTCCTTTGAACTTCTATTGTAGCAATGTTCCACAAGTAGCTTCACACATATTCTTCTTGATGTGCATGTTGTCAATCGAATGACGCACATCCAACATTGGCCAATACTCTAGCTCCCATAGAATTGATTTCTTGTTCCACATTCCTTCTTCTTCTTCTTCTTCACCATCTCGTTTCTTTCTTTCGCCAAGGGTTTTTTCAGTCAGTTTGGGTAACTCCTCGATAGTTTTGACGTCCTTGACTTTCAAGTGGACCAGATCTCCAGTCACATGCAATGGCTCCTCTCGATTCTCCTTTTCCCCATTAAACTGCGCAAGTATCTTCCAAGCAGTGTGGGCAAGCTGCACCTTTCCTTTTACTCTGGCCAGAGAGGTTGCGATGAGCCGGGTTGTCGTTGATGGTGGGAACAACATGGCGCGCATTGTGCTCACGCTTGTACTCATCCCAAACCTCCTTCACACCAGGGTTCCACAGTATCTTCAAGTCATCAACTAGTGGCCTCAAGTAGACATCAATACGGTCGCTAGGTTGCTTTGGCCCGGAGACCAATATTGACAGCATCATGTATTTCTGTTTCTTGCATAGCCAGGGTGGAAGGTTGTACAACGACAGCACGATAGGCCAGGTGCTATGTGTTGAGCTCTGGTTACTGAATGGGTTCACGCCATCTGTGCTCATAGCAAACCGTATGCTCCTTACGTCTTCGTCAAACCACGGAAAGTGGTTATTAATGTTACCCCATTGTGCTGCATCTGCGGGGTGCCTAAACTTGCCATCTTGCTTAAGCTCCTTTCGGCCTTCGTCATGCCAACGCAAGAGTTGGGCCTCCTTTCGTGTTGCGAACCATCTTCTCAGCCGAGGAATGATGCAAAAATACCATGCCACCCTCACAGGAGCCCCTCTGTTAATCTTCTTCTTCTTGCCTCTGATCTCGCCGGGCTCGTTCTCGTCATCAGCATTATTATCATCTCCACCATCCTTTTTCCTCTTGTACCGATCATAGCCACACTTGGGCCATTCGCCAAGGTCTGCATAATCTCCACGGAACAATACACAACTATTCTTGCATGCATGGATTTTTTCAACCTCTATTCCCAGAGGACAGATTATCTTCTTCGCCTCATAGACAGACTCTGCTATTTGGTTTCCTTCAGGTAGCATGTCTCTAAGCACATCCAATAGATGTTTGAAACTTTTGTTGCTCCAACCATGATCTGCCTTAAGCTGCAGAAGTTTTAGATCACCAGAAAGGCGAGAGTACTTCTGGCAATCAGGATAGAGGGGTTTCTTTGAATCTTCAATGAACTGCTTCAGCCTCGCTAATTCAGAAGGTGTGTACACTCGTTGAAACTCAATATCCCGCAACATTTGATCAATATTGTGCACACGTTGCAACACCTCACCATCATCGAAGCCCCTAACTTCTTGATCAGTGATATCCTCAGGCCTCACCACATTTGGTGGGAATAATGGTTCATTTTCCTCAAAAACTCCACTGTCATCAAGGTCTTCATCATGGTCGGTAGCATGGTATCGCACTTCACCTTCATTTAGGCAGCCTGCTTCGAGTTCATTAAGGCCTTCCTCACCATGTTTATTCCAACACGTGTAATTTTTTGTGAAACCACGTGTGACCGAATGATGAAAAATGATTTCCCGTTGTGCGAATTGCTTCTGGTTGACACAATCTATACAGGGGCAAAGCATTGCTTGAACACCACAGTTTCTCATATCCGCCTCTGCTAGATTTAGAAAACCATTGACCCCGCTTAAGAAATTCTCCCAATCTTCTTGAGGCTGTCTGTACATCCAAGCCCGAGCAGCAGACGCTATCTGCATTCCATACACCAAATGAGCATAATTCATCACACAAAAAAACCGATAACAAAAGAGGATTAGGACAGCTGAAGAATTTCAATAAAAGGGGGCAATTAATTTCCACCTTGACGAGGACTTTCTACGAGGCGAGCGCGGCCGAGGAGGAGGATCAGAGGCGGCGTCGCGGCCGCGGCGACAGCGCGGAGGACGACACCGAGCCCCAATGGGAGGGGACACGGAGGCGTCTGCTTTGGATGACGCCGCGGTCGACGTCCGCTGGCCCCTTTCGCCGTCGCGCACGCGGCCGGCCGGCCTGCTGCAACGCCGGCTTTCTGAGGAGAGAAAGCGCGATCCTCAGAGCGCGCGCAGCTGGCGGCGGCGAACGGGGCAGGCCGGCGGGGACATCTGAGTAGAGAGATCAAGCGAGTGACCTTCTGAGGAGAGAGAACGAGTGGTGTCGGAAGGAGAAGACAGAGACGCGCAATAACAACGTGCATCTCTGATGTCAGAAACAAGGCGACCCTGGGTGGCAATCAAAGGAGACGAGTCCTAAGAAACGAGCGTATCCAATTGGGTCGCCATCAAAGGAGACGCATCCTAACAAGCATGCGTCTCCAGTACGAAATTATTGGTAACAGACTTTATAGCCCGTTACCAATACGGCAGTGATCAGTAACGGACTTAAACAGCCGTTACCAATAGGACATTGATCGGTAACGGACTTTACGAGCCCGTTACCGATAGGTTTAACTTTTGTAACGGACTCGCTTTAACATCCGTTACAAAGAATTCATGTAACGGGCGTTTAAGAAGCCCGTTACCAGAAGTCCACATTGGTAACGGGCGTAGTGGAGGCCAACCCCGGGGTCGGCCTACCGCGCTTATGGGTAACGGGCGCCAAACAACAACCGTTACAGATGTGGGTGCATATAACGGGCGTTAAGGGCCCGTTACAAATGCTGCGTGAGCTATTTGAGGTTTTCACGTAGTGGTAGGAGCCTGGTGGCTACAGCCTAATGGCAGCGGGGCACAACGCTCTAGCATCCGGCGAGGGGCAAGCCTACCACTGAGAGGTCAGGGAAGAAATGAAGCGGGACAACAGGTCATGGATTTCCTATCTTGATTAGTTTATTCGCTCATCAGCTCGTTAATCCAGCGGTTCATAAATGTCTTTGTGCCGCAATTTTTTGACCCAATGAAGAGGACGAGATGCAGACACACTGAAATCATTTTATTGATTGCTTAATTCCTTTGAAATGCCCCACTTGTGTGCTACTGTTGAAATGTGTTTGTGTTGAAATCTTGCATTTTAGACCATGCTAAGTTTTCCACACAAAAATTTTCAATGGTCACATACTCACATCCATGTTTAATACATGTAATTAGTGTTGAAAAATCGTAAAAACTTTTCATCCAAAATTTTCCGCGAACTAAACCAAGCCTTAAGCACTTATGAAGGCTGATGCTATAGTGTCTATCGGTATGTGGGCTTTTGGATGTGTTAGGTGTTTTGATGAGTGGCCCTAGGCTTGGAGCCATCAGGTCTGCCACTGGCAGGGGCGGAGATGGACCTAAGGTCACTAGGGCTACGGCCTACGTGGCCCAAATCCCCCTTTATAACCCCTTGAATTCCTGTGCCCAGCCTGTCATGATATGGGGTTGTTGTCTTTGTTGAACAAGCAGTAAACGCCCAGCAATGCAAATCCGCACACATCTAAGGCCCATCTGTCCATTTCGACTGCCTCCTGCCCTCCTCTTTAATCATATACAACTATATAATTGGTACCCACTAACGATTTCTCTTGTCTCTCAATGCGTCACGTCATAATCCACTACACGCCATGTCATTATCCACTATAAGCCATGTCAACATCCACCAAGCTATGTCAACATCCACCAAACCATATATTTATGTCTTCATCAATTTTCTGTGACTAATAGGATGTTGTATTTGCGAGTAGCACATCATAAAATTCTCGCAGTTGAAATACATATAGGATCAATCATTTAAGAATGGTTCTCTCTCAACGAAATTAACATGCTTTCATATATAATATTGTTTACAGATGAATATCGTCATGTAATCGCTTTGGTGTTTCTACTTTCACATTTCACCTTAAAATTTTGTTTAAAAATTCCTGCAGCAACGCGCGGGGTATCACCTAGTTCCTTCGACGTCGCTGTCTTCCTCATTCATCGTCCATCTAGATTAGTGGCTGGTGGCTTGATTTGTGTAGTTTTTTCTAATAGTCGCTTGATTTGTGTAGTTTAAGCGCTCAAAGTGGCTCTAGGCGGCTCTAGGCATGAGATTTCACCAGCTCCGCCACTGATCAAAAGCACACTGATCAAACGTACGGGCAGCGACGCCCATGGTGATGATGAGTAGGAGGACGGCAAAGAGATAGATTGGTGAAGAGGGCGCCATGGATGTATTGCTTGTTTCGTCGTGGATGGATATTTGGTACGTTGAAGAAGATTGGGCAAGCTAGCTTAGCTAGCAGATTAATTGGTGGACGTTTGGAAAAGAGCCAGAGCTAGCTACCGAGCATATATGCATCACTACACGATCCATTGGAATTGCCAATAATATTATAAGCCGGTCTAGTGTTTTCCACCGCTAGTTGAACACAAATTCCTATGATCATCCGGGCGTGCGTCAGGGATGAGCGAGGACCGAGGATTTCTGGGGAATAATACGAACAGAATCATCTGCATGCGCTGCGTGCTTCTTAATTATGCTTTTTCTTTATTTTCACCGAAACTTCTTGTCGGGCTGATGATGGGTCCAAATTTGGAGCCGATAGATCATCCACCTTTATTGATTAAATAAGGCTCAGTTTAAATTAATGGGTCAAAGGTTATACAGGCCATGTTGCATCATCAATCATCACAGGCGCTGCACAGCGCGTCCCTTGTGGTCCAAGCAATACCTTATATTATACAATGCATCAATCAAATTGTAATTCTCCTTTGTTTTTAGGGGGTGGGGAGATAAAGTTTAATAAAAATACAGTAAAAAGACGACTGACCAAGTACAAATCAACAGTCTACGTGAGGTCTCGTCTGTGTCACGGTGCAGACCCTGTAGCAAGAATGCAAGATAGGTTTGCTCTCTCTGTCTATCATATGTGCCGTACGTACGTGCTGTCTCTATGTGACTATGTGCATGCCTACATTCTAGTAGTTCCAAGAGACATCCGGCGCGGACGGAGAGGACACAAGGTTTCTTTGTCCGTCTATTGTACAAAATACGACAACGACATGGCTGAGATTATTCATATGGGCCACTTGTAGACTCGGTACTTGGTACTCGGTACCCGACGGCGCGTTGGTAACACAATGAGACGTGCTCCCTCGGTCCCAGGATGATAGTCGTAGTTGGAGTTCGTGCCACAAATTTGACCGAATTTATATAAAATACATGCAACATTTGTATCTTCAAATAATTTTGTTAAAAAATTAGATTCAAATATCTATCTAATGATATTAATCTTGTATCACAAATATTAATATATTTTTATATATGTTTAGTCAATTTTTATCTCGGGAAGCGAAAATGACAATCATTCCGGGACGGAGGGATTACGTGTGGAACGGCACATGGAATGACTGAACCCACATGCACGTGGAATGAAGGTGGCAGGAACGCACGCGACGCGCGAGTGCCAATTTTGACGACGCGGACCGAATCGAAGAAAAGGTTAGGTCCCAAGCAAGTCCCAACTGGTCCCTCTTACCATCATAGCTGATTTAAAAAATCCGTGATAGTTTGGAGCTTTGTTGGAAAGCGTTGGCAGCCATTGGAAATCCTTTATGCACGAAATAAAAGTATAAAGAGACCCAACGGTCAACACGAAGTGCCAGGGTAATGGTCTCCTAACCTTTGAAGCTTTGTTTGCTCTTCTTCATACAGTATATTTACTGCTAGTAACACTCTTCACAGCAAGTTGATAGATGGAAGTATGGAACGGATAGGCCGCCGGCGGAGTCATATATATTAAGAGGAACAAGCCCGTCCGATCCGTTGTTTTTCGGGAGACGACATCATCTATCCCAATATATTAGAGGAACGCCCTCCATCCCCAAAAGAATGATGTTCTGGGTTTTCATTTTCAGACATATTAAGGGAAAAGACATATTTATCCTTGTTAGTAGGGATGTTGATAAACCGTCAGCTCAAATTTAAAACGCTGCATGCAGAAGTTGACGAAATCTGTGGTGGTTAATTTCGGTGGCGCACAGGGCCATGTGCCGCGATTAGCATTTTTCGGCGCCGAGGTAGTTATTTTTGCTTGAGGAGAACAATCGTGTGGTGGGCCTTCAATTGTCTAAATCTCAAGACATCATTCCTTGTTGGACAAATTTTGAATGCTAAAATATTTTTTTTAGACGGATGGAGTATTCCTTGTGTAGCAAGATGACCTTATCCCATGTATCTTGCAACTAAACACTGCAGAAACCCATGGCATCCCATACCGCATCATCTACCCAACCAAACATACGGTTACTCACTAAATTCTTATATCAATATTATAAATCTATGATATATTCACACAACAGAGTTAAAAGAAACCACCACGTTCACCGAGAGGGTCTAGAAATTCTCACATTAATTCATGAGGACTGGGAGTGTCCAAGGACCAGTGGATGGTCGCTCCTTAGTGGTGAGTGATTAACAACATTACGAGGACTGACTCTTAGCCTAGTATTGCAGGTGTAGGTTGCGGCTCGATGTTGCGTTGGACTACTGGATGTCTGGAGTACTATTCTTCCACTATATATATTTGCATCGTTACAAAATAGCAGTTGCCTTTAATGGCGGCACACAAGCTATTCAACGTAGGACTGGGAAGTTTCGTACGACATTTCAAACAAAAGAAGCTAGCATGCAGCCACGCATCATGATTGAGGGACAAGGGAAACCACGACCAATGTACCATAATAGTGTTATATATACTCCGTATTCTGCAGTTCAGTTCATCACAAGCTAAGGAGCTAGCGAACCAATCTCCAAACACACCACACCCCAACACACAAAAACTCGAAACGCGAGAGGGAGAGAGATGGCATCTGCCGCCACTGCTACTATCCGGAGCGATTACTTCCACCCACAGCACATGCTAGCGGCCTACAATTACAGCGATGCGTCGACTTACACCTGCGCCGCGTGCGAGGTCGTCGTCACCGGCGCCGGCTACAGCTGCGTCGAGTGCGACGACTTCAACATCCACAAGGCCTGCTCCAGCCTCCCCGAGTCCATTTCCTTGGGCCAACACAGGCAGCACGAGCTCACTCTCACCCGCCTGGGAGCCAGCCGCTGGTGCGACATCTGCAAGGAGACCTCCCTCGCGGGGGCCTACATGTACCGCTGCGTGCCGTGCAACTACGATGTGCACCCGCGGTGCCGGCACACGCTGCAGCAGACGAACGGCGGCGACCACCGTCACAATGAGAACCTCGAGCATATAAGACACGCAGCGCTCCATGCGCCCCATGCTCTGCACATGGTGTTGAATACCATGGCTTCAAGCGGTGCTGCGTGCACAATCATGTGATGAACTGCCACCAAAATCACGCATTTGCACGCAGGGCACCACGGCATGCATATGCACTACCACCATACGACGTACCTCTACTACCTGTCCGTGTTTTTATATTTCATGCGACTTGTGTGTGTGGGTGATCATGCTGTACGTTTTAAAAATAATGCTGGTATGGAATCGGTTTGCATACAACATTTCGTGCTTGGTTCTATACATCACTGGGTTCCATTATCGACCGGCCTCACTATGTATAGGAGACGCACGTGGTTTCTAGACGTGTGTGTCCTGTGATTAATTGGAAACACACTTCAATAACCCGTCTCCTATGACTGTCGAAAGCTTCTATAAATAACAAACCTGTGTCGCCCCCGCGTGGGCGGCTCGGGCGAATTGCCCCCCACCGCCGCCAGCCCCTTCCTCCTCTCTCCCCCACCGCCGCGCCGCCGCTGAAGCCGGCTGCCGGAACCCTACACGGCTTGCAAGGACGGCGACGGCGGGACATCTTCCTTCTCCTTCCTCGCCGGGCGGGAGCGGCCGCTTGGGAGGTCGGCACGAGCCGCCGCGGGCTGGGCAGCATTGGCACCGGGGTACTGTGGACGGGTTCGGGGCTCCCATGGCCGGATCCGGTGGGCACTGTGGTGGATCTGCCGCTCGGGGCTCCTTCGGCGAGGTCGGTCGTCTTGGGGCCAGCCCTATTCGCTAACCCAAGGTCGTTGTTGTCGCCCGCCCACGGGATCCGGTGCTCCTGGGCCTCTCCACCGCTGGTTGTCGTCCCCCGTCTACGTCCGCATCTCCCCCTCCACTGGACTCGCCTCCTCGACGGTGGAGCCCCCTCCCCACTGCTGGTTCGCCCCTCTCCCGCGCAGATCCGATGCGGGCGGCGGCTCCACGCGGATCTGGGAGGGGGCAACGACGGTTTCGGTGCGGGGCGGAGTTGTTAACCCAGTGGCACTGCCTCTCGTGTGGCGGTGGCGCGGGGCTGCTACTTAGGAGCTTGGTGTGTGTGCGGGCCTTCCGTTGCCTTTTGTGGTTTGGTCGTGTCCTCCTTGTCGGCCGTGATGTGCGTGTTGCCGCCGTGGTCTTCTCACACTCGTGCTGGGGACCAGTCGACGGCTATGGTGGTGCGTGCCTTGGGGGTGGGGGGGGGGGTTCTTGGGGGTGCTAGCGAAAGCTGACGCTCGTTCGCAGGCTGATGACGGTGACGCTCTCGGGCACCGCTTACCTTGTTGAAGGCGTCATCCGTTCCCTCTCTCTTCTCCCTCGATTGTGCTCCCCACTTGCCGGCGGCCGGCCAGGGGCACCGCTGCCCCCTCTCATGTGGATCTGGGTCTGAGTGCCCACTTCGTTGCTGGTGGAGGTCGTTAGGTCATTGTCATTAGATTCCATTGGGGCTCTCACCGGTGGTGCCGTTTGTTGTGGGCTTGAAGGATGGATGCCTCGTGAGACAACGTCACCTTTCTTCCTCACCTCTGCGTCACATCGTTGTCAAGGGCTCCCCAGTGTCCTGGTCGTCTCCGCCTACCTTGTCGTCGCTGGGTTGGTTGTTGGATCTTGGTTGTCACCTGGGGGACCTCGGTCCTCCGTTTGTCTTCTTCGCTGGCGGATTGGGAGGACCTCTTGATCCCTTGGTTGTCACTCATCTTTTGAGAATTGGTGTAGTGGGCGCCGTTGGGTTGGCCAGTCGTGTGGAACGGGGATGAGGGTGAGCTCTTTCCCCCTCCTGGTAGTTTTGGTCGCTCTTGGTCGCCTTTCCTGCTTGTAGAAGCTTTTCTCCGTCACCATCAAAATTTTCTTGTTGTCTTTCCATCGATTGGCTCCTTCTAGGCTATGGCGGTGGGTTGCGTGAGATTGGTTCTGGAGGACTGCGAAAGCTTGGTCCGGTTTCATCAGGCCGGCAATGGGTGTTTTTCCGGAACGTATCTCACCTCGCTGGAGGCACTGCTTCGGCCTCCGTCGTCCTAGATGTGAGTCCTGTAGGTGATGTGATATACAGATATACTACTATGGTCTTGATCAGTATCGCGTCCATATCACCTAAGATGGGTCACTACAATGGTTTAGGTGTGGAAGCCAACAACCGAAATTCATCCTACAGAACACTCATTAGTAGTGTTTGCATGAGCTATTGGTGGGATAAAAAAAACATGCCCATACCATATAACTAACGATTAATGAGTGACAAGTGACAGACTTTATTCTTAGCCCGTGGTCATTTCCATACTTGACGATGTGAGCGATGAATGTTGCCCATGCACTCCAAAACCTAACAGTACTAAATCATTGTTAATGTGTCGTGGTGGACTTCCTACACTTATTGGATCACTCTAATCACTGCCTTTTGCATTATTGGGCATATAAAGTCATTCATACATGCTCATTAGTAGAAAACAAGGCTTCAATATACCCAGATGGGGAGGGGCTCTAGTACCGGACTCCTATCCAAGACTAAGAATCCGGGTCTGGAATCTAGTTTCCCCATCACGCCCCTCGCCAGAGACCTCCCGCGCTGTCATCTACCCCGCATAGACCTCGCCGGCTGCCCTCCCTGCATGCTTACCCGCAAAGGCCTCGTCGCCAGATTCACCACAGAGTCGTGAAGGTAGTGGTGTCGTCAGTGCTACAGGGAAAGGGGGAGGGGTTTGGATGCAAGCGGGCGCGCCGGCATACACCCACAGGGCTACCTGCATCGCCTGCCTGCACAAATTGCTTGCTCTGTAGTAGCC
The DNA here is from genome assembly GCA_036936925.1 of Cenchrus fungigraminus. Classification (NCBI taxonomy): domain Eukaryota; kingdom Viridiplantae; phylum Streptophyta; class Magnoliopsida; order Poales; family Poaceae; genus Cenchrus; species Cenchrus fungigraminus. The sequence continues at coordinate 12,940,755 of CM072768.1, read as the reverse complement.
CGGCAACATTAGGATAGTGCCTGCATTTTCTGTCGGGCTCTGCAGGAAAAGGCTAGCTGGATTACAGACGCCTATCGGAGCTTGCGAACAGACTGATGAAATATAGAATGACGCTTGATTAGAATTAAATACAACAAAGGATTTGATGAATATAGATAAATGAAAGTATACAGTGAGCATCTAAATCTAGAAAACTAAACACAAGAGTGCATGGCCTTCTTGCTGAGGTTGGCTGGGAAGGAGGAGAAGGCAGGTGGGTAGGTCATCAGAGCTGACGCAGGGGCCTAGGATTCGTCGTGGACGAGCTGATGAAGCACATGCAGCGGGATCAGTGGTGTAGGACTCAGATAAAGAAGTGGAAGGGCGCGATCTAGTGGAGGGATGGTGGGGAGGGAAGGAAATGTGGGGTGGCTGCGGCGTGGCGCTCCAAGGCCACGAGCAGCTGCTGTGAGAGACAAGGTGGCAGGACGACGCGGGCATCACCTGCAAGAGTTCACCAGGATTAGTAGGCTTGTCAGTGAAAGCTTGCTTGCAAAATGCAGACACCTGTAGGTACCCACGAAGCTAAATTTTGCAGGAGGGCCTGGTAGGCTAGCCGGCTTTCCTACACCCACTTGCGTCCTTAGGGAGGCGGCACTGTTGCTCGCTAGGGCCGGGGAGGTGGTGCCGCACGCCAGATCGCCCGGGCAGGGAAATCCAATGCTCGCCAGTGCCAAGGAGGGGGAGCCACCGTACCGCTATTGTTGTTGGAGAGTTGCTGGACAAGGATAGGACAAAGAGGAGAGGAGAGACAGGGCTAGGACTGCAATAGAAAACAAGAACTTCAGATATTGTAGACGCATTGAGGACTTTAGTCCGGATTGGTGGCTCCAACCAGAACTAAACATGTTTCTATCGCCCCATCGCCCAGTGTAGCCCCATTATTCTGGATTGGGCACTCTAACTGGGACTAAAGATATGCTAATTGGACCCGCCATTAGAACTCTGTAAGGAATCGGATACTCATAGCCTAAGAGGGGGAGGGGTGAATTAGACAACTTAAAACCTTAACCTATGGTTTCACTACTTTGCATAAAGTAAACTAGATCAAATCTATCTAGAAGTGCAATCTATGGTTGGTCTAGTGTGAAACCCTCATCCCAAAACAAGTTTTGCATCCTATAGCCAATCTTAGCATGATACTACTCTAGGAAAGAAAAGGCAAGTAAGGATTGTAAGAGAGTAATGCGGTAACGTAAAGAGGGATGAGAGGAAGCAAACTCTTGACACGCGATTTATGCTGTGGTATCGGTAGGCACTTAGCCACCCCTAGTCCACGTTGTTGAAACAATCACACAAGAGTATTGCTTCCTGGTCACCAAGTCTCTCCCAAGAGCACCACTTGACTCGCCACAAAGGCTCGCCACTAAAGCACTCGCTAAGCTCCCTTGGTCACCTTGATTCCACCTCCACTAAGGAAGGGGGTCTCCACGTCTCCCACACAAAATGTCCTCGCCACTCCACACCAAGCCAAAGGGTCGAAGACGATTGCTGGTGAGCCACTTAGGCCCCAAGACTTCCGGGGCACCTTGTACAACTTGATTCACTCGAGAATCACCTCACAAGGTAGGCACACCTTGCACTCACTCAGCTCTAAGCTAAGCCTAGCACTAAGCATGTGCAAGTCTATGTATGAGCAATTTAGCACTTGTATGGCTTGGATATGATCATGTATGTGTCTCATACTCCTCTGTACTTCCACACAATCCAGCAACCTCAAATGATGGGGTGGAAGGGGTATAAATAGCCCAAGGCATCAAACTAGCCGTTGGCTAAAAGCTGCTGAAAGTAGTACCATCGGATGATCCGACGCTATGCTTTTTCCGGGCGTCGGTTCATCCGATGCTTCTAGCCATTGCCTTCCACCTCACTTGACCGTTGACACAAATCATCCGACGCATTGACCGACACACCGTCGGTTCATCCGGTGCTGAAGGGATCCTCGCAAAAACCTTACTGTTAGCTGTCTTCACACCGTCAGATGAACCGCTGTTGACCCATCGGTTCATCCGGTGCTACTATCTTCCAACCCGTTGCTCTTTGTCTTGATTTCTCCGATCATCGGATAGATCAACGATGTCCTCACTTAGACCGTCGGTTCATTCGGTCCTACTGTCTTCTGTTGCTTCGTTTCTTCCATTCATCCGACGCATGTAGAAAATGGACTGTCGGTTCATCCGACGGTGCCAGTTGACTCAATTCTCTACGTAGTGTACCAAGTCCTCCAACGCTTGCACCGACGCTCACTTATAGGTTCTTCCAACGGTGTTATTTTCCATCCTTTTCTTTGCCTCTTCAACTTGTCATTACTTGAACTTAACATGCCATCACTTAACATACCATTACTTAACATACTATCACTTGTAGCCTCAAAATATATACTAAGTCCTCATTTTTGCTATGCACATGTAACCTTGCGCGTGGTATGTTAACTTCGCTTAACTTGTGGTATGACATGTTAACTTGGGCATGGTATGTTAACTTGTGGTAATATCTATGGGACCTAGGAATGCCTACAAAGACATGCTCAACAATTTGGTTAGTCCCATTGATCATGTAGTCATTAATCACCAAAATCAAACTCGGCTTATGAGGTTATGTTCGCTACAAACTCCATGGTGGCTCCAACTAGGAATGAAGATTTTTGTACCGTCCGACTAGATACCCAGTGTAGTCCAATTTCTTTAGTCGTCTTGGTTGGGGACTCCAACCGGACTAAAGGGCATGTTAGTTGGACTCGGGATCAAAAATCGAGGGACTCGTGCAGTGGTACTATCAGTTTCAACCCGAGACTAATGATATATTTAGTCTCGGCTCCACCTAGTACACCCATACCACTTATTGAGGTATATACACACCCACGAGCAACAAGGGCATAAGTGCGACTCCACCACCACACGAGAATAGATACAACAAATATATGGTAACCGCTAGGGATTACTGCCATTATTTGAGAGACTTGAGCGTCGATAAGATACTGACAAGCACACCAATTATGGAGAAGGCCGTGATGATGGTTCTCTTGTTCTTGTAAACAAACGCGTGCACCTTACTCCGCAACCGCCTTGTGATTTTATAGTTCTCAATCTCTACCATGACGCGGTCATAGCAGGATCCGCGCAGGGGCAGGCTCTGAAGCTTGGTGAGGAAGTCAAGCGCGTCCTTGTTGATGAGCCCTGCTCCTCCTTGCAGGAGATGCCTTGTTCGTAGCTCTTGCACGTCTTCCTCCCTATGCACCAGCATCGAGAGGAGGAGAAGGTAGGAGCAGATGGCGGAGTCTTCATCTTCACCGGCATGGAAACTTGGCGTGGTGCATAGCTCGTGAGATGCCATGTTGAGCAGAAAGCTTGCGCGCTCGTCGTCCAAACACAGTGGCACAAGGCAGAGCTCGGCGGAGAGGAATCCCCTCTTGTTGACACCCATGCTAATGAGCTCTTTGGTGTTCTTGGCTGCTGTGAGTGTGATTCCGATCTCGGCAAGCTCGACGGCACTTGCAGAAACTGAAATCGAGTGGATTTTTGGTGGAGTATTATTGTGCAGCAGCTTGCTGGTGCCGCCGCTGCTGCTTCTCCTTCCAACCATGTAGAACCGGATGAATCCAAGGAGATGCGGTGGTTGGTAGCCGTCGACCAACACGACAACGGGTTTATTCTTGAGAACCTTGCGTTCTTGCAGATAGTCCCTCCAATCAGCAATGAAGTCTGTCAAGTCCACAGGCCTGAATCTCATGACAGTCTCGACAACGAGCCATGGTAGCTGGTTCTGAAGCAGCAAGAGATCATGGCGGAGGATTTTGCGGTTGAACTCGAAGAACCGGCACAACGACGCATCCACCTCGACGATGCTTTCAGTACACCATCGCATGTACTGCACCAAGAAGCATGCGTCGTAGAACATCATGGGTAGGAAGTCGCCGTCGTCCATACCTGCCATCACTTCCATGTCGTAGAGGTGGCGGGCACGGTGGGCGGCGGAGACGACGGCGTCGTAGAGCTCCTGGAGTGAGCGGCCTGACTCCCTGACGCAGTGGTGGGCAGCCGCGTGCTTGGCCTTCTCTACCGGGGCTCTTCGGACAGCGCAGTGGTAGGGGCCGATGGCCACCAATCTTGGGACGGTGTACCATTCGTCGAAGGCTCGGAGGCTTGCTGGGTACCTATGGATCTTCATTCTCATCACGTCCATATCCACCTTGAACTCCTGGGCTGCTTCTTCGAACTCCTGCTTCCCAACTGGATCAGAACTCTCTTCTTCTCCTGCTGCTTCCTCAATCAGATGAATGTCATGTGTGGCTTCTGCATACTCAACCAGCTGACCTCCGTTAGGGATCGATATTTGGAGACAGGTACTACCAAATATCTCGGTGGCTACATCATACTGATCATGATACTCCACAGGGACGCCAGCAGGAGCCGGCCATACTGCTGCTGGTGGTGGTTCAGTAGTGGCCATCTGAAACCAGCAGTCACCTGTTGCAGCAGGGGCTTCCATGCCCGAATGGTGGGTCAAACGAGAATCCCAAGGTATCCATGCTGGATCTTCCATGCCCCCAATCGATTACCTTGACCAAAGGAGTCTGCTGCAAGCTAGTACAGTAAAACAAATCGAAATAATGAGGAGTAAAAAAAATTGAAGTACTACAAACTGATCTCAGAGAAAATGATTTACTGTTATTGAAGAAGACATCACACTTACCAAATTAATAAGATAGAGGATGACTTTACAGCCGAAGCACAGCCTTGTGGACGCTCCTCCCCCTCTTATAGTCCAAACCGGCCGGCAATCCATGCATGCTTGTCCGACATGTATGGCGATTTTTTTTCATTCACTACATAGTGGCTAATTGGACTGTGACACAATCATATACAATCTCACACAAATTTAACAATACACATCTTCGTCACATACATGTCACACAAAACTACTCTATGAACTAGAAATGAGAGAGGAAAGCATTTCAAACAAACATTTCAAAAAAATCTTCGGGTCGTGTCCGCGCCCCGTGCCTCCAGGCCGACTACGCACGCGCACCCACATGTCGCGCACTAGGCCACCGCGCCCCGGCCGCGCCGCCGATCATCCAGGTGGGCTCACCACCGCTTGCTGCACCATCATGCCATCGGGGAGCCACTGGCCTGCACAAGATAAGAACAAGCATGTGAGTGAGGAGAAGAAAAGAATAATGTGATGCATCTAACCCAGGTGGGGTTGGCCGAGGCCCAATAAATTAATGTTGCCTGGTCTCCAACAGTTCTTAGGCTCACCCAGTCGGGGAAAGGTCCAATCTCCTTAATGACTAGTCCAATAGGGGAAAGGCTTCTTCCTTTTAAGTTGGCTTTCTCCTCCTAAGTTAAGCAAAGTGGATTATTCATAGGCTCACACACAGGTGGCTCCCTCCTCCTAAGCTAAGCAAAGTGGGGTTATTCAGAGGCTCACACTGTCGCTGCCCGACTACAACTGGGCCACATGACCCCTTTTTTGTTGCATCTTTGCCAACGAGTAATAGTGGAGAATATCCTCATCATTCCACCCCCCCCCCTAAATAAGGGCCCACCTCTGATATTAAATGATGCATCCGGCCAAGGTGGGATTGACAGAGGCCTAATAAATTAAGGTTGTCCAACCCCCAACAGTTCTTAAGTACACCCACTCGGAGAAAGACCTATATGTCTAAAAGACTAGTACGATGGAAGAAGGGTGACTCTCTTTTTTAAGACAAATTGAGCACAGAGAAAATGAGTAAATGACTACTATTATTGAAGAAACCACACATACCAAATAAGATAGAGGACGACTTACAGGCGAAGCACAGCCTTGTGGACGCTAGTCTGTTGTAGACATTATTATCAAAAACACAAAAGTAGGTATAAGAGAAGGAGGGAGAATATATTGGTAGTAAGATATAAGCAATGTATAGAGATGCTCTACACTGTCTCACTCATCAGTTCACCTGCTCATGCTACTTGTAAGAAAAGAATCAGTGCAGCCTCAATAGGCATAGTGTTGCCCAATTAGCTTATGATTGAACACGTTAATATATACTTCTAAGGTCTTGATGCATGGATGTACTTGTATGGTTGGTCGTACCTATCATTCCATGACGGTATACCACCAACCGAAGTTATATTAATCCATTACGGACAGACTAGAAGGAAAAACAAAATGCATTGGCTTGCAGGCAACAGTGTTGTGTCCACATCACCTAAGATGGGCCACCTATAATGGTTTATGTGTGATTTCCAACAACTGAAATTCATCTTCTAATATAAGGCTAGTCTCAGTGGGAGTTTCATGAAGGATTTCATGAGCATTAATTATCATGTCACATCACTAATTTTGTTTATGTGGCAAGGTATTTATGAGGAGAGAGAGAGTTTCATCATATGTGAGAGGAGTTTCATCACTATGAAACTCTTGTGGCACAGTTACCTAGTTTCCAGTCTTGGTACCCGTGTAATGAAACTGTGCACTGAGACTGGCCTAAATGACATGTTCGTCTAGATTATCAACCACTGACCAGCAATACTTTTCTCTTACAACAAATCATCACCAACCACCAGTCACCAGCCAATCAGCGGTATTTTTTCTCATAATAAATCGGCACTAGCCACCGACCACCGGTTGCTGGTTCTGGTTCAGTAGTGACCCATTCACCTGCTCCATGCAGCCGGGGCTTCCATGCTCCAACTCCAATGGGTCAAACGGGAGTCCCAAGGTATTCATGGCGGATCTTCCATGCAACTCTGCAAGCTAGTACTACAAACTGATCGCGCAGAAACTGATATCTCAAGACTAGTACTGTTATTATTGGACAAACCACACATACCAACAAACAACTTACAGCCGAAGCACATACGCGCTCCTCCCCCTCTTATAGTCCAACCAACCGTCCGGCAAGCTTTCAATGACGACATGGCAATTTTTCTGTTCACTAGCTACAAAATGGCCATTGGACCGTGATGTTGGGGGTGCGCCTTAGGAGGGCTAAGGCTAGGGACCCCCGTTGTGTATAAAAGAGGCCTGAAAAAAGGATATAAGAGCATTTTTGTAAGGGTTGAGGACCTAATTGTAATGTCTAGGGACTCGTTTGTACGATCAGGGGCCTCGAGTGTAAATAACGAGGACTTGAATGTAATTCTTGACCCCACCAATGGAAATAATAAAAACAGCCACCTCCCCTCTCCCTATAAATAGACCCCAAGGGGTGGAGGAGGTGGACTCTTGGCTCTGGTATTCATGGATCTCTCTTGCTCATTGTTCATTGATCTCAAGTTTCTTCATACTTCTTCTCTTTCTATTTGTTCGGGATTCCTGAATCCCAACACTGGCGCCCACCGTGGTTCTGCACGAAACAAAGTTCACGATTACCATAGCCCAAAAATTTTCTCCAAAGATCGAAGGTGCTAGCCATGATTGTTGGCATGATCATCATCCTCTCACCACCCTCGCAAGTGATTTATCACTTTCGTGGAATGCACGTTTCACAAGAACATCGAGGTTCAGGACTGCAGAGAACTCAGGCTATCATGCTCTTAGCCGATTTTCTTAGATCACGAGGACCGTAGTTCACTTCGTCAATAAAATACTTCTATCTTGTTACCTTCGGTATACTCGAAGGAAATGAATCTCTTTACCATGACGTTATCTAATGGGCAAGAAGGCTGGACATCTCTAAAGTTTTTAGTTCACATATACAAAAATGATGTTATCTTATGAGCTTCGGAGGTTCAAGAGTTAGCTAATATTTTTGAAGTTGAAACTTCGAGCGCAATCTCGGAATCTCAGAAGAAGAAAAGTTTCGGAATCTCGGAAGTAGAAAAAATCTTGGAATCTCAGGAGAAAAAATCTCGGAATCATAGAAGAAGAAAAACTTCGGAATCTCAGAAGAAGAAAAATCTCGGAATCTCGGAAGTAGAAAAAATCTCGGAATCTCAAGAGAAAAAATCTCGGAATCATAGAAGGGGAAAAATCTTGGAATCTTGAAAGAAGAAAAATCTCTTGGAATCTGAGAAGGAAAAATCTCTGAATCTCAGAAGAAGAAAAATCTCGGAATCATAGAAGGGGAAAAATCTTGGAATCTTGGAAGAAGAAAAATCTCTCAGAATCTGAGAAGAAAAAATCTCTGAATCTCAGAATAAGAAAAATCTCGGAATCATAAAAGGGGAAAAATCTTGGAATCTTGGAAGGAGAAAAATCTCTCGGAATCTGAGAAGAAAAAATCTCTGAATCTCAAAGGAAGAAAAATCTCGGAATCTTAGAAGAAGAAAATCTCGGAATCTCAGAGGAAGAAAAATCTTGAAATCTCAAAATAAGTAGAATCTCGAAACCTCAGAATCTCCAAACAAGCGGAATCTCAGAACTTGCACGGTCTCAAGCTGAAGGCGCCTTTTTGCCTGAAAGAAAGGGTTTCCGGGATTCGTAATACTCGAGGCGGTTAATTTACCTGTTTCCTAAAATGAATGTGGATGATTCCGAGAATCTACGCAAAGAATCTCGAGACGAGCGAAATCTCAGAATCTCAGAACGAGCGAAATCTCAAGATCTCAGGACGAGCGAAATCTCGGAATGGAAACTTTGCCCAGCTGATTCAAGAGTTACCACAACAAAAATCATTCTTCAAAAATTCAAAACCACTACACATGATTGTTGGTGTCGTCATGGACTTTCCATCACCTTCGATGGTGAATTTTCAATTTTTTGCAATGCAAATTTCACAAGTTACACTAGAGTACTCGAGGCTAGAGTACGTGGCACTCAAAAGGCAGCGAAAGGAATCTTCACAGCAAAACTAGAACCCTCGAAACTGCCGGCAAGCTATGGATTCTCGCGAAGCTACGTAATCTTGCATGTTCAGCTCACTGAACATCCCAGTGCAATCCAAATTTGCTTCGTTTTTGTGCTCTGGAAAAAGATTAGTTCCAAGAATCCGGGAGTTTTGGTAATCTGAGTGTTCCAGGAATCTGAGTTTTGGGAATCTAAGAGAAGAGAAGGAATCCAAGCTTTTGGGACTTCTTTATTGATCCGAGACTCGTGAAACCAAGCGTCACGGATTTATGAAGATAGCGTAGGAAACAAAGTTCAAGAATACCACAACGAAAAATATTTTTCAAAAGATCGAAAGTGTTGGACATGATTTTTGGCACCCTCATTTTCAATTCATCACCCTTGGTGGTGATTTTATCACTTTTAGTTTGGAAATCAGTCATAGGTATGAGAGCTACAAGTAGAACACAACACTTGCCTTCCTGAAATATCTCTCGCTCATGGAAACTTGGCAGCTCTTGTACCTCCGGATGTGCTTGGAAACTAAAAAAAAGATTACAAGAATTGAAGGAACAGGGTAGGGACAACGAGCGGAGTCTCACAACATCGAGCGAAATCTCGGAATCTCGGAAGAAGAAAAATCTCAGAATCTCCGAAGAAGAAAAATCTTGGAATCTCAGAAGCACAAAAATCTCGGAATCTCCAAAGAAGAAAAATCTCAGAATCTTAGAAGGAGAAAAATCTCGGAATCTCGGAAGCAGAAAATTCTCAGAATCTCAGAAGAAGAAAAATCTCTGAATCTCGAAAGGAGAAAAATCTCTCGGAATCTCAGAAGGAGAAAAATCTCGGAATCTCGAAAGAAGAAAATCTCGGAATCTCAGAAGCAGAAAATTCTCAGAATCTCAGAAGAAGAAAAATCTCGGAATCTCGAAAGGAGAAAAATCTCTCGAAATCTCAGTAGAGGAAAATTCTCGGAATCTCAAAAGCAGAAAAATCTCGGAATCTCAGAAGGAGAAAAATCTCAGAATTTCGGAATGAGAAAAATCTTGTAATCTCGCATATCAAAGTGTAAAAGTTTTTGGAGCAAATCACATATTATTCTCCTCTAGAAAAGCTATTTAACCACACCACCTTCGATCATCTCCTTTTCAACTTTTCTTGTAATAGTTTATCATTTGCTTAGACAAGAGAAACAAAGCTATGGTGACGTTCGAAGCTAATGAATCTCTTCACCATGATGTGGTCTACTGGTCCAGAAGGCTGAAAATCTCAGAAGTAATTCGCCGACGAGAGCACAAGCAAGAAAATTTTTTTTGATCATCGGAAAATCGTTCGAGCAAAAACTTTCGTTCTCTCTAATCAGGATGGTTCATGCTTTTCTGTCGGTGGAAAGGAAACTTCTCGGAATTTCAACATCGGAATTTCAACATCCGAGTCTACGAGTTGGCTTGTTTTCGAGACTATGATAATTATTTGACCCTCGGAGGAGTAAAATCCCCAGGTAATCCAAGTTTCCTTTGCTTTTGTGTTCTTTCAAGGAAAAGATCAATTCCGGAATCTGAGAGTCTCGGGAATCCAAGAGTTTCGGGAATCTAAGAGAAAGAAGAAATTTAGACTTCGGAAGTGTGGTTTTCTTTCTGCAAGGCTCAAAAAAGTACGCGTCGGAACGAGCGAAATCTCGAAATCTGGAGCGAAGTCTCGGAATCTCGGAAATCTCGGATCAACCGGAATCTCGGAAATCTCCGAACAACCGAAATCTCGAGAACCTCGGATTCTCAGAAGGAAAAAAATCTAGGAATCTCGGAGCGACCGAAATCTCGGAATGAGCAGAATCTCGGAACGAGTGAAATCTCATAATCTCGGAACGAGCGAAATTTCGGAATCTCGGAATGAGCAAAATCTCGGAACAAGTGGAATCTCGGAACCTCGCAACCTCGAGCGGAATCTTGGAACCTCTCAACCTCGAGCGGAATCTCGGAACGAGCGAAATATCGGAACCTCGCAACCACGAGCGGAATCTCGGAACTAGCGAAATATCGGAACCTCGCAACCTCGAGCGGAATCTCGGAACGAGCGGAATCTCAGAACCTCACAACCTTGAGCGGAATCTCGTAAAAAATAGTATACTTATTATCTATGCTAACTCCTACATTTGCGGGTTGTATCCTTTAAAAGCACTTTATTTTAATGTTTCATCTTCAATTGTAACACCTTCGAGGCTTTAATATTAGTATTATAAAAAATGATGAATGAAAGCAAGTTTTGTAACCTCGAGCTAGATTAAACAAAAAAAGTCTGAGTTCTCTGGTTCTATTAAATTCTTGATTTGTTTGTACTTGAGGGTTATGAAGCTTTAGGCTCGGCTTCCAGGAAGGTCGGGTTTCCATGAAATTTTCAAGTTTGGTTCCTTCCAGTAAAAATATTGTTTCTTAAAGATTCCTTGAGTTTTTTTAAGGCTTCAGGTTACCAAATTGTTTGGTTTCTAAAATTCTCATCTTTTTTGAACTTCGAGCAAGCATCAGACAAAAGTCAGGATAGTTGTTCAAGTTTTGCTAACTTGACTAAAAGACATGTTTCTCATCTCTGTGAGAAAGCTCTTGAAAATTTTTGTACTCGAGGCTCATGAAACCTTGTGTTTAGAAACTTTTCAACTTCGTGTGAGCTTCGAGCAGAAAAAAAATAACTTTGAAGAAAAAGCTTTGTTTTCCTGTTTATATATAAAAATACCTGAAAATGTTTATCCTCGGGGCTCATAAATCCTCATGTTTGCGAATTTTCCAACTTTGTGTGAACCTCGAGGTTAACAAATGTTGTGAAAATTTTTGTGAACATGGGGTGAACGACAAGTAAGAATCCAGAGAGTTGTTTACATTTTACTCTTGCACAAAGCGTTTGTTTCTAGGAAGATCTTTAGAGTTTCTCCACTCGAGGCTCGGACAAAGTTTTAAACTCAAGGCTAGAGAGTTTTGTAATCTTGAGTTTCCGTAAACATGCTTGACCTTCTAGGGCGCTAAATGTCTGCGAGGCCGGTGCCTCAGCTTATTATAACGCACCTCCTTCAAAGTGTTTGGAAAGTTCTTCAATTTTTGCCCCTTCCTCGAGGGTGGTTTCCTGTAACTTTATGGTGAGACTTAGTTCGTAAAAAAAAATTAATTAATTATTAATCTTGTCTCGAGGCTAAGCAACCTATTAAATCAACCACTCTATTTGTATAGCAAGCTTCGGCTTATTCTCTAACCTGTCTTTTCATAAAAACATGCAAAGGTAAGTAGATTCTATTTTACAACAAGCTTTGGTTTCCTCTTACAATGCACTAATATATCTGTTTTACAGGCTGTATCCTTCAAAGCATTTAGTATTTTACCATATTTGCATATTGTCACCTCTTTTACAAGTCCTCGCAATGATGAAACTTTCTCTAAAAAGCCCTAGAGGGGTTGCACTTTTTTCCTAAGAATTTTTTTCTCACTAACATATAGGACTTCACCAATGTGAGTTTTCCTTTGCCAATATAAACTAACTCCGGCAATCATGTGATCATTCTTGCACCACATGTATATCCAGTTACTTGAGCTTTCCAAAATATCATTAACACTTCCGAATATAGTTCGCTTCTACTAAAATATTTTATCCACCATAGAACTAAGTCCAAAAGTAATAGTCCAAAGCAACTTAGGGTTGCTATATCGACTAAAGCTGAAGGTAAGTCCACAAAAGCTTTCGGTCAAGCTTTTGTCGACTTATCTGTTTATTTGTGATGATATCATACTTCCGATTGAAACATCCTTCAAAAAATACAGATGCTTCCTCAATTGCAGGTATATTGGTTTTCATCAAATTGGGACACTTCGTCTCATCATCTATGGAATCATCTTAACAACTTGGCTTTTATCATCCATTGGGATTATCTCTTTTGGTACTCACCAGTCAATGGATTCTTGTGAAAGAATGGTTTTCAAAGCACCAAGTTATAACCTTCATGGTTCCGAACATTCTCAGAACTTAAACAAATCTATGCATATCCAAGCATTTCATTCATATGCATCAGCATGCATCATAAGCATCACATTACATGAATACATCTCATGCATGAATCAGAATGGTTACATTACAAGGAAACAAGTTTACATTCTTGTATAGTACTACTTTCAAATGCTTACTTTCCATTGAAGCCCACTATGTAAATACTTTTTCTACCATTTATGAAAGGAGTTTCCCCCCAATTCGTATGTGTTGAGAATAGTTGAATGAAATGAATGAGATGAGGAAAGGCTCCATGATAGCCGAAATCCCAACGTGAAGGGGAGATTCCATGAAAAGGCTCTGTGATAGCCGAAATCCCAACGTGAAGGGAAGATTCCATGAAAAAGGCTCCGTGATAGCCGAAATCTCAGAGTGAAGGGAAGATTCCATGAAAAGGCTCCGTGATAGCCGAGATCCCAAAGTGAAAGAATGATTCCATGAAAAGGCTCCGTGGTAGCCGAAATCCAAAAGTGAAAGAATGATTCCATGAGAAGGCTCCGTGATAGCCGAAATTCAAAAGTGAAAGAATGATTCCATGAAGGGGCCTCGTGATGGCCGAAATCCCAGAGTGAAGGGATGATTCCATGAAAGAGCCTCGTGATGGCCTAGATCCTAGAGTAAAGGGACAATCCTACGAAAAGGCCTGAGACAACAAAAGGTTGTGGCCTAGATCCCAGAGTAAAGGGATAATACTACGAAAAGGCCTGAGACAACAACAAGTTGTGGCCTAGATCCCAGAGTAAAGGGACAATCCTATGAAAAGGCCCAAGACAACAATAAGTTGTGGCCGTGAAATCCAAAAGCTTGAGAATTCTGATATAGTATATTCATGAATGACTCTATTGTGATGAATGAAACCAAACTTTTCAGGTGCCAAAGATAAGGTTTCATGGAAACTGGTGGGTGATACCACTTTGATCATGCTTGAGAGATGAGTAGCCTCAAGTACCACTTTGTGGGCTAAGGGGCTCCATTTTCTTCCTTAGAATTTTAAATTACACAGCTTGGGCGCTCGAGGGGCTCAATCTTGCCATTGGAAACTTTCTTTTCACTTCTATGATATCGCTAATATATTATCTTGATATATCCATCCTCATGTGATGGATTGTGAAAAGATGCAACAATCTCAAGGCACCTCAGCATAGACAACTCATGAATCATTCATGCACATACATGTTGACGCTAAGCCAAATGTCCAAATTTAAGGAAACATGTATTTCGAAACTTCGGAGGAGTCGTGTGATAGCGGAACATCTTCAAAATCGCGTGCAAGGCTAATTTTCACAAGTTTTATGTGACCACAGAATGGTTTTGGGTTTCGTAGTTCCAATCTTCTGTATTTCGCAGGATGCACGAAGGATTAGAGGAGCCCGTGGTTTACTCGAAGGAAAAGTAGGAATACTTCAGAATTATTATATCTAAAACTACTTCATGAATTGATTTTAAAGTTTCCGAATAACTCCATAACCCTCGAAGGAGAAAAGTCATCGAGATTTCCTTGTTTTTGTTACTTTTGAGATGTTTCAGGAAAGAGCAAAGTTCTGCGAAGTCGAATGTTTCAGGAATCTGAGAAGAATGCAGGAAACTGAGCAACTGGAATCTTATTTTCTATTTCGAGGCCCAAGGATGAAGACTTCACAAGTTCACTATTGCATAGCTAGCCTCGAGTAATGAACCAGCTAAAAGGAGGAGAAACACCATGAGATTAGCATTCCTCAAGTATGGAAACTTTGCTCAGCCGCGGGGAAACGTGGAAACTTAAGAAGAAATCCATATTCCCAAACAATAGAATCTTTCCTCGAAGCTATTTGTTAACAGAGGCTAGGGGCTAGGAGCTGCCGCTTGAACAAATGGCCGAAGCTTACAGATTTCTCTACAATTAGATAAGTTTCCCACCTATCCTTAAGCTATAATCAAAATTTGTTCCTTCTTATGATTATGCAAATTTTACATGACAAGCAAGTTATTTTAGCTAGAAGTTATTATATCTAAGAAATTCTTCTTGAATTTTATTATATCTAAAATTACTTCATGAGTTGATTTTAAAGTTTCCAAATAACTTCCTAAACCTCGGAGGAGACAAATCACCGAGATTTCCATATTTTTGTTACTTCTTGAGATGTTTCAGGAAAAAGATTAGTTTCAGGAATCTGAGAACTTCCGAGAATCTGAGAATTTTTGGAATCTAAGAAAAAAGAAGAATGCTGAATGTTGAACTTTCAGGATCCATTCTCATCTCCGAAGCCCACCAAAGCAATCAAAATCAGTACATAGGCATTTATCTGAAGCATCGAGGCGCAAGGGGCTCGCCCCCGGAATCTTTGTCGACCTCGACATCATCATCCACCTCTACAACAGTGCAAGGGGGCGGGGGTGTACTAGAGAACCAGTCCATCCTTGTTGCATGGTGTTCATGAGAGAAAGCTTGAAGATATTGAAGCTGCCTTTAACGACACATGTAATTTGGAGTTAGAACATGTAAACTCGAGAATGTGCATACTCTTTTCACCATACACTTTTTTCCCACTGGTTTTTGGGATGGAGTTTTTAGTGAGGTGCACACGAGGAAGTTGTAACGAACTTTTCTTTACAACTGAAGTTTGAATTGTAATGGGGCCTCTTTTATACAGGAGCAACGGTTAGGTCTTGTTGTGACGGCCAAGACCAAATAGTTGAGGGGCTAGTGTTGGGGGTGCGCCTTAGGAGGGCTAAGGCTAGGGACCCCCGTTGTGTATAAAAGAGGCCCGAAAAAGGGATATAAGAGCATTTTTGTAAGGGCTGAGGACCTAATTGTAATGTCTAGGGACTCATTTGTATGATCAGGGGCCTCGAGTGTAAATAACGAGGACTTGAATGTAATTCTTGACCCCACCAATGGAAATAATAAAAATAGCCACCTCCCCTCTCCCTATAAATATACCCCAAGGGGTGGAGGAGGGGACTCACTACGTGAAAACCTCAAATAGGTCACGCAGCATTTGTAACGGGCCCATAACGCCCGTTACATCCACCCACATCTGTAACGGTTGTTGTTTGGCACCCGTTACCCATAAGCGCGCCAGGCCGACCCCGGGGTTGGCCTCCACAATGCCTGTTACCAATGTGGACTTCTGGTAACGGGCTTCTTAAACGCCCGTTACATGAATTCTTTGTAACGGACATTAAATGGAGCCCGTTACAAATGTTAAACCTATCGGTAACAGGCTTGTAAAGTCCGTTACCGATCAATGGCCTATCAGTAATGGGCTGTTTAAGTCCATTACTGATCACTGCCGTATTGGTAACAGGCTATAAAGTCTGTTACCGATAATTTCGTACTGGAGACGCATGCTTGTTAGGATGCGTCTCCTTTGCTGGCGACCCAATTGGATACGCTCATGTCTTAGGACTCATCTGCTTTGATTGCCACCCAGGGTCGCCTTTTCTCTCACATCGGAGACGCACGTTGTCATTGCTCGTCTCTGTCTTCTCCTTCCGACACCACTCGCTCTCTCTCCGCAGAAGGCCACTCTCGTTCCGACAACAACACTCGCTCTCTCTCCTCAGAAGGTCACTCGCTCGATCTCTGTGCTCAGATGTCCCCGCCGGCCTGTCCTGTTTGCCGCTGCTAGCTGCTCGCACTCTGAGGATCGCGCTTAATTTCTCACCTCAGAAAGCCGGTGCTGCTGCAGCAGGCCGGCCGGCCGCGTGCGTGACGGCGAAAGGGGCCAGTGGACGTCGACCGCGGTGTCATCCAAAGCAGACGCCTCCGTGTCCCCTCCCCCTGGGGCTCGGCGCCGTCCTCCGTGCTGTCACCGCGGCCGCGACGCTGCCTCCGATCCTCCTCCTCGGCCGCGCTCGCCTCGTAGAAAGTCCTCGTCAAGGTGGAAATTAATTGCCCCCTTTTATTGAAATTCTTCAGCTGTCCTAATCCACTTGTGTTATCGGTTTTTTTGTGTGATGAATTATGCTCATTTGGTGTATGGAATGTAGATGGCATCTGCTGCTCGGGCTTGGATGTACAGACAACCCCAAGAAGATTGGGAGAATTTCTTAAGCGGGGTCAATGGTTTTCTAAATCAAGCAGAGGCGGATATGAGAAACCGTGGTGTTCAGACAATGCTTTGCCCCTGTATAGATTGTCTCAACCAGAAGAAATTCACACAACAGGAAATCATTTTTCATCATTTGGTCACACGTGGTTTCACAAAAAATTACACGTGTTGGAATAAACATGGTGAGGAAGGCTGCCTAAATGAAGGTGAAGTGCGACACCATGCTACCGACCATGATGAAGACCTTGATGACGGTGGAGTTTTTGAGGAAAATGAACCATTATTCCCACCAAATGTGATGAGGCCTGAGGATATCACTGATCAAGAAGTTAGGGGCTCCGATGATGGTGAGGTGTTGCAACGTGTGCACAATGTTGATCAAATGTTGCGGGATGTTGAGTTTCAACAAGTGTACACACCTTCTGAATTAGCGAGGCTGAAGCAGTTCATTGAAGATTCAAAGAAACCCCTCTATCCTGATTGCCAGAAGTACTCTCGCCTTTCTGGTGATCTAAAACTTCTGCAGCTTAAGGCAGATCATGGTTGGAGCAACAAAAGTTTCAAACATCTATTGGATGTGCTTAGAGACATGCTACCTGAAGGAAACCAAATAGTAGAGTCTGTCTATGAAGCGAAGAAGATAATCTGTCCTCTGGGAATAGAGGTTGAAAAAATCCATGCATGCAAGAACAGTTGTGTATTGTTCCGTGGAGATTATGCAGACCTTGACAAGTGCCCCAAGTGTGGCTATGATCGGTACAAGAGCAAAAAGGATGGTGGAGATGATAATAATGCTGATGACGAGGACGAGCCCGGCGAGATCAGGCAAGAAGAAGAAGGCTAACAGAGGGGCTCCTGTGAGGGTGGCATGGTATTTTTGCATCATTCCTCGACTGAGAAGATGGTTCGCAATACGAAAGGAGGCCCAACTCTTGCGTTGGCATGACTATGGCCGAAAGGAGCTTAAGAAAGATGGCAAGTTTAGGCACCCTGCAGATGCAGCACAATGGAGTAACATTAATAACCACTTTCCGTGGTTTGACAAAGACGTAAGGAGCATACGGTTTGCTATGAGCACAGATGGTGTGAACCCATTCGGTAACCAGAGCTCAACACATAGCACCTGGCCTGTCGTGCTGTCGTTGTACAACCTTCCACCCTGGCTATGCAAGAAACAGAAATATATGATGCTGACAATATTGGTCTCTGGGCCAAAGCAACCTGGCGACCGTATTGATGTCTACTTGAGGCCACTAGTTGATGACTTGAAGATACTGTGGAAGCCTGGTGTGCCAGAGGTTTGGGATAAGTACAAGCGTGAGGAGTTCACAATGCATGCCATTTTGTTCACCACCATCAACGACAACCCGGCTCATCGCAACCTCTCTGGCCAGAGTAAAAGGAAAGGTGCAGCTTGCCCACACTACTTGGAAGATACTTGCGCAGTATGGCTATGACATTCAAAGAACTACGTATTTATGGGGCACCGCCATTTCCTCGGCAAGAAACATCCATACCGGGCCATGGATTGTCAGTTTAATGGGGAAAAGGAGAATCGAGAGGTGCCGTTGCATGTGACTAGAGATCTGGTCCACTTGAAAGCCAAGGACGTCAAAACTATCGAGGAGTTGCCCAAACTGACTGAAAAAACCCTTGGCAAATGAAAGAAACGAGATGGTGAAGAAGAAGAAGAAGAAGGAATGTGGAACAAGAAATCAATTCTATGGGAGCTAGAGTATTGGCCGATGTTGGATGTGTGTCATTCGATTGACAACATGCACATCAAGAAGAATGTGTGTGAAGCTACTTGTGGAACATTGCTACAAAAGAAGTCCAAAGGAAAAGATCATAAAAATGCAAGGGTGGATCTTAAAGAACTGGGCATTAGGCCGGAGCTCTATGCAGAGGAAACAGAGACGGGGACGAACCTTCCCGTTGCGGCAACCACCTTGTCAAAGGCAGAGAGAAAAGAATTCTGTCAGTTTTTGCATGATTTGAAAGTACCTTCAGGCTACTCATCAAACTTCAAGAGGATAGTGTCGGTGAAGGACATGAAAATGAATTTCAACTTGATGAAATCTCATGATTGCCATGTGTTGATGACAGCTCTTCTTCCTGTTGCACTTAGAGGTATCAAGACAGAACTGGTTCGCGACGCGGTCACGAGCTTGTGTTTATTCTTCAATGCAATAGAACAGAAGGTGATTGATGAGGAAAAACTATTGGACTTAGAGAGAAGGCATTTCGAGACCCTATGCCTGCTTGAAGCTACCTTCCCACCATCATTATTTGATCTCATGCTGCATCTAACAGCACACCTCGCGAGGGAAATCTGGTTCCTTGTCCCATCTTACCTTCATCAGATGTTTCCATATGAGAGGTTCTATGGATTCCTGAAATCATTGGTACATAACCGGTTATTTTCGGAGGGAGCTATTGTTCGTGGCTACGAGACCATCGAAGCAGTGGAGTGGGCCATGGGTTATATGGACCCCAAAAACCCCATTGGTGTGCCTCACTCACGGCATGAAGGTAGGCTTTCAGGTGTTGGGACCCTGGGGAAAAAGTCAGTCACTCCGGAACCAGATGCCTTCCAAAAGGCTCATTTCACCGTGTTACAACAACTGCACCTAATTACACCGTTTGCCAATGAGCACAAGCGACAACTATGTGAAGACAACCCTGACCGTGGTAGGGCTTGGCTTGCAAAGATGCACATGCAAGGTTTCAGCAGGTGGCTCCGAGATTATGTCGAGACATGTGGCAATAATGCTATAATAACCGACGAGATAAGGAATCTAGCAGCGGGGCCATTATTCACTGTTACAAGATACCTAGCAATGGATATCAATGGATACACGTTCTACACCATGGCCCTGGATAAAAAGAGCGTATATCAAAATAGTGGTGTGCGTGTACGGGCCGTCGTCGACGACAGTCATGATGATGATGACACGGAGACAGACACATATTATGGTCAAATAGAGGAGATATGGGAGCTTGATTATGTAGGATTGAAGGTAGCCTTGTTTCAGTGTAGATGGGTCACTAATGGGAAGAGAGCTGTGAGCAATGAAAAATATGGTTATGTTAGTGTTGATCTCCGGGTCTTTGGTTACAAAAATGAACCGTTTGTCTTCGCCAACGATGTTGAGCAAGTGTTCTATGTACCTGACCTTGCAAAGAAGAACTGGTCTGTGGTTATGCCTGGAAAAAAAGGATTGTTGGGGTTGAAAATGTTATTGAGGAGGAGGAATACAACCAGTTTGACGAAATTCCATCCTTTGACACTTCATACAAGCCCTGACTCTTGGGAACT
Organism: Cenchrus fungigraminus; assembly: GCA_036936925.1. Classification (NCBI taxonomy): domain Eukaryota; kingdom Viridiplantae; phylum Streptophyta; class Magnoliopsida; order Poales; family Poaceae; genus Cenchrus; species Cenchrus fungigraminus. The sequence continues at coordinate 12,920,580 of CM072768.1, read as the reverse complement.
AACAAAACATCGTACTTGCGAAGCGACCATAGTGAAAAAATCCATATACAGAAATCAAGGAAGAAAAAGCAAGCCTGATTTCTGCTGAATCCTTTTTGTAATGCAGGATGTGTCTATTGGTGGAAATGGAATCCGTTTTGTAATATAAAGGATGCGATGTATTGGTGGAATTTGAATCCTTTTTGTAATATATGGGATGTGGTGGAATTTGAATCCTGTTTGTAATATATTCTGCCTAAGATACTATATATATTCTGTTTATATTCTGCTTCAGTTCAGTAAGTATGTTGCAAGCTGCTTCAGTTCAGTAACGGGCGTTAATATCAAAGAGACGAGGATTAGCCAACCCGCGTCGCCTTTGTTAAGGGCAAGGGACGAGGATTAACCAACCCACGTCGCCTTTGTTATGGGCGAGATATGCGAAATCACACACACAGATTACATCAAAAGAGACGCGGATTAGCCAGCCCCTGTCGGCTTGTTCTTCTTCGTGCTTGCAAGTGAGTAGGTAAATCATACAAAAAATTGTACTGCACACAGATAATCACACAAGCATAGCTCTTGAGATGCAAAATCACACACACAGATTACAGTCATCATTGATACATAAGAAGGTTACAAAGCAGCCATCTATGTTCATCATCACTAGGCACTACCAGGATGAGGAACATAGATCTAAACTAAGCAAAAGAGATATACTTCCGCCGGCTTGTTCTTCATGACGAGAGGTGCTGACTTGGCGATGTTGAGGCTCAAAGGTCGATCTTGCTAGCCTTCCCTAGGCTCAAAGGTCGATCTTGCTCTCCTTCCCTGCCCGTCAGTCGATCGTCGGAGGTGAAGAGAAAGGAGGCCGCCGTCGGCTTGTTCTTCATGACGAGATATGCTCCAGATTCTGACTTCTTCTTCATGCTTACAAGTGAGCACAAGAGAAAGATACAGAGAGGGTGGAAACATATCCCTTCAAAAATCCTCCTCCTAGAGGAGGGAAAGCAAAAGGAAGCGCAAGTTTGACGGGAAAGCTGCAGCATAATGTTTCTGGCTTTCCGTCGGCTTGTTCTTCCTGATGCCAGGAGGTTCTGGGCTACCTTCCCCCGACAGCTGATATATCACAAGGATTTTTCTAGCAGCTGTGCTAGAGGGATGAGCAACCCAATCACCCATATCACAAGAATTCTTCTAGCAACTGAGAGATCGAAAAGGAGGAAGAAGAGAGAAAAGCAAAAGCTTGCGCCCTGAAGGACCGATTAGGCGAACCAGAGAGGGGGGGAGTGAATGGGAGCCGATAAAAATTCTTCTCGAAGGAGATGGGAACTCCAACAAGACGAACACGGCTTCCAACTCACGTCTCCGACCCAACTACCCAAGTTGGTCAAGACCACGCAGCCACTAGAGTGCTACTGGTCCTAGGAACCAACACTCAACCTTCCTAGCCAAAACTCACCAAAACACACAGCGGAAACTTGCACGGCTTGCTGCCTGTGCTACACCGGTCAGACCGATGGCCTGCGCCGGTCAGACCGGTGACACCGGTCAGACCGGTGGACAGAGCCGGTCAGGCCGGTGGCTACAGCAGCCGCACAGCAAACGTTCCAGGAAGCCTCAGTGAATCCTCTAGGCCCTGGAACAAAAACCACCACGAAACACAACCTGTGAGGAAGAAGAACCCCTCACAAATCCTAGCAAAACAACTCCAAACACTCCAAGAACTGAACAGCAGGACCACGGGACAAAACCACACGGACAAGGCTGTTCCCCGAGACAAAAACCCACCAAGGGCTAGCACCGGTCAGACCGGTCAAGAGCACCGGTCAGACCGGTCGTGCCTGGGCAGCTCGGGAAGAACAGCGCCCGCGAGTCAACTCCTCCAAATCCAACTCCCGATCTCCCGATTCGCTCCACGGTTTTGCACAAGACTTTGGGGATAGTAGGAACACCTCATGGGTACTCCATAGCCAAGATTTGGTCCACCAAAACTTGTCAAATCAAGAGGAATCGAAGAAATCCCACCAAGAACGCCTCTAACCCTAGAGCCACGAAAACCCCAAAATCGAGCCCCTTTGCTCACGGATTTGGAAGGGGAATCAAAGGGAAAAGAACCACGAAGGGTTCATGCATACATCCCCCACCAAATCCCAAAGAGAAAGGCCTCGAAATCGCTCCAAGAAAATCGCCAAGAAAGGGCTCCGAAAATCACCAAAAAGGAGAAACGGGAAAGACACATCCAAGCCTTGAGGAACCACGCCGAATCATCTATACATACCAAAGAGGTTCATACAAGGTCTAGCTTGCCGCCCGATCATCCTTCCCTCTCACAAGATCTCACCATGAAGCTCTCAAGCTAGTCCTACGAAAATCCTAAGAAAATAGGAAGGAAAATAGGAAAACCAAATGAGCTAGGGTTCCAAGAGATGGCTGCCATCCTCTCACCCCTTGGGTTATATGGAGGCAACCGAAAGACTAAAATACCCTTACTAGCTAACTAGGGATACATGCCCCTCGAGGGCGAAATTGGAAGTCTTTGTCTTCGCACCATCGGACGGATGCCCAGCGACCGCAAACTTGCTTAGCCTCGACGCAAGCCTTGCGATCCCGACGCGTGTCCTCCGCTTCGAAGATTCCGGACTGCGTCGTCGCACACCGGTCTGACCGGTTCTCCTCACCGGTCAGACCGGTACCCACCGGTCAGACCGGTCAGACCCACCGGTCAGACCGGTCTGGAGCTGCTGCACCTCCGTCTTCGGTTCTTCGGTCTTGGCTTTGTGGATCAACCAAGGAACCCAGTGGTTTTCTGGTGAACCACCGGAAACCCCGCGAACTCGGTGTAGCCTCCGCCAATCACCACTCATGACTCGGCTCCCACGTAGTCCCGGCTCGACCTTGGTTTTGAGGCTCAACCAAGAAACCGTCCATGACTTCATCTTGCCGTTCTTGCCACCATGCGGCCCGCACTTGACCCCGCTGGCCACCGGGTCCCTCGAACCAAGCCTACTTGTCTTCTCCACACCTGGAGGCCTCACCGGCAACGACCTTTCACGCTTGTTCTTCACCTGCACCTGCACCAGTCAAGCCGCAACCTGCACCTGCAATACTTAGCCAAGAATCAGTCCACACCACGTTGTCAATCACTCATCACACCAGGAAGCGACCATCCACCGGTCCTCGAACCACACCTGGCTCTCAATCTCCCCCTTGATGAGTGCATTGACAACACACACGTTTTGGTAACCAAGAAAAAAGGAAAAGAAAAGAAACGACTAAAAGAAACTCCAACAAGCGATCGAAAGCCAAAGAAAAGGCAAAGAGCAAGATCACTTGAAGAAGACAAGTCTCGGACCCCTTAGGCAAGGGCAACGGCTCGACACATCCGAGACAAAACATGCTCAAGCAAAGAGCACAAACCATCACACCAAAGCTCGAAAACCACAAAGAGCTCCCCCTGCACACATGCAAGCTCCCCCTGAACCGATGCAACTCCCCCTGGACAAATGCATGCGAACCACTTCACAAAACAGAGCAGCTGCAACAGCTCAGCTCTGACCGGTCAGACCGGTAGAAACCACCGGTCAGACCGGTGGGCAACATGTGAACAGGACCAGCACTCTGACCGGTCAGACCGGTGACCTCAACCGGTCAGACCGGTGCACAACAGAGCCCAAAAATAGCTCGAAACCACCTGAAAACCTTCCAAATGCATTCAGTAGGCCAAAACATGCTCAAACTTCTCCCCCTTGTTGACAATGCATGAATCAAGCCAAAAATGCAAAAAAAATGCAACCTAGAGCTTCTCAAATAGACAAAATTCAACTTAGGATGCTACACATGTCCAAACGAGCAAGTTAGATACTCTATAGCTTCGTAAAGACATAAACTTCATGATCACCAAGTTTCACAACCATTGGGCGAAGCTAAGATAGACTTTAGCAATTTTGCGAAAAATTACCCTCTCATGAGCAAAGTCCTAAACATGAGCAAAACATGTCAAAATGGCAAAGCCACACAAACTTCATGCTAGGACAACCATTCTAAGCATAAGACCATCATAAACACCCACAAGCACCTCATGTCATGTCAAAGCCACCGAGCCATGTGCCTACTTCTATATATGAGACTTCTCATTGGTAGGCATCATGCAACGATTTAGCACCCAAAGCAAATTAAAATTAGCACATATGACATGGGAGCACATTTTTCAAGCAATTTACATTTCATTTTCAGATTTATAATTGGTACATGAAATGTCTTTGCGACAAAAAGGAACTTATGCCCCTCCACAAGATGAAGCATGGGGGCTAAACATTCATGATGGCAAATGAGCCTTTGGCCCCATATGATCAAAATAAGCTATCCAACCACAAATTAAGCATAGCCAAGCCACTAAAACATGTCAAGATCATGTAAAGGCATTTACTCACAAGAGAGCATATATATGAAATTTTTCAAAAACATAGCCATCAACCATGGATACAAACCAAGATTATCAAGAGCTAAGCCAAACTAACCATAGCTTACCAAATTAGCTCACAAAGACATATATGTCATTCCATGGTGAACAATGTGTATAAGAGAAGCCTTTCCTAAACAATGCATATGATACAAAATGCATGCAACCTAAGATACAAAGATGCCTATACATCATGCTACATATGCCATGCCAAATGCAAGAAATGCACAAAGGAAAGCTATACATATGCTACAAAGGAGCTCGCACACACAAAGCTCACAAACGACCGGCTCCTCGAGGGGAGGCAAAAAGGGCTCGACACCACCGGCAAAAGAGCAAAGGAGAACAAAACTCACAAGCTCCGTCTAAACACATGCACTAGGGCCAAAGAGCATACAAAGCTCACCCTTAGTACACATGATAGAGCAAAGAGCACACTAAGCACACAGGCTCCCCCTAAACTCATGCATTAAGGTCAAAGAGCATACAAAGCTCACCTTACATACATGAGATAGGGCAAGGAGCAAAACGAACCAAGTGGCTTGACCAAGGCCACACACTTGAAGATCACACAAATACTTACCTTGATCATTTCTTCAGAAGTCACCCGTCCTTGTCCACCGTCCCCGAAAGTGATGTACCTCCATATCATCACCGGGGTATGAGGCCGGAGAACCTCCCCCGATATCAACCAAATGTTCTTCGGGACTCCCACCTGCAACTCAAAACCAAGAGCGAGAGCGAGCAAATGACTCAACACTGGGGTTAGTACCAAAAGTGTCAAACCAGTGCCGAGCCATCTCCTCAAAAGTAGGGTTAGCAACATCCATCCTACCGCGCCTATCAAAACTGCGATCCATCCTATCAAACCTATCAAACCTGGAACCACCATGGGAGAACCACTCCCGTCTCACTGGAGGAGTACGGGTACCACGAAAGGGAAAGCGTGGTCCGTAGCCCCTCTGAGACTCAAAGCTGCGACCTCTCCCAAACTCGTATTGATCACGAGGTGGAGAACGTCCAGCAAACTCAACACCACTTGACTCAAAACGCCTACCATCTGTTCCACGACCGAAAGAGCTGAACCCTCGAGCATCACAGCCTCGAAAACCAGACCGTCCAGCACTCTGCCTAGCACCGGTCTGACCGGTCACTCTGACCGGTCTGGCCGGTGGCCCTCGGCCAGTAAACCTGCCTTCACCTGAAGCTCTCCTATCTCTCGATGCTGGAACTGTATGCACAACACCCTTTCCCTTAGGTAGTGGCATACGAGGCTCAGGCACACCATGAGAAAGGTGGTACCTGTCCTTGTTTGCCCACTCCTTAGCCATTCTCGCCTCTCTCCTTCTCTTATAGCAAAACTCTCTCTTGTGACCATCCTTTCCACAAAACTCACAATGGAAACGGATTGGTCTTAGCTTAGGCTTGGGGTGAGGCTCTTCACATGGCTTCTCACTAGATTTCCCACTTGGTTTCTCACTAGGCTTTTCACTTGCCTTCTCACTTGGTTTTTCTCTCGGTTTAAGCAACTGGTTTGGATTGGGTGCAAACTTGTCTTTGAGCGTGGGTTGTGGTGGGACTGGAATATTCCCAAATTTCCCTTCTCTCTCATCACTGCTCTCACCAAACTTAACAGATCCCAAAGCCCAACCATCAAAGCGCTTATAACCGGAAATCATCATGCCAAGCTGAGGTTCCTGACTAGACAACCAACTCAGCACTTCACGCAACTTACTGTTCTCATCCTGCAAATGATCAACACATTTTGCAAGTTCCAAATTCTTCACAGCATGTAATTCACAGGTAGAGCAAGCAGTAGGAATAGGCACTTTCAAATCAGCCTCAAGCGAAACAATGCGAGAACGAAGCTCAGCAATTTTTTCATGCAAACCAGGGCAAGAAGTACATGCACCAAGCAAAGTGGGTCTAGATTGCAGCTCAGCCAACTCAACCCTAAGCACATCTAGTTCCTCACACTTGGAGGCATGCTTTTCCCTAAGAGCAGTCAAATCAGCTAGGAAAACAGAGCAATCAGCACAATCAATCTCATCAGAAACCACAGGGCTAGCCTTAAGCGAATCAATTTCAAGCTTGCCATCAAGAACCTGTGTTTCTAGCTCAGCCACTCTAGTCCTAGCATCTTCAAGCAAAGCTCTAAGCTCCTTCCTAAGCTTCTTAGCCTCTCTAAGCATGTGATCGCGATTATCAAGCAAGTCAACCAACTCCTCATTCTCCTTGCGTAAAGAAGAGAGCTCATCACATACCTCATCCTCGGAGTCGGAGTCTGATTCCGAGGCGTTCTTCTGGCTTCTCTTGCTGCCGGAGCTGCGTGCCATGCCGCATAGCCCATCCTTCTTGTTGCAGCCTCTCGAAGTCTTGCTTGCGGTACAGCAAAGGCCGTTCAAGTACTTGCCGAAGTCCTTCTTCTTCTTTCTGTGCTTCCTCTTGCTGTCCTCTTCTTCTTCTTCTTCACTCGAGCTTGATGACACATCCTCAGAGTCGGAGTCGATGTCGCTCGATCTCTTGATCTTTTCTCGGGTCCGTGTCTTCCTCCCATGTTCATGTTCCTTCTTCTTGGATCTTCTTCCTTTGTCCTTGGACTTGTGCTTGTCGTGGTTGTTCACCTTCGGACACTCGGCGAAAAAGTGTCCGGTCTTGCCGCACTTGAAACACGCTCTCGAGTTCCTCCTTGAGTTCACCCGGTTCTCGTGCAGCCTCTCGAACCGCCTGGTCAGCAACGCCAGCTCGTCCTCTCCAAGCACGTCGAACTCCTCGTCTGGCAAAGACATCAAAGAAGACAAAGAGTACATCCTGGAGGATGCGTTAGCATTAGACTTGGCTCCTTTGCCACTAACGAGAGCGAGACTATGAGAATCAGTCGGGCTCTCGATCTTGGCTGTCATACCACGGTCCAACTCAGCCGACTTGAGCTTCGAGAACAGCTCGTTCACCGTCAAGGTGTCATACTTCTCGGACTCAACAATAGCCTCAAACTTCCCGTCCCATACGGTACGATCCAACGAGTGCAAGAGCTTCACGGCTCTATCATGATCATTGTATGGGAGGACGTCCACATTGGCTCTCATGTTGTTCACAACGACCGTAAATCGCTGGAAAAGGGCATCGACGGACTCGCCGGGGAGATGAGTGAAGTTCTCGTACTCTCTCCGGTAAGTCGCGTACATCCGAGCCTGAACCTGAGCATTCCCAGCATGAGCATCCTTCAACTGCTCCCAAATCCTACAAGCTAAGTCCTCTGTCTGAACCCGATCGAATTCAGGTGGACACAGGGCACGAAACAAGTAGTCGACAGCCTTGTTGTTGGCTTCGAACATATCCCTCGATCCTGGAGCAAGGAAGTTCATCGGATGAACATAAGCTGTGTTCACCGTGACATCCCAAAGGATCTGACCCTTTCCGCGGAGGAACGCCGCCATCCGCCTTTGCCACATCTGGTAGTTCTTCCCATCGAAGTGCGGAGGACCCGAACCCCGTTCCTGGTACGCCATCTTTGGATCTTAGACTGGTAAGAGTCAATAAAGACCCGAACCGGCTCTGATACCAATTGAAGGACCGATTAGGCGAACCAGAGAGGGGGGGAGTGAATGGGAGCCGATAAAAATTCTTCTCGAAGGAGATGGGAACTCCAACAAGACGAACACGGCTTCCAACTCACGTCTCCGACCCAACTACCCAAGTTGGTCAAGACCACGCAGCCACTAGAGTGCTACTGGTCCTAGGAACCAACACTCAACCTTCCTAGCCAAAACTCACCAAAACACACAGCGGAAACTTGCACGGCTTGCTGCCTGTGCTACACCGGTCAGACCGATGGCCTGCGCCGATCAGACCGGTGACACCGGTCAGACCGGTGGACAGAGCCGGTCAGGCCGGTGGCTACAGCAGCCGCACAGCAAACGTTCCAGGAAGCCTCAGTGAATCCTCTAGGCCCTGGAACAAAAACCACCACGAAACACAACCTGTGAGGAAGAAGAACCCCTCACAAATCCTAGCAAAACAACTCCAAACACTCCAAGAACTGAACAGCAGGACCACGGGACAAAACCACACGGACAAGGCTGTTCCCCGAGACAAAAACCCACCAAGGGCTAGCACCGGTCAGACCGGTCAAGAGCACCGGTCAGACCGGTCGTGCCTGGGCAGCTCGGGAAGAACAGCGCCCGCGAGTCAACTCCTCCAAATCCAACTCCCGATGTCCCGATTCGCTCCACGGTTTTGCACAAGACTTTGGGGATAGTAGGAACACCTCATGGGTACTCCATAGCCAAGATTTGGTCCACCAAAACTTGTCAAATCAAGAGGAATCGAAGAAATCCCACCAAGAACGCCTCTAACCCTAGAGCCACGAAAACCCCAAAATCGAGCCCCTTTGCTCACGGATTTGGAAGGGGAATCAAAGGGAAAAGAACCACGAAGGGTTCATGCATACATCCCCCACCAAATCCCAAAGAGAAAGGCCTCGAAATCGCTCCAAGAAAATCGCCAAGAAAGGGCTCCGAAAATCACCAAAAAGGAGAAACGGGAAAGACACATCCAAGCCTTGAGGAACCACGCCGAATCATCTATACATACCAAAGAGGTTCATACAAGGTCTAGCTTGCCGCCCGATCATCCTTCCCTCTCACAAGATCTCACCATGAAGCTCTCAAGCTAGTCCTACGAAAATCCTAAGAAAATAGGAAGGAAAATAGGAAAACCAAATGAGCTAGGGTTCCAAGAGATGGCTGCCATCCTCTCACCCCTTGGGTTATATGGAGGCAACCGAAAGACTAAAATACCCTTACTAGCTAACTAGGGATACATGCCCCTCGAGGGCGAAATTGGAAGTCTTTGTCTTCGCACCATCGGACGGATGCCCAGCGACCGCAAACTTGCTTAGCCTCGACGCAAGCCTTGCGATCCCGACGCGTGTCCTCCGCTTCGAAGATTCCGGACTGCGTCGTCGCACACCGGTCTGACCGGTTCTCCTCACCGGTCAGACCGGTACCCACCGGTCAGACCGGTCAGACCCACCGGTCAGACCGGTCTGGAGCTGCTGCACCTCCGTCTTCGGTTCTTCGGTCTTGGCTTTGTGGATCAACCAAGGAACCCAGTGGTTTTCTGGTGAACCACCGGAAACCCCGCGAACTCGGTGTAGCCTCCGCCAATCACCACTCATGACTCGGCTCCCACGTAGTCCCGGCTCGACCTTGGTTTTGAGGCTCAACCAAGAAACCGTCCATGACTTCATCTTGCCGTTCTTGCCACCATGCGGCCCGCACTTGACCCCGCTGGCCACCGGGTCCCTCGAACCAAGCCTACTTGTCTTCTCCACACCTGGAGGCCTCACCGGCAACGACCTTTCACGCTTGTTCTTCACCTGCACCTGCACCAGTCAAGCCGCAACCTGCACCTGCAATACTTAGCCAAGAATCAGTCCACACCACGTTGTCAATCACTCATCACACCAGGAAGCGACCATCCACCGGTCCTCGAACCACACCTGGCTCTCACGCCCTACAAGATCTATTCTTTGTGCCATAGCTAGATCTAGATCTAGAGAAGAAGGAAGCAAGTGAGGAGGACCGATAGGCGTCGGTGCCTTTTTATAGCAAAAACAAGGAAGGGATAACATCGGTTGTAAAAAAAAAGAGGAAGGGATAAGATCAAGAGCACAGGAAACGGGAAGGTTCCCAGGTAATTGATGCCAGATCCGGTCAATGGGGAAACAATTGCCCAGTCAATGGCTGAGAGCAGAGGTAGTGATTCCAATGTAGAATTAAATGATACGCGGATTAACCAAACGTCATCTCCAATGTACTCCCTCTGTCCCATAAAAGATGCAATCCTCACATCCCGAGGAGTCAAACTATATGAAAAACTACTAACAATTACAAAATAAAACATGCAATTCTCACATCTGGAGGAGTATATTTTTTATAAAAAAGTTATTTCAAGACATAAATGCTAATATTTTTTGCTATAAACTTGGTCAAAGTTGTAATAGTTTGACTGGCACGTTTCCCATAATTGCATGTTTTTGGGACGGAGGGAGTAGAATTAAAGCATACACGGATTAACCAAACGTCGTCTGCAATGGAGAATTAAAGGATACGCGGATTAGCCAAACATCATCTCCATTGCTTACTTAAACCTTGTTTGGAAACAAATCTCCTGTATCTTCACCTTCCAAAATAATTTAGATCCCCTGCCCCTTCATCTACCCACGAAAAAACAGCAACTGCCTACTCCTCATCGTCACCATTCCCGGCCGGAGATGAATAGCATGCCGGGAAGAAGCAGGCGGCACTAGTCGTCGTCTCTGCTGGACCTCCCTCAAGACCTCCGCATTGAGATTGCGGCGCGCGTCGGTGCGACCTCAGAGCGGCCCTTGGCGGACCTTCGCAGCCTACACGGTACTTGCTCGACCATGCGCCGCGTGTGCAGCCACGGCGATGTAGGCCGGCGTTTGTCGATAGAGGGATACGAGATGAGATTTCTTGGGTGTGGGACCCCACCGCCTACAAAGCTTTCGTTGCTATGCTGACCGATCTCGGGAATCCGGAGGCTTGCTTCTTCTCCGAGATCAAAGCCGTCTTCATGGAAAACAGGGGATGCAATGATCTCCGGCGTGTTGCCGAGGGTGGGCACGATGCGGCGGCCTATCTATACGTCATCTTGCTCTACAGGGACAATGGCGGTGCCGCCACCGATGACACCGCGAAGCGGTACATGAGGCGGGTCGGGGGCGGCGGCAGTACGACGTCGAGATGGCTGAGCAACGAGGGGTGTCTGCCTTTGCGCGAGAAGGCCGCGCGTGCGATCCACTCCTCGACTTGGCGCATTTGGGGTGAACCACTGCCGCCTCCGGCACAGGTGTGCGGCGATCAGCCGTGCACGGGCAACGGCGGCTGCTGCGGCGTGGATAAAGGATGGCTTCGAATTTCTCTGTTTTGCAGCGAAGACTGTAGGCTCCGCTGCGAAATGGTGAAGTTCAAATGGAGTATTGGAATAGGAAATCAGTAGTAGATTAGCTTTTGTATGTTGCTCGAATTATCTGTGTAAAGTTTTGGAAGAGCAGGAAAGCCGACGCGGGTTATCAGCCCCGCGTCGCTAATGACTGTGGGGCCCAGTTCTATTCAAATGAAGAACAGTTCCCATTTCTCCTTTTAATCTGCAATCAAATGTTTTACACAACCATTAGTGATGAAACTTTGCATTTCGTAAGCTTAAGGTGAACACAAGGATTTGTTAAGTTTTCAAATGCATATGAGTTCGAACATGTTGCAAAGTGTGGAAAACTTCAATGTTCAAGCAACATTCTAGGAAACTATGTGAGAGATGTATTTGTACACAAGTATATTATTCCTTCATCAATACCATTTGAAATTTTGAAGACAAGTTTAGGTACCCAAATTATGTTGCCAAGTCAATTTGTAGATTTTTTAGAGCAACTTTGATGTTATTAGAATTATTATATAATTACCATGGGATGTAAAAACAAAATATATGAATTTTGGGCACACAAGTGTGACTGTTGATATTTTATTCAAATACTAAATGCCCAAATATGAATTGTTCGTATTTTTATGATTTTTTAGGTGCTGTTTTATGGACTCTAATATTTTAGAGAAGCAAGTTTCATTCAAAAAAAATAGTGACCGGCCCACGCGTCAGCGTTAGCAGCCAATATAAAAAAGATAACCGTTGCCTGCCCGCCCGGACCCAACTACCAACAAAGGCGATGCGGGTTCACTAACCATCGTCGCCAATGACACTGGCCCACGCGTCAGCGTCAGCGTCAGCAGGCTAACCCGCGTCGGCAATGACTATCCATTGTCTCTAAGATCTAATTCATCTCAATAGATCTCCAGTTCAACACAACAGAACACATATCATAGGAGACGTGGATGGATCAAACAACCAAACTAATTAACTAAGCAAACAAAATCAAACAACCAAACTAATTAACTTAGCAGTTCATGATCTAGAAACAAACTAAGCAGTTCAACAACCCGACGAACACAAACACACACACACACACAGCCTAAGTAGTTCGACACAAGCAAGAGTCTATCATTTGGTCGGTCGCCGCCGTCGGAGTCCCGCCGTCGTCGCCGCCATGGCTGCCGTCGGAGCCATCATCACCGCCGTGGCTGCCATCGGAGCCGTCGTCGCAGCCGTGGCTGCCGTCGTCGCCGTCGGAGCCGCCGTCGTCGAAGACGAAGTGGCGGCAACCAGCCCGCTTGACAACGGGGAGGTTCTCGAGCTTCTCAGCCAACCCGTGGATCCTGAAGGCGAGACCCTTCACACTCGGGTCCTTGTCCACTTCATGATGCGCCTTGAAGTCGAAGGCCGTGCCAACATCTTCAAGCTTTCTGAAGGCGCTCCTGAGCAGGTCGACGGCGAACTTAGTGTCGTCGAAGAACGGTTCCTCGTCGGCGTCCTTGGTCGCCAGCTCCTTCCCCTTCTCCAACTTCCTCCGACGGTGGCTTTCGTCGTCGTCGTCCTCCCTTCGTCCCCGCTTCGACGGCGGCAGGCTCCTCGACGCCATCTCCTCCTTCTCTCGGTGACCGAAGATTTGTAGTGGTGGATCGCGAGGAGGAAGAAGAAGCGAAAGAGATGATAAGCTTATGGAAGAAGCAGGGGAAGGCAGGGGAGTTATATTGACAAGACGCGGAACCGTCAGGCGCCTCTGCCCCCACCCACTACTCCACTACTGCCAGTACGTGCCACTCAATTGCGCATCAGGCTCCGTTTCGGGCGCTAAACCGTCCAAAACCACGTGCCGCCTTTCAATTATGCGGGAAGGAGAAGGGGCAGGGGCAATGATGTCAGGCCCACTCGTCAGCGGCAGCAGCCAAACTGCGGCGCCTTTTCAATTTCCATTTATTGTTTTACATGGCCGAGGTGCCTTCTTCAACTTCAACCCTCGTCGCCTTCTTCAACTTCAACCCTCGTCGCCAACTTCATCCCTCGTCGCCTTCAACTTCAACCCCCGTCACCTTCCAATTTCCAAACCCCATCGCTTTTCTATTTCCTCCCCTTCTCCTTGATGGCCGCGGTGTGCTTGATGCAGCTGCTGCCAGATGATCTTGTCACCCAGATCATCATCCACTCCATCAAGGATGAGCCCGTCATCCATTTTCTGAACCTTCACAATAAAATCTGCGGCACCTTCCGGCGCATCTGCGACTCTGATGAGGTACTACTGCACATGTCGCTGCGTGATCTTCGTGAGGTGTGCAAGAATCGCTACGTCAGGTCGTGCTTTGAGCGGCGCTTCCGCGAGGCTAATCATCCGGAGGCATTATGCTTCGAGGGGATGGAGAGGTTGATGAGACGACGATGACATTACGTTGCTGCCTGTCCAGAATCCTCACATCTTCATTTGGGCAGCGGGATGTAGGCGCTACGGGCCGGATACCAAAGAGATCATCCACTACTGCAGCACCGAGTGTCGCATCCGTCATGAGTTCGACCTCTGGACGCGTAGCTTCCGCCCCACCATGGAGTACGCCGTTAGTAGGATGAACATCGGGATGTAGGCGCAAGCAACAATGAACATTATCTATCTTGAATGTAAATTATTAGATATTACTAAACGCGGATTTGATTTTATTAGGATGTCAGTTTTTAATCGGTTTTTGATAGATAATATTTGATTTGTCACGTTTGTGAGTCAAATCGAAGGTTGCGGTGGTCTCATTTGCCGCCGACGAGGCCTAGGATGCCCTCTTGGGTGTCAAAACCGCCGAAGTGGGCACGGCGGGGGCGGCGGCAGTGCCCTCTGCTTTCTCCTTTGTTCTATTGGAGAATGAAGAACAGTTTATCCGTCCCGCGTCGCCGACGGCATTTCTCTTTTTAATCCGCAATCAAATTTTGTAACATGTTTTTCTCAGTCGTAATTAGTCCAAATTTGATTATTTTTTTCTACAATTTTCTAAAATCACCGTGTTTTCATTATTTTCATTGTTTAGTGTACATTCCGTTTCTTGAACAATGTTTATATGCCTTATCTTGTTCTATGTAAGTACAACATATAAATAATATTTGTTTTCCACACCTCCTGTAATGAAACTTTGCATTTTCGTAATCTTAAGGTGAACCACAAGGTTTTGTTAAGTGTTCAAATGCATATGAGTTCGAACATGATGCAAAGTGTGGAAAACTTCAATGTTCAAGGAACATTCTAGGCAACTATGTGAGAGATGTAGATATTTGTACACAAGTATATTATTCCTTCATCGAAACCATTTGAAATTTTGAAGACAAGTCTATGTACCCAAATTATGTTGCCAAGTCAATTTGTAGATTTTTTAGAGCACACTACATGTAAAAACGAATTCTAAGAATCTTGGGCACACAAGTGTGACTGTTGATATTTTATTCAAATACTAAATGTCCAAATACGAATTGTTCGTATTTTTATGATTTTTTAGGTGCTGTTTTATGGGCTCTAATATTTTAGGGAAGCACGTTTCATTCAAAAAAAAATAGTGGCTGGCCCACGCGTCAGTGTCAGCAGCCAAAATAAAAAGATAACCGCTGCCCGCCCGCCGGACCCAACTGCCAACAAAGGCGATGCGGGTTCACTAACCACCGTCACCAATGACACTGGCCCACGCGTCAGCGTCAGCAGGCAAACCGTGCGCGGGCTGCTCAAAATTTCCCACCTATATTGACTATAATGCCCATGGAATTCTAATTCCAGCAGAGAGCCGTCAAAGGCACGTCAGTAGTTTCCTTAAACACAGTTACGCGCGCAGTTCATATTTGGCTCCTCGCTAGACAGATCCACAACGCCCGCACTCTCCCCACCGCCGCCGCCACTCTCCCCGCTCGCCTTCACCACTCTTTCCCCGCTCGCCTTCGCCGCTCTCTCCCCGCCGCAGCCCTGCTCTTCTCCAGCCCCACCACTCCCTGCGTGACGACGGTGACGAGGACGCGGTTACTGGCATGCGGACGGCTTCCCGACCAACCTAAAGACGGTTGACACGGATCCGTCATCCCTGGCCATGACGACGAGCCGGCCACCTCAGGCCATGAGCCGACGTGGATCCGACCCCTCCGACCATCACGAGAACAACTACTTCATTCGCGACAGAGGTTAGTCCTGCTTGAACCCCCAACGCCCTCTCTCTCCTCGGCCACCAAATCTGCAATATATTCATGTCAATGTGGATTAGGGAGACATGCCTTGATAGTTCATCTTTAATTGATTGACTGTGGATTTGATGGATGGATTTTGTTGCTCCAAGTCTGTTTGAATAAATTGTTGCTAACAGATGAAGTTATATGAACTGTTGAAATTCATTTTCATGTTCCTGGTGCTACAATTTTTGCACTGTAAATTCATGAAAAGCATTGAGGATGTTAGCATACTTTAATTCTGTTATGCTTTGAATGTATCAGATCGACAGTTATGCTTTCGACCTGTTAGCATACTTTAATTCTGCTATGCTTTGAATGTACCAGATCGACAGTTATGCTTTGGACCTGTTAGCATATTTTAATTCTGATGGCCACATAATGTCAGTGGGAATTGCATCGCAGTGGTTTATAATGTAGTCCACCCAATCTGCTATATATTCATGTCAAGGTGGATTAGGGAGACATGCCTTAATAGTTCATCTTCAATTGATTGACTGTGGATTTGATGGATGGATTTTGTTGCTCCAAGTCTGTTTGAATAAATTGTTGCTAAAAGATGAAGTTATATGAACTGTTGAAATTCATTTTCATGTTCCTCGTGCTACAATTTTTGCATTGTAAATTCATGAAAAGCATAAAGGATGTTAGCATACTTTAATTCTGCTATGCTTTGAATGTACCAGATCGACAGTTATGCTTTGGACCTGTTAGCATATTTTAATTCTGATGGCCACATAATGTCAGTGGGAATTGCATCGCAGTGGTTTATAATGTAGTCCACCCAATCTGCTATATATTCATGTCAAGGTGGATTAGGGAGACATGCCTTAATAGTTCATCTTCAATTGATTGACTGTGGATTTGATGGATGGATTTTGTTGCTCCAAGTCTGTTTGAATAAATTGTTGCTAAAAGATGAAGTTATATGAACTGTTGAAATTCATTTTCATGTTCCTCGTGCTACAATTTTTGCATTGTAAATTCATGAAAAGCATAAAGGATGTTAGCATACTTTAATTCTGCTATGCTTTGAATGTACCAGATTGACAGTTATGCTTTGGACCTGTTAGCATACTTTAATTCTGATGGCCACATAATGTCAGTGGGAATTGCATCGTAGTGGTTTATAATGTAGTGATAACTAGACTGTCCTATGCTTTGTTGTGAGTGTTAATTGTTTTACTACTGTCATATATATTGTTACTGTTGGTGTCATGATGTGTTGTGAGTGTTGTTTCACTACTGTCATATATAATGTCATGACCATTGCTTTATCCTCTTGTTGCATGTACACATGGAACACACAATCCATCGCTAATGAAGTTGGACAGGGAAGCAGTTGAAGGAATTTATTCTCTGCTTTGATATATAAGCATATTGTTGTGTCCCTGTCAAAATGGTTAGCACCTATCCCTATATGCTCATTAAGTAAAATATGAACTGTGTATGTCTATGCTGATTTTATTTACGACTTGTAATGATTTCTAGTGTAATATCAGCTATTTTGCCTGTCACAGAAAACGGATTTATCTAATAAGAATTTTGTTTAGATTTTTAGTCTTGCTTATGTTGCTCTACTGACAACTTGACATATCATCTATGCAGTCTCCCACAACAACAAACTCCTCTACCTCCAGTGCATCATCACAGCCCATCGTCGGTGAACCTTCTTCACAGGGTCACTCAGCACAGACTGCTGCGAGTAGTACTCGATCCCACGGGTCAAGGACACAAACCAAATGGCCAGAAGACAAGTTGACTACAACTGGACATGATGCCAATTTTTGGCCTACCCCAGATGCTGCGAGGGATAGATTTGTATTGGTCTGTGGTCTCATTGCTCGGGAGAGGGTGTCAATCAACAAGGCGGTTGATGATCTCTCACCAATTGAGAAAGACCATCTGTTCATAGTTTTAGAGAAAAAGCTAGATTACCCAGCCAATCTGGAAGAATCTGTTTGCAAGAAGGTAGTTAAGGCAGCTATATTAGAGATTGGAACCTTGCAACGGCGGTTCAAGGCCCATTTAAGAAAAAAATATGTGAGCGAAGAGGAGACTCCCTTTGTGAAGCATGCCTTTTTGCAGCAACAAGACTGGGACATGTTTGTGCAGAAAACCAATTCTCCTTCATTTCAGTAATTGAGCCAGGAGATGAAACAAAAGAGAGCATTGCATAATAAGCCACACAAGACGGGCAGAAAAGGTTATCGTGGTAAAAGGAAAGAGTGGGAGGAGGAGGATGCAAAGCTAGCTGCAGAAGGAAAACAGAACACTTGGGACCAATTTCCTGGACGTTCGAGACCTTATCTGCGGGCAAGGGTAGGGAAGAAGAGGAAGAATACTAGTGAAGGAAGCAGGGGCATAACATTCAGTAACCCTGCGGTGGTAGGGGTAGCAGATAGGGTGAAAACACTTGCAGCTCAGGGTAGCGATGGTTCTTTCTCTGGGGTTAGGGAGGTTGATTTCCTCACCGCAGCACTTGAGACTCCAGAGCATCGAGGTCGGGTCCGAGGCGTGTCTAGTTCACTTGGCTGGGGTAAAGGGTTTGGTGAAGAGTTCGCTGGAATGTATAGGAAGAAGAGGAACAAGAGGTCTGATGCTCATGATATGATGGACATAACATTTAAATCAATTGTCCATGCTCTAAGACTATCAGGTATCGAAATACCGAAAAATGTACTTCTTCCTTCCCAATTACCAGCGCCTGTCACTAGCAGTGAGGAAGAAGATGTGCATGGCAGTGAGGAAGAAGATGCGCATGACCGCGACGAAGAACATGCGCATGACAGCGAGGAAGATGCGTGTGGCAGAGAGCAAGATCATTGGAATGCCAACGAGGACGAAGCGAATCAAGTGCACAGTGATAGTCGATCACCTATGTTGGACACAATAGATAAGCTGACAGAGCCAACCGCGTGTAGCCTTTTGGATGGCACCGGGATTAATGTGGAGCTCGCACTAGCGAAAGTCTTTCCATTTCAAAAGGCTTGTCATTCAGTACCGGTGCAGGATGGGTATGTTGTGGTGCAACCTACTTATGTGTGGGCCAACGCGGGTCACTACCCTCTGCCTGTACCAATTGATGGGGGTGACATAGCGACCCTAGCTGAGGCTCTCGTTCAAAGGATCTAATGGCCGAAGGACAGGATCCTTATAACACCCATGACGAGACATCCCAACCCTGAAGCCGCAACAGGTAGCAGGGGTACAACATCAGATGGAGGTACTGCAGCTCAGTGTCAGCAAGAGAAGGCTCAACAGCAGCAGCAGTAGCAGATCAGCAAAACTACACAGCAGGAGCGTCAACAACAGCCGGAGGAGCCCAGGCAAACTCCGCCTAAGCAGCAGCTGCAACAAGAGGATAAGCAACAGACAAAACAGCAGCCTCTCCAGCAGCAGGAGCGTCGACAACAGCCGGTGGAGCCCAGGCAAACTACGCCTAAGCAGCAGCTGCAACATGAGGATAAGCAAAAGTTGAAACAGCAGCCTCTCCAGCAGCAGGAGCATCGACAACAGCCGGAGGAGCCCAGGCAAACTCCGCCTAAGCAGCAGCTGCAATATGAGGATAAGCAACAGACGAAACAGCAGCCTCTCCAACAGCAGGAGGAGGAGCGCAGGCAATCTCCCCCTAAGCAGCAGATGCAACATGCACAGCAGCCTCTGCAACAGGAGGAGGAGCCCAGGCAATCTCCACTGCAGAAGGGGAACCAGGCCAGGAAACCTCTGTCTAAAGATGAGATTCTTAACTGTATTATTGGGACAGAATAGGAACGACCAAAATACAAGCCTGGTGCACCTATGTTGTCAGAAGCAAACTTAGAGGCTGCTAGACCAAATTGTGCTAGGTTGCATGCTTACGTCACGGAACACAGTAATGATAAACTTGCCTTTCCAGCAAAGGTGGATCAACACTACTTTAAAGGTGGTTGTGGTGCTTTAATGTTAAACATTGCATTCAGTAATGTGTATAACCTTATAACCCTGGCTTCTCTGGATGTTACCTTCTTGAGGTTGTGGACATTGTAAGTCCTTTAAAACCTAAAAAGATATTTCTTTAATTTTGACCACAAAGTTCATGCATGCTAACAATTTGATTTTTTGTAGGAAAATGATGGACAAGGCAGAGGAGATGCAGATCAGTGTTGGGTTTTTAGATCCAGATTTGTTTACTTCCACAAATATTTCTTAGCATTCTCGCCTTACCAAAGCAATCTCAAACGCAATGAACAACGACTACGTGGTGGGTGCCCACTGCACTAGCCACTGGGTAACAGTGATCATCTGTATGAAGTTCAAAGAGGTTTGGTATCTAGATTCTGCTAAACAACATCCCCCGCTAAAGTTCTCAAACCTCAAACCTGTTGTGGACTGGTCAGTATCTTGTAGGTTTTGTTCACAAATATTCAATCTCTTAGTGTTTTTAATTGGTATTGCTGACCATGCAGGGCCTTTGGTACAGTATTTTTAGATTTTGTTCACAAAAATTCAATCTCTTAGTGTTTCTAATCGGTATTGCTGATCATGCAGGGCCTTTGGTGAACATGCACAGGACGGAGTGATGAAAGGAAAAAAAAGGCAAAAGCCACACTCAAGCACAAAACAAATCTCGCTATAAGACCGAGGTTTTTTTATGGTCCCTTCTTACCTATTTGGTACTGCATTAACTTCTCATTTTGGTACCTCGATGCAGTGTGCTCAGCAGCCATGGGGGTCCTCTTTGTGTGGATTCCATGTGGCATTCCATATGTTAAGACTACTTGATGACATACCTGACATCAAGAAGGCTGCTATAAGTAGATAATAATGCTCAACCTTGTCTCTGCTCATATTATCCATCTGATTTTAGAAACTGATTTCTACTTGTATTCTCATAAATGATTGTATTTTGCAGGATTTCAAATCTGCTGTAGATGTTTCCACAGAAGATCTAAAGCGTGTCCGGGAGATGCTGTGCGAGTACATTCTTAAGGAGACCATCGACCGAAAGGGCAACTTCTACAATGGTGCACCGTGAGTTCATTGTAGCCAGAAACTTGAAACTCATTCAGTCTTCTTTAGTCAGGTGTTGTTGCCTGAGAAACCTACTTGGCTTGCTTGGTTGGGGTCAGATGCTGCCTGGTTCAGGCAGTTTTCTCATGACTCCATCCAAACAAGCCCTGATGAGAGCAACTTGAAACTTATGTGATCGTAGCTTGTCTATAAATGTGATCTTTTTGCTTGTCTATAAATATGATCTTGCTTGCCTATATCTGTGATGTGAGAATGTGTTTGTGATGTCTGCTTGCTGTGGTGGTTGCCATATCCTGGCTGGTTCCAGGATGGTAGGATGCAGCCCCTGATGGTTGCCAAATCCTGGCTGGTTCCAGGATGCAGCCGGCAAGCAGGCAGGTTACTATAGGGGTGGCCTACGTATCTGTAACGGGCGTTAATTAAAGCTCATTACAAACACTGATCAGTGAGTAACGGGCTTCATTCGGAAAGCCCGTTACAAACATGCCAACAATGTAATGGGTAGTGCAAAAGCCCGTTACCAGTCCTGACCGGTGGGCCCCAGGACCTGGCCCGTTCATCGAGATATAGGAGACGCATGTTGAAAGCACGCATCTCCTTTAATCGAGAGAAAGCAGACGTTCGTGGTAACAGATGCGTCTCATTTCATCGAGACAGAGGAGACGCAGGTTCACGGCACGCGTCTCTGATGTTGATTTCACAGTAACAGGCTCTGTTTTCATGCCCGTTACCAAAGTTCCCTGTGGGCCCAGAGAAACAGTCATTTCACGTGACCGGTGACTAGTTGTGGTAACGGCCGTTGTTTGATGCCCATTACGAATCCTAGATGTGCTAAGACGCGCGTGAAATAGACGCGTCTCATTTCATCTAGATAGAGGAGACGTAGGTACACAGTAGGCGTCTCCGATATTGAGCTACTGTAACAGGCTCTGTTTTGGTGCCCGTTATCAAAGTTCCCTGTGGGCCCAGAGAAACAGCCATTTCACATGACTAGTGGCTAGTTGTGGTAACGGTCATTGTTTGATGCCCGTTATGAATATGTGTTATCAGTAACGGGCATCTGCCCGTTACCTTTCTTGGCTCATTTGTAACACTTGATCGGTAACGGGCGCTTTGCCCGTTACTAAAGGCCATCTATGCCCGTTACCAAAGTGAGTTTTTCACGTAGTGACACTTGGCTCTGGTATTCATGGATCTCTCTTGCTCATTGTTCATTGATCTCAAGTTTCTTCATGCTTCTTCTCTTTCTATTTGTTCGGGATTCCTGAATCCCAACACGTGACACAATTTGTAGCTGCCTTTCGAACATGATACTGGTAGCATAAGATGATTCTTTTACCATACAGTAAGAGAACCCGGCCTTGTCGGGGTTGGTCCGGTGTGTGTGACATTTTACTGACATGTTGGAGTCCTCCTCTCTCACGCAGCGGAGAAAAGCCCAACTACAAGAAACACCATCTTTTTTTTTTGTCAATTTCGAAAACAGAAAACGAAGCCCAATGAGGCTGTTGACACCCAAAATTGGCAAGAGCCAGGTCAGGCTAGTCAGGCCGATCAGACCGGGGTGTCCTGTAGCCGGTCCGGCACGAGACCGCCAGGCGGTCAGACCGGGTCACCCCGAGTCTGAGTAAAATTAGGAGTTTGGCTTAATTCCGAGATGTAAAGCGTTCCTTGCAAGGCAAGACCTCCCACCCTATAAATATAAAGGGTCGTGGCCGATTGAGAGCTATCATGCAATCGACTTTATCAATTTTACCTTATTTTCTCCAAACCCTAGCTTTTCCCAACCCCCATTGCTCCCCTCCTTCGTCTCTATAGCGGTTGAGGAAGTTCTGAGTGGCCTGCCAATCTCAGGACAACTTAGGTGCACTGTTCCCGACGGGGTCCCTCCTGGAGCAGCGAACTAAGGTTTTCAACGATGCTCCTGTCCAAGGCGGTTAGACCCCCCCCAAAGGTGGTTAGACCGGCCCATGCTGAGAGTTTCGACGAGTTGATTTCGGACGACCGCGTGATCTAGCGCACTCGTGTGTTCGACCAGAAAAAACGTCAACACAGACTTGAGTTTACCCTGGTCTGGTATGGGCTAGGATCAATCACTCAATTAATAACCAAATCATATTAACATGCACTACGGGAATCCTCAAAGATGTTGAGTGCCCCCGACACTCAACAAAGGCCTATAAACACTCGGTGAAGACTTTACCCAGTGTTGCACTCGACGACCATATACTCGGCAAAGTGTTCATTGCCGAGTGTTTTGTGTCACGCACTCGGCGAAGCTTTGCCGACCGCTCTATTTTAGACTCAGTGAATGTTTTCGGAAAGAAAAGGCACTGACGCCTCTCGGCCTCAGCCACGTCACTGTCGTCACCACCACGCCCCGTCGTTGTGCCACCTTGCAGGACGACCGCGCGCCACCGCTAGCCGCCGCTGGTGCTCGAGGCGCAACACATCCGCAACCGGCACCGCGCAATAGAGGAGGAGGAGCACGGATGCGTCGCTAGAAGAGGGAGGGGAGGGGCGGCCGTCAGAAAGAGCTCAAGACCACGCAACGCCGGAAGGAGGGGAGCAACTGCCGCCGGTGGTCGGCCCTGCCATAGGAGGGAAGGGAGGGGGCGCCGCAGCTGGTGGTCCCCGACGCGAGAATCGCAGGTGCTCTCAGTCGACCGATGCTGGAGGCCACGCCTCCACCGGGGCCGGACGAAGCTCGAGCCCGCTGGTGGCCTCTCCCGACCACCCGGGACTCGAGGCCGCACCCACGCCAAGTCCGGTGGACGCTCAAGGCCGCTCCTCCACCGCCGTCGGGGCTGCCCGTCGGCGCTCGAGGGAGAGATCCAGAGAGAGGGAGGTAGGGATAGGGAAAGAGAGGGAGACGGGTGGAGGAGTATAAAAGGGTGGAAAGCTTATCCGATGGAGAATAAAATGACACATGGGAGAGGTCCATTTGATGTAGTTTGGATCTATGACATGGCACCTTTGCCGAATGTCCACAAAAACACCCCACTAAACACTCGGCAAATTTTTTAATTTTTCTCTTTTCCTTCTTTGTTAGAATAACTTGTTCTTCTAAATTCATATCAACCCGCTCAACAATACCTTGTCAAATTTCCTCAAAATTATGTATTTGATTTTTCTACTCATACAATTCCTTTATTTTATATAGTTATGGCTAGAACTCAATTTATATCAATTAAAAATTTGACATAAAGCAATCTATATTTGACATAACGGTTTCAAAAAAATACCAAAATTTGACATAAAGCAATCTATATTGTCAATTATGTATACAAAAAGTTTTGTAGTCAAATCAAAATTTGACCACCATTTTGGCTTCTAGTCTTATCTAATCCTTCTCAACGTTGCGATCTTCTTCTCTGAAGCTTCGCTTTGTACACATCATACGTGAAAAAATGTGTGAGACATTTTCAATTTTTTACCACAGCCTCTAGGCATGATACCATTACACCATGGCAAATATCATGATTTTTAGATTTCATTTGTTTTCTTAGAATTTCAAAACCATTCGGCTACATGTTCATGATTGTGTTTACTTAACAAGATATTCAAAATATCTTTTCATTTCATGATTAAATCCTCAAATTAAGCTAAATGACATGACTATCATTTTTCTACTCATTTTATTCTATTATTTACATAATTTGTAGTTCAAATTTGACTTCATTCAAAAATTTGCTTGAAATACAATTAATTAATTAATTATAGCAAAAGATTACAAAAAATTTACCAAACTTTAACATGGAGTACCACGTGTTGTATGTGAAGAGTAGAAAAGCTTGAGAGGTAGGAAGAAAAAAATTATTTATTTGCCGAGGGCCAAAAAAAACACTAGGCAAATTTGCTTCTTTTTTACGAGTGTTGTTTGACGAGTGTTAGAAAAACACTCAGTAAAGAGGTGTTTGCCGAGTTTCAGAAAAAAAAACACTCGGCAAACAAGCAAGTTAACGAGTATTTGTTTTTGGTCGAGTCTTATTAGTGCAACACTAGGCAAAAGGTTGTTTGCCGAGTACCTGATAGATTGCACTCGTCAAACCTAACTAGGGGATTTCCGGTAGTGATGGAGATTGTGCTTAGAACACAAAGCAATTTAATTAATTTTTTACCAGGAAATTAGAGGGAGCACTTGAAGGTAGTCTTTTGTTTGTATAAGTAAACACATCAAGCACAGAAATTTATGTAAGGAATCGTATGCTCGTAGCCTAAGAGGGGGAGGGGGTGAATTAGGCTTCTAAAAACCTTAACCTATGGTTTCACTACTTTTGCATAAAGTAAAACTAGAACATACTACCTAGATGTGCAACTATGGTTGTTCTAGTGTGAAACTCCCATCCCAAAACAAGTTTTGGAACCTATAACCAATCCTAGCATGATACTACTCTAGGAAAGTAAAGGCAAGCAAGGATTGCAAGAAAGTAATGCGGAAACGTAAAGAGGGATGAGAGGAAGCAAACTCTTGACACGTGATTTATCCCGTGGTATCGGTAGGCACTAAGCCACCCCTAGTCCACGTTGTTGGAGCACTCACACAACAGTATTGCTTCCCGGTCACCAAGTCTCTCCCAAGAGCACCACTTGACTCGCCACAAAGGCTCGCCACTTAGGCACTCACCAAGCTCCCTTGGTCACCTTGATGCCACCTCCACTAAGGAGCTTCTCCACCAAGGAAGGAGGTCTCCACGTCCCCCGCACAAAGTGTCCTCGCCACTCTACACCAAGCTAGAGGGTCGAAGACGATTGCCGGCGAGCCACTTAGGCCCCAAGGCTTCCGGCGCACCTTGTACAACTTGATTCACTCAAGAATCACCTCAAAAGGTTGGCACAACCTTGCACTCACTCAGCTCTAAGCTAAGCCTAGCACTAAGCACATACACTAAGCATATGCAAGTCTATGGATGAGCAATTAAGCACTTGGATGGATTGGATATGATCTTCTAGGTGTCTTGTACTCCTCTGCACTTCCACACAATTCAGCAACCTCAAATGGGTGAGTGGAGGGGGTTTAAATAGCCCAAGGCACTCAAAGAGCCGTTGGCTAACGGCCACTGAAAAAGTAAGCGTCGGATGAACCGATGCTATCCTTTTCAGGGCGTCAATTCATCCGGTGCCCCTCCCACGTCACTTAGCCGTTGAGGTTCTCTGATAGAACTGTTCCGACGCTATGCTCCGACGCACTGTCGGATCATCCGGTGCTGAAGATCCCGCGGCCAAAACCTTACTGTTAGCTTTCGTGTGACCATCGGATGAACCGCTGCTGACCTGTCGGTTCATCCGGTGCTACTGCATTGATCTTGGCGCGTCTCTGTCTTGTTTAAACTCGACCACCGGATAGACCGACAGTTACTTCCAATGTACTGTCGGTTCATCCGACGCTGCTGTCTTCGCGACTTCTCTTCTCCAATTCATCCGACACAACTAGGAAAGGGACCGTCGGTTCATCCGACGGTGCCTTGGCTTTCACCCAGTGTACCAACTCATCCGACCATTGCACCGATGGTACCGTCGGTTCATCCGACGGTGCCTTTTCTTTTTCTTTTTCTTCTCAATTTGGCATGTGGTATTTTTGCATCCTTGGGACCTAGAAATGTCTACAAAGACATGCTAAACAATATGGTTAGTCCCATTGATCATGTTGTCATGAATCACCAAAATCGTACTCGAACTAATGGCATATGAGGCCATGTTCGCTACAATTTATGAAAATCCACATTTTCAAAATATAGGATGTTGGGGAGTCGGAAAATCGGATGGGACCCCCAAACACAAATGAAGAGAGATTCCCAAACAAATACGCGAAAGTGCTCTGAAACACGGAGACAAGGAATCTCCGAAATTCTGTGCTCACCTCAAAAGTTGTGAATCCCTTTACACGTGCCCTCGGGTCCCCTTTTATAGGGAGATGAGGGACTTTTACATTCCGAAATTACCCTCGAATCTAGGGAATATTCCAAATGTGAACATGTACATGAACGTCTTTTACATCCTGTGATTTGCGGAGCTAATTTCACACATTTACAAGCCTACCACTTGTTCACACCTCGAACCTGGACTTTTGGCACCGCCCCTTTGACTTGGCTTTATTCACGGTTTTCATCTCATCTTTAGCGAAGATTCGCAGGTAGTCAGTTTCCCGCACTTCTCAGCCGAAATCTTCACCGAATCCGGACTTCACCAAACTCGCAGAGATCTTCAACATCGCAGCTTCAATGGAGTTTTCCCGTCCCCACGGAGATCTCTGAAGTTTCCATTGCTAAAGTTTCCCAAATCGGCAACGACCTGCGAAGTTTCCCTCGTCCTGAAATCAGAAATAGACCTGCGAACTTATTGTCACTCAGCGATTGTTTCACCCATAATTAGAGGGTTAGAGAATTCCTTGAAAATTACAAGAGTGAAATCTTCACTTGTCTCTTTCCAGCATATTTTCATGAATTCGCCGGAATCCAAACTTATCCGAAGTTTCGAGGGTGTAAGGTTTTTACCCAATTCCCCAACACTAGCCCCTCGGGGAAGCGGGTTGACTCTGACGATCCGTTTCCATGAAAAACTCTCACAATTTCGGTAAAAACGTCACCCTTGGAACGTCGGAGTGTACACGCGTCCCCCCTGAAATGCGCAATGGTCATCTCGAGACACCTTCTGGAAACTACCCCCTGTCCCCTATAAATAGAGCCCCGGCGCGGTAACTTTATTTCACTATTTCGTCAACCTCTCTGAACTTTCCGTAGCATTTGCCGCGCGAAGTCTTTCGTTTCAAGATACTCTAAGTTCGGCAACTTCTTCGGTCTTCTAAGGTACTTTATTTGCCTTCCTTATACTTTTAAATAGTATTTGTCTTTTTCGTAGATTTTTCATTTTCTGTAAATTAAATATATCTTCGTAATAATTTTTCTTCTGAAAAGGTGGCTCGTACTAAAAGTACTGCTAGACCGATGACCACCGAAGAATTGGCTGCTGCCGGTGTCCTGCCGTCAGAAGAAAATGTTCCCCCAAGTGTAAGTAATCCTGCTGATGAAGTTGTTCGAGAATCTGGCAGTCGTGAAGATGGAGAGATAAAATCAGATGGTGGTGAAGATATTTCTAATGTTGAAGTTAATCTGAATGAGCTGATCTCCTCGAAGGCTTCATACCCCCCAGCCTTTGTCTTCGGGAAATCTAAAGTTACCACCGAACTTATCAAAGAATACGAAGAGGCTGGTTTCTTTCCTTCTGGTGATGGTCGTCCACCTTCTGAAGAGGAGACCCCTTCTCCCGAGGCAGATGAGATTATTGTTTTCAGGGATTTCTGTCACACCCTGAAATTCCCAATTTCAGGATGTGAATAGGATGAAAATTTAAACAATGATTTTCCTATAATTTTAAAAAAAAATTTCCCAACATTTAATTCTTTACAGGGAATATAGTACAGGAAAAAAAAACAAAAACAATATTTGTTTTTCCAAATTAAATCAGTAGCTTGATGTTTGTTGCATTCATGCTGATGCCTTGCTTTTGGGTGTTTGAATTCAAATTTAAATTTGAATTCAATTGCTTGTTGCCTTTTCAAAATTTCAAAATCCTTTCCTTACCCTCCCCCTTCTTTTCCTCTTTTCCGGCCCAGCCTTGCGTGAAGCCCAGCAGACTAAGTCTGCCGCCGCCCCTTGTTCTTCCGGCCTGGTACGCGCGCGCCGCTTTCCCCCAGCCCAGCTCGGCCCAGCTACCGGCGCGCCGGCCCGCTCCGCTCCCTTCCCCGCGCGCAGCCGCTGACGGGCGGGACCCGCCTGTCATCCCGCCCGCCGCGCCACGCCTGAGCCGGACTCGAGCTCGAGTCCGACCCCGGCCGCGCCGCACTTCACGCCTGCGCCGCTCCTCAGATTGGCCCGCATGCCAAGGCCGCCTCCATGGCCCTATAAAAAGTCGCCGCCTCGCACCGCACCGTCTTTTCCCCTGAAACCCTAGCCACCGATCTCCCCCGCGCGCCCGAGCCGAAACCCTAGAGCTCGACCGCCGCCGTCGTTTCCCCGCTCCGCCGCCGTTCCGTCGCCGTGGAGGTCACCAAGAGCACTGCAAGGAGGTGAGGAAGTCACTTAGGCCGCTTGTCTGCGTCTCCGTGCCCTGCATCGCCCGTAGCCACCCGCCGGAGTTGGCGCCGCCCAGATGCTCCGCCCCGCCGTGCTGCGCATCGTCGTCGCCGCCCTAAAGTTCATCCTGGTGCCCTGGACGAATCCTCCGCGTCTCCCGCTTCACCCCGGTGCCTTCCGCACACCAAACCGTGCCCCGTAGCTCGAATCCGAGCGAGCTCGCCGAAGTTCGGCCGTGCGCCGCCGCTCGCCGGCGCAGTCGCCGCCGCTCGCGTGCCTGCACGCCACCGCAGCCGTCCGTTGCGCAATCAACGCTCCAGATCAGATCCACCCCCGGGTCAATCTAGCAACGTACCGGTCAACAGATCTGTTTCATCGCCGTTTTGCAGAAAAGCCCCCGGCTTTTCTAGTTTCACAGATATGCGCTCCCGCAGTGTTAAGACCCTCACCGATAGGTCATTTTCTTTACGTTTTGAACCCTAGGCTTTCTAGTTTTTCCGCCCAAGGTCCTGTGTGGTCTTTTTGCACCGCAGACCTTCTGTTTATATGCATAATCTCGTTTTAATCCCTCGGTTTCATACAGATAGGCCCCTGTAAGTTTTGTTTTCCTGCAGAAAAGCCCCTATACCTTGTTTTGGCCGTAGAATACACGTTTTAGCTCCGTTTTTAGCATTCTTTATATCCACGCGATCGTCTCGAAGTGTAGAACAGTTTTATGCCCCTGTTTTGTTATGTTAGTACTGTTTGGTGATTGTTTCTTATTTTATTCCATTGTTTGCTTGTATGTGTACGATGTGTTGCGTAGAAGACGGTTCGTACGTGGAATACGCTGAAGTTGAAGATTTTCAAGACTTTGAGCAGCAGCAAGCGTTGGTAGAAGGCAAGTCCTTGCTGCATTCCCGTTTATCCTATTACAACATGCATTTTAATTACACCGTTTATTTACTTATTGCTTTGCATTAAATTGAAGGGTCCTACCATTTAAGGATTGACTAGCTTTGTTTATTCCTATGCCTTGATCAACCTGGGTTTATGTTTATGTTGGGTAGACCTTGCTTAGTTGCTCAACTTGGGATCATGGTGGTTTAAATGAACAACAATGTTAATCTTGCTTTACTTATGTTATACCTTCATTAAACAAGATCACCTGTGTTAATCGGAACATGGAGCGACCACCCAGGAAAACAGTACTACCACAAGACATATGGCTCTGTCTTGGCCAAGTAATTAGAAAACCTGGTGTTAGGTATGCTTTACCTGAAAGGGGTTGGGGGTTGCCGGTAGTTGGTGTATAGCCCGGCCCTCAGACTGATCTGCTCTATGGTAGCTTCGCAGCTGAGAGAGGTTTATGCATTGCGCTGTCAAGTAACCTAGCGAGCAGCCTGCACCTGGGGATCTTTGTAAAGGCCTCGTAGCGTCCCTATGCAATCACACCTCGGTAGTGTGGTATGATGCTTGGCCGGCATCGCATGGTTGGGTTTAAAGTTCTTCGGGACTTTTACGCGACTTGTGGGTAAAGATGTACAACCTCTGCAGAGTGTAAAACTAACTAGTTAGCCGTGCCCACGGTCACGGGCGGCCTGGACCCTCACATGAGTAAACTATGAAAGATGGATTAAACTTGTTGCATTTACTTTCGTTTATGATGATGATGCTTATGTTAATCTCTGGGTTGGTATAAACTTACATTTGCTAGTAATTCAGCTTGCTTAATAAAATTTGACCAACTAAAATGCTGACCTGCTATGCAACCACAAGCTTCCACCATAAAGCCTTTGCATGTTGTTATAGAGTTTTCCCTTGTTGAGTACGACATGTGCTCATCCTTGTTGTTCTTTTATATTGCATCTACACAACCCGGTTGCTGCTCAGACGGACTCTTTCAAGACTTTCCTGGAGAGTTCGACGGTTTCTAGGCGAGCATGCCACCAGTCGACTGCCTGTGGAGACGTCCTTTTCCGCTGCTAGTACTCGCTTTTGTTACGATTATGAGACATTCGGTCATGTAATAAAGTTATAATACTCTCTGTACCCTTTTACACTGTGTTTTGGTATTCACTAAGTCAATACATGTGTGAACTTTGATCCTGGCGCACATGTATTCTATGCATTCGGGTTTGCCTTTAAATCCGGGTGTGACAAAGTGGTATCAGAGCTGTGTTGACTGTAGGACGTTAGCCTAGTTAGAAAATGGTCGAATCTAAGGATCATAATATCCTAGAAGCCACTCTCACTTCATGTTATGCTTTAATTCTTCTTTGAGTAATATTCTTATCCTTGCTTCTACACCATCCTTGATATCCTACTTATTCTCTATCTTATCTTGAGCAACATTTTTCACTCTATGCTTCCTTGTTCTTGCTTTAAGGAACCTTTAGCATTCATTCTATGCTCTATAACTTTTTCCTATCTTTACCCTACCCGTGTTCAGAGTTGTTCTCAGTAATCTAATGACCCATCATGTTCATGCTAAAGATCTTCCTTAGGATCTAGGTTCTTTAGGCTTTATGCTTATGTAATCGTTAGTCACGATCGTCGTTAGGTGTGCTTAGTTTAGTGGTGTGTTTGAATGTTTGATCTTATGTTAATGCTTGATTTGGATCTTTGCTTGAGTGCAATGTGTTGTGGATTGATAACCACAATGACATTGGTTTAGCGTAAGTTTGCTTAGTTGGGTTTAAGCTCTGTCTCAACCATCCTTTTTATCTTGCACCTTCTTAATCCTTTATTAAATCTTTACTTATCTATCTTGGAATCTATCTTGCTGCAAATCTGTTCTCGTCAACCTTCGACACAGCAGTAGTGTTTTGATAATATCTCGAGCTACAGAGCTCCGATTGATGCAAAACCAGTTGGGTTAGTTCACAAATTTCATAACTGATTTTCTGTCAAAAATTCAGCCCCATCCAATAAATATCCTGGGAGTTATGCACGAAACATTGGAGCTATCAGAATCTGTAAAACTCTGCCGACACAGTGGACTTCATTAATTTATATCTGGAGCTATAGACCTCCGTTTGAGGCAAATCCAGTTGGAGAAGCTCAGAAATTTCATGGGTGTTTTTCTGTCCAAAATTCAGAAATTTTGATTACATAGTCAGAGAGTTATGCCCGAAACTTTGGAGCTACTTGAATCTGTTAGCACTGCTGATATACCTGACTTGTTTATTTTATATCTGGAGTTATATAGCTCTGATCGAGGTGATTCCAGTTGGGCTAGTTCCGTAATTTCATTACCTTTTACTGGACAAAAGCTCATAATTTTTGGTTAGCCACGTTGAGAGTTATAGCTGAATAACTGGAGTCAATAGAATCTGTCTAATGCTGAAATTCTTCATTACTCTACTCAAACATCTAAAGTAAAGATGGTGAACACCAGGTCAGGATCCGGAGTTGATCAACCAGCAGTGAACCGCCAAGGGAGAAGCAACCGTTCAGGCCCAGCACCTCAGCAACCACAGATGGATCCAGCCATGCAGCAATTCATCCAAACTCAGACCGAGCTCCTCCAGAACCTGTCCAACACTGTGGCCAACCTGCAGGCTCAAGTCAACAATCCACCTCAGCAGCAACAGCAGCAAGCGCCCAGAGACAAGCACAGGGAGTTCATGAGCCATCGTCCGCCGGTGTTTACACATGCTGTAGATCCATTGGAGGCTGATGATTGGCTGAAGACTATAGGCAAGATGCTCACTACCGCTCAGTGTGATGACAGAGAGAAGGTCCTGTATGCTGCAGGACGGCTTCAGGGTACAGTAGGAGCTTGGTGGGATGCTTATGTTGCCGCCCATGCTACACCAGATGCTATTACTTGGCAGGAGTTCACCACCAGCTTCAGGAGCCATCATATCCCGGTAGGCCTGATGAAGTTGAAGAAGAAGGAGTTCCTTTCTCTCAAGCAGGGAGGAATGTTAGTGGCAGAATTCAGGGACAAGTTCATTGAGTTGTCTCGCTATGCACCTGAGAATGTTGCTGATGATGGGAAGAAACAGGAGCTATTCATGGAGGGATTAGCTGGACCACTTCAGTACCAGCTTATGTCTCACACTTTTGCGTCGTTTCAGCAGCTGATAGACAAGGCTATCTGCTTGGAGTCAAAGCGCAGAGAGTTGGGAGATCTGAAAAGGAAGGCCACTACCTCTGTGCAGTTTGGGAGCAGCACTCACCCCCGTTTCATTCCACAGCAGAGGACAACACCCCATGTGTGAGGTTCAGGTGGTAACTCTGGGCAGAATCAGTTTCAGCGTAACAATCAACCGTTCAAGCACCCCATTCAAGAGTTGCAACACTCCACTCCACAGACTCCACGCCCCAGTGACCAGCAGCCTAGTCAGAACACCCCAGCGGGAACCCCAGTGAGACCTAGTGCGCCCAGTACTCCTGTTGGTAATACATGCTTTAAGTGTGGAGAGACTGGTCACTATGCCAGCAATTGTCCTCAGAGGAGCGTGCAGAATACCCCAGTGCAGAGTCAGCAGATGAGGAATGGAAACAAGACCCCGCAAAACTCCAAGGGACAACAGAACTCCGCACATGGTAGATTGAACCACGTCAATGCAAGGACCGTGTTTGGTATGCCTTTATCAACACTACCCCATATCAGTTCTACCATATCATTCTCAAAATCTTTCTTAGTTCTTCCGAATCTCGAGGACGAGATTCCTTTTAAGGGGGGTAGATTTGTCACACCCTGAAATTCCCAATTTCAGGATGTGAATAGGATGAAAATTTAAACAACGATTTTCCTATAATTTAAAAAAAAATTTCCCAACATTTAATTCTTTACAGGGAATATAGTACAGGAAAAAAAACAAAAACAATATTTGTTTTTCCAAATTAAATCAGTAGCTTGATGTTTGTTGCATTCATGCTGATGCATTGCTTTTGGGTGTTTGAATTCAAATTTAAATTTGAATTCAATTGCTTGTTGCCTTTTCAAAATTTCAAAATCCTTTCCTTACCCTCCCCCTTCTTTTCCTCTTTTCCGGCCCAGCCTTGCGTGAAGCCCAGCAGACTAAGTCTGCCGCCGCCCCTTGTTCTTCCGGCCTGGTACGCGCGCGCCGCTTTCCCCCAGCCCAGCTCGGCCCAGCTACCGGCGCGCCGGCCCGCTCCGCTCCCTTCCCCGCGCGCAGCCGCTGACGGGCGGGACCCGCCTGTCATCCCGCCCGCCGCGCCACGCCTGAGCCGGACTCGAGCTCGAGTCCGACCCCGGCCGCGCCGCACTTCACGCCTGCGCCGCTCCTCGGCTTGGCCCGTATGCCAAGGCCGCCTCCATGGCCCTATAAAAGGTCGCCGCCTCGCACCGCACCGTCTTTTCCCCTGAAACCCTAGCCACCGAGCTCCCCCGCGCGCCCGAGCCGAAACCCTAGAGCTCGACCGCCGCCGTCGTTTCCCCGCTCCGCCGCCGTTCCGTCGCCGTGGAGGTCACCAAGAGCACCGCAAGGAGGTGAGGAAGTCACTTAGGCCGCTTGTCTGCGTCTCCGTGCCCTGCATCGCCCGTAGCCACCCGCCGGAGTTGGCGCCGCCCAGATGCTCCGCCCCGCCGTGCTGCGCATCGTCGTCGCCGCCCTAAAGTTCATCCTGGTGCCCTGGACGAATCCTCCGCGTCTCCCACTTCACCCCGGTGCCTTTCGCACACCAAACCGTGTCCCGTAGCTCGAATCCGAGCGAGCTCGCCGAAGTTCGGCCGTGCGCCGCCGCTTGCCGGCGCAGTCGCCGCCGCTCGCGTGCCTGCACGCCACCGCAGCCGTCCGTTGCGCGATCAACGCTCCAGATCAGATCCACCCCCGGGTCAATCCAGCAACGTACCGGTCAACAGATCTGTTTCGTCGCCGTTTTGCAGAAAAGCCCCCGGCTTTTCTAGTTTCACAGATATGCCCTCCCGCAGTGTTAAGACCCTCACCGATAGGTCCTTTTCTTTACGTTTTGAACCCTAGGCTTTCTAGTTTTTCCGCCCAAGGTCCTGTGTGGTCTTTTTGCACCGCAGACCTTCTGTTTATATGCATAATCTCGTTTTAAGCCCTCGGTTTCATACAGATAGGCCCCTGTAAGTTTTGTTTTCCTGCAGAAAAGCCCCTATACCTTGTTTTGGCCGTAGAATACACGGTTTAGCTCCGTTTTTAGCGTTCTTTATATCCACGCGATCGTCTCGAAGTGTAGAACAGTTTTATGCCCCTGTTTTGTTATGTTAGTACTGTTTGGTGATTGTTTCTTATTTTATTCCATTGTTTGCTTGTATGTGTACGATGTGTTGCGTAGAAGACGGTTCGTACGTGGAATACGCTGAAGTTGAAGATTTTCAAGACTTTGAGCAGCAGCAAGCGTTGGTAGAAGGCAAGTCCTTGCTGCATTCCCGTTTATCCTATTACAACATGCATTTTAATTACACCGTTTATTTACTTATTGCTTTGCATTAAATTGAAGGGTCCTACCATTTAAGGATTGACTAGCTTTGTTTATTCCTATGCCTTGATCAACCTGGGTTTATGTTTATGTTGGGTAGACCTTGCTTAGTTGCTCAACTTGGGATCATGGTGGTTTAAATGAACAACAATGTTAATCTTGCTTTACTTATGTTATACCTTCATTAAACAAGATCACCTGTGTTAATCGGAACATGGAGCGACCACCCAGGAAAACAGTACTACCACAAGACATATGGCTCTGTCTTGGCCAAGTAATTAGAAAACCTGGTGTTAGGTATGCTTTACCTGAAAGGGGTTGGGGGTTGCCGGTAGTTGGTGTATAGCCCGGCCCTCAGACTGATCTGCTCTATGGTAGCTTCGCAGCTGAGAGAGGTTTATGCATTGCGCTGTCAAGTAACCTAGCGAGCAGCCTGCACCTGGGGATCTTTGTAAAGGCCTCGTAGCGTCCCTATGCAATCACACCTCAGTAGTGTGGTATGATGCTTGGCCGGCATCGCATGGTTGGGTTTAAAGTTCTTCGGGACTTTTACGCGATTTGTGGGTAAAGATGTACAACCTCTGCAGAGTGTAAAACTAACTAGTTAGCCGTGCCCACGGTCACGGGCGGCCTAGACCCTCACATGAGTAAACTATGAAAGATGGATTAAACTTGTTGCATTTACTTTCGTTTATGATGATGATGCTTATGTTAATCTCTGGGTTGGTATAAACTTACATTTGCTAGTAATTCAGCTTGCTTAATAAAATTTGACCAACTAAAATGCTGACCTGCTATGCAACCACAAGCTTCCACCATAAAGCCTTTGCATGTTGTTATAGAGTTTTCCCTTGTTGAGTACGACATGTGCTCATCCTTGTTGTTCTTTTATATTGCATCTACACAACCCGGTTGCTGCTCAGACGGACTCTTTCAAGACTTTCCTGG
Source organism: Cenchrus fungigraminus (assembly GCA_036936925.1). Classification (NCBI taxonomy): domain Eukaryota; kingdom Viridiplantae; phylum Streptophyta; class Magnoliopsida; order Poales; family Poaceae; genus Cenchrus; species Cenchrus fungigraminus. The sequence goes on along the minus strand of CM072768.1, from coordinate 12,884,553 downwards.
AGAGTTCGACGGTTTCTAAGCGAGCGTGCCACCAGTCGACTGCCTGTGGAGACGTCCATTTCCGCTGCTAGTACTCGCTTTTGTTACGATTATGAGACATTCGGTCATGTAATAAAGTTATAATACTCTCTGTACTCTTTTACACTGTGTTTTGGTATTCACTAAGTCAATACATGTGTGAACTTTGATCCTGGCGCACATATATTCTATGCATTCGGGTTTGCCTTTAAATCCGGGTGTGACAATTTCTTCATCTGTGGTCTCAGATTTCTCTGCGATACTCTTCTTCCTGCTATTCTAGAGAAATTCTCCGTGAAGATACATCAGCTGACACCTAATTCTTTTCTCGAACTCTCGATGTTTTTCTGGATCATGAAGACTTTCAAATGCACTACTGGCGCTAATGTTTTCACTCGTCTCTTCGAGCTTGTTATCAAGAAGGATATCCTCAAGCTCAACGATGGAAATACGAAGCTCACTATGGTTGCTGCACCTTCAATACCCGAAGAAAGAATGCGTTTCAGCATCTTACTCGCATTCAGCTTGCTCCTTGCAGTAAGAGCAACTTGCCTGAAGATTGGTGATCGTATTGGTTTTATCTGAAGGTTGATATGTCTAAGATTCCTGGCTACACCGGTCCGGCCTACCCGTTCTATTCGCCAATGACCCCAGTGACTGTTGTTAGCACTGCTGCATTTAACAGCTGGGCCCTCGGTTTCAAGGCTTGCGAGAATGGATTCTTCCTTGCTAGCACCATTCTTGGCGGTCGTGAGGCCATTGATGAGTTTGTTGCAGCTCGAGTGTGGCCCTTGTCACACGGCTGGAAACCTTCGGATATTGTCTTTCTTGAGGTGGATTGGGCTTCTCAGAAGGTGCCGTTTCCGCGATTTAACTTACGACTTGAGGATGGTCAGAGCCTGGATGATTTCATTCTTAAGGTTGAAGAGAGGGTTAATGAAATGGTTGGTGAGCTCACTTTCAACGAATATAAGGCCTACAAGCACCTTGCGAAACACAAGAAGAGAGTGAACCGTGTGTTCTCAGAACTTGGTGCCGAAACCACCCTTCGATCTCGCCCACCAGGTGTGGACAAGAAGGTTCCAGCTGTTGCTGTGGCCGGTTGTTCGGCTGCTCCTCCAAAAGCTCGAAGGAAGAGAGCTTCGCGGAAAGAAAAGGCTAAAGATAGTGCTGGCGGTACTGCCTCCCCCGCCATTTGCCCATCAAAAACTAAATCTTTGGAATCTAGGAAATGGAAAAGAAAAGCTTCCGAAGATACTTCCGATGCTGAGATACAAGCGCCTTCTGGTCTCGCGAAGTTTGGCAGGAAGAAATCCAAGAAAGCTGTGAAGAAAATTGTTGCCGCTACTATTCAGCGTGTTCCGTCGGCGTTTTCTGATGAGGAGATGATGGATGAGCCTCGCCGAACAGGTTTCTTTTCTTGCTTGTGCTGTGAATTCAGATTCGGTGTCCGTCGTGGTTGTACTCCGGGTTCTGAGAACGATTTTGTTGATGTTGAAACTTTTTCAGACATTGTTCCTGAGGCTCGGGCTGCCCCGGATGATTCTTCTGCCCTTGCTTCCGCTGATGCTGCAATTTCAAAAACTTTTGTTGCTGATGATGAAGCCTCTCCAAAGTTTAATGAAGATTTGGAGCGTACGGTGAACCGAAGCGGTGGTTTGCTTCAGGATCCTTCTTTGATTGGGACTCGTGAAGACATTCCCGATGAACAGGACCCCACTCCCTCCGTCGCTGCTTATAATGAAAGCTTTGGTACGTCTTTTAGAGGTGAACTGTTAAGTGTTGGTGGTCAGGTGGCTGATGTGGACGGTGGTAGTCCTAAGTTTTCTGTGTTGTGGAAGTCCCCTAAACTTGTGGGTGAAACAGGGGAAGATGCTCCGAAGAAAAAACTCCGCTTAACTGTGAAAACAACTATTACTGCTGAGAAGCAATCTTCTTCCTCTCTTCAGAAATCTCTGACTATTTCTGACCCTGCCATCCAAGGACCCACGAAGACATTTAATGCTAAAGGTTTGTTGGTTGTTTTCATCTTTATTTTCTGCCAATCTTCTTACTTTCCTTACTAATCTTGTTGCTGGTTCCCTCTGGTTTTCACAGGTTTTGAAGAAAAATGTGCGAAAGCACTCCTCTTCGGACCTTGCCAGATTCAACCATATTTATAATCTGAAGACAGCAATTGTTGGTAAGGTTGTTTCAGAAAGGCTCAATGAAAAGGAAAAACTTGTTGGAAAGCTCAACGATGAATCTCAGAACTTGAAACGTGATTTAGACAAGGCACAGGCTTCAAACCTCGAACTGGAGAAATGAATTACTGAGCTAGCAGATTCTCTGAAGAAATGCCAGGAAGAGAAGAAACTTGCTGAAGCCGCCCTTCGCGACTCAAAGAAGGATCACGAAAAACTTAGCAAGACTCGTGAAGATGACCTCAAAATGATTGAGAATCTTCGCAAGGATGCTGACAAGAGCACGAAGACTATTGACGAGCTCCGTAGCGCTAACGCTGAACTTTCGACGAAAAATACTGAGCTTGCGAAGACTCTCAGCACAAAAGAGCACACTATTCTAGATCTCGAGAAGGCTCTGCCTGAGCGGAGCGAGACTTTGAGTAAAGACATTGATGAAGTCAAGCGAAACTTGAAACTTTTGTTTGAGGAATACAAGGAGGCGCTTAAGCAATTTGGCACCCGTCCGAACCCATTTCCTGAAAATGATGATATTTCTGATTTGATGGACTGGATGCTGAAAGAGTTCCAGGCCCTTCCAAGCGTTATTTCAGGAGCTAGCGATTCCGCTGCAGTTTTTCTGTGGAGAGCCTACTCAAACTTCTCTTCGATTTTGATTGTGTTGACCTTCCGAAGTTCCGTAGAGGACTCTCACGATTCCCGAATGCTGCGGGCACCTCTGCTATCTGAGCTGATGAGGATATTCTTGCTCTGAAAAAGAAATTCATGAAGGAATTCTGGATTGCTAGCGGGCAAGAATTTGCAAAGAAGATTGCTCATGAGAAGCTTGAGGAGGTTATGTCTCTAAATTTTGTTGGGCTTCTGGTGTCTTATAGACGTCTTTCTTCTTGATACTAATGACTTGTTTTGTTCCTTTTTCAGATGATTCAGAAAGAAGCGTGCACTGAAGCTGAGAAGATCCAAGAGGCAACTTCTGAATCTTGGAGGACGATGACACTAACGATGGGGAGGATGCTTCGGGGAGTGAAGGAAGTAGCGACAGCAGTAGCAGCAGTGACGACCAAGATGATGGAGAAGGAGAAAGCTCTGATCGACGCACCAGTTCTCCGAAGGTTGATATTGTTGGATGAGGCGAAACCTATCCGAATTTTTGCTTTTGATGTTGAAAAGCTGCGGTCTTTTATATTTGTGGGCTGCGGGCCCTTCTAAACTTTTGTCTTGTAAATTTTAACTTGCGTAGGTCCTGCAAGGTGGGCCTGTGCAGGACGTCATACCTTTGCGAATTCATCGCCAGGACCAGATAGTTAGTGGCGAGGCCTGGCGTTTGTACAAAGAATCCCATCCTGGATGCAAGTTCTCCGATTTCTGGACTTATTGTTGTCAGTACTTCTCAATGCATAGCTTCCAGTTGAGTTGGTTTTTTCTTTACCGCGATGGTTATGCTCTTGCGACTGAGGCTTCAAGTTCACGCAACTTCGTGAAGACGGAGCCCCTTAGCCCCATAACTGGTGATTGTAGCTTTGCTTATGCTAGTGATGTTGCAGAGAACAGTGGTCGTAACCCAGGGTGTATTATTGAGCTGCCTTTTTGAACATTTCAGCTCTTCGACGCTGTGTAACTGTACCTCTATGAAATTTTGTATGAAACTAAGGCAATAAATTTCGTTTTTGGAGAAAAAATGTCACCCTTCCCACCTTGCTGTTTTCATGCAAAATTTCGTGCATGTTTCCTTCTGCTAAGCTTGGTTTTTCCTTAACGTGCAAAAATTTATAAGTCGACAAAATTTGCTTCACGAATTTTGTGGACTTATGCCTCTATAGCGAACTTGCCCAGGTTGATATCGCAACTTTCAGTTGCTTCAACCAGTTTTGCACTTTGCTATTCTTATGAAGATATCTAAGCCCCCTGGCCTTTAGAATAACATTTTCGGCTAAAAAAAGTTTTCTGAGTAGACATCACTTCGTGAGTTTGTTCGGGGGTGTTTTTTCACTATGCTAATTCATTCTTACAACTGAAGAATTAAATGTTACTTCATAAATGTTTTCACAAGAATCTTATGCCAAAATGTTTGAACTTCCCAGGCCACAACCTTCTGTTGTCTCCGCCCCCTTGATAGGTTATTTCTTAACTTTGGGATTTAGGCCACAACTCGTTGTTGTTTCAGGCCCTTCGGTAGGATGTCCCTTTACGGTGGGATCTAGGCCACAACTTGTTGTTGTCTCAGGCCATTCGGTAGGATATCCCTTTACAGTGGGATTTAGGCCATAACTTGTTGTTGTCTCAGACCTTTCGGTAGGATATCCCTTTACGGTGGGATCTAGGCTTTCACGGAGCCCTCGGCTATCAAGGAGCCTCTTCTCAAAACTTCTCTTTCACTTTTGAAATCTTGGCTATCAGGAAGCCCATTCGTAAACTTTTCTTTCACACAATAGAATTTCAGCTATCACAAAGCCTTTCATGAACTTTTCTTTCACACCTTGGAATTTCGGCTATCACGGAGCCTTTCACGAATCTTTTCTTTCACACTTTGGAATTTTGGCTATCACGGAGCCTTTCACGAACTTTTCTTTCACACTTTGGAATTTCGGCTATCACGGAGCCTTTCACGAACTTTTCTTTCACACTTTGGAATTTCGCAAGACACAAAACTTGGGGGACGGCTCTTTTCATATATATCACAAAGAGTATTTACATAGGATCCGCCTCGTTAAAAACCTTGCCCCTTGATTTAGGGCCCCCTTTCCAAGGAAAAGAGTACAGTCCTTTTTATTCTAAGGTAAATGCGAGAAGTAGATATTTTTGTTCCCGAAACCACTTATAGTTTCGTGGTTCGGGTTTTTACAATTTTTGTGGAATTTAAATTTGCAAAAGGAAATACCGAAAGCTAAATCTAACTACTTTCATGATTCTCAAGGGTAGTACCTCTTTAAGTTGTCTGCATTCCACGAATGCGACAGTTCTTCGCCGGTTTGATCTGTTAAGCGAAATGCTCCTGGCATACTGGTTTCTTTTGCTATGTATGGTCCCTCCCAAGATTCATGAAGTTTCCCGGGGTTCTCCCAATTTTTCTTTCTTTTCAGCACAGATCACCATTCTTGATGTCTTTCCTGACTATTTTCTTGTCTTTTCATGCCTTGGTTTCCCTTTGATATTTTTCAATATTTTCTGAAGCTTCGAGGATTGTGAGCTCAATCATGTCCTTCTCTACCTTTATGTCAACTTCTTCGAATTCTTTTGCCTTTTGGACTCTCAAACTTTCATTCTTAATTTCTTCTGGTGTCATTGCTTCAGTTCCAAATAGTAAGCGAAAAGGTGTGAAGCCTGTTGCCCTTGATACTGTTGTGTTGTGAGACCAGATTACCTTCGGCAATTCATCTATCCACTTGCCTTTCTTCTGATCGTACAGACACTTTTTGATTCCCGAAAAGATCAGCCTGTTCGCCCTTTCAACAGCCCCATTGGACTGCGGATGATAGACTGAAGAGTACTTCACGTGGGAGCCCAGAGTTTTACAATATTCCTTGAAAGAGTAGCAGTCGAACTGTTTTCCATTGTCAACAGTTAAATCTCTTGGTACTCTGAATCTGCAGATTATGTTTTGCCAGAAGAATTTCTGAACTATTGGCGCTATGATATTCGCCAATGCCTTCGCCTCCACCCACTTGGTGAAGTAATCAACTGCAACTACTGCGAACTTGTAGTTTCCTTGAGCTGTTGGCAATGGGCCGACAAAATCCATTCCCCACCTTTGCAGAGGCCATGATGGTGGAATTAGGTGAACTGGCATGGATGGTAAGTTCTGCTGATTCGCTGTTTTCTGGCAGGCGTCACATTCCTGAACCAACTTTTTTGCATCGAGGTTTATGGAAGGCCAAAAGAATCCCTGCTTTATTGCCTTTCCTGCTAGTGCTCTTGTGCCTATGTGCGCACCACAAAATCCGCTGTGGATTTCTTTGAGAAGTTCTACACCTTTTTCGGATGTTATACACCTTAGTCATGGTTCGGTTACTCCAGACTTGTATAGCTCTCCATCCACTACGACATAGCCCCTTGCCCTTTGCCTTAGCCTTTTTTCCTCCAATTCATCATGTGGTTCATAGTGACCCCTCAAGTAGGCCATGATTTCGGCCCTCCAGTCATGACATTCTATGTTGTTCACAGTTCTTGGCTTCGGGTCTTTGATGGATGGTTCTCTGATGATTTCGAAGAACACATCTGGAGTTATCACTTGCTTTTGTGCTGCTGCTTTCGCTAGCTTGTCTGCCTCATTGTTGTCATTTCTTGAGATGTGTTGTACTGTGTAGCCCTTGAAGTGCTTCTCCATTTCTCTAACTTTCTCAAGATACTTCACTAGGATCAGATTTCTTGCTTCGCTTTCTTTCTCATTGTGTTCTTGCATCACTTTCGAGTCTGTTTTGATGATGAACGTTTGTTGACCCAAAGCTTTCATTTTTCTCAAGGATAGCAATAGAGCTTCATACTCTGTTGTGTTATTCGTAGAATGGACGTCATCCGCTAAATCAAGCCGAGTAGCATATCTTATAACGACTCCTGCTGGAGATGTCACAATCGCTGTTATTCCAACCCCTCTATCATACCAAGCCCCATCACAGTGCACCACCCATGGTGTGGTTATATTTTCGTCAGAGTCTTGGGGTGGCGATGTCCAGTCTACGACAAAGTCTGCCGGGACTTGCGATTTTATCGCGTTTCTTCTTTCGAAGTCCATAGTGTATTCTGATAGTTCTGCTGCCCATTTGACGATTCTGGTTGATGCTTCCTTGTTCATGAATAGGTCGTTCAGTGGCTGGTTCATGATTACCCTTATTCTGTGTCCTTCGAAATAGTGTTTTAGTTTTCTTACTGCCATGACAACTGCGTACGCTATCTTTTCTAGCTCAGAATAGAAAAGTTTGGATCCTGAAAGAGCTTCCGAAGCGAAGTTTACTGGAATTTGTTTCAATTTTCCCTCTTCCTCTTTCTCTTGCACTAATACAGCGCTCACGGCTGAGTTAGAAGCAGATAAGTACAGCAAAAGTGGTGATTTTGGCTCTGGAGGACATAGCTTCATCATGTTTGACAAGTAATTTTTGAGTTCTTGGAAAGCTTGCTTCTGAGATTCAGACCACTGAAAATTCTTGGAACTTCGGAGAACTTGGAAGAAAGGCAAACTTCTCTCTGCAGCTCTGGGTATGAATCTGTTAAGGGCAGCCACTCTCCCTGTCAGCTTTTGTACGTCTTTCACTGAAATGGGTTCTTGCGTCTCAACTAGAGCCTTGATTTTGTCAGGGTTTGCTTCAATACCCTTTGTCGAAACCAAGCAGCCCAAGACCTTTCCCTTGTGAATGCCAAAAACACACTTGTCGGGATTCAGCTTGAGATTTGCTACTCTGAGATTCGCGAAGGTTTCTGCCAAATCGCCGATGTGATCTCTTCTTTGAACGCTCTTGACGATTATGTCATCGACATATGCTAGAATGTTTCTCCGAAGTTGAGGATGTAGCACTATTGATATCATTCTTGAAAAAGTGCAGCCGGCATTCTTCAGGCCCTCTGGCATTCTGAAGAAACAATAAGTTCCGAATGGTGTAATGAAACTTGTTTTTTCCTCATCTTCTCTTCGCACCTTGATTTGGTGATATCCTGAGAACATGTCCAGGAGTGAAAGCATCTCGCTGTTCGTAGCATCATCAACAACCTTGTCCACCCTTTCAAGTGGGAAATCATCTTTCTTGCAAGCCTTGTTCAGATCTGTGAAGTCCACACACATTCTCCACTTCCCATTCTTCTTCTTTACCGGGACAGTGTTAGCCAGCCACACAGGGTACATGACTTCCCTGATTACTTTGGCATCCTGAAGCCTTTGCACTTTGACCTCCACTGCTTTGGCCTTTTCTTCAGACATTTTTCTAAGTTTTTGCTTCTTCGGAGTTATTTTCTCATCCGTATCCAGGGCATGTTCGATGATATCCCTGTCGACACATTGCAAATCTTTCGCTGACCAAGCAAAGACATCTTTATTCTTGTTCAGGAATTTGATAAGTTCTTTCTCTTCTTCGGGACTAAGATGAGCCCCTATCACGACTGCTCTGTCTGGCATGTCATCTAAGTACACTTTCTTCGTTTCACCATCGGCACTTATTTCCACTCTCTCTTTGTCTCTTTTGGCTTCAACATACGGTTCTTTCTTTTCTTCGGTAGAGTTCAAGTGGTGCACATTGCTTTGACCTGGTGTATGGCCCTTTTCTATGTTTCTGGCCTCTTGCTGATCACCGAACACCGTGATGACTCCTTTTGCTGCCGGGATTTTCATGCATAGAAACTGTTGCCTTATCACAACATCGAACTTATTAATGAATCCTCTGCCGAAGATTGCGAGGTACGGATGATACATGTCGACCACGTCAAAAATGAGAGTTTCGGTTCTGGCATTGTCAAGATCTCCGAAGGATACTGGTAGAGCTATCTTTCTCGCTAGCTTGATTGGCTTTCCTTCGAAGCCCAGCAGTGGGTATTCTGGTGGCTGTAGCATGTGTGGGCTCAAACTCATTTTCTCGAAGGTTTTCATGAATAAAATATCAGCCGAACTTCCGTTGTCCACCAGGATTTTTCCGATCTCCCATCCGGTGATGTTCACTTCGATGACCATGGCGTCATTGTGGTCAGTGGATTTCAGTTTGAAATCTTGTTCGGTGAATGTTATGGGCACTTTGGCCCACTCTCGATGCGCTGCTGGACCGTCATTGATGACTGTGTTCACAGATCTGAAGTAGTAGTTTCTTTGCCTTTTGGTTTCAAACTCCATGGCTGAGCTTCCAGTGATAGGCATGATAGTTCCGAAGGAATGCAGTGCTTTCGGATTGTGGCCTCTTGAACTTGATTCTGGCTTTGCTGAATTATCTGGTGGTGACGGTAGTATTTCACGGATTGGTTGCGGTTGCTGGATGGTTTGAATTGCTTGAGACTGAGGAAAAATTGTTGGGAAGGCTGCCATGATAACTGTCCCTGTTGAAATTGCTGAATTGGGATTGGGCTTGGCTGAGGACCCATGAACTGCGCTTGCAAGAAATTTTGGGCATTGATTTGGTATTATGGAGGCAATGCTCATCATGGTTTTCTCTTGTTGGATTCTTGCTATGTTCTTTCTAGTTTCTGGGCAAGCTTCGGTGCTGTGACCTCTCCCGTGATATCTGCAATAAAAGTATGGATCTCTTGCGTCATGATTTTGGATCTTCGGAGGTCCTCTTCCTCTTCCCCTTCCTCTTGATGAAAAGCCCCCTCTTGTGCTTGGTCTATTGTCCTGGTTGAACTGAGGATTTTCCACATTGTTGATGTTTCGTGGAGTTTGAAACTGAGGTCTCCATCCTATTCCTCTATTGCCTTGCCTTGTTTGATTTCGCTCAGCAACTCTTTTTCGGTGATCTTCATCAGACTTGATGTATTGTTCTAGTTCGTCAAAGAGTTCCTCAATGCTCTGTGGTTCTTTTCTGGTCAAGTGCGAAGTTGTTGGTCCTGGAGTCAGACCTTTGATTAATGCTTGGATTGTTGTTTTGTCATCTGTTCCTGGAATTTAGGACTTTTGTTGCATGAATCTTCTCACGAAGCTCTGCAGTGGCTCCCTGTCTCTTTGCTAGCAACTGAAAAGGTCTGATGGCTTTGCAGAAGTTTCATGAAACACATGAAGTGCCTGTATGAACTTTCTCTTGAGATCAATCCAGCTGCAAATTGAGTGTGGAGGCAACACGGAATACCAGTTGAGAACTGGACCTTCGCAAGCAATGATAAAAGATTTGGCCAGTGCAACATCATCTCCTCCTGCTGAATTTACAGCTGCCTCATAGCTCATGATGAACTGTCATGGTGTTGTTTGCAACCCGAGCGAAAGTGGTCACTCTGGATCTGCGAACTGCGAGATTCCATTACCCGTGAAGTTCTCTCGGGGGGTTTTTTTGTGCTTGTGACATCCCGGCCCAAGGCTTAATAGGATTGATAAGGATACTCATACCAACAAGTTGCAACTTCTTTTTCGGAAGCTCATCTTGAAAGAACTCTGAGGTTAAGCGTGCTTGGCCTGGAGCAATTTCAGGATGGGTGACCGACCGGGAAGTTCTTCCCGGATGCGTATGAGTGAGGACAAAGTGCGCAGAAAAGACATATGTTGGTCTGTGAGGAGATTCTTGGGGTCCTAGAGAGCTGCCAGGTGTAAGCGGGCCCGGCCTCGGATAGGCAGGTCGTTACAATTGGTATCAGAGCCGACTCTCGCGGTTTCACGGGCGCGTGCGGTCGCAGTTGCGCAGGCATGGTGTGCATGGCTGGTGTGGGCCCTGAGTGGTCACACAGCATGGCACATACACTGGCACTGGGCCCACGGACGTGGCCAAGAGAGGACGTTCCTGGCTTGGGGTTGATCGACGAGGACGTCGATCTTCTAAGGGGGGTGTATGTGACATCCCGGCCCAAGGCTTAATAGGATTGATAAGGATACTCATACCAACAAGTTGCAACTTATTTTTCGGAAGCTCATCTTGAAAGAACTCCGAGGTTAAGCGTGCTTGGCCTGCAGCAATTTCAGGATGGGTGACCGACCGGGAAATTCCCAGATGCGTATGAGTGAGGACAAAGTGCGCAGAAAAGACATATGTTGGTCTGTGAGGAGATTTTTGGGGTCCTAGAGAGCTGCCAGGCGTAAGCGGGCCCGGCCTCGGATAGGCAGGTCGTTACAATAACCTGTAACGACCCGGGTTTTCGGTGAGGAAAACCCGACTCCCTGTACCATTGTGATAGTCCCTGGATCGGTAAGCTATCACGTACAGAACTCATCACAGTATAATATCAGTTCCATACAACGAAAACATATTACACATTGAAAAATTACACCCGAAAACAATTCGGTATACGATTTTAGTACAAGCCCCTTGGGCTAAACGACAAGTAGAAAACCTACGTAGCGGTAGCGGTAGCTAGAGCTTCAAGTCTTCATCTTCGATCAACTCCACAGGCAGCACTTGAGCGAAGCAACACACTCTTCTTGAATTCTTCTGGATGGACCCTTCACTTCAAGTTAAGCACCTGCACACTCACCAACTATCCCCAAGGAATGCGATAGGTTCACGTCACCATCTGTATGCAGCTTTAAGTGGCCTACTTCTAAAGGGATAAAAATATATATAACAAGGATAGCTCGGGTTTCCTAAGTAGCGGCAACATCAACATATGAAGACAGCAAAACCTTCCATCCCAAACTCACAGCTCACACAACTCATCGGGTAGTCCTGGCTCGCCAGGTTCCTGTCTCCACCATCTCGGGCAAAACATAGCTCTCCAACACTCGTCCTCATTCCATGGCATCCAATGTGTCTCATCCCACATCCCTCATCTCAAAGCATCTGGTGTGTCTCAGCCCACATCCAAAGACTCTCTAACTAAGACGGTACCTCCTGCCGGGACTATGAGACTCAAAACCAGGTCAAAAGTGCAGAATATGTGGGAGACTAGGGTCGGTAAACGACCGAGCCCGACGCACCTCCCTCATGGAGTGTGTTCGGCCTACCCTCTCCCACACACACATCAACATTGCCCAGTGGCTTCGAGGGTCTCGGAGACTAGGGCAGCTAAACCGCCGGGCCCAGCGCACCTCCACACTGAGCGTGTCCGGCCTACCCTCCCCGATCTCATAATCTTCTAACAGTCATGCAGCATCGTCCAGCTAGGGAAATCGTTGGAACCTTCCTCCTGGGGTAAGCAACCTCCAACTCTCTCCAAGAATCATAATCACAATAACCCATACCCATACACGCATAGCTCAGCGCATATACACACATATATAGTATAGCAATAGGACAAACAAGGAACATGATATAAAGATAGGCTATGCAAGGTTCATCATCATCATCTCATCATCATGCAAATAAATAAAGCACTAGCATTCTAATAAACAATGCCTAATAGGTATTCAAAGTCGGATGGGCGTGAACACCTGTGTGCAAGTAGTCGTAGTAGTTTCTGTAGTTGTTCTCGATCTTCTGGCTTGACTCCTCAGCTCCGAAAATTCCTAGATTCGCAAATATAAATAAACACGGTGTCTAAATGCAAATAACTCCAAAGAGAAGCAATAAAGAACCAAATAACTCCAAAAGCTATTCTAACGGGTGCCTCATGATTTTAGAAGAATAAAGAAACTAATTTCATATTTTTCTAAGTTAGAATCACTTTAATATTGATTTTCAAATATAGAAATATTTTATGAATTTAATTAATTGTGATAAAGCACAGAAAACACCCGTCAGTAAGTTAGAGAGCCATAAGCTAGATTCTAGGTTGATCTACATGGTAAATTGACTAGTCAACGATTTTTGTTGACCAAGTCGAGAAGGAAGGTCAAAGGTCAACCGGACCCCACAAGTCATCCTGTGGGTCCTGTATGCCAGATGGGACCAGATTGGACAGTTAGCGGCCTCAGATGTTAGTGGGACACCCAACGGTAAACCCGTATGCCCCTTCATGCAGATTAAAGGGGTTGTGCAGGATGGTTTCGCCAGAAGCGATGTGATGTGGTTGAGAAACATGGCTCAAGCTGGAACACGACAAAGATGTGGCGAGGATGGATTTATCCAGGATAAGGCTGATGGTTTAGTTAGCGCATGTGTCGTTCACGACGAAGGTGTGGCACGACCGCAACGAAAGGTGGTCGGGACTTGAAAGATTGAACACAAGCATCAACATACAACAATTAAAGCTCTTGGTGAAAAGGAGTAGGTGCTGCTAGCAAACAGCACACACACCAGATCGATAAAGAGCTAAGGTTAGATAGCACCTACAACTTGGCAGTTTAGAGTCTTGCACATGGCTCGGCAGCGAGCGATGCACAAGCGACAAGGATAAAGGCTTGGTGGAAAAATAATATGTGTTGCTGTTTAGCAAAGCAACGCACATACTAGATCAAAGCTGAAAGGTAGATGGTTTAGAATGATTAACGCTAGAAGGTAGATGGTTTAGAACGATACGGGAGTTGAATAGACTTGCCTGCTTCCTGTACAGGCTGCAGTTCCTTGCTTTGGACCAGAAAGGGGACACAAGCCAGCATGTTGAAGAGCAAAAAGGATCAGGCTGTTGGTTCCGATAACACATACATGGCTTAGGAGCGGCAACTTGTATGTTTAGTGGCAACTCCAGAATGCTCACGTGATGGAGCAGATGTGCTGAACGTCCAGGATGTTAGCTTGAGCTAAACAAGTCCATGGCATGTAGGCCAATCAGGAATTGATCTGAAGCTTCTTAGCATTTTGCAAGGTTTTACGGTTGCAGCTAACAGGAAAGAGCACGCCTGCACACAATCTAGTATGCAGGGTACTCCACATACTGTTCAAGGCAAGGACACTATGGAACAAACATGATATATTGGTGGATAGCAGGAGCACATGCACGGGGCTGAAGCTTCATGGTGTGAATTCAGAGCGGGGCATCAAGGCATAAGAAAGGCAGCAACAAGAAGGAAAGTTCTTGGCTGTTGCAGGGTGTGCCTGTGCTTGTTCCTGCTCGACGGTCAGCATATAGGAGCAGGTCAGCCAAGGAACGAAAAGGGTGCTAGCAAGGTCGACTTGGTGGTGTTCAAAGGCTCCTAAACTTGGGCCTTGGGTACACGTCCAGTGCTCGATGGAATGCTGCAGAGGCATTCCACACTCGGCCGACGAGGGTTTCAGTGGCAGCTTGGAAAAGAAAGGCGGCAATTGGGCATAGGGGTCTAGAGATAGGAGCGCTCATGAGGTGCTTGAGCAAATGCCCGAGAGGCACTCCATGATGGAAACGGCTGGCCGACGACGAGTTTAGCGGCAGCCGTTAGGATAAGGAAACAGCGGGGTGAAAAGGGTCTGCTGGCGGCGAGCTTTTCCGGCGGCTGACCATCAGATGCGACAGTGAGGGTCAGGACGTCCTAAGGGAACACCCAGGATGGCAAAAATGATTCAGCTTTGAACCGGTCTGGGCATAGCTCGCACGGCGGCGAGGATCAGGAGTTCAGGACGGCGGAGCTGGTCTGCACGCTGGCGTCGGCGTGCGGGCTTGCGTGCGGGCTCTTGGTTGAGGATCAACGCCCCAAAGGGGCGGCTTTGCCTTTCCTGGTTGGTGGTATGCGCGTGCAAGCCGGAGCTCGGGCCAAGGCAGCACGTTGCCCGGCGTGTGCGCGACCACGGAACGAGAACAGGCAGACGGCTCGGTTGGGGTGCGCACGCACCGGTGAGGGCACGACTGAAGGTTGGTTCAGCAGCTAAAGGTGAGGTCTTTTGCCTCCCTGCGCATGCGCAAGCTCGCGGTCTTGACCACGGCGGCGAGCTGGGCAACAACACGTGCACAGACCACACGGCGGCGTTCCAACCCGGCGTGCGCACGACAGCAGGACACAGGAAAGGCGATCAAGCAGTGGCGCACGCGCAGTCGACGGCAGCGACACCTGCAGGCATAAGGCTCGACTCGATGGTCGGCACACAAGTGTCGGCGGTCACGCGGCGGCGCGGTGCAAGCAAGCACAGACACACACCAGGGCACAGCCCCTCGGCACGAACGCTGGCACAACAAGGGACAACAAAGCAGGCTGAGAAGGCTCACCTACGCGTGCTTGCTGTCACTGTCGGGCATTCCGTCGAACAGGTGGGCGGCGAGGAGAAGGCAACAGCTTGCGGTTCAACTTCAGCACGGTCACCATTGTCGTCGTACTCGCCCTCGTGTCCGACTCGACGACGGCGATGCAGGCCGGAGCGGAGGAAGGTGAAACAGCGGCATCGTCGAGGTCCTCGGCATCAGCAGCTTGACGGAGATGCTGTAGCGGCCATCCAGCGTTCCGTCAGCGTCCGAGCATTTCGCCGAGCAGGTTGAGGGCGAGGTGGACGGCAAACACGTTGCAGAGGTGGAAGAGATGCATCAGCTTGTCGGCGGCGCTGTCGAACTCGGCGTGCCGCTCCAACTCAATGGCCGCGGCGGCGTCCTCCCGGCAGGCATCTCCGCCTTGGTGTGGCCGACGGAGCCCCTGACGGTCTCCGACGCAGCACAACAGGGCGCGGCGAGAGCGCGGAGCACGCGGCCGGTTCCCTCCCCGGCGGTGCTCTCCACACGACCATCAGCGGCGCACGCGCGTGGGCAGCAACGCTACAGGGTTCGATTAGGGGCGGAGGACAGAGCAGGCAGCGCAGGCCTTTGGCGGCGTGAGGGAAAAAGGAGGAGGCGGTCGATTTGGTGCAGGGGAGCAGCAGGAAAACTAGAGCTGTTGCTGCCTATAGATTCGAGTGGAGAACTTCAGGGAGAGGCAGGGAGGTGCAGCTGCTGATTTGCTCTGCCGATTTGGAGAAAGGAGAGAGAGGTGCTCTGCTTGCTGGCTTGCTCCATCGAGAAGGAGAAGAAAGAATAGAGGGGGAAATGATTGGATTGGTGGCCTTAGCTTGCTGCAATGGATTGCTGCTCGATTTGGGGAAGAAGTGCAGGAGGAAAGGAGAGGAGCAGCTGGCGGTGGAAGGGGAAAAGAACAGAGTAGCAGGAAGAGGCTGGCGGCAGCGGCTTGGCAGAGATGAGAGAGAAGAGATGCTGGTGGCGGCGGCAGCGAAGAAAGGAAGAGGAGTGGAGAGAAGAGAGAGTGAGGGTATTTAAGAAAAGTGGTTAGGGTTATGTAAATGGGCTTAGGATTGGGGTCGAATCAAATTCAATCCGCGAAATAAATCGATACTAATTTATTTCGTAGAATTAGAACAAAAGAATTAGACTAATTTTCCGGAACGAATCAAATAGCAAAGTATTAATTCGAGAAGCCGGAAAACATCGTCATAATTCAAATGAGCTCTCGGCAATTTAATCCAATGAATTATGGTTTATTCCCCGAAATCAAATCATTTGCAAGGAATCAATTTGAAGAGTCGGAAAATAATTCCATAATCCATTTAAGGAATTCCAGAGCACTTTGGAAAGATTAGTCCGGAAAAAGAGTAGAAGGCCGGCGGAGAGGTTAAAGAACTTCAGATGGTTTAGGCAGGTCCAGAAGGTTAAATCGGACAATTAGTTCAACTACCTTTAGATTTATATTTGAATTTAGGATTCAAATATAAACTACACTCAAAATATCCAAATAAAGCGATTAAGAATCAAATCACACTAATATGGAAATGTCCTTAGCAAACAAGGCCATTTAATTAATTTACTCACTAAGAGTTAGATGAGAGCACAAGAAGACAGTCTTATGATTTTGGGAGAACACATCAAACACGAAAAATTTTTAAATTCTCATTTTTGCAAACAACAACATTCCGGAAAAATCCGGGATGTTACAAACTCCCCCCTTAAAAGAATCTCGTCCTCGAGATTGAAATTGTGCTAGTACATCGGGGCACCAGCTTCTTCAAGTTGTCTTCATACTTCAGATATCTTCGGCGTTAGTGACATTGATCAATCAAATGCCACAGAAACTGATGCTAACTAGATGAATCAAGTACAAACATGAAAATACTTTCTAAATATAATCCTACACTCAAGAGGAAAAACCTTAAGAACCAAAAGAAAATTGATAAGAACCAAGCACTCAGACATTCAACACATTATATATATAGTGCTATCTCAAGGCTGACTCAAAACCATTGAGATCTCGCACACTAATCGGTAGCTACTTCGTGACATGTCAAACAGGGTGGTCTCTAATCATAGTGGTTCAAGGTTTCTGAGTAGTCCACGTAAGAAATTGCATAGACGCAGGTAAGATAGAAGAGTTTTTCAAAGAAAAGAAGGTAAATTTAAAATAGTTCAAGGGGGTATATATAAAATAGAGTGTTTAGAATGTTTCTAAACTAACGACCAACCTAGGGTTGCGCGCTACGGTCAAGTACGGCTCTGATACCACCTGTAACGACCCGGGTTTTCGGTGAGGAAAACCCGACTCCTTGTACCATTGTGATAGTCCCTGGATCGGTAAGCTATCACGTACAGAACTCATCACAGTATAATATCAGTTCCATACAACGAAAACATATTACACATTGAATAATTACACCCGAAAACAATTCGGTATACGATTTTAGTACAAGCCCCTTGGGCTAAACGACAAGTAGAAAACCTACGTAGCGGTAGCTAGAGCTTCAAGTCTTCATCTTCGATCAACTCCACAGGCAGCACTTGAGCGAAGCAACACAACCCTCTTCTTGAATTCTTCTGGATGGACCCTTCACTTCAAGTTAAGCACCTGCACACTCACCAACTATCCCCAAGGAATGGGATAGGTTCACGTCACCATCTGTATGCAGCTTTAAGTGGCCTACTTCTAAAGGGATAAAAATATATATAACAAGGATAGCTCGGGTTTCCTAAGTAGCGGCAACATCAACATATGAAGAGAGCAAAACCTTCCATCCCAAACTCACAGCTCACACAACTCATCGGGTAGTCCTGGCTTGCCAGGTTCCTGTCTCCACCATCTCGGGCAAAACATAGCTCTCCAACACTCGTCCTCATTCCATGGCATCCAATGTGTCTCATCCCACATCCCTCATCTCAAAGCATCTGGTGTGTCTCAGCCCACATCCAAAGACTCTCTAACTAAGGCGGTACCTCCTACCGGGACTATGAGACTCAAAACCAGGTCAAAAGTGCATAATATGTGGGAGACTAGGGTCGGTAAACGACCGAGCCCGACGCACCTCCCTCATGGAGCGTGTTCGGCCTACCCTCTCCCACACACTCATAAACATTGCCCAGTGGCTTCGAGGGTCTCGGAGACTAGGGCAGCTAAACCGCCGGGCCCGGCGCACCTCCACACTGAGCGTGTCCGGCCTACCCTCCCCGATCTCATAATCTCCTAACAGTCATGCAGCATCGTCCAGCTAGGGAAATCGTTGGAACCTTCCTCCGGGGGTAAGCAACCTCCAACTCTCTCCAAGAATCATACTCACAATAACCCATACCCATACACGCATAGCTCAGCGCATATACACACATATATAGTATAGCAATAGGACAAACAAGGAACATGATATAAAGATAGGCTATGCAAGGTTCATCATCATCATCTCATCATCATGCAAATAAATAAAGCACTAGCATTCTAATAAGCAATGCCTAATAGGTATTCAAAGTCGGATGGGCGTGAACACCTGTGTGCAAGTAGTCGTAGTAGTTTCTGTAGTTGTTCTCGATCTTCTGGCTTGACTCCTCAGCTCCGGAAATTCCTAGATTCGCAAATATAAATAAACACGGTGTCTAAATGCAAATAACTCCAAAGAGAAGCAATAAAGAACCAAATAACTCCAAAAGCTATTCTAACGGGTAACTCATGATTTTAGAAGAATAAAGAAACTAATTTCATATTTTTCTAAGTTAGAATCACTTTAATATTGATTTTCAAATATAGAAATATTTTATGAATTCAATTAATTGCGATAAAGCACAGAAAACACCCGTCAGCAAGTTAGAGAACCATAAGCTAGATTCTAGGTTGATCTACATGGTAAATTGACTAGTCAACGATCTTTGTTTACCAAGTCGAGAAGGAAGGTCAAAGGTCAACCGAACCCCACAAGTCATCCTGTGGGTCCTGTATGCCAGATGGGACCAGATTGGACAGTTAGCGGCCTCAGATGTTAGTGGGACACCCAACGGTAAACCCGTATGCCCCTTCATGCAGATTAAAGGGGTTGTGCAGGATGGTTTCGCCAGAAGCGATGTGATGTTGTTGAGAAACATGGCTCAAGCTGGAACACGACAAAGATGTGGCGAGGATGGATTTATCCAGGATAAGGCTGATGGTTTAGTTAGCGCACATGTCGTTCACGACGAAGGTGTGGCACGACCGCAACGAAAGGTATGGTCGGGACTTGAAAGATTGAACACAAGCATCAACATACAAGAATTAAAGCTCTTGGTGAAAAGGAGTAGGTGCTGCTAGCAAACAGCACACACACCAGATCGATAAAGAGCTAAGGTTAGATAGCACCTACAACTTGGCAGTTTAGAGTCTTGCACACGGCTCGGCAGCGAGCGTTGCACAAGCGACAAGGATAAAGGCTTGGTGGAAAAATAATATGTGTTGCTGTTTAGCAAAGCAACGCACATACTAGATCAAAGCTGAAAGGTAGATTGTTTAGAATGATTAACGCTGGAAGGTAGAAGGTTTAGAACGATACGGGAGTTGAATAGACTTGCCAGCTTCCTGTACAGGCTGCAGTTCCTTGCTTTGGACCAGAAAGGGGACACAAGCCAGCATGTTAAAGAGCAAAAAGGATCAGGTTGTTGGTTCCGATAACACATACATGGCGTAGGAGCGGCAACTTGTATGTTTAGTGGCAACTCCAGAATGCTCACGTGATGGAGCAGATGTGCTGAACGTCCAGGATGTTAGCTTGAGCTAAACAAGTCCATGGCATGTAGGCCAATCAGGAATTGATCTGAAGCTTGTTAGCATTTTGCAAGGTTTTACAGTTGCAGCTAACAGGAAAGAGCACGCCTGCAGACAATCTAGTATGCAGGGTACTCCACATACTGTTCAAGGCAAGGACACTATGGAACAAACATGATATACTGGTGGATAGCAGGAGCACATGCACGGGGCTGAAGCTTCATGGTGTGAAAACAGAGCTAGGCATCAAGGCATAAGAAGGCAGCAACAAGAAGAAAAGTCCTTGGCTGTGGCAGGGTGTGCCTGGCTCGTTCCTGCTCGACGGTCAGCATAAAGGAGCAGGTCAGCCAAGGAACGAAAAGGGTGGCAGCAAGGTCGACTTGGTGGCGTTCAAAGGCTCCCAAACTTGGGTCTTGGGTACACGGCCAGTGCTCGATGGAATGCTGCAGAGGCATTCCACACTCGGCCGACGAGGGTTTCAGTGGCAGCTTGGAAAAGAAAGGCGGCAATTGGGCATAGGGGTCTAGAGATAGGAGCGCTCACGAGGTGCTTGAGCAAATGCCGGAGAGGCACTCCATGATGGAAACGGCTGGCCGACGACGAGTTTAGCGGCAGCCGTTAGGATAAGGAAACAACGGGGTGAAAAGGGTCTGCTGGCGGCGAGCTTTTCCGGCGGCTGACCATCAGATGCGACAGTGAGGGTCAGGACGTCCTAAGGGAACACCCAGGATGGCAAAAAGGATTCAGCTTTGAACCGGTCTGGGCATAGCTCGCACGGCGGCGAGGATCAGGAGTTCAGGACGGCGGAGCTGGTCTGCACGCTGGCGTCAGCGTACCGGCTCGCGTGCGGGCTCTTGGTTGAGGATCAACGCCCCAAAGGGGCGGCTTTGCCTTTCCTGGTTGGTGGTATGCGCGTGCAAGCCGGAGCTCGGGCCAAGGCAGCACGTTGCCCGGCGTGTGCGCGACCACGGAACGAGAACAGGCAGACGGCTCGGTTGGGGTGCGCACGCACCGGTGAGGGCACGACTGAAGGTTGGTTCAGCAGCTAAAGGTGAGGTCTTTTGCCTCCCTGCGCATGCGCAAGCTCGCGGTCTTGACCACGGCGGCGAACTGGGCAACAACACGTGCACAGACCACACGGCGGCGTTCCGACCCGGCGTGCGCACGACAGCAGGACACAGGAAAGGCGATCAAGCAGTGGCGCACGCGCAGTCGACGGCAGCGACACCTGCAGGCGTAAGGCTCGACTCGATGGTCGGCACACAAGCGTCGGCGGTCGCGCGGCGGCGCGGTGCAAGCAAGCACAAAGACACACCAGGGCACAGCCCCTCGGCACGAACGCTGGCACAACAAGGGACAACAAAGCAGGCTAAGAAGGCTCACCTACGCGTGCTTGCTGTCACTGTCGAGCATTCCGTCGAACAGGTGGGCGGCGAGGAGAAGGCAACAGCTTGCGGTTCAACTTCAGCACGGTCACCATTGTCGTCGTACTTGCCCTCGTGTCCGACTCGACGACAGCGATGCAGGCCGGAGCGGAGGAAGGTGAAACAGCGGCATCGTCGAGGTCCTCGGCATCAGCAGCTTGACGGAGATGCTGTAGCGGCCATCCAGCGTTCCGTCAGCGTCCGAGCATTTCGTCGAGTAGGTTGAGGGCGAGGTGGACGGCAAACACGTTGCAGAGGTGGAAGAGATGCATCAGCTTGTCGGCGGCGCTGTCGAACTCGGCGTGCCGCTCCAACTCAATGGCCGCGGCGGCGTCCTCCCGGCCGGCATCTCCGCCTTGTCGTGGCCGACGGAGCCCCTGACGGTCTCCGACGCAGCACAACAGGGCGCGGCGAGAGCGCGGAGCACGCGGCCGGTTCCCTCCCCGGCGGTGCTCTCCACACGACCATCAGCGGCGCACGCGCGTGGGCAGCAACGCTACAGGGTTCGATTAGGGGCGGAGGACAGAGCAGGCGGCGCAGGCCTTTGGCGGCGTGAGGGAAAAAGGAGGAGGCGGTCGATTTGGTGCAGGGGAGCAGCAGGAAAACTAGAGCTGTTGCTGCCTATAGATTCGAGTGGAGAACTTCAGGGAGAGGCAGGGAGGTGCAGCTGCTGATTTGCTCTGCCGATTTGGAGAAAGGAGAGAGAGGTGCTCTGCTTGCTGGCTTGCTCCATCGAGAAGGAGAAGAAAGATTAGAGGGGGAAATGATTGGATTGGTGGCCTTAGCTTGCTGCAATGGATTGCTGCTCGATTTGGGGAAGAAGTGCAGGAGGAAAGGAGAGGAGCAGCTGGCGGTGGAAGGGGAAAAGAACAGAGCAGCGGGTTTTCTTCACCGTGAAGAAAGAGTAGCAGGAAGAGGCTGGCGGCAGCGGCTTGGCAGAGATGAGAGAGTGGAGAGAAGAGAGAGTGAGGGTATTTAAGAAAAGTGGTTAGGGTTATGTAAATGGGTTTAGGATTTGGGTCGAATCAAATTCAATCCGCGAAATAAATCGATACTAATTTATTTCGTAGAATTAGAACAAAAGAATTAGACTAATTTTCCGGAACGAATCAAATAGCAAAGTATTAATTCGAGAAGCCGGAAAACATCGTCATAATTCAAATGAGCTCTCGGCAATTTAATCTAATGAATTATGGTTTATTCCTCGAAATCAAATCAATTGCAAGGAATCAATTTGAAGAGTCGGAAAATAATTCCATAATCCATTTAAGGAATTCCAGAGCACTTTGGAAAGATTAGTCCGGAAAAAGAGTAGAAGGCCGGCGGAGAGGTTAAAGAACTTCAGATGGTTTAGGCAGGTCCAGAAGGTTAAAGAGGACAATTAGTTCAACTACCTTTAGATTTATATTTGAATTTAGGATTCAAATATAAACTACACTCAAAATATCCAAATAAAGCGATTAAGAATCAAATCACACTAATATGGAAATGTCCTTAGCAAACAAGGCCATTTAATTAATTTACTCACTAAGAGTTAGATGAGAGCACAAGAAGACAGTCTTATGATTTTGGGAGAACACATCAAACACGAAAATTTTTGAAATTCTCATTTTTGCAAACAACAACATTCCGGAAAAATCCGGGATGTTACACTGCTGACCAGAGCTTTGATATGGCGAATCGAGCCAAAGTGAACTGTTTTCTTGCTCTTTCATTTCATCAATTTCTTTTTGCATTTTTTCTAGTTGTTCTTTTGCTTGGTTAGGTTTCTCCAATTTCTCCGAAACTCTTCTTTTTTGCTTACAGCTGACTCGCGAATTTTTCCTTCTCCTTCTGAAGTATCAGCACTTTCTGATTCATTGCTTCTAGTTGTCTGTCCACAGTCTCATCATCTTCCTCTTCAGCTTCTTCTTCATCAAATGTTTCTAGAGTATGCGCAGTTTTCTCTGATCGTGCCTTCTGGAGGGCTTCAAGTTTTGCTCTTCTTTCCTGGTCTGAGATTTGCGAAGGTTCTGCAGCGAGAGAGTTTCCATTGTCTTGTTCGATATGGTGATCTTCCTGGTCTGGCTCATTGGGTGTGTTCTTCTTGGACTTCTTCTGTGTAGGCATCATGAGTTGTTTATCGGCTGAGACCACGGTGGGCGTCAATGTTGGGGGTCGGAAAATCGGATGGGACCCCCAAACACAAATGAAGAGAGATTCCCTAACAGACACGCGAAAGTGCTCTGAAACACGGAGACAAGGAATCTCTGAAAGTCTGTGCTCACCTCAAAAGTTGTGAATCTCTTTACACATGCCCTCGGGCCCCCTTTTATAGGGAGACGAAGGGACTTTTACATTCCGAAATTACCCTCGAATCTAGGGAATATTCCAAATGTGAACATGTACATGAACGTCTTTTACATCCCGTGATTTGCGGAGCTAATTTCACACATTTACAAGCCTGCCACTTGTTCACACCTCGAACCCGGACTTTTGGCACCGCCCCTTTGACTTGGCTTTATTCACGGTTTTCATCTCATCTTTAGCGAAGATTCGCAGGTAGTCAGCTTCCCGCACTTCTCCGCCGAAATCTTCACCGAATCCGGACTTCACCAAACTCGCAGAGATCTTCAACATCGCAGCTTCAATGGTGTTTTCCCGTCCCCACGGAGATCTCTGAAGTTTCCATTGCTAAAGTTTCCCAAATCGGCAACGACCTCCGAAGTTTCCCTCGTCCTGAAATCAGAAACAGACCTGTGAACTTATTGTCATTCGGCGATTGTTTCGCCCATAATTAGAGGGTTAGCGAATTCCTTGAAAATTACAAGAGTGAAATCTTCACTTGTTTCTTTCCAGCATATTTTCATGAATTCGCCGGAATCCAAACTTATCCGAAGTTTCGAGGGTGTAAGGTTTTTACCCAATTCCCCAAGACGTTAAAACAACCAGCTTCGTGAAGAATCTCCCTGCGGTCGCCGCTGTCGTCATTGTATTTGTCTGGTTCGTACTACCATGCCTAAAAACTACAGTGGGGGCGATTATATGCATCTCTTAGTGTTTCCCGCCGCAAATTGAAGAAGAACTTGCTGACGCACGCCATTAAGAAAACCCCACGCACAGTAGGGGCGATTTGTTTGTTTGTTTTGTCAAGAAGAGTATATATCTGCTCGCTCAGTCTTATAAGATCTTCCATCAGATAAGAAGCAACTGTTAATAATGACGGCTTCACAAATGAATCTCTCTGCTGCCGTCCTCCTAGTCGTCGTCCTCCTACCTGTCGTCGCCATGGCAGCTCGTGGTATGAACTACATGTTGCAAGCAGCCGTGTCATTTATTTCATTAATTAATCTTTTGCTAAAAGTTGTTTGATGCGCCTTGGACCTTTCTGGCATGAATATAATGTCCATGCCTGGATCTGAACCATGCAGAGTTGCCGTCGGCTGGGATATCTGATTGCCATCCCCAAGATCACCTGAGCGGCAAGTTTGAAGGGCTATGCTGGGGACCGTTTAATGACGGCGCCTGCCAGCGTGTATGCCTAGCCGAAAACAGTGACAACACTGACGGCTTCTGTGACAATTTCAAATGCTGGTGTGAAACCACCAGTTGCACCCTTGAGGCTACTGTTGCTGCTGCTAGCGCTCCGATCCAGCATTGATACAATGATCTGCCTGAACAATATGATGATCCGATCCTTCCATGCCCTCGAGTAATAATAATACATAATAATTTTGTGTATGCTCAGTGGTACCTAGGGGTACCTACTGGATGCTTACTACTTATGTCGTAACAAATAAAATTGTTGTGGACTTGTGAAACAAAATAATTGCTTCTCATCAGCCGAGGTACCCTCAGTTCGCGATGTAAATATTGAATGTTCTTGAACCTCTTCATAGCGCCCGCAAACGCGTCACTCCTAGTTGCATTCGGGCTCTGTTGAAGGCTCATAAGCGCGATAACTTCGGATCGTGTGTAGCTTTTTCACTTAGAGTATTCCATCAAAGATTATTAATCCGTGGAACGACAATGAACTAACTAGGATCACAATGGGCACCGGGGTCCGTGATCTTTGAAACTGACTGTCTATAGTACGCGTGCTCAAGGCCTTGAGAAGCATGGAGGATAGATCAGAGGCTAGCTTTATTGTTGCAGAAGCTAGACACCACGCCCAACTGTTGAATGATTGGCGCGTGGTTCAGGTTAAAAGAGAGTGCAATTCAATTGGTCATGACCTCGCTCAATTAGCTAGGTGTTCAGTTCATAGTGCGGTTTGGCTGGGTCGTGCACCTGCATGTATCATTGACCAAGTTAACTCCGATTGTAATTCTGCCACTGCCTAGTTAATAAAGCTCAATTTTACCCGCAAAAAAACTAGGATTTTCCATCTAATTTAACAGGAAGTATTGATTGCATATGAAGGTAAACTAATGTGAATTGGCTTGTATTCTAATGGTAGGACGGTCCAGTGAGACGCTACCCACTCTAGTGCTCGCACCTTTGCCTGGGATTTTTTCAGAATTTATCGGTGTTGTGCGTTAAGTGGTAAGCGGTGTTCCCGTCGACAACGAGACACTAATGTTGACTTAGGGAATCTCCAAATTTGTTGGGTGCTCAGTCCTTCAAAGGTGCTCATAGGGGTATGGTTTGCGTACGTGTATTCATACGGGTGAGTGTGTGTGCGTGTTGCGAGCATTTGCGTTGCACTATGTAACTCTCAAAAATAAGAAGGTAAACCTAATAAATATGAGTAGAGTGTATATATATGTTGATCTCATCCATGAACATAGGCAAAGGTATAGTGCAACAAAATGTGTAACCGAGCCTATCGCCTTGTAGTGGTAGTTCTAGATAATGAGCCAATGCATTATGCATCTCATCCAAAGCCAACTTTAAACTACCACCCTCCAGTCAAACCCCCTAAAGCATCCACTTTACATGGAATCACACCTTGTAACGGTGCTTCCAATCGGCATGGAGAACCTAAGGGCACAAGATCTCGTATGAACCCCTAACCCCCATGGCTACAAGATCACCCCTGAGCAATCTATATTACAATAATAGATTGAAACAAAGCAAATCCAAGAAAGCACTGATCATAAAGGGAGGATTCGAGTCACTAGATCGGATGACATGAAGAACAAAACTCACATAATAGATGTGCCACCGAGTACATACAATTGATGACTCCAACTAACTCTTGAACCCTAACATGACACAACCATGCAGGGAGGCCATGGTGGCTAGGGTAAACCTAGGCCATATCCTAGACAACTTCGAGGACTTTTAGCGGTCGTCATCTTCCTCCAATGCTTGCTTCTGTGATTCGCCGAGTTCTAGTGCATGGATCTAGCGGCTCTTCGTGCTATGAGGTATTTATTGACCGAGGGGGCTATACATCAAAGGGGATGCTGAGGCGGGGAATCATATATATCTTCCGGAAGATAGAATGGGGTTGAAGCTATAACCCACCATTAGCCCAATAATATCCCATGCAGCCCAACAACAGCAAACCCTAGCTCACCGCCATGTACTCCACCCACCTCTACCCGCCGCCGCCGCACCGTGCGTGGGATCCTGCCGTCGCCTCCCAGTGTCATGGTTGGGTGCACTGTCGACCCCACGGCCTCCGCCACCAGCGATGTGGCCCTATTAGAGCTCACTAGCTGGTGTGGACTCGATGGTGTCGCGGCCCCCTTGCGGGCAAACCCAGCCACCGTGCGCCGCCGAAGCTCACTGGTCGCCACGACCCCGTGCGGGGGAGCCTGGTCGCGCACAGTTGACGACTGTTAAGTACCTCTTTTGGCTGTCAATATTCTCATAAATAAAGAAGAAAAGTCCATTTCTTACATGCATTTTAGTTAAGAATAATGTAGTTCCACTTGTCCTTGGAGATTATTTGTTTGTAGGAAAATAAGCACAAAAGTAGTGAAAACCCACGTCAGCTGATGAGGTGTTGCCACGCTAGATTCTGCATGGCCAAGCCATGTCACTGATCCAAGGGAGGTAAGCCCTGACGAATCAAAGTGCGACATGTGGATATTACATGGATTGGAGGGCCCACGAGGACCAAAACTGACACAACGTCTTACATCCACCTAGAAGCTACCCATGGGCCCACATACCAGTCACCAGGCCAAAGGAGAGGACGAACCGTGCCCACAGGGGTTCAGGAGAACCATAGGTCTAGTTGACAATGCAATTATGGTGCTTGGGTTGGACAATTGCGTTAGATATGAGTGTGCCCTACGTTTGGATTGAGGTAGGTCGTGGTAATGATAGCTTTTGGACCATATGTATTCCTTTGTGCTTGGGTATCATTGTAGGAGTTCTTAAAGTAGTCACCGCTGTCATGTGGAAGCGACATGGGGCTATCTTTCGTTTTGTACCTGGGGCTAGACCATCTTCTTGCAACGCTTCTGTGTATATCTTGTATCTCTGACCTTTATCTGACTAGTACACTAGAACCTAGAAGTAGCTCGAATGTTGCTCCCTAAGACATAGTGTTACTTTAGATGAATCTGTGTGTGTCACACTACCCCTATACCGATATCTTTATCCTACCCCTGTGTTTGAGTCACTCGTTCTGCTTCTACTCACAATCTATATTCATTGCAATAGTATAAGTCTTGTTATCCAATCATGCCTTTCTTAGATTCTATGCCCTTTGGAATACTCCTTTGGGCTAACGCTACAATGGTAGATCCGTGTGTTTGCCGATTTTTCTTGTGATCGTTAGGATTACCACTGATCATTTCTGGTGATGTTGCTAGGAACACATAAACCTAGTAGTTACATTAAGAAATGCCAACAAGCATTTTTGGCGCCGTTGCCAGGGACATAGAAACTTAGCAGCGACGTTAAGAAATTCCAACATGTGCGTCCGCAGCCGCAGCAACAGCTGCGCGACTGGCTCACGACTGCTGCCACCACCATGGACAGTCGGCTGGCTGCCGCGCTGCCATCCTTCGCCAGAGCCAGAGGAGAAGTGTGTCGTCTGCGCCAGCCGCCGGAGCTGAAGAAGATGGTCCAACATCTTCGAAAAATGTTGGTAAAAAATGTTGATAACAATTTCGAAAAATTTGTCACAGTTCTTCTGAAAAATGTTGAAAAAGTTGTTGATCCAACATTCTCAGAAAAATGTTGACGAATTGTTGATCCAACGTCTCAAAAGATGTTGGTCCAATATTTACTAAAAATTGTTGAAAATGTTGGGTCAACATTCTTAAAAAATGGTTCAATATTTCTCAAAAATGTTGGTTTGAAACATGTTGGTCCAACATTTACCAAAAAATGTTAAAAAAATATTGGTCCAGAAAATGTTGACAACATTTTAAAAAAATATTGGTCAAC
This sequence comes from Cenchrus fungigraminus, assembly GCA_036936925.1. Lineage (NCBI taxonomy): Eukaryota > Viridiplantae > Streptophyta > Magnoliopsida > Poales > Poaceae > Cenchrus > Cenchrus fungigraminus. The sequence goes on along the minus strand of CM072768.1, from coordinate 12,856,240 downwards.
ATTTTTTAACTAGTTGAAAATGTTCAATGGATTATTATTTACTTGATTTGTTAGTCGGTTGGTAGCTTTCTTGGGCTGTCTTTAGTGGGCTAAGTGGATTTATAATTTCATTGGTTATCCACCTTCCGGTATATATATATTGGTCAACATTTTTTAATTAATTGAAAACGTTCAATGCATTATTATTTACTTGATTTATTAGTCGGTTGGTAGCTTTCTTGGGCTGTCTTTAGTGGGCTAAGTGGGTTTATAATTTCATTGGTTATCCACCTTCCGGTATATATATAGGAGCCCCAAGCTGAGGCAGAACAGAAAAGGGCTGGGTTAGCTAGCCCATGGGCTTGGCACCGGCTAGCACATGACCTTTTTGGCCCACCTCGGTCCCGTCTTTCGCGTGCGAGCTCCTCAGCCCTTCTGGAGTTTGGGTTCATATCTCTCCACGAATAAGATATAGATATAGGTTATTGTCGCACAGTCTTCCGCTGTTTTATCTCGGTCCCTAGGATATCTAGTCCTTGTCATGCTTGGAGTCCTGTTTATCTTGAGTTTGCACATGAACGTGGCTTCTTCATCCTCTTGAAGCGCATGCTCCGTACCTTGTCCAAATATGCTCATTTAGTCCTAAAAAAACTTTGTAAACATAAATGCTCCAAAAATATGTGCACATGCAGAAACGGTGTTATTTTGAGTGCCAAGTGGTGGGTTAGTATCCATATTAGTCCAAAACCACCACTTAATCAGCACTAAAAGCTGTTGACTTATATTTCAATTGATAATTCAAATATAAATCACATTAAAAGCAATATAATTAATTTAAGAACAAAATCACAATAACATGAAGATTGTTCATATAGCACACAAAGCAATCTTACTATTACTTATTGGAGAGTATTTTTGAAGCCCCCACGTGAAGCCACCTAAGATCCTAGGTGGAAACTCTAAAAAAAGCGAAAAATTGAAGGAGCCTCAACATGAAGCCACCTAGAATAAAGAATTACCCACTTATATACCATTATGAAGAATTAACCTAAATAATCTCCTAAATATATCTTTTAATTACCACATTTGCCTCTACGGAAAAATTAGGTTCGACCTTATCCCGCCGACCACATCTACCATATGTGCATCCCAAATTTTAAAAAGAAAAGATATATATCATCTCGCCTAATAATCTCTAAACCACTAAATATAAAACCAGAAAATCTCTTGCGTTGTCACCCAATTAAAACTCTCATGCTGTCACCTAATCTCGTGGTCTCTCATATATATATATATATATTCCATATCTTATAGACGCAAGCTGTACCAAGTAGAAGACAAGAAACATTGTGATTGCTTGGATCTTTGAAATAATAACAAATTCAATTGTGTTCCCTATAAATTTTTAAAAATAGTGTATATGCACTACAATCTTAAGACAACCATGATCATTAATATACTGTGTCATATTTAAACTATGTGTTGCCTATGCTACAAAATTATGTGGTCTTTTATATGATGCCATATTAATAACAAATAAAAACTTAAATGAAACAAGCAATAGTATATTATAATCATTTTAACCTTTATTACAATAATAATAAAAATATTTATGTCAAGTAATATCAGTAGCCTGTGTGAAGCATGGGTTGATGGAATAGTTTAATTAATTTTATTACTAGGAAATTTGAGAGAGCACACAAATTTATCCTTTTGTTTTTAAGCAACCACATCAAACACGAAAATGTTTGAAAATCCATATTTTTGCACATATTATCATACTAAAAAAATTTGAGATGTTACAATATACACGTACCAAACCTTCACGAAGAATCTCCATGCATCTGCCGCTATCATCATTTTACTTGTCTCGTTCGTATTACCATGTCTAAAAGTTACAGTATGGGTGATTAAACGCACAGCCGGATTATTCCATGTCCTAGTGTTTGCCGCCGCAGATCGAAGCAGAACTTGCTGACGCACGCCCTCAAGAAAACCTCCGCACGCACAGTTGGACTTTACTATCTTTTGCATTAGTAGTTAGTTTATTTTGTCAGGAAGAGTATATATATGCTCACTCCTTGTCTTCTAAGCTTATAGCTTCAACGTACGTACTAACTTCCACCAGATAAGAACCAATTATTAATGGCTCCTTCAAAAACGAATCTCTCAGCTGCTACCGTCCTCCTAGTCGTCGTCCTCCTACCTGTCGTCGCCATGGCAGCTCGTGGTACGTACGCTTGCACATGCATATGCTTGAACTACATATTCGATTAATCCTTTGTGTGCATGCCTGGATGTTAACCATATATGCAGAGTTGGCGTCGGCAGGGAAATTTGTTTGCCATCCCCAGGATCACCTGAGTGGCAATTTTAAAGGGCCATGCTGAGGATTGTGGAGCGACCCGGCCTGCAGGCGTGTATGCCTAGCCGAAAGCAGCGACAACACTGACGGTCTCTGTGCCGTTTTTAAATGCTGGTGCGAAACAAATTGCATCGCTGAGGCGGCGGCGACTGCTGCTGCTGGCGCTCCGATCCCTGCCTGAACAATGATCCGATCCTTCGACACCCTCATGCAATAACAATATATAACAATATCGGATGCTTATTTATTATGTTGTAATAAACAAATAAAATTATCGTGGACTTGCGCAACAAATAAATTTAGATTGTCTCGTGCACATATTGTCGATGACCGAAATTCGCACGTCAAGGAAAACACGCAAGCATCAAATTTCCTAAACCCGGAATATCCAATTTTTGAGAAAGCTTTGAAATGGATTTCAGCATTTCGTAGTCCACGTTGAGTCCATTAAAACGCATATATGGATAGCTAACTTAGTCTTCCAATAAGAGAGTTAGGCTAATTATATATGAAATCTGGACCAGGGGAAAACATGATATTCCGGTTTTGATTGTAAAAATCGGATGTGAGTCGATTATGATCACATCATCTCTTGATGTATTTGGATTTTTCATGAGGCAAGACCTCCTCACCCTATAAATATGAAGGACAATTGACAATTTAGGGTAGCCAATCGGTCAAAATCGCGTCTGCACAATCTTCCTTACTTTTTCTTGGCCCTACTTTTCTACATACAAAAGAATCTCCACTGTGCATGCATCTATTCTATAAGAGCATCTCCAAGAGATAAGGTAAAACGTTTTGCATCTGTCAAAGAAAAAAATCTAAAAACAACGATCCAACAGTCTCGCCAAAGTTTGTCTCCCGCAATCCTCCTCGGTATACCGCCCCCTTGCTAGCTACTCCTCTCGAGCCGCAGCAGCTCTCTATATCCCGTTCTCATCCCTCCCCGCCTGTCCTCTCTCCTCGTGTATACCTTCCTCGCGCTCCCTCCCAAGCATTGCTATCACCGGATTCGGCACTCACCGGACGTGCGCATCCAGATCTTGGCGCTACTGGCCTAGCCCATAGGACGCACAGCTCAGTTCCGTTGTGGCCCCGGCACGGCACAGAACGACGACCACCACCGCAGCCCTCCGAGCTAGTGCGGCGGTGATGGAGGCGCGTGCCGCTAGGTCTCCATGCCAGTTGCCAGTGCCCGTCGTTGCCTAGCCACGGCCGGTGAGAAGACGAGCTTCTCTACCTTCCCGGACATGGACACGCTGTTGCCAGCCGTCATCTGCACTCGCACCATGTACATCGAGGACACCTGGGCGCCGGTGTTGGTCGTCGTCCAGGTCACCGTCCTAGACTAGTTGCCCATTGCTGCGGGGCTTGACACAAGCTTGTGTGTCCAAGCCAGTGCATGGTGGCGGAGGAGGAGCGTGCGGCTGGCCCTCCGAGCCAACACGCAGCGGAGGAGGAGCACATGACCACCCAGGGGAGGAGGTGCTCGGTCATGGAGGGGCCGAAGCCTGGCCTTGCCGTGGCGGCTGCACAACTGTGGGGGATGGATAGGGTTGGAAGGGAGAAAGAATGACACGCGGGACCACTCATTTATGAAGAGTCCAATTTTAAACAGACTACTATTGGATTACCCTTGAGTTAGCACCATTTCATTTTTAGCTAGCTTTTAAATCTCTAAATTTAACTAAGATTATTGCTAGTCTCTTGAAGATACCCAAAAAGTGACACTCAGCGCAACAAACACACAGACATGTCGAGGGCGTATCTTTGGTATAACTAGTAGAATTCCATAAACTCCACCCAGCCTAGCTTAGCTTTGTTTCTGCTGAGGTGTTGCCTGAATGTCTGATGATGATGCAGTCTTGCAGAATAAATGTAATAGGGCTACTGCATGCCGTGCGGGTAGTAAGCTCTTTTTAGGTTCCCCATTTATCGTGAACCATGTCTGGCAACGTTTCTGCCCAAACTCCTTTGGATTGATTGGCATGAGTCTTGTTTTTTTTTTCCATCTGGTGTTCTAGCTATGTCCACTTCTCTGTTGATCTCTGTTATCTCTGATCAGACGTTTAGCTGCACTTTTATCTCAACTGTGTTTTCAGTATCATCTATGCTCCTATGAATGAAGGCCGGATATTTTTGCATTTTCTAAAAAAAACATTCAATTTTCTGGTTTGGGACATGAGGCATTAATTTGCAGAGTAAATGGGATGCCATTAGAGACAATATTTCAGAAAGTGTTTGCAATATATCCTCTGCATACAGAAAACTAAAAGGCAGGACTTTTTTTTAATTACACAGTACAACGCAGAAGCTCACAACATGTACACACTCAACCTTATGAACATATGTACGCAGACCCGTTTGAAATGGTAGTAGGAGCCCCACGCAGTCGATGAGGCACCAACCACCATTTCATATGACAGTTGGGTGGGGCAGGCCCAGCGCTGACCCTCAACCGCCGTTTGAAATGACAGTTGAGCTGGAGCCACACACCCTACTGCCGGTGGCACCACCTTCGGCCAACACCATTCGAAATGGCGGTTTCTTGCAACCACCGTATCATATGGTGGGAGTAGTGTGCTTGGTTTGGACGCGCGGACCATGTTCCGAGGCCCAACTACTGTATGCTTGGTTTGGACGCGGACCATGTTCTTAGAAAGCTTCAATACGTCTCTCTCTCTCTCTCAAAAAAAAGCTTCAATACGTGCCAAGTGTTGTGTGCTTGGCTCTTGGGTTCCAATATTTTGAGCCAATTAAGGAATTTTTTTATATATTTTTTCTTTGATTTTTCAAAAATAAATACTTCCAAATAAATTTACCAAATTTATACACATACCGCCTACCATCATGCCACACAGCGGCAGGCTCAAGCCTATATAAAGAGTCGGAGGCTTCCGCCAACCCCCCTCCCTCCTTCCCTCTCCTCCATTTTTTTGATAGGAATCAGTAGGGAGGCCCCTACCCCTATTTTATATATATATGAAAAAAATATTTACAAGTTCCATCTCCTTCATTCTCGTCTTCTTTGTGATTTACGTGGAGTACTTCGGATCCATGTATTTTTTCTAGCTCTAGCTCCTTTAGTTTAAATTGTAGAAATAGTTTAGAAAATTTAAAAATAGTTTAGAAAATTTAGAAATAGCTTAGAAATTATTTTAGAATTATTAGAAACCAAGGGAAATTCTTATAAGTAGATAGATTATTGTAGAAATGGCTGGAACTTGTTAGAAATTCTTAGAAATTTCAGTAAATTTTTGAAAATTAGTGAAATTTCTAGAAATGGCCCCAAATTTCCTTAAATTCGTCAAAATTCCCGGAAATTGCTAAAAATTCTTGAAATTGCTGAAAATGATAGTAAATTCTTAGACATTGCTGTAAAGTCGTGAAAATTACTGGAAATTGCTAGAAATTGCCTTAAATTTGTAGCAATTCGTGTAAATTGCTAGAAATTATTATAAATAGTTCAAAATTACATTAAATACTTATAAATTGTTGTAACTTCTATGAAAATGCTAGAAATTGCTGAGAATTGCTAGAAAATGTTGATAATCTTTGAGAATTGCTGGAAATTGGCTTATATTCTGTAGTAATTTGTGTAAATGGCTAGAAATTCATAGAAATTTCTTGAAAATTACTATATATTCTTAGAAATTGCTGAAAATTGCTAGCAATTCTTAGATTTTGTTGGAAATTGCTTTTAATTCTTAGAAATTGTCGTAATTTTATGAAACTGCTAGAAGTTGCTGAAAATTGCTTAATACTGCTAGAATTTGTATCAATTTCATATAAATGTTCCTAGAAATCGTTCTTGTAAATTAATTTAATTTTTTCAGGTATGGCTCAGCCGCTGGTTGACTATGTGTGTCTTGAGTTGTTGGAGGAGGCGGTGGAGCTGAAGTACCACTCGTACCGGTCAGCCGTTTTTGGAGAGACGCTTTGCACCAGCTCTAAATCCCTAAGTACGTAAATCGTTTTTTCAAATTACTTATCTTTGTTTTCAATCATATTTGTATGAAATAAATTGTTTTTTTTGGATTTTGTGTTTCATCCTACGCGCAGTAGGACTACTGCCTCTCGCGCGGTTAGTCGAGGGGGACAAGGTACGAGCTCAGGTTCCTGCTGCGTAGCGCATGACACGGTTCCAGTACGACTCCTCTCTGGTCGCAGCGTTTCTGGACAGGTGGCGGCTAGAGATGCACTCGTTCCACTTGTCCGTCTGTGAGATGATGGTTAGCCTGGAGGACGTGGCGATGTTGTTCAGCCTTTCGTGTGCAGGCGTCGCGATGGGGGCTATTGACATCGCCAACACATGGCGATAGGTTTCTGGAGGCGTACCTACTCTGGCTGTTCGGGTTCGTGATGTTCTGTGAGTCTGCTAGAGACACAGTGTCCAATTACTTGATCCCCTACACTTGGATGATTGCCGATGCACCTGTGGGTTGTGTACGGCCGTGTCGAATGGGAATACTAGGTTGGGGATCCTCCTTAGTTGTCTTCTCCTTCTACAGCTTTGGATCCACGAGCGCTTCGACATCGGTCGGCCGAAGGCTGACCTCTCCCAGTACGACCCGCTGCCAAATGACATTGACCCCGCAGACCAGCCCACGATGAGTTCTCTGTGGTGCCTCCGGAGGGTAAGTCACATTGACTTTCGTTTTCTTCACATAATTACCGTCTTATTTCGACAGAATTAACTTTTTTGTTTGTATGTGGCACACTTGGGCTGGGGAGCAGACGAAGAAGTCCTACAAGGATTTCGTGGGTTAGATCGACATGATGACCGATGGCCAGGTGAGGTGGACGCCGTACTCACAATCTATTATCGACACCCGCACACCACATGGCCTCTTGTCGTTGTGCTTCTTAGACTAGCACTACTGGAAGATGATGAGACACTTGGTGTTCGACATCTATGCCGAGGAGTACGTGGTCCAGAGGGTGATGAGGCAGTTCGGCCTCTACCAGGTGTCGCCTATGCCTGTTACGCACACTCTTCCGGCGGCAGTGCAAAGGTAAACTATCTGAATTTGTTAACATTTATATGCATTACAAGGTTGACTTCGTAATAAATTTGTCTAATTTGTGATAGATGGTCGCGTAAGGGCATTTGGGCGTCGACACAGTGGCTCGACAGGTTGCAGCCATACGTGGCTTAGTGGGCTGATGCGCCGGATCACGTTGTCACCGAGGCGAGGAGCGCCCCCACGACGACGTGGCTTGGACGGCGTACCTGACATGGTACATCCTGAGGACTTGGACATGGGTGATGTACGTTCCTTCTGCCCCGCAACCGCCACCGATCCCGGACCACCATCAGCTTCTTTCGTCCAGCACGTACCCGGTGCGACGAGATCAGAACGCCGACACAGGGGTGAGTTTGGGGAGTTCAATAATATTTTTTTCATATTATTATTCATTATAACATGTGCTACTAATTTCGTGCGCAGCACGATCGACACGCTAGCGGAGGTGGCGCAGATCGTGATGGATGCGAGGTCGCGGTTGCTGACCATGGGACCTCAGGAGCACAACCAGACATACCAGAGCATCCTCGAGGTCGCCTCGAGGTACAATACTGTGGTTAACTACAGCGGTACCGCGACTGTACCTCTTTTTCCACGTCACCCTGCATCGTCCTCCAGCTCCGCCTCGACTGATCATTCGTATCAGTCGCCAGTGACCTTTTCACACCCACAGGTTACTCTTGTGCTTCTTAACTAATACACCGAGTTGTTATGTGTTATTGTAATATTAACATAATCGTACAGGGCGGCCTCCGATCTATCCGATGGGACCTGGTCCTTCCACGTGGGCTCGACCGGCATATACGGTGCCACCTGCAGCAGCAAACGTTCCTTCCTCGTCCACTGCACCTATTTTGTAGCAGCCAGGTGACATCCTTAACTAATTTAGTAATACTATTAATTAAATATGATAAATATGATGTGTGCTTAACTAATACTATTCGTTGAAGGTTACGACCCGACCGCCACTCCTGACTCCGCCCTAGATGACGACCGGCTGGGGTTCGACCTCGACGAGTACTTCACGGGCCATGACGTGATTGGTGGATCACAGTTACTAGATGCGCCACTCCACGGGACGCAGCAGACACAGGTGGCTGCAGGAGTCTTGTCACATGCAGCCGGGAGGCTCAAGCGGTTGCAGGGTCGTCGTAGGCGGCCGGACAGGCACAAGCGGATGCAGGGTCGTCGCAGGTGCCGATGGCGACACCGCCTCTCGACGATGATCGACGCCGGATGATCAGACCATGTGACCCCCTCACGTACGACTAGGACCACACGAGGGCTGGTGCTCGAGCACTTAGGCCGAAGCGGGGCAGGCGGATTTAGATTTAGTTTTGATTTTTTTTGTGACAGCAGTACTTGATCATTATCGTGTATAAACTTTTCACTCGTTATTTTATTTTAATCGGTTTTTTATATGCAACAAGTTATTTTAATTTATATTTTTCTGTGGTTGCTCTAATTTAATTATCATATGGGAATGAAAATATTACTTTATGGGCGAGCTGCCCTACCATATGGCGGTTGGCCCTAACCATCGTACCATAGGGCGGTTGGACCTAACCGCCGTACCATACGGCGGTTGGCCCTAACCACCACTCAGACGCTGGGAAACGCCATAGTCGGGGTCTTACCGCCATGTGACATGGCGTTTGGAACCTAACGCCCTGTGGTATGGCGGTTAGGATCCTGCCGCCGTATGATACGGCATTTGGATCCTGCCGTCATATGACACGGCGGCAGGTGTATAGATTTGGTAAATTTCTTTGAGAGTATTTATTTCTGGAAAATCAAAAAAATATAAAAATTTTCCCAATTAAGCTTGAATGCTGTAAATGCTAGAGACGACATGAATTTGTTTCAGAAGCAAGACTCATGTTCTCAGCAGGCCGTTAGAGACTTCTGCTGCTGTAACAGTGTAATTCAAATATCCAATAGACAATTCTTGACCAATGAAATCGAATATGCAGGGTATTAACTGGATTTTCCGTAATACAAACAACAGGATAGACATTTCCCTTTGTAATACAAAAATTCTTTATCAAATTACACGCTTGTTCATCGTTTGTTTCGAAATCCAATGCAAGTGGTTTCAGAAATGGGCACGGTGATTTGGGTTGCACGAAGCAGGCATTTAAATGCGATTTGTAGTTAAAATATTATCTTACAATAATGATAAAATAGTTATATTAAGACAATAATATTTTAAATGATAAACAAATCCCATTACTCATTTTCATTGGTGACGTGCTATACTTAACAATGCCCATTACCTAAATCATGTCAAAAAATTGAAGTCTTATGGACAAACAGGTCCCATTCGTGTGTACATGTGTGTTAGTCGACTACTGACTTGCATATATCCTCTGTTTGTGTGATCGTCAATAGTACATAATATATGCATGTACAATAAGCATGGAAATGGTGAAGAAATTATTAATCTGTCAGTCATTAGGCGTGAAGTGAAAGACATGCGCAGAGACACTTTTTTTTTTCTAAAAGATGCAGAGACACTTTGAATGCATGCTTCAAACCAAAAAATGTTCATGCAAAGACCGTGCAAGTCCTAGTATGTGTGGATAGATATTAATCGTAAACAACTATATAATTGGTACCCACTACAAGTCTTACCCTCATTTCTCTCAACATGAGCATTCCACATCATAACTCACTATACATCATGTCACCGTACACTATATGTTATGTCATCATACACCAAACCATTTATTTATGTTTTCAACCGATTTGCTGCGGCTAACAGCATATATTTGTGAGTAGCACACCACAAATTTCCAGCAATTACAATATATGTCGGATCAATCATTTTAGAATGATTCACTCTCAACAAAATAACATGATTTTATATATAATGTTGTTTACAAACGAATGTTGCAATGCAATCACTTTAGTTTCTACTTTCATATTTCACCTTAAAATTTTGTTTAAAAATTTTTCGCAGCAACACGCGGGGTATCACCTAGTATATAGCATGATGAATGGCTCAAATAGAAATTTAGACCAAGTAAATAGATGAGAGTACATGATCTAGCTAGATAACTAATGGGCTGACTATTGCCACTAAGTTTGAGGAGTTGGAGTGAAACAAAATATCAGCTTGCATTGACTGTGCAGTAGGGCCTTTCCTTATCCTCTATTTGATGAACATTTCAGCATGCAGCCAGTGCAGAATGCCTTCCTTTGCATTTCGCAAGTCAATAAGTGTCTCATCACTAGAACAAGGAATCACATTGTGTGCACGGTTTCAACAAAATTCCCATCTTTTCTTCCGGCTGCAGCCAAAGCAGACCTTGTACTGTTGTAAGTAGGGAACGAGAAATAATAGCCGATTTTTGACCAACTTTGCATTTCAGAGGAAAACTGCAAGTTTGTCGCCGCCATCATCTCCTGCTTATCTTGTGTAACACTAAATCGGGTTAAGAGTCAGGATAAATGCAAACACAATCCTTCCAAGGATTTCATATACGAACAGCAGACAAAAGACCTTGCTTCTCGTCACACATCACCATCCGGGGTTAACGTTATATCTCATCCTCGTTCTCGTCGACCTGGAGCTGGAAGTCTGCAAAAAATCTAGCACTGACGTACTGGAGCCAGCTGCACAACACACAGGAACAAATACTATCTCAGGCTTCGAGGCTGTCACCTGGCGATGATGGGATGCAGAAGGCCGCTTACCAAGGAGAAAGACAGTCAGATATTAGGTCCTTGCTTAAGGACAAACAGGTCCCACTCCCTTGGAGGAAAACGGTGCACAAATTTTGATTAAACTCATGTTCTTCAGCTACCATTATTCTACCAACGTGTCTGGCCGATATTTTTCGGCTCGTGTAGATTTAGGACATGCATTGCAATTGCAACAATGGGCGTGTTTGTTGTCAATTCCAACTTGTAACGGCCATGTAACGGCAAAAATATTAAGATGCACATACACACTTGCGCTGCATACCCTAAATTAAGGGTTCATGCAAAGGCCATGAAACTCATCATTTTATAATGTATAGATTTAGCACGTTGCTAACTCCACAAATAGAAGGCTGCTGATGAGATGGGGCGAAATTCGAAACGAATGCCCCGACGATCAACAACAGGCAGTAGGGCGGTGCAGGCGAGGGCAGCTGCGACGGATGCCAGCCTCTGGTTTAAGCAGAGACCAAGTTCCCCCGGCATGGGCGGCAGCCACAGAGAGATGCTTGCGCGTGGCATGGGAGAAGAGAGCCGGGAAGCAGTCGGCAAGAGGAGCAGGACCAATCCAGTGTTCGAACCAGAAGGAGGTTGTTGTCCAACAACACGTGTACAATAACCTTGTAATCTCTACAAGTGTACAATTTACACGAGCCCCACTCAAAAAAACTAATTTACACGAGCAATTAAACAACCACATTGCTTCATAATTTATTTAAAAACTCTTTCAAATCCCCTAGTAATATAAAGTTATTGCTTACAAGATTCATCATCAATAGGTGCTGAGCGCAGTACAACGTACTATGCTACTACGTACTATTGTATCATCACTGCTGGCCGAACATTCATACTGGAGTTCAATTCAAGCAACGCGCATCAACACAGTTACACAATGATCTCGACCAGGATCAGGGAGAGCATATCGTAGAGCAGATGCACTTTGAAGGGAAGCCGTCCGTGCACGTGCCGCCCGTGTTTTGGCTGCTTTCGAGTTTGCACATAGATTCACAGGAGTAGTTGATGTAGCACCACCCGTGATAGCTGCCGCTCGGGTGCCAGCAAGTACCTTCTTGCACAACGGAGGGTGTCTCTGCGGCGTGCATGCGTGCACCGTCTATGTGAATCAACATAGATATGCAAGAACGACGACATTATTATTTTTTTAGGGAAAAATAATTTCTATACATAATCATGTTATTATCTTGTGCACGCACACACTACGTACCGGCGGTCACGATGACGAGGAGGAAGACAACAACGGCAGCGGCCGCTGCAGGGAGATTATTCGTGAGTGAAGACTTCATTGGTTGCTTCTTGTTGGATGGGTTAAGTTGGAGAAGAATAGGCAAACCAATAAAGAGCGAGGAGGAACAAGTTTTGCAAGAGATGTATATATATATAGAAAGAAGATATCAGAGCGATTAGGGAACATATATACCGATGAGGTGAAATTTGTCTGCTCCAAACATGTGTCGAAGAATCAGAGATATGATTGATCATCAGACAATATCAAGCTCGGTGAAAGCAATGCCCATTCCCCTGCAATCCTCCGTCCAGGAGCAACCAACATCGTATAGATTTCTATTTTTTTTTCACTACGGCTTACGGGAGACCGCCCCTTGCCGTGGCAAAACCCAGTTTGCACATGGCAAAGACTTTGTCATGCGTTTTTCGTCGTGGCATACCGCAAATCCCGCACGACAACAATTTGCACGGCAAAGGGGCTTTCCCATGTGCCCTTTATCACGCGCACGGCAAAATCTTTTTGCCATGTGGTTTTCCGGCGCACGGCAAAATAAATCCATGAAAAAAACAAAATTCAACATATTTTGTCGTGTGTTGTTTCCGCGCATGGCAAACAAAACACAGAAACTAAAAAAAGGCATCAGGCCCCGCCAGCAACCACCGCACGCCACTAGCAGCACCCTGCTGGGCACCCGCACACCGCCGCCGCCACACCGTACCGCCAACACCATGCCGCCGCTGCTACCACGGCTGCCGCCACCGCCTTTGGAAAAAAGGGAGATGGAGGGAAATGCTGGAGATAGACAGAGAGAAATACATAGAGAGAGAGGGAACCAAGGGTCAGAGGTGGGGAAGGAAAGGAGGCGCACTGCCGGATCTGGCGCCTCCGCCGCCGCTGCTAGGAGCCCAGAGCTCGGGCCTTGATTCGCCATGGAGAAAACTGTCACCGGCCACCCTGGGGAAGAGGAGGGAGGCCACATCCGCTGGAGGAGAGGAGGGACACCACGTCCGCCGGAGGAGAGGAGGGATGCCGCGTCCTATGGAGAAGAGGAGGGAGGTCGCAATCGCCGGAGAAGAGGAGGGAGGCCTTTTGCCCGCCGCCGATGCTTGTCGGATGTTGTTGATGCTCGTCTCTTTTGCCGATGATCACGTCAACAGTCCTTTAAATCAGTATGTTGACACCAAAATTTGGTGCAACGACCGGCAAATTTGTGTTGTCAACCCGTACAGGACCCCCAGTTCGAAGTATGAATTTTTCGTGCTTCAAACTTTCATAAGCTCAATACCATTAAATATCTCATAGCCCATGCTTCTCTTAAAGTTCAGAATCAAGTCAACTTCACTCTTGATAGATTAGTCAACACCTCCAGTACAGCAAACAAGACTTTGATAACTGACAGATGAATCTAGACGATACCACAGTGATGCGCCCGGAAGTTAAAGTCTAGAACACCTAATAGATGAAGACCATAATGAACTGGAAATCAATCGACTTCTCCTTGTATCGGTTGTATTTTTAATTATCTTATTGACCGACATGAAGATGTCCCAATCGGCAGCAAAATCGGCTGGATGCAACCTCCATCGGCTGGCTCGTCAGAGGAGGGACGCCGCAGCTCGCCGGATCTGAGGCCGGCGGCTGCTCCATATGCACGGCATGAGAGAGGAGGGGGCATGCAGGGGGAGGAGGTATGGCATCGCTGCGGGCCGGGGTAGATGTGGGAGGTTGCACGACGGGGGTAGCAGGGAGGACGGAGGGAGAGAGGCGGTGGGGATGCGTGACAGCTGCGGGACGGTGGGAGGCAATAGGGTTTACGGAGGGAAGGGGGCGGTTTTGTATGATTCGTTGGCGAATCTCAGCAGTCAGATCTCAAGATCAACGACCCATAGTGAAGAAAGTTGTGTTTGTCATGCACCAACAAAAAAAAAAGACGCACGGCAAACTTTGTTGGGCAAAGTTTTTATTTTGCCATGCAGTACTTTTTTATATAATTATACTTAGTTCATAAAAATTATCGAACAAGTTTGAAAATTTTCCAAAAATTAACACAAAATAACATAAAAATTATCGAACAAGTTATGTTGTCTATTGCTTATAGAAAAACTTTTGAAGTCAAAACCCAATTTGAATATCATGTCACCTACAAATCTAACTATGACACTTCATCGGAGATTTTTCGATTTGTATGCAAGCCTCATACATGACAAAATGTTCAAAACTCATTCAAATTTTTAATACAACGTTGACATATATGATATCTTGAGATACTGACAAATCTCATAATTTTCAAACTTTATTTGCATTTTTAGAATTTTTAAATCATTAGGACACACTATCATGGTCGTGTTTCCTGGTCAAGATGTTCAATATTTCTTTTCAATTCAGGTGTAAGAACTCAAATTGAGCTAAATAACATGAATATCGTTTTTTACTCATTTCATTCTAATATTTGAATCACTTGTAGTCCAAATTTGACATGTTTCAAAAAATTTCTTGAAATGCAATTAATTAGTAAAATATAGCAAATGAATAAAAAATCTACCAAATTAATAACGATGCTCAATTTATTCGTAGTGCACTTTGTAGTGCACTTTAAAAAGGACGCATGACTAAGTTTTTTGTTTGTCGTGCGCCGACGCACGACAAAGTTTTTCTAAATAATGATGCTTAATTTATTGAGGATGTGGAAGAGGGGAAAATACTTTGTCATGCACTTTAAAAGAATGCATGGCAAAGATTTTTTTTTTGGCTGTGCCGATGCACGGTATTTTTTTAATAATGATGCGTAATTTATTCAGGAAGTGGAAGGGGAAAATACTTCGCTGTGCGCACAGAAAAAAGCGCACCACAGACTCATGAGTTTGACGTGCGCTTTTTCTTTGCCGTGCGCCCTCTAAAAAAGCGCATGATAAAGAAGCATTTTGTCATGCGCCTGATATTTGGTGCACAGCAAATTGCCGTTTCCCCGTAGTGGTTTGACAACTGAATAAAGCGCACGGAGCTGGCTAGTATTTACCCAGTTTTCTCCACCACATCCACATAGACATCGTATCAACAAAACAATCACACTGGCATGTGATGAAACCGTAACGTACATATATGCATGCATTCTTAGCGGTAATTAAAATAGTGTCAGAACAGCTTTGACTTATAATTGAATTCAGAATTCAAACATAAATCACACCCAAAGAATCATTCACCCAATTAAAAACCAAATCCCAATAACATGGAGATTGTTCCTTAGCACATAAAGAAATTTAATTAATTTTATTATTACAAAATAAGAGGGAGCTCAAGAAAATAACTTTTTTGTTTCTGAGTAAACACATAGGCACGATTTTTTTGAAATCCACATTTTTGCACTTATTAACATTCCAAAAAAATCCAGAATGTTACAATATGCACTAAAAAACAACCGATGACAGCTTCGTGAAGAACCTGTGTGTAAAAGAACCGCCGTTGTCGTCATTTTACTTGTCTCTAAAAATTGCAGCACGGGAGATTGTGTACATTATTAATTCCTCCGTCGTCGGGCCACCGAGATTAAAAACACGGCCAGATTAGTCGATGTTCTATAGTATTTGCCGCCGCAGATCGAAGCAGAACTTGCAAACGACAACG
This sequence comes from Cenchrus fungigraminus, assembly GCA_036936925.1. Taxonomy (NCBI): domain Eukaryota; kingdom Viridiplantae; phylum Streptophyta; class Magnoliopsida; order Poales; family Poaceae; genus Cenchrus; species Cenchrus fungigraminus. Next base: position 12,840,294 of record CM072768.1, on the reverse strand, counting down.
CACGCCCTAAGAAAAGCTCCGCCACACTGTTCGGCAGTCAAGTGATTGCAAGCAGGTATGCCTAGCCGAAAGCAGTGACAACACAGACGGCATCTGTGACGTTTTTAAATGCTGGTGCCAAACCAATTGCAAGCCCTCGGATGCCTGCCTGAACAATATAATCATCCGATCCATCTATGCCCTCGTGTAATAATAATAATAATAATATATAGTGTTGTGTATGCTTTGTAGTATGCAGTATGCTTACTTATGTTGTAAGTTGTAACAAATAAAATTGTTGTGGACTTGTGCAACAAAATAAATTTGGATTTTTCTCGTGCACATATTGTTGACGACCAAAATTGGCACGTCAAGGAACATACGCGAGCATCAAGTTGACTAAAACCAGAATATCCAATTTTGGGAAAGCCTTGAATTGTATTTCAGCATTGCGTAGCCCACGTTGAGTCCATCAAATTGCATATATTGATAGCTAGCTTAGTCTTCCAATAAGAGAGAGTTAGATGATTTTATATAAAATCTGCGGCAGGGGAAAACAGGATATTCTTGTTTTCATTGTAAAAATCGGATGTGAGCCGAATCTGAGCGCATGATCTCTTGACATATTTGGATACTTCACAAGGAAAGACCACCTCACTCTATAAAAATGAAGGAAAACAGACAATTGAGGGTATCCAATCGGTAAATATTGCATTTAATTTGCACAATCTTACTTATGTATGAAATCTGCAGCAGGAGAAAACAGGATATTTCGATTTTCATTGAAAAATCGGATGTGAACTGAACCAGACGCGCAGTGCGCTAATGTAGCGATGATTTGGCAATTATACGACACTTATGCACAATGATGTGGCGATGGCATGACGATAACGCTGATGTGGACCATGTTTTAGAATATCTTATTATTGATGGTCTTAGCCCAATAAGAATCCAAGTCTGGTGGACCAAGCCCAATTAAAACCAAACTTTGTTGGGTTGTGCCCAACTTTAACCCAACTTTTTTGGCCCAGCCTAATTAAGCCGCTAAGCAAATATGGGTAACAACTAATTTGAGGCTCAACTACTGTATGCTTTGTTTAGACGCGCAGACTATATGTTTTTTTGCCCTCACATTTTAGAAAGCTTCAATACGTGTGTGGTTGGCTCTTGGGTTCCAATATTGTGAGCCAAGCTTCAATACTGTAATGCTAGAGATGACATGAATTTGTTTCTCAGAAGCAAGAATCATATTTTCTGCAGGCCGTTAGAGACATCTGCTGCTGTAACAATGCAATTCAAATACCCATAGACAATTCTTGACCAATGAAATAGAATATGCAGGGTGTTAACTGGATTTTCTGTGACATTTTTGGTAGAACTGGTTAGATATTTCCCTTTGTACTACAGAAAATTTATTTATCAAATTAAATTACAGGCTTGGCATTTTCTAATGGACCCACCAACCGATGTTTTGTGTAGCTGATCAAGTTGCTGCTGATGGTGTAGCAACTTGACCGAAGTGTCTTTTCAGAGGAAATAAACTGCGTCTTTGATGGTGCCTGACGTTAGACGTTACGCAAAGACGAACAGAGGACCTTATGTACTTTATCGCCTCATCTCCATTAGCTCATCGCCATCAGTCTCGTATTACTTGAAACTTTAAAGCAGGCAGAAAACTAACAGTAACGTGTTGCAAGCCTGACAACAGGCTGCCACATCTATGCACAGAAGAGGACGCGACAATGGCCAAAAAGACTTGAGGTATAGATAATAATAGTAACCTAAACACACAATTCTTGACCAGCTTGCTTTAGCAAGCAGTGTAGCAACTGAATTTATTTACTGTGCAAAATCAAGAAATATATTTGTATTATTAGGACTTTACTGCCTGCATCACCATCAGGTTATCAGGTTTTGGTCGGCCTGAAAGTCTGGGAAAGCCTAACAGTGACGACTTGCATTAGAACTTAAAAGCACGGGGCACCAAGACTTCTGTCTGGTTTCTACAACAGTAGATACAGGACACCATGATGACCAGGCAGAGACAGAGATGTTTGCAAGCCACTGAATTGACCAGAGAAACACAAACCTAAAATTAGGTATTCATCAATCATATATGGACAATAATCAGGTCCATTTCTGGGGAGGAAAAACAGCACAGCTGCACAGCTTTGGTGTGAAATCGTGCCGTTATGTGTTCCTTGTGTTGTTTTGGAAAAGGGTGCAAGGGACAAATGCATTGCTGTTGCACTCATACTGTTCCAGCCTTGTTGCCTGAAGATCACAATAATTGCTGAAGCACGAAGGGTGACAAAGCATGAGCAATCAGCATAGTAGTTGTGAATTTCTTGCGATCATCCACTGCAGACTAAGTTGCAAGTTTACCCGCAAACAAAAAAAATTAAGTTGCAAGTTGTTACTTTGAAATGGAAGATGCAGTAAGATTTGACTCAAGAACAGGCACTAGTAACACCTACTACATGCCTCGAAGGTCCATGCAGAAACCAAGAAACTCAAAAGGCATGACCTAGAAACACCCTACTCAGTGCCTCAAAGCTTCATTTGTATGTCAAGGAACTCATTGGACATGTGTGTCTATATATAACATTCAGAACGTCAAGGTGAAATAGAGACATTATCATATCAATGTGTTAAGATGCATACAAGTACAAGCCATCTGGATTAGCTAATGTACAGACAGTTACTAGTTACTGAGGAATTGGAGTGGAACAAAATACTAGATTGATCATTTTCCAGCTCAATTTAGTGATAGAGATCACATAAATGAGGAGATTTTTTTATGCCTGACTTCCAAATTCGGAACAATCACACTATGTGATAACAAGTTTGAGGGAAACAAAAGATCAACTTGGTTATCCATAACATGCTATGGGTGACAAATCATTCATTTGGTACCCTTCTCCATTGTATAGAATCCCTGTCAATTCTAATGCTTTGTAAACCGTATCAGCACCACATAATCTTTATCTCAGTATTGATCTCAGTTAGAGGTTTTGGCGGTCATGTTTCATTCTACTTTGTAATTTGTTTCTCTTGTTTTTGAATTGAAGGTAATTTGTTTCTCTCTGGACCGATGTAATTGTTCATAGTTTGTTTCGAAATCCAATGCAAGTGGTTTCAGAAATGGGCACAGTCATTCGAGTTGCAGGAAGCAGGCATTTAAATGCGATTTGCAGTTAAAATATTATCTTACAATAATGATAAAATAGTTTAAATAATTAACTATGTCTGTGCACTGATGCACATAGGAATACCCTGTTAGGGATACCATGTTAAGCACAAGGTACATATCTTTTCAGTTAAGAGATACTGAAAAGGACCATTTGCGCAGCAACCAATATTGCTTCTTCTTCTCTGAAGGAACAGTCACGAGACCGGGCTGCATTTCGCTTCTTGAGCTATCCATCCTGGACCAAGAACCTGCATTCTTCAGAAAATTTAACAACTTTTTTTTGCATGTGTGATCGTGCCTTTTCTGTACCTTCCATCTCCTGAGAATTTGAACATGTAGCCAGGGCATCGCACCTTCCTAGCTTTTTCATTTCAGATATTTGAGCTAATGCTGACAAGTAAATTTTGTTCCTGACTGAAACGAGCTAGGAACGCACGTGCTGAGCAAGTTTTGTGCAGATCATAAAAGGTTCGTGCCAGGACGCGGGACTGACAAACGGAAGTGTCATTTCAGAGGAATACAGCAAGCCCGTGCATACGAACAGAGGACCCTGAGATCGTCATGGTCGTCGCCGCCATCATTCTCTGCTTTATCTTGCATTGACTTCTAACTTCTACTCCTTTCCATTGGGTTCCTATCGACTGGGAGTTTGAGAAAATTGCAAACAAGTCAATCCACTGAATTGTCCAGGGAGAAACACGAATCAAATGTTAGGTCCTTGCTTCATGATAAACAAGTCCCATTACTCGTTTTTTTGTTGGTTATTAGGTTACATGAATAGTTGGTGATGGGCTATAATTAACAATGCCCGTCACCTAAGTAATGCCACAATTTTCAAGTCTTATGGACGAACAGGCTAGGTCCCATTCGCGTGGACATGTTTTTTTTTGAACGAACCGCACAAGACAGTGCGTGTTTCATTGATATAGAAGACAATACAAGACTATGATCCTGGAAGATCACAGGCAGGAAAAAACACAAAAAAAAACTCGTTCGGTTGGATTGGGACCTCAACACGGGTTACCGCTCAACTAAACACGCTGGCCGGTTGGATTGGAACATCAACAAAACCAGGAACTACTCACAACGACGACAGAAGAGACGAGGCACACCCACATCTTCCACCCACAACCGCACTCTTGCATGTATCAACACCTCCGAAGTGATCCAGTGTTGAAAGAGACAGAGGGGGCGGACACCACCACACCGAGAGGGCCACCGCCGTGCAGGACCCAACGCCGTAGTGCTGCTGCACCCAAACTGACCGCCCAGCAGCACGAAAAACACCAAGTCCGAAGCAAAACAACACACGGGGGCCTCGCCACTTCCGCCGTTGGACGCCTCTCACGAGCGCGGGGACCTCCAAACCCGCCACTCAGCACGCCTCTCCCGTGTGCAGGGACCTCCAACCACAGGTGGTTGTCGGTTACTGACTTGCATATATCCTCTGTTTGTGTGATCGTCAATAGTACATAATATATGCATGAACAATAGGAATGGAAACTGTGAGGAAATTATTAATCTGTCAGTCATTAAGCGTGAAGTGAAAGACATGCGCAGAGACAATTTGACTGCATGCTTCAAACTAAAAAACGTTCATGCAAAGACCGTGGAAGTCCCAGTATATATATAGCATGATGAATGGCTCAACGAGAAATTCATACCAAGTAAATAGACGAGAGTAGATGATCTAGCTATATAACTAATGGGTAGACTATTGTCGCTAATTTTGAGGAGTTGGAGTGAAACAAAATATGAGCTTGATTGTGCGGTAGGGTCTTTTCTTATCCAGTGCAGCCAGTGCAGCATGCCTTCCTTTGCATTTCACAAGTCAATAAGAGTCTCATCACTAGAACAAGGAACGCACGTTTTTTAGCAAGTTTCTACAAAATTCGCAGTTTTAAAATGGTCTGCTCTCATTTTGTGCATGCCTTCCTTTGTATTGTTTCAAAGCAATGCAATTAAGATGCAAAGGCCATGAAACTCATCATTTTAAAATGTATAAATATAGCACAGTGCTATCTCAAACTGAAACATATATAGAAGTTTTGTCGTATCAAGGCAAAAGAAAGCTACATATGCGAATGAGTATTTTGAATAAATTTGAGAAGTTGGAGGGAAATAAGATACATGTCCGAATATGAAATATGTCTGGTCTACATAGGAGTTGGAGGGTTATGCAATCACTACGGGAAAACCGACGCTTGCCGTGTGTTCCGATCTTTGTCGGGCGCATGGCCGTGTGTTTTCAAAGGGACGCACGACAAAACCCTCTAACACAAATCTTTGTCGTGCGTTTTCCAGTGATGCACGGCAAAACCCTCTAACACGTGCGCCACCCATGCCACCACGGACGGCAAGGCACGGCCACTCCACCTTCGCCTCGCATGCCTCTTGGGAAGAAGTCGACATGAAAATTTTGGGTGCCTCGCATGCCTCGCATGAAAATTTTGAGTGAAGTGCAAATTTAAAAACTTGTTTGCCTTGTGCCGCTGACCTAGGCGCACAGCAAACATCACTCTTTGCCGTGCGCCTTGGTTATGGAAGCACGGCAAACTGTTAGCCCCACCGGTCGGGCCCACCTGCAGCGACCACCCCACTCTTGAGCTCAGGATGGCCACACACCCAGGGGCGTAGCCAGGATTTGATATAGGGGGGCCAATATAACACGACGCTCAGGGGCGAAGTTAGGTCCAAAATGATCGTGGTGCACTCCTCATAGGACTTGTATAATTTCTCTGATGTATATGGTGATTTTGAGTTTAGTAGACACAAATTTCTTGCCCTGGTGCACTGGCTACTATTTGTGGGACAGAGGGAATAAATGTTAGGTGATACATATGAGTTGTCATACACTACAATTTTAGTTTTTTTTCTAATTTTGTCTCGTCAATAAGTCAATTTAACTTCATTGAATTTATCTCATGAGTCTGATTTACTATGTGAGAATTGATTAAGAAAATATTTAACACATGAGAATATATAACATAGTCCGGCCGAGCATTCCTATGTTCCAGCTAGCTAGCTGCCGGATTGCTGGTACGGTGAGCAATATAGGCTTCCTAGTCTGTAACTAAGTTAATCCTAGGTGATTAGTACAAGATCTAAAAGGAAATTACCGTGGCATTTAGGGGGGGGGGGGGCCAGGCCCCTGCCCGCCCCCCGTAGCTACGCCCCTGCACACACCCGACCCGCAGCAACCAATTCCCCCGTGCCCCGGTCCACCCACGCCCCCACACTGCCCCCGCCACCTCCGCCGGCCACTACCACCCCTGTGCCCGCTGTTGGCATTTCTGATGTGTCACCAAAGTTTAACCTTTAGCAACAACGTCAGAAACGACCGGATCATGGGTTTTTGTAAATTCACCTCTGGGGTGATATTTTATAAAGAAAAGATATGTTGAGTGGGCGCTCTTAATAACACTACCGAGTACAGGACTCGATAATATTATTAAGGAGCGAGCCTTATTGATGGGGTGAAATGTATCCGCAAGTGTACAGATACATATTTTATTAACCGGTTGTAGCATTTCACCAATGAGTATTCCCAAGGGTATCATTATTTATATTTTACCAGAAGATGGACTTATGAAAAGATGGATAAATAAATATGTGTATGTATAATCCGGTCGTATGGATATATCGGGTATAAGCTATGACATTATGAATAAATAAAGTGCACCAAAGCTTAACACAGAGGTAAGCAATGAATTGGATATAAGATATATATGATATGATCGGTTGACACACACGGCCATCATCTCCGATAAAGAATAAAGAATAAAATAATGTTAGTGGGAGCAAGATCACTAGAGTCGTCCTTATCGTAGAACTGAATTTCCGGCAATATCTCCGGAAGAAGAGAAAAGGGAGGGCTATGCAAACGTGTGGTGTTCTGCAAATGGAAAACAAAAAAGACATATATATTTAGCTGTTGAGTCAGGATTACTTTGTAAGCCTAAGATGAGTTTAGCTAGAAAATTTCCTTTATCAGATTATTGGCAATTTGGAGTACCAAACTCACTATCATGTCAGCAATCATACAAGGGGCGGCTGATATTAGCTATACTAGGACCTTAATGCCACACTGCCAGCATCACCAGGTTATCAGGTTTTGGTCAGCCAGAAAGTCTGCAAAAGCCTACAGGACGTGGTATAGAGAGAGCACTTGGCACCAAGATTTCTGTCTGGTTTCTGCTATAGCAGATACAGGACGCCATGATGACCAGGCAGAGACAAAGACGTTTGCAAGACACATGAATTGACTATTGACCAGAGAAACACGAGCCTAAAATTAGGTCTTCATCATATATGGACAATAATCAGGTCCTTTTCTGGGTAGGAAAACACAGCACAGCTTTGGTGTGAAATCGTGCCGTCATGTGTTTCTCGGCTGATGAGCCCGTCACGTTTTCTACAGCAATGGTGTATTCCTCGTGGTGTGTTGGGCAAGGTAGCAAGGGACAACTACATTGCTGTTGCGCTCATACTGTTCCAGTCTTGGTGCCAAAAAACCACAAATAATTGATGAACACCGGAATAGTACGATAGTGTCAATTTCCTGCGATCATTCACTGTGAAGAATTAAATTGCAAGTTGTTACTCCCGAGAGAAAGATGCAGTAAGATTTGACTGAAGAACACACATCACCTACTGCATGGCTCGAAGGTCCATGCGAAAACCAATTAGGAACTAAAAAGGCATGCACTAGAAACACCTACTGAATGCCTCAACGTTTCATTTTGTATGCCAAGGAACTCATTGCGCATGCGTGTGTGTGTGTAGATATATAATATTTAGAACCTCAAGGTGAAATACAGACAATATATCATATGAATGTGTTGAGAGGCATACAAGCCATCTAGACTAGCTAGTGACTAGAGAGTTACCACTGACTGAGAAATTGGAGTGAAACAAAATATTAGATTGATCAGTTTTCGGCTCGCACAAATGACTCGATTTTGATACCTCAGTTCCAAGTTCAAAGCAATCACACTAGGTGACAAGATGTTCGAGTGTGAAACAAAATATCAGCTTGATTATGCATAACATGCAATGGGTGGCAAATCATTCATTTGCTGTCTTTGTTCAATGCATAAAATTTCTGTCAATAATGTTGGTCTGTAAATCATAAAATTGATTCAGATTTGTAGGGTGTATCAGTGCTACATCACCTCTACCTCAGCATTGTTCAGATTGGTTAGACTTTTTAATGGCGGTTAGAGATTTTTGTCAGTCATGTTTTAAGTGATGCTTGTTGGATTAAAAGAGAACATAGAGTTCAGGAAATTTACACACAAGTAAAGAAGTCCAATTTGAATCACATTTAGAGGACAATACCATTTGCTCAATTCCGTGTGAACATGCAGATCATTGTACCGACTTTAGAGAGGATTTGAAACCTCAGTTCTTCCATGCTAATTTGTATTTTATTCTTCCATTCTGCTTCTGCACCTACTTTTGTACCTGCCATTCCCTTGCAAAACCATTTGTGCAGTTATCGATATTGATTTGTTCTGAAGGAACAGTCGTGAGATCGAGAAGCATTTTGCTTCTTGAGATATCCATCCTGGACCATGAACCAGAATTCTTCAGAAAATTTGACCACTTTTTGACGTAATGTACTACAATATAAGAATGTACTTGCTCATCGATTTTGAGAAGTTGGAGTGAAATAACATACGAGTCTAAGGTATAAGATATGATGGCTGAGTCTGCTTGCATTTTGGTGCAAGACTGCTGCATCAGTTCAAAGAGAACAACCAGATATATACCCTGGAGGGACACCAGTTAAGTTCTGACTTTTCGATTGAAATAATCGACGGACTTGCCTGATATGGAATGTTTCAATATGTGCCAAGTGCGAAGTTTCAATGATGTGCCAAGTAGTGCTGTGTTGCTTCCTCTTCTGTTTCTACATTGCAAGTCCAATAATGCGTGAGCTAACAAAAATTTGCTTTGGAGAAACAAGGATCATCAATGTTTTCTGCATCAAAACAGACTTCTGCTGCTGCTGTAACAGTGTAATTCCAATACCCAATAGCCAATTCTTGACCAACCAAATAGAACATGCAGGGTATTAACTTCTCTATGAATTGGATTTCCCTTATTAGCTTTGTACTACAATAATTTTTTTATCAAATTACACGCTGGGCATTTTCTAAAGGACCCACCGTTTGGCATAAAATTATTTCCACATTACGAGAGATCAAGCTTGAACGAAGTGTCATTTCATAGGAAACTGCATCGTCGTGCTTGACGTTTGATGATAAGTAAAGACAAGTAGAAGACCTTATCGGCTTATCACCATTAGCTCATCACCATCAGTCTATCTCGTACTGTCTAATTGAAAGGAGCTAGAAACCCGTACGTCGTGTTGCAACTATGACCACGCAGATATGTAACATGTTTAAATTTTAGAATGCTTGAAAAAAAATGAGAGCCATCCATCCGGAGAATTCGATGGAAACACAAGAAGTACCAAATTAGAAGTACCAATTTGGTGGGACCACCAAGTACCTAAAATAGTAAGAAATTACTATATGCTCTTTTAATTATGTATAAATATATTAATATTTTTCTGTTAAGAATTGTAAGAAAAGAAAAGTGTATCACTAGTATTTTAAAAGCACTGTAACAGATTAAAGCTCAACATGCAACTTGAGCTCATGCAAATGGCATTGTTCTCCTGTCTCCAACGTTCAAAAACACCTATCTCAGATTTGTCTGTGCGGAGATAAAGACTGCTGGTGCATTGCATTTTGCACGCATGAAGCATGCATAATAATGCTGACAATTCCAACCTGTTGCGAACTCTGACAAGTATTTTTCTCTAACGAGACAGGATTGCCCGTTTTCTGAAGAGCAAGTATAGCACAGACAAAGTCCACAGCTAGCTACTATGTTGCAATCGTTGAAGATTTATGGTGTAGCAAGTAGTAACCTAAACACACAATTTTTTATCAGAGTATTAGCAATTTGCAGTACAAAACTCACTATCCTGTGTTTGAGCAATCATGCAGCTGATGGTGCACTGTCTAGACTGCCGTGTGAGGGAGAGAACAGCAAGCTCGTGCCTGCCAAGGACGGCTGATGTGAACTGTTTTGGTCGACCTGAAAGTCTGCAAAAGTCTATCAGTGACGGGGTAGGGAAGACCAAGACTTCTGTCTGGTTTCAGGAACAGCAGATGCAGGACGCGCGCCATGATGACCAGGCAGAGACAGAGATGTTTGCAAGCCACTGAAATGACCAGAGAAACACGAGCCTAAAATTAGGTGTTCATCACATATGGACAATAATCAGGTCCCATTCTGGCAAGGAAAACAGAGCACAGCTTTCGTGTGAAATCGTGCCATCGTGTCGTCTTGTGCTCCTTGGCTGATTGGTCCTTCACGTTTTCTACAGCAATGGTGTATTCCTCGTGTTGTCTTGGGCAAGGGTGCAAGGGACAAATGTGTTAACAACAGAGTAGTGAGGATAAGATTGGAGAAGGGAAATCAGGGGAAGGAAGCAGAAGAATCACGGCTCCATGGCCGGTTGCAGGAGGAGGAAGAACAGAGTAGTTGTCTGTTTACAATGATAATCGATGCCCACTCCTTCTAACTCTCATGTATATATGTAGCAAATGAAGAGGCTCACAGGCCCAAATAGAGATAGGCTCGCAGGCCCATCTACACACTCACGCCCATTACAAGCCCACTAACAGCCTAGCGGGTACAGGATCCTAACACTCCCCCCTTCTTAAAGAGCAGCTTGCCCCCAAGCTGCTTAAACATGTTGAGCACCGTGGTGTCGAAGAGGAGACCCTTGATGTTGAAGATGAAACAGAATTGCTATCCCAGGTTGAGATAGTGACTCAGGTAGCAGCCAACTTGCAAGAATAATCTCAGGGGCCATCCACAGCTTGGTGGTAAAAGTGAATGATGCAAAGAGAGAACCTCCAGTAGTTGATGATCATGATGAGCTCTCGTTTGATCTTCATTAAGGAAGCAGCAAGCAGAACATACCCTTGTGATCTGAACATAAATTTGACAATTATGAATGAATAGAGCTTGACTGTCACTTGCCCTTTGGTCCCAGGGAGGTTGAAGAATGAACAAAGCATTTCCTTACTACCCTCAGCATGAGATCCACTGATGCATTCTTGGAAGTGGAGCAAGTGTCCATCACATCCTACAAAAATCAGTACAATGTCGAGAGAGAACTGTTGCTTGGCTTGGCTAGGTGGAGATGACAGAGATATAAGCTTCCCAGAATTAATCATGTCATTTTTGCAGCGCTGTTTGATGTTTAGAACTTTAGAAAAATCCAATGTGTTGATAGAAGAATATAGGCCAGTTTCAATATCAGGGCATTGGAGCAAGCTGGACTTCTCCCCATCACATATCTTCTGTTGTAGCTTAACCAGAGGCTTCCAACACTGGATCACGATGCTCTGACCTGAATTATGCATTCTAAAGCATCTCACATATTGCAGACCTATTCCAAGAAAAAATGCTACCCAGATAGGCTGATCATCAATTACCAGAACACATCCTTGGATTTTGGAAGCCTCAATCTGGATACGTGTAGACCACGGTTGCCTCAGTCTGATGCTATACAAGGGAAAACTATTGAGTTGTTGCTGCTGAACCTAAATTGATACACCTTGCAGCATATCTCTCTGATCTAGAATCTGAGCAATAGCAAGCCCATACTAGAACCTCCAACAAAAGCTGCTAAGAAACTTGTAGATGATACACTTTTCTTGAAAGGACTGCATTGAACCAGCCATTTGCAATGACAATGGAGGCTTGGTTGGAATGTTAGCTACCTCAACATTCAGGAAATCTGGTGTGTGCGCCCTGTCAACTACAGTGGCAGACAATTGTTCCAGCAAGACTAGATGATGCTCTATCATTCCCTCCAACTACTTCAAAAAAGGCCACTGAATTAACCAAATAAAGCTACTGTAGGACGGCCAAGGAATTGGCCTAAGGTGAACACCATCAACCTGCAACTCACACTGCACTGGTGGTGGCCAAGGAGGTGTGTACTGCACAGTAGCCCAATCACCATTGACTAGTGACCAAAAACTGAAGTATATCTCACTGATTTCATGAAACAAAATTTTGCAGGCCAATGGAGGAGGTGGCCATTGCGCTTTGTCAAACACATTAGTGGGTAATTGGCCTAACAACATTACTGTGCCCTGACATATCATATCCTCTAACACATAAGAAGGCAACGGATTTAACAATACTGCACTCTGACTTATCATACACTCAGACACCTCAAAGGCAGTCCCCAATAGAGTCAGGCGCACTGAATAAGCAGGTGTAGTGACATAACTTGAGGGGGTGTTTGGTAGGCTACATATGGGCTATCCAGGCTTGTGTAATGTAGTTCACTGGTGTTTGGTAGCCCGCATAAGAGGATAGCCAGGCTTTGGCTATGCAGAAGGCAATGTACGAGCTGCATAGTGGGAAACACAAATCAGTTGTGTTTCCGGTTGTGCATGCTTGGTGGAGCTCAGGCGCGCGATAGGGTCACCACAGCGGACCTTGCGCCCGTGGCGGACCTTGCGCCCATGGCGGATCTCGCCTTCAGGGCCGGCAGCAGTCCCCACGCCCGCGGTGAACCCCGCGCACACCGGCGGAGCTCGACTGCAAGGGGTGCGGGCCTGGTGCAGTAGTCCACGGCGACCCTCCGGCCGAGCTTGCGACGGCGGTGGAGACAGGCTGAGCTTACAGGGAGGAAGAAGATCCACCGGGAGCTCGCCCGCATGGACAGCCGCGGCGAGATGGGCGGGCACCGCGCGAGATGCGGCATGGCTCCGCCGCCCCCGCCTCCACACGCCGTCAAGCTCCGGTAGCCGGCTTCCTCCCTCCCATAGCAGAAGAGCAGGCAGCCGCGGTGCTGGATCCCTCCCTCCCTTACGTGTGCGCGGCGGCAAATCCGGTGGCTGCTCCTCTCCCTCCTCTCTTGCGCCACGGTGTCAGCGTGGGTCGAGGTCCCCAGCCTCCCTGCGCCGACCGTGGTGCGCCCCTGCCTCTCGCGGCGCGGAGGGGAAGGTTGGGAAGGGGAGAGAAGGGTGGTAACTTCACCTTTAGCCAACACAGAGTTATCTCATTCTATTGTGCAGCCTACCAAATACGAACACACCAACTCAGTTTATCTCTATTCACCCTACCAAACATGAGGGGTTTGCATTGATTTAGCCATGTTTAGGCTAGCCTGGCTCCAGATTCTAGCCAGGCTAGAGTTACCCAGGCTGCCAAACACCCCCTAACTTCCTTGTACTGAACACTACTTTGTAGCCATGGAAGAAGATGAAGGCCTCTTTGTAACTGCCATCCTGGTGACCGGCAGGGACTTGACATGCCTGGGAACTACCTGGGACTCGACCGCAATAGACAGAAGTTTGGTCATGACATTTAGAGAAGCTGGTGCACTAGCAGATGCAGCGATCAAAGTGGCCAATGTATTCGAGGCACACGACCACCACCCGAACAGCACTGCGACAGAGGTAATTAGTCGAACACTTGGTGGGCACTTTGGTGGGGATCTCACTCCACGCAGTTGGTGCAGCGGTGGGTGCTGGGGTTGTCGGTGTTTTAGACCGGCAACCTACCAAGGGGAGTACCCGAGGTAGATGAATGTGGCCTCGTCGAGATCGGTAACTCGAAGGAGAGACACGTGGCACACAATTTAGACAGGTTCGGGCCGCGAGGTGCGTAATACCCTATGTCCTGTATACTGCGTAGCTCTGGATTGATTGGATGTGTTTACAAGATGATGCGGATGAAGAGATAGGGGTCCCTGCCTCGCCTTATATAGTCCGGGAGGCAGGGTTACAAGTCGGTTTGCCAGAGGAGTTCTAGTCGTGCGCGGCTAGGAGTACTCTACATGGATCCGGGCATGTCTAGCTTCCTAACTGAGTACTAGTCCTCTGTATGCCTTGCGCTCCACGCCATCAGGTGCCGTGTAGCCCAAGTCGATTAGTCCCAGGAGCCCACGGAGTAGTCGGTCCCAGTACCCACCTGAGTAGTGGGCCCAGGGATGTCTGTACGATAAGCCCCCGAGTACTTTGTAGTCGAGCAGGATGTCTTCGAGTAGTCTTGATGGCCTTGGCGAGCAGTCCTTGAGCGTCCCCGAGTTCCACAAGCCGAAAGTCCTCAAGAATGCTTGAATCATCCCGAGGCTGGAAGGTACTCTAGCTGATCTTTGAGTAGTCTTGAAGTCTTCTCGAGTAGTCCCCAAGCGTCCCCGAGTGCTTCTCTCGAAGGTCTTCAATAGTACTCGTGTTGTCTTGATGAAGAAACCATATGGAAAATGTGATTCGGAGAATCACATTCCATATGGAATGTAGCCCCCGAGCCTTAGGTCGAATCGCAGATTCAAGCTGAGGGTCAATCTGAAGTTCTGCCAATCCTATCCCGAAAAATCCGGAGAAAAAACCAAAGGACACGTGGCACGGAGCCCCCGAGCCTTGAGTCAAGTACTTTCTCTCGAATTGAAGGGTCATCTTGACTGTAGAATGTGTCTGGAGTGGGATCTTGATATGGTGTAGCCCACTGAATCTAGTAGCTGTAGTCGAGCCCCCGAGATGGAAAGCATCGAGTACTGGAATACGAAGAGTCAGGCTGCCGCCGCTGAGTCACCCGCCTGGCGCTTATCTGTTCATTCAGTGTTAAGCCGCCCGATAGCTTATAAATAAGCGATGAGCCCATTAGGGTTTGACACTCCCAGCAGTTGCAGTCACCGAATAGATCTGTGCCTTTGCTCCTTTGCCACCGCCGCCGCCGCCGCCGCGAGGTAGATTGGATCTACACTTCGCTAGCCGCCGCAGTCCGCCCACTGCTGTAGCCCCTGAGCGAATGCGAGTGAAGACACCCGTCACTTGGAGGATGAAGACATCCTCGGCGAAGAGCTCGAAGACCGGTGCATCGAAGAAGAGGAGCCGCAGTGAGGCCGAGGATGCCGGCCAGTCGTCGTCACCGCCATCCACCCCTCACCCCAATCCGGTGAAGGAATGGAAGAAGGCAAAGCTGAAGACTGAGGACATCCTTGCCCTGGTCAATAGTGGATTCCTTCGCGAGAAGGAGATGGATCTGTGGCGTACGGCCACCGGCGATCCGTACCCGATGGAGAAGAACCCGGACGAGATCCCGATGTTCACGCGGTTCGTAGAGCGCGGACTGGCGCTCCCCGCCAGCGATTTCTTCAAGGGGCTGCTCAGGTACTATGGCATCGAGTACCTCAACCTTAACCCTAACGGGATCTTCCACACCTCCATCTTCGTCCACTTCTGCAAAGCTTTTCTAGGGATCAAACCCCACTGGATCTTGTTCCGGAAGTTCTTCCGGGTGAAGCCGCAGCCAAGCACTGATGACCCGCGAGTAGTCGGAGGCGCCGGGATTTAGATGCGTGAAGACGTCACCGGCTAGTACCTGCTGTACAAACTCATCGACTCCAACCAGGACTGGAAGGCGAGGCGGTTTTATATCAGCAACCACCACCCCGAGCTGCCGAAGCCGAGCGGGCGTCAACCAAAGCATGCGCCGTGGTGGAACACGGAGCCCACCATGCAGGAGGGTATTCAACTACCCCCTCTACTGAAGAAGATCAAGGCTCTGCGGGAGGCCGGACTGAGGGCCGAGCACGTGGCCTTCAGTTTCATGAAGAGGAGGGTGCAGCCGCTGATGGCGCGAGACACCCTCGGGTACCAATACACAGGCGACAAGGATACTTCTCGGATGCCTGGCTTCGAAGTCGAGGACGACGTTATCATCGAGAGGCTGGGCAAGATCTTCAAGGACATGCCGCTGTACACACCTTGCCCAGTTCCCGAGTACTCCGCAACTCGACCGCCAAGCCAGGTCAGTAATCGTGACAGAAGCCCCTGAGTACTGATTAGGTTGAAGAAGTCGTACTCACATGTACTGTATGTTGTAGGACGATGTGACGAAATATGTCTCAATCCCACCCTCCCCTCCGCGACTTGAGGAACAAATGCAGGGGAAGGGCAAGAAGAAAGAAAGCCGCGGAGTCGGTGAAAGTGATGATGCCGTCATCATCGAAAGTAGTTCTGATGATGAAGACGGAGAAACGCTGCAACAACGGTTCTAGCTGCGCTCAAGGTTTAGCCGAGCTGGAATGCCAGACGTCCTAGTCATCATCGAGAGGCCATCGAGCCTAGAGGCTAACCTGCCGGTGCTGCCGAGGAAGCCACGCAATGCGACGCGGAAACGTGCCTCCAAGAAGCTAAAAATCTCCGAAGCCACCAGCCAAGAGGTGAGTACCACAACCAGAGTGGTCGAGTACCGCCAATATGTAGTCTTGTGCTGACAAGCCCAGTTGAACTGTTGCAGGACATCACCTCCTCAGACCTCGTAGAGCAGAACGACGAGGGCGCCTGGGAAACGGTGGGGGCGGTGACTGAAAAGAGTGTCAGCCTGCCTCCAACCACTGAAGAAGCCGTACCAGTGGCGGCACAACAAGAGACCGGTGTCGCGGAATCATGGGCGTCGGTTGAAGAAGGACAGGGCCCCTCTCCGACTGCAGTGGAAGAGCAGCCAAAGGAGGCTCATACTGAAACCGAAGCTGCCAGCGAGGCTGGCATAGTTGACATCGCCAGCATTCTGGGCGCACCAACCGTCACGGTGGTGCGGTCAACCCTGTAAGTTTTCTCAACCCTCGAGTAGGCATGTAGTCAGTGTTCTCGTGTTGCTGACTGGATACTTCGTGATGCAGAAAATCCACAGACTTGTCGTGGGATGGTGGGGAGACCAGCACTCCGACCGATGGAGAGGACCGCTCGGCGGAGGTGCGCGAGCCCACGCCACCGCCACAAGCTGAAGCCGTAATGGGGTCAACACTAGAAGAAGCCACCTTGGTCGAAGGTACGTGTCCTGTCGCCAATGGTAGTCATCATGTGTAGCACTCGTAGTCGTTGAAATTGACTTCATGTACTCGTCTTGGCAGGAGCACAAGCTGAGGGAGCCGCGATCCCAGAAGCCGTAGCCATGGAGACGGCGACTGTGGAGATGAAGCCCACAGAAGGAGTTGCTGGGGCGGTGGAAGCGACAGCCCCCGGGCTGGGGACTGCAGTAGCCCCCGAGCTGAGTGCAGAGGCACGGGTCGATCCGCTCCCTGGGACGAGCACGGACGTAGTCGTCCGCGAACCCATCATAGAAGAAGTCACGCCGATCCGTTCGGCACCCATGCCAGAGGCGACATCATCAAGCCGTGGGGGTCTAGAGCTGCTGGACGACAACCTCATCGACCCGGCTGTTGTTGCTCTAAGTATGGAGTCGTGGCGCCGCACGGAACAGTGGGTCAAGGTACGTTGCGAGTACCCTGAGTAGTCTTGTATTACGAAATACCAGATACCCATTGTTCTGTCTTGCGCAGGATGTTGCTGAAAGGTCCCGCCAGAAGTCCAAGCTTCTAAAGGGCTATGGCGACACAGTGCTCCGTGCCGAGGCCTTGGAGAAAGAGCTCGAGAAGTCGAGGAAGCATTCTGCTTTGCTCCAATCCAAGCTCGACGGCGCCTTCGTCCAGTTCCATAACGAGGTACAAGAAGCGCAGGCGAAGAGGGATGACTTGATCCGCAAGAACAAGTCGCTACGCCAGAAGAATAAAGGTACATCTTCCGACAAAAGCCTTTGAGTACTTATTGAAGTACCTTGGAGTAGTCTGACACTGTGTTGAGTTGTCTGCAGATCTTGAAGCAAGAGTTGTCCAGCTGAAGGCTTCTGAGACGGACCTGAAGAACATTGTATATCGGGAGACCGATAAAAGAGAGGTACTCGAGTACAAGTACACTCAGTTGAGCCATAAGTGCATCTATCACATGGAGCTCCATGAAGCCTCAGACTGTGATCTTGTGAATTGCTATAAATCTCTGCAGAAACTGAATGAAGACTGCGAGAAGCTCCGAGGCCAGTTGAAAGAACTCGAGGAAGCCGCACTGCCCATCGCAAGGTTGCTGGTGCCGCACCCGGGTGGACCCAAGATAGCTCCACTGGTAGACCGGTTGAAGGAAGCCCCCGGACGAATGGCGACGTATGTCAAGCATCTGGCGAAGTCTATTCCAAACCAGGTGCTGGCATACATGAAGTCATACTTCCTGAAGGCACCGGTGGATGTGGTAGCCGGCGGTCTTGCGGCTAACTGCAGCGATGATCAGTACATGACCCTTCTCGAGGAGATGGCGCCCATTGCAGAGCAAGTGGCGGAGAAGCTCAATCTGCAATAGTTGTACCTGCAGAGGTAGCTTAGGGTAGTTCATGTAAAACAAACAGAGTAGTTAGTGACTTGTTTGAATTATCAATGAAGATCCTCTACGCTTTGTATGTGAAATGAGTACTCGTGGCCGCCACTTGCAGCGAAGTGTGTGGAGTACCAAACCGTGGAGAAGTCGTGAGTAGTAGTACTCAGTAGAGTCTGCCTGATCGGAAGGCACAATAAAGAAGTTGAGTAGAATCAATCTTTATTACTGACGAATGAGTACACCTGGATGGCCAGGGCTGTTTACAAGTGTAGTCGCCAAGACCCGTAGGCCGCCTACGGCTAAGTGGTGCTAGGGCCCTTGAGCCGCTTACAGCTGGAGATCCGTTAGTAGCCGTATAGGCTGGATCTAGAGTACATGGTCTTATAGACCACCGCTAGAGTCCTCAGTGCTCTGAGCAGCTCAAGATCCGTTAGTAGCCGTTGACGCTGGATCTTGGAGAGGAGTAGTCCGGAGACTAGTGCTAGGACCGAAAGGCCGCTTATAGCGAAGAGTCCGTGAGTAGCCGTATAGACTTGGACCCGTAGATGAGTAGTCGAGAGACTACACGTAGAAGCGACATAGCTGGTCGACGTTCCACGAGTTGCTGATGTCGTCGCCGTCAAGTGTTTGGAGGCGGTAGGAGCCTGGTCCGGTCACCTTGGAGATTGAGAAGGGACCTTCCCATGGCGAGCTGAGCTTGTGTAGTCCGTCCGTGTTCTGGATACGACGGAGGACTAGATCACCGACATTGAAGGATCATTCCATGACGTTGCGATCATGGTAGCGTCGGATACCCTCTAGGTACCTTGCTGACTGGACGAGGGCAGCGCAGCGGGCTTCTTCGAGGCTGTCGATGTCAACCCGTCTGCTGTCTTCTGAGATGCCTTCGTTGTATTGCTCTACTGCCGGGGATTCCCACATCACGTCGGCAGGTAAAATAGCTTCGGAGCCGTAGACCAGGAAGTAGGGCGACTGCCCTGTCGGCTTGGTAGGTTGAGTACGAAGCCCCCATAGTGCGTTGGGTAGTTCCTTGATCCACTTGCCTCCTTTGGTGTTAGCTGCGTCGTGCAATCGCTTCTTAAGGGCGTCGAGTACCATCTCGTTGGCGCGCTCGACTTGACCGTTGGCGCGGGGGTGGGCGACGGAGACGTACCGGACATCAATCCTGCTGTTCTCACAGTACTCCCAGAACTGGTGGTTGTTGAAGTTGGAACCCAAGTCTGTGATGATGCGGTGGGGCAGCCCGTAGCGATGCACTAGCTCATCCAAGAAGTCGAGTACTCTGTCGGCCTTTGGGCAGGTGACCGGCTTGACTTCGATCCACTTGGTGAACTTGTCGATGGCCACCAAGACTCTATTGAATCCTCCTGGCGCAGTTGGCAGATGCCCAATCATGTCGAGCCCCTAGCAGGCAAAGGGCCAGGTTGGTGGTATGGTGACTAGCTTGTAGGCCGGGATGTGTTGCTGCTTGGCCAAGAATTGACATCCTTGGCACTTTCTGACAAGTTCTTCAACATCGGCCAGAGCTGTGGGCCAGTAGAAAGCTCGTCGGAAAACCTTGCTCACCAGCGTGCGAGAAGACGCGTGGTTGCCGCAGACGCCTTTGTGGATCTCCTCCAAGATGTCCTTGCCTTCATCCCGAGGTATGCACTTCATGAGTACTCCAGAAGTAGCACCCCGCTTGTAGAGCTTGTCTCCGACTAGTACGTAGGTCTTGGCTCGGCGGACGAGTTGTTCGGCCGTGTTCTTGTTAGAGGGAACCTTCTGCTCGCGGATGTAGTCGATGAAGGGTTGTCTCCAGTCCACGTCGATCATCATGACCTCCTGACCGGACTGTGGTGGCACAGGGTCAGTGGTCGTTGGCGCCGGCTCCGGGATGGATGGCGCGTGAAGCTCGTGGACGAAGACTCCGACAGGTACTTGCGCGCGAGTAGAACCAAGCTTCGACAGGACGTCCGCTGCAACGTTGTTGTCGCGGACGACGTGGTGGAACTCGAGACCGTAGAACTTGTTCTCGAGCTTTGCGGACTTCCAGACAGTAGGCGTCCATGTTCTCCTTGTTGCGATCCCAAGACTTGTTGACTTGGTTGATGACCACTGCGGAGTCGCCGTAGACTAGTAGCCGCTTGATGCCCAAAGAGATTGCGAGGCGAAGCCCATGCAGTAGGGCTTTGTACTCGGCTTCGTTGTTTGAGACCTTCCAGAAGATCTGCAGGACGTACTTGAGTTGTTCGCCCTTTGGAGAGATCAGGAGTACCCCTGCACCTGCGCCCTCGAGCTTGAGTGAGCCGTCAAAGTACATCACCCAGTGTTCTGGCCGCTCGGTTGGAGTTGGTAGCTGATTCTCCCGCCACTCTGCCATGACGTCGACTAGTGCCTGAGACTTGACAGCGGTACATGGCTTGAAGTCGATGTTGAGGGCGCCAAGTTCGACCGCCCACTTGGAGATTCTTCCAGTAGCATCCTGATTGCGGAGTATGTCACCGAGCGGGTAGTCAGTGATGACGACAATCGAGTACTCCTGGAAGTAGTGTCGTAGCTTCCGCGAGGTGATGAGCACTGCATAGAGTAGCTTCTGGACCGGTTGGTACCGTGTCTTTGATTCTGACAGAACCTCGCTGACGAAGTAGACTGGTCGCTGGACTGGGTAGGCGTGGCCTTCTTCCTACCGCTCGACAACGACGGCAGTACTGACCACATGAGTAGTCGCAACAAGGTAGAGCAGTAGTTGCTCCTTTTTGCGAGGAGCCGTGAGGACCGGTGGCTTTGACAGGAAGTCTTTGAGTTGCGCCAGAGCTTGATCAGCCTCTGCGGTCCACGCGAACTTCTCTTGGTGCTTGAGTAGTTTGAAGAAGGGTAGTCCTCGTTCTCCAAGCTTCAAGATGAATCTGTTCAGGGCCACCATGCAACCGGTTAGCTTTTGTACATCCTTGATGCAGGTTGGAGCTTTCATGTTGGTGATGGCGGAGATCTTCTCGGGGTTGGCTTCGATGCCACGATGGCTGATGATGAAGCCGAGTAGTTTCCCAGATGGTACGCCGAAGACGCACTTGTTGGGATTGAGCTTCCATTGGTACTCTCGCAGAGATGCGAAAGTCTTTTCAAGATCGGCGATGAGCGTATCGGAGTTTCTGGTCTTGACGACCATGTCATCCACATAGGCTTCGACATTCTTGTTGAGCTGCTTCTTGAAGAAGGCCTGGATAGCTCGCTGGTATGTAGCGCCGGCGTTCTTCAACCCGAACGACATTGTCGTGTAGTAGTAGGCGTCGAATGGGGTGATGAACGCAGTCTTCTCCTGGTCTTCTTCCTTGATAGCGATCTGGTGGTACTCGGAGTAGCAGTCGAGGAAGCAGAGCAGGTCGCAGCCCGCCGTGGAGTCGATGACTTGATCAATCCGCGGCAACCCAAAGGGGTCCTTGCGGCTGTGCTTGTTGAGGTTGGTGTAGTTGACGCACATCCTCCACTCGTTTGTGTTCTTCTTGTGGATGAGGACAGGGTTGGCGAGCCACTCAGGATGGAAGACTTCACGGATGAAGCCCGCCGCGAGTAGTTTGGCGAGTTCCTTCTTGATGGCATCCCGTCGGTCGTCAGCAAAACGGCGAAGGTGTTGTCGCTTGGGGGTAGCTTTAGGGTCGACGTTGAGTGAGTGCTCGATCAGCCTCCTGGGCACCCCTGGCATGTCCACTGGTTTCCACGCGAAGATGTCTCGGTTAGCCTGGAGGAAGCTGACGAGCGCGTCTTCCTATTTCGGGTCAAGACCCGCCCCGATCATGGTAGTCTTGCTGCTGTCACCCGTCCCGAGGTCGATGGCCTTCACTTGAACTTCCTCTGATGGCTGAGGCTTGTTTGCTGTGTCGGTCTTCTCAGGTATCTCGAGTTCGGTTGGGACGAGCCTCTTAGATGCAGCGAAGATCTCCATCATTGCATTGGGTACTTGGTTGGTTGCTGCGAGCTCCACGGCTTCGGTGTCGCAGTCGAAAGAGATCTTTAAGTCCCCTTGCAGTGTGAGTACTCCGGCAGGACTTGGCATCTTGAGTACCAAGTAGGTGTAGTGGGGTACCGCCATGAACTTGGCGATAGCTGGTCTACCGAGAATGGCATGGTAGGAGGTTTCGAAGTCCGCAACCTCGAACTTGATGTACTCGGTGCGGTAGTTCTCCCTTGTCTCCCCGAAGGTCTGCCGAGAATGGCATGGCAGGACCACTGAGCCTAGTGGAGTAGCCGCGTTACCGAGGACAATGCCGTAGAAGGGTGACGCGCTTTTGGTGAGCATGTCGGTGATGTCGAGCTTCATCTTCTTCAAGGTCTTGGTGAAGAGGACATTGAGTCCACTCCCGCCGTCGATGAGTACCTTGTTGAGTCTGGAGCCCACCACTACAGGTTTCAAGACGAGTGGAAAACGTCCTGGCTCGGAGAAGCTTGTCCATTGATCCGCGCGGGAGAAGGTAATGGGTACCTCCGACCACCTTAGAGGTGTTAGCACCGCTGGTTCAATTTTCAAGACTTCCCGTCGGGTGGCCTTCTGAGACCGTCTGGTGGGTAGTCTGCCGAAGAGGACATTCACCGTCTTGTCGGGTTCTTGGAAGTCGCCGTTGCCTTCGTCGACTTTCTTCTTTCCCTTCTTGTCGTGAGGAGGCCGTGGGTCGGGAGTATCCTTGAGGGCTCACCGGAGTTGATAGCACTGCTCGGTGGTGTGGTTGCCATCCAAATGCCACGGGCACTTCTCTTTGAGCAAGTCTTTGAAGCCGCCGGAGGTCTTTTTGGAGTTGTCCTTCACGGGGCGCTGTATAGCCGCGACCGTGTTGTTTGGCTTGCGCTTGCGGTTAGGATTCGAGTAGTTGTTGTTGTTGCGACCCCCTTGATCCTTGTTGTTGTTGTGGCCGCCCGTGTTGTTCTTGCTCTTGCCGCGGAAAGAGTCGTACTTGGCGTTCGCCTTGTCCTCTTCGTCGGCCCATGATGTGATCATGTCCTTGAGCTTGGTGATGGAAGTCGGGCGGCGATGACCGAAGTCTTCGAAGGTGCGACGGTGGTAGAGCCCGTCTTGGAAGAGGTCGATGACTTCTTTGTCGGTGACGTCGACTACGGTCGCGCACTTATCGAAGAAATGCTGCATGTACTGGCAGAGCGTCTCGCCTTGTTCTTGCTTGACCATTGCCAGGTCCATGCGGGTACCCGAGCGCCCTATGGCGCCCGCGAAGTTGCTGGTGAACTGAGCCTTCAGCTGGTCCCACTCGTCGATCGAGTTCTTGTCGAGTGACTCGAGCCAAGTGAGTGGAGCCTGGTCCAGATAGAAGGGGAAGTAGAGGCACTTCGTGTCGTTGTTGCCACCAGCGTTTTCAATGGATAAGGCATAGCACCTGAGCCACTGAACTGGGTCTTGCTTCGCGTCGTACTTGGTGATCCCGAGAGGTTTGAATTTCTCAGGAAGGAGCAGGTCACGAAGTCGTGCAGAGTAGGCGGGGAAGCCATCGTTGTCGCTTGCTTCAGTAGTCTTCTTGCGACGGATCTCGTCGATCCTGTGGCGAGCGTCGTAGCCGCCACGTGTGTTGCCGGTGGCGTGGCTATTCGCGTGGCCTCGGCCTCCGCGGTCGCCGCCGCCACCAGCTCGTCTGCCGGCGCCATGGGATGAACTTCCGCCGCTGCTGCCACCACCACCGCCGTCGCCGCGACTACCACCAGCGCCATCGCGGCTACCACCGGCGCCGCCTTGGCTGTTGCCGCCCTATGAAGGTCCTCCAGCTGAGGCCCTAGAGCGGTTGGGATTTGGCTGGTGTTCTCCACGGACACGGTTGCGTCCGCCATCTGCCGGGCTGTGACTAGTGGCTTCGTGATTTCTGGCTTCGTGATTTCTGACGGGTGTACTTGGGCAACCCTGTTGTCGACCCGCATGAAATAGGCGTCGTCAGCAAGCTTGGCGATGACTTCGTTTGTGCGGATCCCCTGGGCCTGCCGTGCTATCGTGGTGATAGACATGAGGCACTACTCAGGGGTTGGCAACTTGATTCAGAGCCTCATTGAGGTTCCGGATGGGGAGAGTCTCCCGAAGATGTCTGCGTCGATCGTTCCGCTTCCTGTTGCGGTCACGTCGGGCGTTCTTGTCTTCGGTGGTCTCGTCGGGGGGTGCATTGGCAGACAACTCATCCTCTGAGATGTCGTCAAGGTACCGGTCGGGTCGATTCTCCGAAGTCCCGGCATCTCCGGCCGCCATGAAGACTTCACGGTCAGGAGTGCAAAGGCTGGAGTCAGTAGTCACCACCTCAGTGGGGGTGTGCTCGTCGTTTGGAGCCAGCGGGGTCCCCTCCTAGAAGGGGAGTGTATCGAGGTAGGCGACGCAATGTGAGTTGTCGTCCGTCAGGTCTGCAGGCTTGCGGTCGGGCCAGTAGACAAATCTGCCGGCGGGGGTAGATGTAATGACCAAGCCAGTGGCAGGGCCTGATAGCGGTTCCTCAGTCATGTTGAGCTCGGACTTAGACTCGATTGGGTCCGATCCGAAGTCGAACTCATAGGAAGAGTCCGAGTAGTAGCCGATGGCGGTGTTGGAGTCCGAGGAGTACTCGGAGGCGATCTCCTTGCCAGCCTGGCGTGCGGCGAGAGCTTCCTCATGGGCCCTGCTAGAGTTGCAGAGACCGTATGGGAAGTGCTCGTGGAGGGGGGCCACTTCACATGATGGCTGAGGAGCCGGCTCGCATGAGGCGATCCAGGGTGACGTCAAGTTCGAGTCGGAGGCGGATCCAAGCTCGAAGTCGGTGACTTGGTTGTAGAGCGAAAATTCGCCAAATTTTTTGGCGAGTGTGCCCGTGATGACTTCGGGAAGTGTCACGAGCTCGGTCTCTGGGTCCGGGGTCATGGTGAGGTAGCGCTGGAACGATCCGGTGCCATCAGCAGTGTAGACCCAAGAGCCGAAGATGAAGGTGTCGCCGCGGTTGAAAGCGGCGGTTGGCTTGATGATGATTGAAGCCGTCGAGTTCGCCATGTGATCTTCGGCGAGATCCCCTGCCTGGCGCGCCAGCTGTCGGTGTTTTAGAACGGCAATCTACCAAGGGGAGTACCCGAGGTAGATGAATGTGGCCTCACCGAGATCGGTAACTCGACGTGGAAACACGTGGCACACAATTTAGACAGGTTCGGGCCGTGAGGTGCGTAATACCTTACGTCCTGTATGCTGCGTAGCTCTGGATTGATTGGATGTGTTTACAAGATGATGCGGATGAAGAGATCAGGGTCCCTGCCTCGCCTTATATAGTCCGGGAGGTAGGGTTACAAGTCGGTTTGCCAGAGGAGTTCTAGTCGTGCGCGGCTAGGAGTACTCTACATGGATCCGGGCATGTCTAGCTTCCTAACCGAGTACTAGTCCTCTGTATGTCTTGCGCTCCACGCCATCAAGTGCCGTGTAGCCCAAGTCGAGTAGTCCCAGGGGCCCACGGAGTAGTCGGTCCCAGTACCCACCTGAGTAGTGGGCCCAGGGATGTCCGTACGACAGGGGTAGATGCCAGAAATTGCGTTGAACACCTTGTGGGTGTGATGTTGGCAGTGTCGTACTCAGCGATGCCCAGCTGCGCCATGGT
This sequence comes from Cenchrus fungigraminus, assembly GCA_036936925.1. Lineage (NCBI taxonomy): Eukaryota > Viridiplantae > Streptophyta > Magnoliopsida > Poales > Poaceae > Cenchrus > Cenchrus fungigraminus. The sequence goes on along the minus strand of CM072768.1, from coordinate 12,814,297 downwards.
GTCCACATTGCCGGAGCTGGTGAAGGTTGCATCACGGAGCGTCGTGGCGGCGACGGCTGGGGAGGTGGAGGTGGCGGGCGATGGAGCTCGCCGCGGCAGTCGAAGACGCTGCACAAGCAGACGAGCTCGCCGCGGTCGTCGAGGACGAGGTGGACGCGGTGGAACTCGCCGCAGTCGTCGAAGCCGCGGCACCCGCATAGGAACTCGCCACGAATGTTGAGGACGAGGCACACGCCAAGCATCTCGCCGAGGACGTTGAGGGCGAGGCTCACGTAAAGGAGCTCGTCGCGGATGTTGAGTACGAGGTGAGTACGGTGGAGCTCGACGCGGAGTGGCAAGGCCGTCCTCGAACTCATAGGCACACTCGTTGATGGGGTCGGAGCGCTTGTGTCGCGAGCTCCCAGCCTCCTGGATCTAAATCGGAAGCACCGCAGTGACCGTCGCGTCGCGGGCAAGCAAAGCGGGCAGGGCGTCGAGGTTGCCCCGGCACGGCTGCGCCTGGTCGTGGTCAGTTGTTTCGAGGTCAGAGGAGGACGAGCCGAGGAGGCCCTTGCCGCTAGCGAGGTCAGAAGCGGCGCTGACAAGGGAGGGTGTGGAAGCCGGTGAGATGTAGGCGGCAGTAGAAGGTGTGGTCGTAGTCGTGGGCGACGAGGAGAAGTGTCGATCGAGACACTTGTTGTGCTCATCGAATAGCCTTCGTATCTCATTGAGGGGAAACTGGATAGAAGGGGAAATCACTGCAGGGGAATCCATGGTGGTAGGGTTTGAGAATCGCCCGAGAATCGGTGGCTCTGATACCACTTGTTAACAACAGAGTAGTGGGGATAAGATTGGAGAAAGGAAATCAGAGGAAGGAAGCACAAAGGAGAAGGAAGCAGTAGAATCACAGCTCCATGGCTGGTTGCAGGAGGAGGAACAGAGTAGTTGTCCATTTACAATGATAATCGATGCACACTCCTTCTAACTCTCATGTATATGTAGCAAACGAACAAGCTCACATGCCCAAATAGAGATAGACTCGCATGCCAAAAACACGCTTGCGCCCATTACAAGCCCACTAACAGCCCAGCGGGTACATGATCCTAACAAAATGCATTGTTGTTGCGCTCATACTGTTCCGGTCTTGCTGCCAAAAGATCACCAATAATTGCTGATAAACACAAGGTGACAGGCATGAACACCGGCATAGTAGTTGTGAATTTCCTACGACCATTCGCAGTAAATTAAGTTGCAAATTTTCACTCTTAAAGTGAAAGATGGAGTAAGATTTGACTCAATAACACCTACTACACTAGTAACACCTACTGCATGCCTCAAAGGTCCATGCAAAAACCAAGGGACTCTTTATATATAGCATTTGGTACCCCATGGTGAAATACAGGCATTATCATTTCAATGTGTTGAGAGACATACAAGCCACTAGCTTAGCTAAATAGCTAATGAATACTCGACAGACACCGCTGGTTGAGAAGTTGGAGTGAAACAAAATATTTGCTTGATCATTGGCCAGCACCTATTGCAGTCATACTGCTCTTGTCTTGTTCCAGAAGATGATCACAAGTAATTGCTGATACACGCAGGGGTGGCAAGCATATATAGAGAGCATAGTAGTTGTGAGTTTCCTGCTATCATTCACTGTAAGCTGGAAGTTGTCAGGCTTAAGTGAAAGAAGTAACGACTCAAAGGTTCATTTGTATGCCAGCAAGGAACTCAAAGCCATCTAGATTAGGTAAAGAATATATAAACAGGTACCACTGTTTGAGAAATTGGAGGTTTTTTTAGAAAATGTAATAGTTTTTAGCCTCTGCGACTGCACACAGCCAATTGAGAAATTGGAGTGAAACAAAATATTATATTGATGATTTGCTGGCTCAGTTTGATGAAAGAGCTCACACCATGGAAGGCGATTTTCTTCCTGGATACTATGTATCGCTTCAGCGACAAAAAGACGATGCGTCGCTGAAGGCCGCGGGGGCGGGGGGCGTGGGGGTCGCGGGTTGTGGGGGGGGGTTGCGGTGCTTTTTTATTCTTTCTTTTTTCTTTCTTTTATATATTTCTTTCTTTTTATTATTCTTTTCTTTTCCTTTTCTATTTCTTTTTCCTTTTTTGTTTTTCTTTTTTATCCATATTTTTATGGAATGCTTTTTCTGTTTTCTTTTTTTAATTTTTTCTTCTTGTTTTATAAATTTATATTTCCTTTCTAATATTATTTTTTCTGTTTCATTTTTTCTTTCTTTCTTTTTAATCTATTTCTTTTATTTTTCTTATTTCACTTTTATTTCTCTTTTCCTTTTATTTATTTATTTTTTACTTTCTACTTTATTTTTTTGTTTCTTTTTCCATTTTTATATTCTTTCCTTTTTAATATTTTTCCCTCCATTAATATTTTTATTGTTAGAGATGAGATGTAAATTTGTTCTCGCTATAATAATAAGTTGTTCTGGCTATAAGTATCTTGCTCGGGCTATAATAACAACTTGTTCTGACCCTTGTTCTGATTTGTTCTGACACTACATTTGTTTTTGTTTGAGATGACACACAAAATTGTTCCGACTATAATAGGATTTTGTTCCAACAGTTGTTATCATTTGTCCTGACACTTTTTTTTGTTTTGTTCGAGATGACATACAAATTTGTTCTGGCTATAATAATAAGTTGTTCTGGCTATAGTAATATTTTTTTCTGGCTATAGTAAAATCTTGTTCTGTCTATAATAATATGTTCTGACCCTTGTTCTGATACCATATTTGTTGTTCGGGATGACATATAAACTTGTTCTGACAGTTGTTCTCATTTGTTCTGGCACTTCATTCGTTTTGTTCTAGCGATAACAGAATATATAACATTAATTAAAAAATACGAATAAAAAAATTTGTCAAAATATAGTCAAGTGGGATCTCGTTTCGAAGTTTTTATTGTCAGAAATCCAATGGTGCGATCGGAATTTAATTTTGATATTTGGTTTGTGATCTACAGATTTTTTTAATTTCAAATCCTACACTCACGTCATCACTAATGGGAAAGTACATGAGCTGCATACAAAGAAGAAAAGACCCACGCGGACCACGTATGCACAGGGCCTTCAGCGATAAGTTGTCTTTCTGTCGCTAAAGTGACGCATAGAAGCTCCTGATTTTGTTGCCTCAGTTCCAACTGCAAAGTAGTCACACTTGGTGAGAAAAAGTTTGAGTGAAACAAAATATCAGATTGATTATGCAAATCATTCATTTGATGGCCGTTGTTCAATGCAAAAAATTCAGTCAATACCAATGGTTCGTTAACCGTACAATTATTCAAGATTGTACGGTGTATCAGTGGGGTTGGAAAAGTAGGGTTTGGAGATAAAAAGTAGATAAATATTTGTTTGATTGGGTGATAGATCCTCAACCGGCCATGGCCCTTTATATTTATAGTGTGGGGAGGTCTTGCCCCGCAAGGAATCCTTTTACAACTCGAAATCTGCTAGGACTCCTCAATTTGGTTCGGACTCTGGTTAGACCGCGTGGCACTTTTGCTGGACCGGCCACAGGGCTCCCGGTCATACCGCTTGGTGAACCTGATCTGACCGGCCAGCCTGATCTGGCTTACTGCCATTTTTGAGTGTCAACACTACCTCTAGAGGGCAATACCATTTTGTCAGTTCCTTGACAGATTCTGAAACCTCGATTCCTTCATTCAATTTTGTAATTTATTTCTCTCTGAATTGATGTAATTGTTCATAGTTTGTTTCACAATCCAACACAAGTGGTTGCCGACATGGGCACAGTGATTTGAGTTTCATGAAGGAGGCATTTAAATGCGATTTAGAGTGAAAATATTATGTTGCAATGAGAACATATATATAGTTTAAACGATTAATTATTTATATCCACTGATGCACTTGGAGCTACCCTGTTAGGGGTAATGGTAGGCAAAAGCTACAAATCTTTTTCAGTTAAGAGATTCTGAAAAGATATTCTATGTGCACCATTTTACTCGTGGAACCAGTTGTGCAGCAACCAATTTTGCTTCTTATTTTCTGAATGAACAGCCCTGAGACCAAGCTGCATTTCACTTCTTGAGCTACTCATCCTGGACCAAAAACCTGAATTCTTCAGAAAGTTGGAACTTTTTTGCACGTGTGATCATGCCTTTTCTGTTCCTTTTATCTCCTGGAAATTTCAACATGTGGCCAGGGCAGCACACCTTCCTAGCTTTTTCATTTCAGATATTTGAGCTTAAAGCTGCCAAGTAAATTTGTTGCTCACTGAAACAAGCTAGGAACCCACGTTATCTGAGCAAGTTTTGTGCGGACCTTGAAAGGTCCGTGCCAGGACGGAACTAAAGTGTCATTTCAAAGGAATACTGCAAGCCCGTGCCAGGATGGGCAGTTCCATTCGAACACAGAGGGCCATCATCGCTTGATTTATCTTGCATTGCGTTTTAAGTTCTAACTTCCACTCCTTTCCATTCGGAAAACTGCAAGGAAGTCAATCCACTGAATTGTCCAGGGAGAAGCCTGATTCAAATGTTAGGCCCTTGCTTGTGTGGACATGTGTGTGTTTGTCCGCTACTGACTTGCATATATCCGAGCAGAGAAACAAATGCATCTGTTTGTGTGATCGTCAATAGTACATAATATGTGCATGAACAATAGGCAAGAAAATTGTGAGAAAGTTATTAATCTGTCAGTCATTAGGCGTGAAGGTAAAGACATGCGCAGAGACACTTTGACTGCATGCTTCAAACTAAAAAACTGTTCATGCAAAGACCATGGAAGCCCTAGTAAATGTGTGTCTATATAGCATGATGGATGGCTCAAAGAGAAACTCAGACCAAAAAAATTGGATGAGAGTAGATGATCTAGCTAGATAACTAATGGCTACTAATTTTGAGGAGTTAGAGTGAAACAAAATATGAGGAGTTGGAGTGAAACAAAATATCAGTTGACTGTGCGGTAGAGCCTTATCTTATCCTTTTCTATTTCATGAACATTTCAGCATGCAGCCAGTGCAGTGTGCCTTCCTTTGCATTTCACAAGTCAATAAGTGTCTTATCAGGAACGCACGTTTTGTGCAGACCAGGTTTCACCAAAATTCGCAGCTTTTCTCCAGGCTGCAGCCAAAGCAGACCATGTACTGTCGTAAGTAGTGAACGAGAAATAGTTGCCGACTCTTGACCAACTTTGCATAGGCGTATGAATGACAAGAACCAAATTTAACTTCTCTAGAATTTCTGGCAGAGAAGAAGATAGGTTGTGCAGCGACTGACAGGACAGGAGTGTCATTTCAGAGGAATACTGCAAGTTCGTCTCCACCATCATCTCCTGCTTATCTTGTGTTCTTTGCTCCAATAAATCAGTTAAAGAGTCAGTGGTAAACTGGTAGAACATTCCTTCCAAGACTGCGTATACAAACACATTAACGCAAAAATATCTAACCGTGATGTGTTGGAGCCAGCCGCAGAAACACAGCAACAAATACTATTTCAGGCATCGAGGCTGTAACCTATGGCCGCGCACAGTAAGAAATACTATCTCCGCAGCTACTATATGTTGCTATCATTGAAGATTTATGGTGTAGCAAGTACTAACCTAAACACACAATTCTTGACCAGCTTGCTTAAATGTGGTGTGCTCAGCAAATGGGAAAAGGAAGAAATATATTTTTAGCTTTTTTCCACTAAGGGCCGCGCCCGAATTTCATCACCAAAACAACGAAATTACAACGTTTAAGAGTCTTAAAACCGAACGCAAAGTCAAACAGAAACGAAAATAAGCAGCAGACCGGAAGGAGAAGCACACAGGGCTTTCTCAAACCGCTGCAAACCAGGCTGAGGCAGTGAGAAACTCCCCCCCCTCCCCCCCCCGGTCACCCAGGTGCAAAAGAGATTAACAGTTTTCACATGAAGAGGAAGGATCTTCATTTTGCAGGGCATGTCCAGCAGAGCTTTCAGTCCATCTGTCGTACGGACATTCCTGGGCCCACTACTCAGGTGGGTACTGGGACCGACTACTCCGTGGGCCCCTAGGACTACTCGACTTGGGCTACACGGCACCTGATGACGTGGAGCGCAAGACATACAGAGGACTAGTACTCGGTTAGGAAGCTAGACATGTCCGGATCCATGTAGAGTACTCCTAGCCGTACACGACTAGTACTCCTCTGACAAACCGACTTGTAACCCTGACTCCCGGAATATATAAGGCGAGGCAGGGACCCCTATCTCTTCATCCGCATCATCTTGTAAACACACCCAATCAATCCAGAGCTACGCAGCATACAGGACGTAGAGTATTACGCACCTCGCGGCCCGAACCTATCTAAATTGTGTGCCACGTGTCTCTCCTTCGAGTTCCCGATCTCGGCGAGGCCACATTCATCTACCTCGGGTACTCCCCCTGGTAGGTTGCCGGTCTAAAACACCGACAGCTGGCGCGCCAGGTAGGGGATCTCGCCGAAGATCACATGGCGAACTCGACGGCTTCAATCATTATCAAGCCAACCGCCGCTTTCAACCGCGGCGACACCTTCGTCTTCGGCTCCTGGGTCTGCACCGCTGACGGCGCTGGATCGTTCCAGCGCTACCTCACCATGACCCCGGACCCGGAGACCGGGCTCGTGACGCTTCCCGAAGTCGTCACGGGTCCACTCGTCGAAAAATTCGGCGAATTTTCGCTCTGCAACCAAGTCGCCGACTTCGAGATTGGATCCGACTCCAACTCGAACTCGACGTCACCCTGGATCGAGTCATGCGAGCCGGCTCCTGAGCCATTGTGTGAAACGGTCCTCCTCCACGAGCACTTCCCATACGGCCTCTGCAACTCTAGCAGGGCCCACGCGGAAGCTCCCGCCGCACGCCGGGCCGGTAAGGAGATCATCTCCGAGTACTCCTCGGACTCCAACGTCACACCCGGCTACAACTCGGACTCTTCCCACGAGTTCGACTTCGGTTCGGACCCACTCGAGTCCGAGTCCGAACCCAACACGACCGAGGAACCGCTGTCAGGCCCTGTCGCTGGCTTGGTCATTACATCTACTCCTGCCAGCAGATTCGTCTACTGGCCCGACCGCAAGCCCGCAAACCTGACTGACGACAACTTGCGCTGCGTCGCCTACCTCGAGACACTCCCCTTCCAGGAGGAGACCCTGCTGGCTCTAAACGAAGATGAGCACACCCCCACCGAGGTGGCGACTACCGACTCCGGCCTCTGCACCCCTGACCGTGAAGTCTTCATGGCGGCCGGGGATGTTGGAACCTCGGAAGACCGACCCGACCGGTACCTCGACGACATCTCAGAGGATGAGTTGTCCGCAAACGCACCTCCGAACGAGACTACCAAAGACAAGAACGCCCGGCGTGACCGCAACAGGAAGCGGAACGATCGACGCCGACGTCTCCGGGAAGCTCTCCCCATCCGGAACCTCAATGAGGCTCTGGATCAAGTTGCCAACCAGGTACACACCACCCCTGAGCAATGCCTCATGTCTATCACCACGATAGCACGACAGGCCCAGGGGCACCGCGCAGGCGAAGTCATCACCAAGCTTGCTGAAGACGCCTACTTCATGCGGGTCGACAACAGGGTCGCCCAAGTTCCTCCCACTGGAAACCACGAAGCCACTAGTCGCAGCCCGGCAGACGGCGGACGCAACCGCGTCCGTGGTGAACACCAGCCAAATCCCAACCGCTCTAGGGCCTTGGCTGGAGGACCCTCACAGGGCGGCAACAGCTAGGCGGGCGCCAGCGGCGGTGGTGGCGGCAGCAGCGGCGGAAGTTCATCCCATGGCGCCGGCAGAAGAGCTGGTGGCGGCAGCGATCGCAGAGGCCGAGGCCACGCGAATAGCCACGCCACCGACAACACACGCGGCGGCTATGACGCTTGCCACAGGATCGACGAGATCCGCCGCAAGAAGTCTACTGAAGCAAGCGACACCGACGGCTTCCCCGCCTACTCTGCTCGGCTTCGCGATCTGCTTCTTCCCGAGAAATTCAAGCCTCTCGGAATCACCAAGTACGACGCGAAGCAAGATGCAGTTCAGTGGCTCAGGTGCTATGCCTTGTCCATTGAAAACGCTGGTGGCAACAACGACACGAAGTGCCTCTACTTCCCTTTCTGTCTGGACCAGACTCCACTCACTTGGCTCGAGTCACTCGACAAGAACTCGATCGACCAGTGGGACCAGCTGAAGGCCCAGTCACCAGCAACTTCGCGGGCGCCATGGGGCGCTCGGGTACCCACATGGATCTGGCGATGGTCAAGCAGGAACAAGGCGAGACGCTACGCTAGTACATGCGCCGCTTTTTCGACAAGCGTGCGACCGTAGTCGACGTCACCGACAAAGAAGTCATCGACCTCTTCCAAGACGGGCTCTACCACCGTCGTACCTTCGAAGACTTCGGTCGCCACCGCCCGAGTTCCATCACCAAGCTCAAAGACATGATTACATCATGGGCCGATGAAGAGGACAAGGCAAACGCCAAGTACGACTCCTTTCGCGGCAAGAGCAAGAACAATACAGGCGGCAACAACAACAACAAGGATCAGGGGGGTCGCAACAGCAACAACTACTCAGGTCCTAATCGCAAGCGCAAGCCAGACAACACAGTCGCGGCTATACAGCACCCTGCGAAGGACAGCTCCAAGAAGACCTCCGGTGGCTTCAAAGGCTTGCTCAAATAGAAGTATCCATGGCATCCAGACGGCAACCACACCACCGATCAGTGCTTCCAACTCCGGCGAGTACTTAAGGATACCCCCGAGCCACAGCCTCCTCACGACAAGAAGGGCAAGAAAAAAGTCAACGAAGGCAACGGCAACTTCCAGGAACCTGACAAGACGGTGAATGTCCTGTTCGGCGGACTACCCACCAAGCGGTCCCAAAAGCTCACTCTACGGGAAGTCTTAAGCATTGAACCAGCGGTTCCGACGCCTCTAAGGTGGTCGAAGGTACCCATCACCTTCTCCCGCGCAGATCAATGGACAAGCTTCTCTGAGCCAGGGCGTTTTCCACTGGTCCTAAAATTAGTAGTCGCGGGCTCCAAACTCAATAAGGTACTCATTGACGGCGGGAGCGGTCTCAACATCCTCTTCACCAAGACCTTGAAGAAGATGAAGCTCGACATCACTGACATGCTCACCAAGGGCGCGTCGCCTTTCTACGGCATCGTCCCGGGTAACGCGGCTACTCCACTTGGTTCAGTGGTCCTGCCAGTTACCTTCGGGGAGACAAGGGAGAACTACCGCACCGAGTACATCAAGTTCGAGGTTGCAGACTTCGAAACCTCATACCATGCCATCCTCGGCAGACCAGTGATCGCCAAGTTCATGGCGGTCCCTCACTACACCTACTTGGTACTCAAGATTACAAGTCCTGCTGGAGTACTCGCACTACAAGGGGACTTGAAGGTCTCTTACGACTGCGACACCGAAGCCGTTGAACTCGCAACCACTAATCAAGTACCCAATGCAATGATGGAGATCTTCGCCGCCTCCAAGAAGCTCACCCCGACTGAACTCGAGATACCTGAAAAGACCGACACTGCAAACAAGCCTCAGCCAACAGAGGAAGTGCAGGTGAAGGCCATTGACCTCGAGACGGGTGACAGCAGCAAGACTACCATGATCGACGCGGGGCTCGACCCGAAATAGGAAGACGCGCTCGTCAGCTTCCTTCGGGCTAACAGAGACATCTTCGCATGGAAGCCAGCGGACATGCCAGGTGTGCCCAGGAGGCTGATTGAGCACTCACTCAACGTCGACCCTAAAGCTACGCCCATGCGATAACACCTCCGCCGCTTCGCCGACGACCGACGGGATGCCATCAAGAAGGAACTCGCCAAACTACTCGCGGCTGGCTTCATCCGTGAAGTCTTCCATCCTGAGTGGCTCGCCAACCCCGTCCTCGTCCGCAAGAAGAACACGAACGAGTGGAGGATGTGCGTCGACTACACCGACCTCAACAAGCACTGCCCCAAGGACCCCTTCGGGTTGCCGCGGATTGATCAAGTCATCGACTCCACAGCGGGCTGCGACCTGCTCTGCTTCCTCGACTGCTACTCCGGCTACCACCAGATCGCTATCAAGGAAGAAGACCAGGAGAAGACCGCGTTCATCACCCCGTTCGGCGCTGACTGCTACACGACAATGTCGTTCGGGTTGAAGAACGCCGGTGCTACCTACCAGCGAGCTATCCAGGCCTGCTTCAAGAAGCAGCTCAACAAGAATGTCGAAGCCTATGTGGATGACGTGGTTGTCAAGACTAGAAACTCCGATACGCTCATCGCCGACCTTGAAGAGACTTTCGCATCCCTGCGAGAGTACTAATGGAAGCTCAATCCCAACAAGTGCGTCTTTGGCGTACCATTTGGGAAACTACTAGGCTTCATCATCAGCCATCGCGGCATCGAAGCCAACCCCGAGAAGATCTCCGCCATCACCAATATGAAAGCTCCAACTTGCATCAAGGATGTCCAGAAGCTGACCGGGTGCATGGCGGCCCTGAACAGATTCATCTCGAAGCTTGGAGAATGGGGACTACCTTTCTTCAAGCTACTCAAGCACCAAGAGAAGTTCATGTGGACCGCGGAGGCTGACCAAGCTCTGACGCAGCTCAAAGACTTCCTGTCCAAGCCACCGGTCCTCACAGCTCCACGCAAAAAGGTGTAGCTACTGCTCTACCTCGCTGCGACTACTCATGTGGTCAGTACTGCCATCGTTGTCGAGCGGCAGGAAGAAGGCCACGCCTACCCAGTCCAGCGACCAGTCTACTTCGTCAGCGAGGTTCTGTCAGAGTCCAAGTCAAGGTACCAGTCGGTACAGAAGCTACTCTATGCAGTACTCATCACCTCGTGGAAGCTACGACACTACTTCCAGGAGTACTCGATTGTCGTCATCACCGACTATCCACTCGGTGACATACTCCGCAATCAGGATGCTACTGGAAGAATCTCCAAGTGGATGGTCGAACTTGGCGCCCTCAACATCGACTTCAAGCCATGCACCGCTATCAAGTCTCAAGCACTAGTCGACTTCATGGCAGAGTGGCGGGAGAATCAGCTACCAACTCCTAGAGAGTGACCAGAGCACTGGGTGATGTACTTTGACGGCTCACTCAAGCTCGAAGGCGCGGGTGCAGGAGTACTCCTGATTTCTCCAAAGGGCGAACAACTCAAGTACGTCCTGCAGATCTTCTGGAAGGTCTCAAACAACGAAGCCGAGTACGAAGCCCTACTGCATGGGCTCCGCCTCGCAATCTCACTAGGCATCAAACGGCTACTAGTCTACGGCGACTCCGCAGTGGTCATCAACCTAGTCAACAAGTCTTGGGATCGCAACAAGGAGAATATGGATGCCTACTGTCTGGAAGTCCGCAAGCTCTAGAACAAGTTCTATGGTCTCGAGTTCCACCACGTCGTCCACGACAACAACGTTGCATCAGACGTCCTGTCGAAGCTTGGTTCTACTTGCACACAAGTACCTGTCGGAGTCTTCGTCCACGAGCTTCACGCGCCATCCATCCCGGAGCCGGCACCAACGACCACTGATCCTGTGCCACCGCAGTCCGGTCAGGAGGTCATGATGATCGACGTGGACTGGAGACAGTTGACGCAAAAATAGGACATCACCTCTGCGCGCAGCACACGTGACTCCCCGGTCTGTAGCGAGGCGTGCCAGCCAATCTGACCTGTTGATTGACAATGGAAAATATTAGGGATCGGCTAGAGAACTGATGACCTTGTAGTGACACAAGTACCAGCCAATCGGCCGATACAGATAAAAGCGGAATCGGTCGGCTCGAGAGCGACCGAAGTGCGGATGTGTGGGTAGATGGATCGGCTAGATCGGCCGATCGTGACGTCAGCACTCGAGTAGGTCAGAATCGGCTGTGGTGTTAGAAGCCGATAGGATCCGGATCGAGTGGATGATAATGATAATAGCTAAAACCACAAGAATTGGTACGAAAACTTATAGATCTAGCTAATATCAGTAAGGGGTGAATAAAGAACTAGACAAAACCTCAGCGATGCGCTCGGAGGTTAAAGCCTAGGGTTATTCGGTAAAACGGTACTCACAAGCTTGCCTGAGATCAGCTGATGCAGCCCGACGAACTCGAAGCACGACGTTGTAGAAAAGAGAAAATCGCAATGGTGAAGTCGCCGAAAAGTAGATGCTGTAAAGGTAGATGCTGTAAAGTAGATGCAGTAAAGTAAAGGGTCTGCCCGGAGGCGGTTTGTTTGATATTGGTGTGTACAGATTTTCCGACCACGCAGGGTCGTTATTTATATCCGAGGACAACCCCAACTCCTAGCCGATCACGGCAATGTTTACTTGCATCTAAAGACAAAAAAACCACTAAAAATAGAAAAGGACTCTCGCAGGAGTCAAAACTTCCTAAAAACTGACTCTTTGACCCGTTGCCAATTGTAGATTGACCCGCCTCCACCATGCTTTCCTTTTGGCGTATCTCCTTGATTACCGCCTTCTTTCTCTCCATCGGCCGATCCTCTAGTTATTCATCGGCCGATCGTTCTGACCCGCTGGCCCACTATCAGGGTTGAGTTCCTCTGACTATCGGTGGATCTTGTTGACCGTTCTTCTCTTTCTTCAATCGGCTGATTACACTCTGTTTTCATCGGCTACTCTTCCTTATCCCTTTTGACTTGTTTTTCCAAAAAACGGTGTCAACACATGCCCCCCAGTTTCGGAGTAAATGATCCTTTTGCTCCAAAATTTGCTTGACATCTTTCGAATAATGGCCAAATCTCTTCACGTGATCGACGCGATCAATCACCATTGATAGTGTCTCGTCCTTTCCATCTGACCCTCAGGGTTGTTCACCATATGACTCTTTGGCTCTTTCGCCCCCTTTCCTATAAAACTCACCCTTCTATCCGGGGTTCTCTGTATCCTCTTCAACCCTTTGGATTTTCCTGATGTAGGTGTTAATCCCTTTAACCTTTGGGTATGAGAGGCATCTTTCCCTGGAAAACTTTGCGGGCATCGATGATCATCACTGGTTTTTTACAGACTCTAGCTTGAAATGACATTTCTCCCAGGTGCTGCTAGTGAGCTTGTAGACTCTGTCTGCAATGTTGGGCAGAAGATTTCTGTGAGCCATGCTCCACAGTTTGTGGACGTGTCAGAGAAACTTCCCATCGTCTTGTGTGCGTGTATCCTTTATTTAGGGGCGATTCCCTTGAATCGGTCATTCTTTGGAAACTGAGCCATTCACGGGTTATCTGTTTCCTTTTTTGCTGGATCTGGCATCTTCGGTTTCCGTCTTTCTTGGCTCCTTCGTCTTTATCTCTTCTGGTGCTCTGGCTATAAATAACCGTTCTCATACTCTTACGGAGGTCGCACCTTTCTCTTCACCCATGGCTCAAGATATAGGCCCAGGGAGCTTTAGGCTCTTGCTCTTCGGCTCCTCTCTTCTCTTCTGACTTAAGATGTCTAGAAGAATTCTTGTGAAGTAGCCTAGAACATACTCCCCTCTCTAGTCTCCTTTTGTGAAGCCAGGAGGTCCAATCAGCTAGAAGAATCCTTGTGATGCAACTTAGGTGCATCAGCTGGTGGAGGAGGGTGGAGGTTGTTCCTAGGCATTGCAGAAAGAAGAAAAACCCTATGTCTTCTTTCCCAACAAACTTGACGGGGAGAGTTACCGCATCTGGTGATTCATCTTCGTCAAATCTATGCTTTTCTTTTTTGTTTTTCTCTTTCTTCATCCCCATCGCTTGTTCAGTGATGACTAATGTAATCAATCTGTAATGAACCGTTCAAGTTGGTCTTCTCAATGTATTCTTTCAGATCTGCATTGTAATGTCATCATTGTAATTGAAGATGAGAGAATATATATATATATATATATATATATATATATATATATATATATATATATATATATATATATATATATATATATATATATATATATATATATATATATATATATATATATATTGTTCTAAGGGCGATTTGTACATCAGCCATATTTTTAGACCGAACATGCTTTGATGATTCGGCTTTCTGCTGCTAGAGAAGATCTCATTTTCAATCGGCTGTAACTCGAGTCTCTAATCAGCCACTTTCAGGCTCTGATCGGACTAAGCGTCTACCCATATGCTTGGATAGTACTTCTTCAAATACTTTCCATTCAATGCTCTGGCAAACTTCTCTCCTTCCAATGTCTCTAATATATATGCATTGCCAGGTACGCACTGACTGATACGAAACGGTCCTTCCCAAGTTGGTGACCACTTCCCGTACTTGGGATCTCTAGAGCCGATTGGTAATATAAGTTTCCAAACCAGATCTCCTTCAGCAAATTCTTTAGTTTTGACTTTCTTATCATACCACCAAGCTATCCGTCTTTTGTTCTTTTCAATATTCTCCAGAGCTCTCAGCCGATTGCCAGCAAGATCTTCTAATTCCTCTTTCATCATGGTTGAATAATCATCGGCCGATAGCTGATCTTGTAAAGAAGTTCTTCTGGATCCAGTCTTTAACTCCCAAGGCAGTACGACACCATGACCATACACCAATTGATATGGCAATACTTTGGTTGCCCCATGGCATGCCATCCTGTATGCCCATAGTGCTTCATTAAGGATTGTATGCCATCGCTTGGGATTTTCATCGATCTTGCGTTTGATCAATTTGATGATGCCCTTGTTTGCCGCTTCTGCCTGTCCGTTGGCTTGAGCATAATAGGGAGATGAGTTTAACAATTTGATTCCCAAAGAATTTGCATATTCTTCAAATTCCCCTGAAGTGAATTGACTCCCTTGATCGGTTGTGATAGTCTGAGGTATACCAAACCGATAGGCAATATGCTCCTTAACAAAATCAATCATATTGCCTGACGTCACAGTCTTGATTGGGATGGCTTCAACCCACTTCGTGAAATAATCCATAGCCACTAGCACGGATTTATGACCTTTGCTTGATGGTGGATATATCTGTCCGATCAGATCAATTGCCCAACCCCTGAATGACCACGGCTTGATTATTGGGTTCATGGCCGATGCTGGAACTCTTTGAATGCTTCCAAACTTCTGACATTCTTGGCATCTTTTGTAATATTTGAAGCAATCTTCTAATATTGTCAGCCAATAGTAGTTGTTATTTCTGATCATCCACTTCATTTTGAATGCTGATTGATGAGCTCCACAGACTCCCTCGTGAATTTCCCCCATTAATGTTTTCGCTTCTTCTTCACCGAGACATTTGAGCAGAACTCCATCGATGGTACGATAATATAATTCGTCTTCTAGCAGAAAATATTTAATTGCTCTGTACCTTAATTGTCTATCAACCTTCTTGGATGGATCTTTCAGATAATCTATTATCTCCTTCCTCCAATCTTCAGCTGATAACTCCATAGCCAGACTCGGCCGATATCCTGACGCCCCTTGGGCTAGCCGATTAGCCTCACTATTGTGACCCTTAGGGATATGTTCAAGTTTTACTATTTTGAACTCTCGGAGTAGTTGAAGACATTCTTCGTGATAAACCCTTAATATGTCATCTTTGCACTCATATTCCCCCGCTAATTGATTTATCACGAGTTGAGAATCTCCAAATATCTTAACAACTTCAGCATTGACTTCTCGTAGTAGTTTTATCCCTTTTAGTACTGCCTGGTACTCAGCTTGATTGTTTGTCAAAGTCTTCTCAATTGGGATGGAAAACTCATAATTTGCTCCTTGAGGTGAGATGAGGACGATTCCGATCCCAGCTCCTACTCCACATGATGATCCATCAAAGAACATAGTCCATGGAATAGGTTCTACAACCGCAACTTCAGGTCCACAATGCTGAGTTACCAGATCGGCCATTACTTGCCTTTTGATTACTTGCCAAATCAAATTCTGACAAAGCTAAGATCCATTTTCCGATCCTGCCCTTCAAGATTGGTAATGACAACATATATTTGACCACATCATCTTTGCACACCACGGTGCATTCGGCAGTTAATAGGTAAGGCCTCAACTTCGTGCATGAGAAATATAAGCACAAGCAAAGTCTTTCCACTGCCGAATATCTTGTTTCTGCAACCAAGAGTCTTCTACTCATGAAATATACAACTCGCTCTTTTCCTTCAAATTCTTGCACAAGGGCCGATCCAATAGCCCGTTCATTAGCCGATAAGTATAATTTGAACGGCTTCTTGTCTTGAGGAGGCATTAAGACAGGAGGAGATTTTATGTACTGCTTGACATTATCTAGAGCTTTCTGCTGTTCTTCTCCCCATATGAATTTCTGATCGGCCTTGAGCTTCAGTAAAGGTGTAAACGGCTGAATCCTTTCTGACAGATTAGATATAAATCTTCTAATGAAATTGATCTTGCCAATTAATGACTGGAGCTCTTTCTTGTTTGATGGTGCTTTTATGTTGTCAATTGCGCTGATCGACTTCTGGCCCACTTCAATTCCTCTTTCGTGTATTAAGAAACCCAAGAACTGGCCAGCTAAAACACCAAAAGCACACTTGTTGGGGTTCATTTTTAAACCATGCTTCCTTATGCACTCCAGTGTTATTCGTAGGTCTGCCAAGTGTTCCTTGTAGCTTTTCGACTTGACAACTACATCATCAATGTAGATTTCTACTATCTTGCCGATGAGTTCATGGAATATGTAATTCATGGCTCTTTGATATGTGGCACCAGCATTCTTCCACCCAAAGGTCGTGACAATCCACTCATACAATCTGACGTGGCCGGGGCACCTGAAAGCAGTCTTTGCAATATCCTCTATGGCCATGAATATTTGATTGTACCCAGCATTACCGTCCATGAAGCTGATGACTTTGTGTCCTGCAGCAGCATTAACTAATGCATCGGCCACTGGCATCGGATATCTATCCATCGGTGTTGCTTTGTTCAAGTCCCTAAAATCAATGCATACACGTAGTTTGCCGTTTTTCTTGTAGACAGGGACTTTATTAGAGATCCATTCGGCATATTGACATTGCCGAATAAAACCAGCTTCGAGTAACTTTGTTATCTCGGCTTTTATATCAGGATAAATCTTCGGATTACACTGCCTTGGATGTTGCTAGAATAGGCGATACCCCGGTTTAATGGGCAATCGATGTTCAACAATGGATCGGTCTAATCCAGGCATCTCATAATATTCCCAGGCAAAACAATCCTTGAACTCCTTTAGTAACGCAACTAGTTCTTTCTTGTATTCAACATCTAGCTTGGCACTGATGTACGTTGGCCTTGGTTTGCTTCCATCTCCAAGGTCTATCTTTTCCAATTCATCAGCCGATGTAAACCTGTGCCCAAGCTTCCCTTCTTCTTCAATGAACTGATCCATTAAATCTTGTCATCAGAGCCGACTGCTTGAACCGGCTTTAGTCCGAAATTGGACACTTTGAGATACTTGGTATCTGTCGGTGTTTTAGGCCGGCAACCTACCAAGGGGAGTACCCGAGGTAGATGAATGTGGCCTCGCCGAGATCGGTAACTCGAAGGAGAGACACGTGGCACACAATTTAGATAGGTTCGGGCCGTGAGGTGCGTAATACCCTACGTCCTGTATGCTGCGTAGCTCTGGATTGATTGGATGTGTTTACAAGATGATGCGGATGAAGAGATAGGGGTCCCTGCCTCGCCTTATATAGTCCGGGAGGCAGGGTTACAAGTCGGTTTGCCAGAGGAGTTCTAGTCGTGCGCGGCTAGGAGTACTCTACATGGATTCGGGCATGTCTAGCTTCCTAACCGAGTACTAGTCCTCTGTATGCCTTGCGCTCCACGCCATCAGGTGCTGTGTAGCCCAAGTCGAGTAGTCCCAGGTGCCCACGGAGTAGTCGGTCCCAGTACCCACCTGAGTAGTGGGCCCAGGGATGTCCGTACGACAGTATCCCAGGCTTTTCCAGATATGCAGCTCACTTGATTGTAAGTCCATCCTTGTGCTTCTGTAGCTGCTACTGTCAAGGAGGTTTCTCCTTGAACCACTTCCACTGAATCTCTGATCCATTGGATAATGCATTGATGCATTGTAGATGGTATGCAACAGTTGGCATGTATCCAATCCCGACCCAGCAGTAGATTATAAGATCCCCTCCCTTTAATGACAAAGAAAGCGGTCGGAAGGGTCTTACTGCCGATGGTGAGCTCCAGACAGATTGCTCCTTGAGCCAGAGAGACGTTACCTTCGAAGTCCACCAACATCATGTCGGTTTGGGTCAAATCTTCATCAGATTTCCCAATCTTGCGCAGCATAGTGTATGGCATCAGGTTGACTGCTGCTCCTCCATCTACTAGCATCCTTGTGACTGGTTTCCCGTTGACAAATCCCTTGAGAAACAAAGCCTTCAAGTGTTGTCTCTTCTCATCTTCTGGTTTCTCAAAGATGGCTTGTCTAGGTTCCAGTGTTAGCTGAGCCATGCCAAGTTCTTCATCGGACAGATCCGAATCAATTGGAGCCATGAACTCTTTTGGTAGGAAGACAACCATATTTATATCAGCATGTGGTTTATCATCCTTTGCTTCATCGACCTTAGGCTTTGGGCGCCAAACTTTGGACCGAACCTTCTTTTTGTCCAGCACATGTCTCTCTGCCTCTTCACGCTGTTCTAGCTGACGTAGGCACTGGACTCTCCTTTTCTAGGATTTGGTCAAGCCATCTGGACACCATTGTGGATTGGGCTTCTTACATGTTTGGCTTGACCCTTCATCATCCAGTTGTAGCGTGCGTCAACGTTCAGGAGCTCGGCACATGATATCTTCATCAGGGACCAGAGAATCGACCATCTCTTCCAGCCGTTTGTTTGACTCTTCATTGACTCGGACTCCCAGCCGATCATGAATACTGGCCTTGCCCCCCAGCCAATCGTGGACCGAGACCCGTTGATTGTTGAATTCATGGTGATCTCTGGCTGCAGGTCTTCCGTCATTAAAGCAAACCCTTTTGGATGAGTTGCTATTATTGTAAGCCCAGTTGCACTGTGGACAATTTTCTGCCGTTGGTAGCTTGATCCCTTCTTCCCAGCAGTACTTGAAGAACGGACATCTCCAATGTCCTTCATTACACCGTGCCCACTCTTCTCTTCCCCTTGCTTTCTCTTGTCGATGCTGGAATTTGTTGATCAGCATCTGGGACATGACAGGTCGGCGTGGCTTTAAGTCTCTCTCTTCAAGTAGTAACCCTTTTCCTTTGACATCGGCAGCGGTTACTTGTACTTTGGGATCGACAGCTCCTTTATTTTGAGCCGAATCAGATGTCAGCAATTTAACTTGTGACGTGTCTTTGCTAGACACCTCAACTGTGTTGGTTGGCAAGGGGTGCTGATCAATCTTCATCGGCTTTTCAGCTTTGGCAGGAGCTTCAAATTTAAGCCTTCCTTGCACAATAGCTAATTGGATTTGTTGTCTGAAGATCTTGCAATCATTGGTATCATGCGAAGTTGCATTGTGCCACTTGCAATACTTCATCCTCTTCAGCTCTTCTGCAGATGGTATGGTATGGAACTGGGAGAGCTTAATCTGCCCTTGCTGAAGCAACAGATCAAATATCTTATCAGCTTTAGTGATATCAAAGCTGAATTTCTCTGGTTCTTTCTTGCCAAAGGGACAAGACACTGTTTTCTTGCCTTTGACCCACTCTGCGAGCCCTATCATATTGTCTTCATCTTCTGAGTCAGAGTAGTCCACAAAAGACACCTTCTTCTGAAAGTTTCTTCTAGGCTCGTAGGACTTTGCAGTTTCTTGACTCATCCGACTGACCAACTGGCTGAGACTCTCGAAGTCATGTGATGCATATTTTTCTCTCAATGTTGGCAAGAGACCTTGGAAAGCCAACTCGGCCAGTTGTTTATCTCCCAGATTCAAACTATGGCACTTGTTTCTGACCTCTCTGAATCTCTGAATGAATCCAGCAACTGTTTCATCGTTCCTTTGCTTGAGCCTGTCAGATCAGTGATTTTCATCTCATGGATGCCAGAGAAGAAGTGGTTATGGAACTACTGTTCCAAATCGGACCACTTGATGATAGAGTTAGCTGGCAGTGATGTGAACCATGAGAATGCTGGCCCTGATAGAGATGAAGAGAACAAACGTATCCTAAGTGCATCAACGTTCCCTGCTTCTCCACATTGTATGATGAATCGAGTGATGTGCTCCATAGTGGATGTTTCGTCTTGCCCAGAGAACTTGGTGAAATCTGGCACATTGAATCTTGGAGGGAACGGTATCTGATCATGTCACACCCGAATTTGAAGGCAAACTCGAATGCTTAAATTACATGTGCCCCAGGATCAAGTTACACACACGTAATGACTTAGTGAATACCAAATATAGTGCCAAAGAGTAAAAGAGAGTATTATAACCATTACATGACCGATAGTCTTATAACGTATCATCAGAGCGAACAACTAGCAGCGGATCTTCAGAATGGAACTCCACAGGCAGCTAACTGGTGGCACGTACGCCTAGAACTCATCAACAATCTTCAAGTCTGAGCAGCAATCCAGGTTGTGTAGATGCAATAAATAAACAAGCGTGAGCACATGCTGTACTCAGCAAGGGGAGAATATCATAATAAACATGCAAGGCTGTATAAGTGGATGGCCAAAGGGTTTAAGCACTTTAGCATTTTAGTTGGTCAAATTTTATTAAGCAACTTACTTACTAACAAATATAAGTGTATACCATCCCACAATTAAAGTGTAGCATCACTATCATGAACATAAAGTAAAGAACAATTTAAATTCATCTTCCGATAGATTAATCATGTGAGGGTCCAGGCCGTTCTTGACCGTGAGCACGGCTAATCGATTAGTTTTTTTAACACTCTGCAGAGGTTGTACATCTTTACCCACAAGTCGTGTAAATGTCCCGAAGACCTTTAGACCCAACCACGCGATTATGATCAGGCATCATACCACACTACCGAGGTGTGATTGCATAGGGACGCTACGAGGCCTTTACAAAGATTCCCTAATGTGAAACAACCCGCGAAGGTTCCGAGTCGTTGCAGAGTATAAAGTCCCCTAGTAGGTACCGTGTCTTAGAAAAGCCCAACTCCCTACTAGAGTGAGTCTATACCCCACTGGCTCTCCCCCTTGCCCTTATCAGGTAAGGTCATCCCAACACTAGAGTCCCTAATTATTCAGCAAAGCCAGAGCCATATAGCCTTGTGGTTGTACTGTTGTCCTAGGTGGTCGCTCCATGTTCCAATTAAGCATGTGGTCTTGTAATTAACTTACCATTAAAGAACATAGAGTATATAGAGTAACATGTTGTTTATTACCAACCCAGTTGAGCAACTAAGCAGCATCTACCATCAAGATTAATTAAGCAACCCAGTTACAAGGCAATGGTCAAAAGAAACTAGGCATAGTCCTTAATAGGAACCTGTCAAAATTAATGCAAGCAATAAAGTAAATACAATGATTAAATGCATGTTTATATAGGATAAAGCGGGTATGATAAAGGACACTTGCCTTGCACAAGATCCGGAATTGCTCAGAGTCTTCAAAGTCTTCACCTTCAGAAAATCCCTCGAACTGCTCGTTCTCTACGCATCACACATTCACATGCAAGAGACAATACAATAAAATAAGAAAACAATTCACCAATCATTTCAAATAGGAACAAAAGCTTCACTAAACTAATCTACTCGTCGAGATGAACACAAAGATATAAAGAATGCTAAAAATGGAGCTAGAACGCAAAAGTTATGCACTAAACAAGGTACAAGGGCTTAAACGAAGAAAACAGCACTAAATCGTAAAGATCTTTAAACGGTGGAAGGATCTAAACGTAAAACAAGGAAAACTGGGGGTCTCTTTAGCAAAAGGGTCGGCGACAGTGTGGGTTGACCGGTATGCTGCCGGATTGACTCTCTTTGGACCGTTGGATCCCGATCTGGCGGACGCGAATGACGGCCGGCGTCAGACCGGCAGCGCGCGGCGGCGACGGACGGCACGCGGCGGCGGTGGCCTCGCCGGTGAACTCGATCTTGAGCTAGAAGCATCAGTTTCGCATGGGAGTTGAACCAGAGTGAAGGGGGCGACGCGACAAACTCAACCAGGACACCGGGGATGACAGAGAAGCGGCGGCGACAGCGCACGGCTTGGAGAGGCGGACGGCGAACTCCGGCGAGCTACTGCAGGCGGAGCGGTGCACGAGGACGTCCACAAATGGCACACATGACTTCCTCACCTCCACACGGTCCTCCAGAGCAACTCCACGTTGAAGGAAAGGCGGTGCAGGCAGAGATCGATGGCGGCGGCTCGCGCTAGGATTTGAGATCGGCGGCGGTTGAGCGGATGCGGCTAGGGTTTCGGAAAAAAAGCTTCGGGTGCGCAGACGACAACCTATAAAGGGACGGGAGCGACCTCGATGAGCGGGCCCATGGCCTGGGGCGCGGGACGCGGCACGGGTGCACGGTCGGACTCCAGCTCGAGCTCGGGGTCGGCCTGAGGAAGGAGATGACGGCCGGGCCCCACTTGGCAGCGGCTGCGGGGGAAAGGAGGTGGAGCGGGCCAGTGCTGGGCCGAATCAAAGCGGCGGCCTGCTGGGCTGAGCGACACACGCAGCAAAAACAAAGGAAGTCCAGGGAGCTTCGCAGGACTTTGGCTGAAGGGCTGAAACAAAAGAAAAGGAAGAAAGGGGGAAGGAGAAGAAAGATAGATTTGATATTTTTGAAAAAGGACTCATGCAAATGAATTCAAACATGAATTCGAATTCAAGCAACCAAAAATAATGCTCCAGCATGAATGCAACAGTAAACTCCTATAGTTCATTAATTTAATTAAGAAAATAATTAAATGCCTAGGAAAATTAAATAAAACCTTAAAAATCCTTAAACAAGCATTTGTTGCTAAGCAAAATTTTATTAAAAGGAGTTATTGAAATTTAGGGTGTTACAAATCCTACCCCCTTAAGATGAATCTCGTCCTCGAGATTCGGATGGATTAACAAAAAGATCAGGATAATCTGCCTTCAGTTCATCCTCTCTTTCCCATGTTGCCTCATCCTCTGCATGATTACTCCACTGCACCTTGCACATCTTAATCACCCGATTCCTTGTAACCCGTGCTAGAGTATCCAAGATCCTGATGGGATGTTCAGTGTAGGTGAGATCCTCCTTAACGTTCAATTCGTCCATAGGCAATGGCTCCTTATCATGAGGTTGGAGACCCTTTTTCAACTGAGAGATATGGAACACATCATGCACATCTGAGAGATCATTTGGTAACTCCAATCTGTAAGCTACTTCTCCCACTCTCTCTAAGATCTTGAAGGGTCTGATAAAGCGAGGTGACAACTTCCCCTTTACCTTGAATCTGCGCAAACCTCTGATCGGTGACACTTTTAGGTACACATAGTCGCCTTCTTGAAGAACCACGTCTCTCCTCTTTCCGTCTACATAACTTTTCTGTCTAGATTGAGCAATCCTCAAGTTTTCTCTTATGATCTGAACTTGCCTCTCTGCTTCCTTAACGATATCAGTTCCAAACAACTGACTCTCTCCCGTTTGGCTCCAATACAAAGGTGTTCTACACTTTCTTCCATACAATGCCTCGAAGGGTGCCATCTTGAGACTTGCCTGATAGCTGTTGTTATAAGAGAACTCAGCATATGGCAAACTCTTATCCCAACTGCCTCCATGCTTAAGAGCACAGGCTCTTAACATATCCTCCAAAATCTGATTAGTCCTCTCAGTTTGTCCATCTGTCTGTGGGTGATAAGCTGAGCTAAAATTCAACTTTGTATCCATGGATTCATGAAGCTTCTCCCAGAAACGAGATGTGAACTGAGTACCTCTGTCGGATACTATCTTTTTAGGTACGCCATGCAAACACACTATCCAGGACATATACAGTTCTGCCAACCTTGCACCTGAATGAGTAGTCTTCACAGGGATGAAATGAGCTACTTTAGTTAATTGGTCCACTATTACCCATATAGAATCATACCCAGCTGGTGTACATGGCAATCCCACTATGAAATCCATACTAATCTCTTCCCACTTCCATTCAGGCACCTTTAATGGTTGAAGTAATCCAGCCGGTTTCTGATGCTCAGCTTTAACTCTATGGCAGGTGTCACACAAGGCCACATGGGCTGCCACATCCCTCTTCATTCCGTACCACCAATACCTCTGCTTGAGATCCTGATACATCTTAGTACTGCCAGGGTGAATGGAATAAGCTGAATCATGAGCCTCTCTTAAGATGGTCTTTCGGAGATCTCCCACATCAGGCACACAAATCCTGTTCCTAAACCATATGGTTCCCTGATCATCCTCTATGAAATCCGGGGCTTTACCTTTTTCCATAGCCTCTCTGATTTCCTTTATCTCTATATCCTCCAGTTGTCCTTTGCGTATCTCCTGCTCCAAGACAGACTCTACCTCTAAGGTAACTCCCTTAGTATGAGAAACCATCCCCAGATTGAGCTTCTCGAACTCCTTCATCAACTCTTCCGGCAACTGGAATGCCAAAGCCATGTTGGCATGTCCCTTCTGACTCAAAGCATCTGCAACCAAGTTTGCCTTCCCGGGATGATAGTGTATCTCCAGATCATAATCCTTGATCAGCTCTAACCAGCGACGTTGTCTCAAATTCAAATCCTTCTGGGTGAAGATGTACTTCAGGCTCTTATGATCAGTATAAATCTGGCACTTGGTTCCCATGATGTAATGCCTCCAAATCTTCAAAGCGTGAACCACAGCTGCTAACTCCAAATCATGTGTAGGATAATTCAGCTCATGTATCCTCAACTGTCGAGATGCATAGGCTATAACATGACCTTCCTGCATGAGAACGCAGCCTAATCCCAGTCGAGATGCATCACAATAGATATCAAAGCTCTTCTGCAGATCTGGCATCACTAGAACTGGAGCTGTGGTCAACCTCTTCTTCAATTCCTCAAAACTGACTTGACAGGTAGCAGTCCATTTGAACTCTTTATCTTTCTCTAATAGCGATGTAAGAAGCTTCGCTATTTTAGAGAATCCTTCAATGAACTGACGATAATACCCTGCAAGGCCAAGAAAACTCCTGATCTCCTTGACAGTCCGTGGCGGTTCCCATTTCAACACATCACTGACCTTTGCTGGATCAACTGAAATACCTCCATCAGTGATGACATGCCCAAGGAAAGAGACTTCCTTCAACCAAAAATCACACTTGCTGAACTTGGCATACAGTTGATGCTCTCTCAGCTTCTTCAACACAAGCCTCAGATGCTCCTCATGCTCCTCCTCATTCTTGGAGTAAATCAAGATATCATCGATGAACACCACCACAAACTTATCCAAGTACACCATAAACACTTTGTTCATCAGATACATGAAGTAGGCAGGTGCATTGGTCAATCCAAAAGACATGACTGTGTACTCATAGAGTCCATACCTAGTAGTGAATGCAGTCTTAGGAATATCTGATAATCTGATCTTCATCTGATGATAACCAGAACGTAAATCAATCTTTGAGAATACCTTAGCACCTCTCATCTGATCAAACAAATCGTCAATACAGGGCAATGGGTACTTATTCTTGATAGTAACATCATTGAGCAATCTATAATCCACACACATCCTCTGAGTACCATCCTTCTTCTCCACAAAGATAACCGGTGCTCCCCAAGGTGATGAACTCAGACGAATGAATCCCTTTTCCAATAACTCCTTAATCTGCTTCTTAAGCTCAAGTAATTGATCACTAGACATTCTGTATGGACGCTTAGAAATAGGAGCAGTACCAGGCAAAAGATCAATGACAAACTCAACATCTCGATCAGGTGGCATACCCGGCAGCTCATCTGGGAACACATCTGGATAATCACACACCACCTTGATATCTCCCAAAGATTTACCATTCAACTGGGTTACTAAACACCCTGATGCTAATGGTAGAGCAACTACAAACTCAATCCGTTCCCCGTCTAGACTGGTGTGAAAAACTGACTTCTTGGCATACTGAATTTCTCCATTAAACTTGCTCAACCATCCTGTTCCAAGTATCACATCAATGCCCTCAGAATCCAGCACTATGAGGTTAGCCCAGAAATCGTTCCCCAAGATCTGAAGGTTAACATTATTACACCTGTGTAGTGCCTTCATGTTCCCTTTTGCTGAACTAACTAGCATGGGACGTGGCATGGTGCTCATGGGGATGTTAAGTTTAGCTGCACACTGAGAAGTAATGAAAGAATGAGCTACTCCAGAATCGAATAAAACTGAAGCGGGGGCGGAGTTGACAAGACACATGCCGGACACTACTCGTGGGTTCTCCTGAGCTGTCTCTGCACTCACGTGGTTTACTCTGCCACGTGCATAGCTCTGTTTTCCCTTGTTGCCCTTCGGGGTCTGGCTCTCATTCCTCATCTGCTGGTTATGTTGACTCTGCGTTGGAGTGTTGGGAGCATTCCTCTTGGAGCAGGCATTTGCATAATGCCCAACCTCTCCACACTTAAAGCAGGCGGTACCTCTAGAGGTGTTAGTCTTCACTGGGGTGACAACTGGCACCATCTGACGATTCTGTCGAGAACTGGGCCGCGAAGTCTGCTGCACTGGGCACTGAAACTGCTGCTGCCCAAAGTCCTCACTTGGACCTCCAGAATGAAGGGGTGTCCCCGGAGGTGGAGTAGAGCGGGGGCGAGTGTTACTCCCAGACTGTCCCGGGGTGGTGGCTTTCCTCTTCAGTTCTCCCAACTCCTTGCGCTTGTACTCTAAGCCAATGGCCTTGTCTGGCAACGTCTGGAATGATGGGAAGGTGTAAGGTATAAGCTGATACTGGAGTGGTTCAGCTAATCCCTCCAAGAACAACTCTTGCTTCTTCTCATCATCAGAAACCTCCTCAGGAGCATAGCGAGACAACTCAACGAACTTGTCCCTGTACTCTATCACGGACATCTCTCTCTGCTTGAGATCCAGGAACTCTTTCTTCTTTAACTTCATAAGGCTGGCAGGTATATGATAGCTCCTGAAGCTGGTGGTGAACTCCTGCCAAGTGATAGCATCAGGGGTGGCATGAGCAGCAACGTAGGCATCCCACCAAGCTGACTCTGTCCCCTGAAGTCGACCTGAAGCATACAGGACCTTCTCCCTATCAGTGCACTGTGTGATGGTGAGCATCTTCTCCACTGTCTTCAGCCAATCTTCTGCCTCCAATGGATCAGCTGCATGGGAAAACATTGGCGGGCAATGACTCATGAACTGCTGGTGCTTGTCCTTGTGTGGCTGGTTTTGGTTCATCTGAGCATGCATGCTTGCCATGTTGGTGGACATGTTCTGGAGAAGCTGCATCTGTGCAGCCAGGAACTGCTGCATCGCCGGATCCATCTGACTCTGTTGCTGAGTGCTACTAGAACTACCACTCCTCCTCTGATGTGAATCCGGACCTGATGTTCACCATCTTAGTGATAGGATCATGAGATTTAGATACTAGAACAAAGAGATAACTCTGAAAGATGAAGCAACATAAACTTCTAGATTATGACAGATTATGTTGGTCCCAACAAATCAGGTGTAACTCTCATTATTGATATCCATAAATTATGAAATTTCACCAGAATAGGGAGTATGAAATTATGAAACTAATCCAACTGGAATCAACTCAATCGGAGATCTAGAACCCCAGATATAAAATAAGTAAGGCGACTGAGTCAGCAGAGTTTTCAGATTCTAATAGCTCCAATGTTTCGTGCATATCTCCCAGAATATTTATCCTTTGTTGCTGAATTTTGGACAGAAAATCACATAGGAAATTTGTGAACTAACCCAACTGGTTTCATGTCAGTTGGAGTTCTGTAGCTTGACATATAACTAAAACACTACTGCTGTATCAGGGAGCTGCGTGAACAGATTTTGTATCAACAAGATTTGTTTGAGAGATAAAGAAGATAGATAAAGGAAAGATTATTCAAGGTTATGTGGATTGGGAAAGAATTACACCCCAACTAAGCAAACTAGCTACTAAAATCGATGTCATTGTGGTCATTACTCCACAACACACCGCACTCAAAACAAAGATCCAAATCAAGCATTTATCACAAAATCAAGCATTCAAGCACACTTCTAAACTAAGCACACGTTAAGACGTTCGAATCTACCGATTATACTAAGAAAGAACTTAAAGCTCCTATATCCTATTAAGGAAGATCTTTGAGATAAACATGATGGGGCCACTTGATTACTGAGAACGGTTATGAACACGGGTAGGTTAAAGATAGAAAAAGTTAAGAGGGATTCGAACAGACATAAAAGAACAAGAAAGCATAGAGTGAAAAGTGCCAAGACAAGATGGAGAAAAGTAGAATATGAAGGATGGGGTAGAAGCAAGGATAATTATATAAAATAAGAATTAAAGCATAGCATAGAGTGAGAAGGCTTCTATGATATTATAATCCTTAAATTCGACCATTTTCTAACTAGGCTAACGTCCTACAGTCAACACGGCTTTGGTACCACTTTGTCACACCCTAATTTGAAGGCAAACTCGAATGCTTAAATTACATGTGCGCCAGGATCAAGTTACACACACGTAATGACTCAGTGAATACCAAATACAGTGCCAAAGCATAAAAGAGAGTATTATAACCATTACATGACCGATAGTCTTATAACGTATCATTAGAGCGAACAACTAGCAGCGGATCTTCAGAATGGAACTCCACAGGCAGCTGACTGGTGGCACGTACGCCTAGAACTCATCAACAATCTTCAAGTCTGAGCAGCAATCCGGGTTGTGTAGATGCAATAAATGAACAAGCGTGAGCACATGCCGTACTCAGCAAGGGGAGAATATCATAATAAACATGCAAGGCTGTATAAGTGGATGGCCAAAGGGTTTAAGCACTTTAGCATTTTAGTTGGTCAAATTTTATTAAGCAACTTACTTACTAGCAAATATAAGTGTATACCATCCCACAATTAAAGTGTAGCATCACTATCATGAACATAAAGTAAAGAACAATTTAAATTCATCTTCCGATAGATTAATCATGTGAGGGTCCAGGCCGCTCTTGACCATGAGCACGGCTAATCGATTAGTTTTTTTAACACTCTGCAGAGGTTGTACATCTTTACCCACAAGTCGCGTAAAAGTCCCGAAGAACTTTAGACCCAACCACGCGATGCTGATCAGGCATCATACCACACTACCGAGGTGTGATTACATAGGGACGCTACGAGGCCTTTACAAAGATTCCCTAATGTGAAACAACCCGCGAAGGTTCCGAGTCGTTGCAGAGTATAAAGTCCCCTAGTAGGTACCGTATCTTAGAAAAGCCCAACTCCCTACTAGAGCGAGTCTATACCCCACTTGCGCTCCTCCTTACCCTTATCAGGTAAGGTCATCCCAACACTAGAGTCCCTAATTATTCAGTCAAGCCAGAGCCATATAGCCTTGTGGTTGTACTGTTGTCCTGGGTGGTCCCTCCATGTTCCAATTAAGCATGTGGTCTTGTAATTAACTTACCCTTAAAGAACATAGAGTATATAGAGTAACATGTTGTTTATTACCACCCCGGTTGAGCAACTAAGCAGCATCTACCATCAAGATTAATTAAGCAACCCAGTTACAAGGCAATGGTCAAAAGAAACTAGGCATAGTCCTTAATAGGAACCCGTCAAAATTAATGCAAGCAATAAAGTAAATACAATGATTAAATACATGTTTATATAGGATAAAGTGGGTATGATCAAGGACACTTGCCTTGCACAAGAACCGGAATTGCTTAGAGTCTTCAAAGTCTTCACCTTCAGAAAATCCCTCGAACTGCTCATTCTCTACGCATCACACATTCACATGCAAGAGACAATACAATAAAATAAGAAAACAATTCACCAATCATTTCAAACAGGAACAAAAGCTTCACTAAACTAATCTACTCATCGAGACAAACACAAAGATATAAAGAACGCTAAAAACGGAGCTAGAACGGAAAAGTTATGCACTAAACAAGGTACAAGGGCTTAAACGAAGAAAACAGGACTAAATCGTAAAGATCTTTAAACGGTGGAAGGATCTAAACGTAAAACAAGGAAAACTGGGGCCTCTTTAGCAAAAGGGTCGGCGAAGGTGCGGGTTGACCGGTATGCTACCGGATTGACTCTTTTTGGACCGTTGGATCCCGATCTGGCGGACGCGAACGACGGTCGACGTCAGACCGGCAGCGCGCGGCAGCGACGGACGGCGCGCGGCGGCGGTGGCCTCGCCGGCGAACTTGATCTTGAGCTAGAAGCATCGGTTTCTCATGGGAGTTGAACCAGAGTGAAGCGGGCGATGTGACAAACCCAACCAGGACACCGGGGATGACAGAGAAGCGGTGGTGATGGCGCACGGCTTGGAGAGGCGGACGGCGAACTCCGGCGAGCTACTGCAGGCGGAGCGGTGCACGGGGACGTCCACAAATGGCACACATGACTTCCTCACCTCCACACGGTCCTCCAGAGCAGCTCCACATTGAAGGAAAGGCGGCGCAGGCGGAGATCGACGGCGGCGGCTCGCGCTAGGGTTTGAGATCGGTGGCGGTTGAGCGGATGCGGCTAGGGTTTCGGAAAAAAAGCTTCGGGCGCGCAGGTGGCAACCTATAAAGGGACGGGAGCGACCTCGATGAGCGGGCCCATGGCCTGGGGCGCAGGACGCGGCACGGGTGCGCGGTCAGACTCCAGCTCGAGCTCGGGGTCGGCCTGAGGAAGGAGATGACGGTCGGGCCCTACTTGGCAGCGGCTGCGGGGGAAAGGAGGTGGAGCGGGCCAGTGCTGGGCCGAATCAAAGCGGCGTCCTGCTGGGCTGAGCAGCGCACGTAGCAAAAACAAAGGAAGTCCTAGGAGCTTCGCAGGACTTTGGCTGAAGGGCTGAAACAAAAGAAAAGGAAGAAAGGGGGAAGGAGAAGAAAGATAGATTTGATATTTTTGAAAAAGGACTCAAGCAAATGAATTCAAACATGAATTCGAATTCAAGCAACCAAAAATAATGCTCCAGCATGAATGCAACAGTAAACTCCTATAGTTCATTAATTTAATTAAGAAAATAATTAAATGCCTAGGAAAATTAAATAAAACCTTAAAATCCTTAAACAAGCATTTGTTGCTAAGCAAAATTTTATTAAAAGGAGTAATTGAAATTTAGGGTGTTACAGATCATAGCCAGATGGATACGGTGTCCTGTACATGCAGGACTGTTGTTTGGGTTTCATCCCATATTGCTTCTGCAACACCTCCGAGAAGTGGTCGATCAACTCCTGCTTCATGTGCGACTTCAATTCAGTAGATGCTTGTTCAATCGCTTGTATCTCAGCTGGAGTTTCTGGAGGTCATTCTTCTAAGATCCTTGACTGTTGATTTGGTAGTGTTGACGCCCCTGTTCCAGAAGAACCTTGCACATTTGAAATAGGTGGAGTCTGCCCGATCGGCTGCCCAGCCGATGGAATTGGCTGCTGCAAATTCGATTGGCTTGAGATAGCCAATTGATTTAGAAGTGTTTGCAGTATTTGTGCAAAATTCACTTGTGGAATTACTAGCTGCCCTGTTACCCCTTGGTTGATTAGCTGCTGAGGTGATGATCGTGTATGAGCCACTGTGTTGGCTGGGGTTAAGACAGGCTGCATTGATGCTGACTGCTGTAACGGGGCAGTCTGCACAGGCATCCCCAATGTTGGCTGCTGTAGTGGAGCAGTTGACATGGGCATTACAAGTATCGGCTGTTGAGTCGATCTCTGAGGTAGAACAGGAGTTGGTCTCTGAGGTGGAACGGGAGTCCTTTTCTCTGTCGGTATAACCATATGAGCATGAGCTGGACTGATCTTGACTCTTTCGAAGGCTTTGCTCCCGTGATTGAAGTAGACGAACTCTACTCCATCCCCATTCATGTGTACAATCCCTGGAGTACCCCCAAACATGGCTTGATAAGACTGTGGGTATTTCACTTCTGGAATTTCCTCAGGCTGAGGCTCAAGAAAGTTTGAGATGTTAGTCTCAAAATGATCATGAGGTAAACCCCATCCTGCAAGCCTTCCATCTTGATCTCTCATGGGAGGATACTTTTGATTTTGCGCTGGAAAGGCTTGATCTTGGGCATTGGACTGTACTTCATGTGTTTGAACCACAGGCGTGGTAACAGTGGGATCTTTGGCTTTTTCCCCAACACCTTTGTTCTGAATCGGCTGAGAGTCCAATGAAGAACCAGGAGCGATTGTATTGACCTATGGAGAAGGTGAGATCCCTACTGTTGGATCATCAATCGGCGGGGAAGCCGATTTGTCATGTTGGAACATTGGAGGAGTTCGGTTTGGTTGAAAATATGCAGGTCCCAGGTATCCTCCTTCTGCTCCTTTCTTGAGTGCATCAATTATGGCATTCTGGATAGTATTGGCGAAAACCTTAGATTGATCAATCATTGTGTGATGCATCACCTTAGTCATCATGCCTTGAAGCCCTTCAGGATCGACTGAGAAGGTGACTTGCTCAGGTGTTGGCAAAGGATTCTTCTTGAAGACTCTACCTTTAGTCTGACCGTATGATGTCAGGCAAAGCTCTTCATAATGCTTCATGTGAGCTTCGAGCTCAGCTTTGTCTGTATCTTTCAGCTGATCCTTGGTGATTGTTTGGACGTTCTCTGGATCAACTTCAGAAGAACCAATCTTCATAGGCTTCGTCATTGTTGACTTTTTCGGGTCCCACTAGGCGTACCAAAAGTGTGTTGACGCGAAAATAGGACGTCACCTCCGCGTGCAGCACACGTGACTCCCCGGTCTGTAGCGAGGCGTGCCAGCCAATCTGACCTGTTGATTGACAATGGAAAATATTAGGGATCGGCTAGAAAACAGATGACCTTGTAGCGACACGTGTACCAGCCAATCGGCCGATACAGATAAAAGCGGGATCGGCCGGCTCGAGAACGACCGAAGCGCGGATGCGTGGGTAGATGGATCGGCTAGATCGGCCGATCGTGACGTCAGCACTCGAGTAGGTCGGAATCGGCTGCGGTGTTAGAAGCCGATAGGATCCGGATCGAGTGGATGATAATGATAATAGCTAAAACCACAAGAATTGGTACGAAAACTTGTAGATCTAGCTAATATCAGTAAGGGGTGAATAAAGAACTAGATGAAACCTCAGCGATGCGCCCGGAGGTTAAAGCCTAGATTTATTCGGTAAAACGGTACTCACAAGCTTGCCGGAGATCAGCTGATGCAGCCCGACGAACTCGAAGCACGACGTTGTAGAAAAGAGAAAATCGCAATGGTGAAGTCGCCGAAAAGTAGATGCTGTAAAGGTAGATGTTGTAAAGTAGATACAGTAAAGTAAAGGGTTTGCCCAGAGGCGGTTTGTTTGATATTGGTGTGTACAGATTTTCCGACCACGCAGGGTCGTTATTTATATCCGAGGACAACCCCGACTCCTAGCCGATCACGGCAATGTTTACTTGCATCTAAAGACAAAAAAACCACTAAAAATAGAAAAGGACTCTCGCAGGAGTCAAAACTTCCTAAAAACTGACTCTTTGACCCGTTGCCAATTGTAGATTGACCCGCCTCCACCATGCTTTCCTTTTGGCGTATCTCCTTGATTACCACCTTCTTTCTCTCCATCGGCCGATCCTCTAGTTATTCATCGGCCGATCGTTCTGACCCGCTGGCCCACCGTCAGGGTTGAGTTCCTCTGACTATCGGCGGATCTTGTTGACCGTTCTTCTCTTTCTTCAATCGGCCGATTACACTCTATTTTCATCGGCTACTCTTCCTTATCCCTTTTGACTTATTTTTCCAAAAAACGGTGTCAACAGAGATAACCCTTCATCGACTACATCCGCGAGCAGAAGGTTCCCTCCGATAAGAACATGGCCGAACAACTCGTCCGTCGAGCCAAGACCTACGTACTAGTCGGAGACAAGCTCTACAGGCGAGGTGCCACTTCTAGAGTACTCATGAAGTGCATACCTCGGGATGAAGGCAAGGACATCTTGGAGGAGATCCACAAGGGCGTCTGTGGCAACCACGCGTCTTCTCGCATGCTGATGAGCAAGGCTTTCCGACGAGCTTTCTACTGGCCCACAGCTCTGGCCGACGCTAAAGAACTCGTCAGAAAGTGCCAAGGATGTCAATTCTTCGCCAAGTAGCAACACGTCCCGGCCTACAAGCTAGTCACCATACCGCCAACCTGGCCCTTTGCCTGCTGGGGGCTCGACATGATTGGGCCTTTGCCAACTGCGCCAGGAGGATTCAACAGAGTCTTGGTGGCCATCGACAAGTTCACCAAGTGGATCGAAGTCAAGCCATTTACCTGCCCAAAGGCTGACAGAGTACTCGACTTCTTGGACGAACTCGTGCACCGCTACGGGCTACCCCATCGCATCATCACAGACTTGGGTTCCAACTTCAACAACCATCAGTTCTGGGAGTACTGCGAGAACAGCGGGATCGACGTCCGGTACGTCTCAGTCGCCCACCCCCGCGCCAACGGGATGGTACTCGACGCCCTCAAGAAGCGATTGCACGACGCGGCTAATACCAAAGGAGGCCAGTGGATCAAGGAACTACCCAACGCACTCTGGGGGCTTCGTACTCAACCTACCAAGCCAACAGGGCAATCGCCCTACTTCCTGGTCTACGGCTCCGAAGCTATTCTACCCGCCGACGTGATGTGGGAATCTCCGACAGTAGAGCAATACGACGAAGGCATCTCTGAAGACAGCTGATGGGTTGACATCGACAATCTCGAAGAGGCCCGCTGCGCTGCCCTCGTCCAATCAACGAGGTACCTAGAGGGTATCCGATGCTACCATGATCGCAATGTCAAGGAACGCTCCTTCAACATCGGTGATCTAGTCCTCTGTCGCATCCAGAACACGGACGGACTACACAAGCTCAGCTCGCCATGGGAAGGCCCCTTTACAGTCTCCAAGGTGACCGAACCAGGCTCCTATCGCCTCCAAACACTTGAAGGTGAGCCCATCAGCAACTCGTGGAACGTCGACCAGCTGTGTCGCTTCTACACGTAGTCACTCGACTACTCTACTACGGGTCCAGCCTATACGGCTACCAACGGACTCTTCACTGTAAGCGGCCTCTCGGTCCTAGCACTAGTCTCCGGACTACTCTTCTCCAAGATCCAGCATCAACGGCTACTAATGGATCTTGTGCTGCTCAGAGCAGATGGACTCTGGCGGCGGTCTACAGACCATGTACTCTAAATCCAGCCTATACGGCTACTAACGGATCTTCAGCTGTAAGCGGCTCAAGGGCCCTAGCAACCACTTAGCCGTACGCGGCCTACGGGTCCTGGCGACTACACTTGTAACAGTCCTGGCCATCCAGGTGGACTTATTCATCAGTAATAAAGCTTGATTCTACTCAACTTCTTTACTGTGCCTTCTAACCAGGCAGACTCTACCGAGTACTATTACTCACCACATCGCCCGCGGCTTGGTACTCCGCACACTTCGCTGCAAGTGGCGGCCACGAGTACTCATTTTATATACAAGCAGTGGACAACTTCGATTCGATAATTCAAACAAGTCACTGACTACTTTGTTTGTTTTACATCAACTACCCTAAGCTACCTCTACAGGTACATCTACTGGAGATTAAGCTTCTCCGCCACCTATTCAGCAATGGGCGCCATCTCTTCGAGGAGAACCTTGTACTGCTCATCAGTGCAGTTCGCCGCAAGTCCACCGGCCACCACATCCATAGGTGCTTTGGGGAAGTACGGCTTCATATACGCCAACACCTGGTTTGGGATCGACTTCGCCAGATGCTTGACGTATGTCGCCAAGCACCCGGGGGCTTCCTTCAGCCTGTCCACCAGTGGCGCAATCTTCGGCCCGCCCGGATGTGTCACCAGCAGCCTCGCAATGGGCAGCGCGGCTTCCTCAAGCTCTTTCAGCTGGCCTCGAAGCTTCTCGCAGTCTTCATTGAGCTTCTGCAGATATTTATAGCAATTGACAAGGTCACGGTCTGAGGCTTCACGGAGCTCCATGTGGTAGATACACTCATGGCTCAACTGGGTGTACTTGTACTCGAGTACCTCTCTTTTGTCGGTCTCTAGATACACGATGTTCTTGAGGTCCGTCTCCAACGCCTTCAGCTGGTCAACCTTTGCCTCAAGTTCTGCAGACAACTCATCTCAAGGTCAGACTACTCATAAAGTACTACAATAAGTACTCAATGCCTCGGCGGAAGACATACCTTTGTTCTTCTGGCGTAATGACTTGTTCTTTCGGATCAAGTCGTCCCTCTTCGCCTGCATTTCCTACACCTCGTTATGGTACTGGGCGAAGGCGCCATCCAGTTTGGATTGGAGCAGAGCAGCATGTTTCTTCGATTTGTCCAGCTCCTTCTCCAAGCCTTCGGCATGAAGAACCGTGTCGCTATATCCCTTCAGAAGTTCAGACTTCTGGCGGGACCTCTCAACAACGTCCTGCGCAAGACAGAAGGACCAATGAATACCCAGTACTCTACAAAGCAAGACTAATCAGGGTACCCGCAACGTACCTTGACCCACTGCTCGGTACGGTGCCATGACTCCATGCTCAGAGCGACAACGGCCGGATCAACAAGATTGTCTTCCAGCAACTCGAGTCCTCCACGACTTGAAGATGCCGCCTCTAGCATGGGCGCCGAGCGAAGCGGCGTAGCCTCTTCTATGATTGGCTCGTGGACGACTACGTCCGTGCTTGCCTCGAGGAGCGGATCAACCCACACATCCGCGCTAGGCTCGGGGGCTACCGTAGTCCCCGGCTCGGGGGCTGTTGCCGTTGCCCCAATAACCAGTTCTGTGGACTCCGTCTCCACAGCGGCCGTCTCCATGGCTACAGCCTCAGGGATCGAGGCTCCTTCGGCTTGTGCTCCTGTCAAGACCAGTACAAGAAGTCAAGTCAACGACTACGGCTACCGTCCATAATGACTACTCGTGGTGGCAGGGAGGCATACCTTCAACCAATGTCACTTCTTCGAGCATTGGCTCCACCGCGACACCAGCTTGTGGTGGTGGTCTGGGTTCGCGCACTTCCGCTGAACAGTTTTCTCCATCAGCCGGAGTGCTGGTCTCCCCACCATCCCACGACAAGTCTGTGGATTTCCTGCATCACAAAGTACTCAGTCAACAACATCAAGCTTGATGACTACACGACTACTCGAGAGTTCAGAGAACTTACAGTGTTGACCGCACCACGGTCACGGTCGGCGCGCCCAGTATACTGGCGATATCGACTATGCCAGCCTCGCCGGTAGCTCCGACCTCAACAGAAGTCTCCTCTGGATGCTCTACAACTACAATCAGAGGAGGGCCCTGTCCTTCTCCAACCAACGCCTGCAGCTCCACAGCGCCGGTCTGCTGTTGTGCCTCTTCTGGCACGACGACTTCAGTAGACGGAGGCGGGCCGGTACTCCTCTCAGCCTTCGCCCCCACCGTCTCCCAAGCATCTTCATCACCCTGATCGGCGGGGTCCGACGGGGGGATGTCCTGCACCAACACAATCATACAGTTAGAGCCACAGACTACTCATTGGCGGTACTCGACTACTCTACTCACAGTACGCACCTCTTGGCTGGTGGCTTTGGAGATCTTCAACTTCTTCATGGCACATTTCCGCGCCACGTTGCGCGGCTTCCTAGGCGGTGCCGGCAAACTAGCTTCCAGGCTAGATGGCTTCCCGATGACGGGAATATGAGGCATCCCAGCCCGGCTGAACCTTGAGCGGAGCTGGAACCGCTGCTGCAGCGTCTCTTCGTCCTCGTCATCAGAGCTGTCTTCAACGACGACAGTATCGTCGCCCTCACCGACTTCACGGCACTCATTCACCTTGGGTTCTCCCTTCTCCTGTGGTTGTCCCTCAAGTCGCGGAGGGGAGGGCGGAACGGAGACATACTTCTCCAGATCGTCCTACAACTTCAAGCAAGCATGAGTACGACTTCGTCAAGCAAATTAGTACTCGGGGGCAAATGTCACGACTACTGACCTGGTTCAGCAGCCGTGCCACGGAGTACTCGGGCACCGGGCACGGTGTGTACGGGGGCATATCTTTGAAGATCCTGCCCAGCCTGTCGATGATGACATCATCATCACTCTCCTCGCCAGGCATCCGGGACGTATCCTCGTTGCCGGTGTACTGGTACCCGAGGGTGTCTCGCGCCATCAGCGGCTGCACCCTCCTCTTCATGAAACTGAAGGCCACGTGCTCGGCCCTCAATCCGGCTTCCCACAGGGCCTTGATCTTCTTCAGCAGGGGAGGTAGCTGGATACCTTCCCGCATGGTGGGCTCCATGTTCCACCACGGGGCGTGCTTCGGTTGACGCCTGCTCGGCTTCGGCAGCTCGGGATGGTGGTTGCAGATGTAGAACCACTTCGCCTTCCAGTCTTGGTTGGAGTCAATAAGCTTGTACGGCACTAGTCGGCGGCGTCTTCTCGCATCTGGATCCCGGCACCTCTGACTACCCGCGGATCATTTGAGCTTGGCTACGGCTTCACCCAGAAGAACTTCTGAAACAAAATCCAGTGGGGCTTGATCCCCAGAAAGGCTTCGCAGAAATGCACGAAGATGGAGACATGGAAGATCCCATTGGGGTTGAGATTGAGGTACTCGATGCTGTAGTACCTGAGCATCCCTTTGAAGAACTCGCTGGCCGGCAGCGCGAGTCCGCGCTCCACGAACCGTGCGAACATCAGGATCTCGTCCGGGTTCTTCTCCATCGGATACGGGTCGCTGGTCGCAGTGCGCCAGAGATCCATCTCCTTCTCGCGGAGGAATCCGCTGTTGACCAGGGCAAGGAGGTCCTCAGTCTTCAACTTCACTTTCTTCCACTCCTTCGCCGAATTGGGGCGAGGGGAGGAGGGCGGCGACGATGACGTCTGGCCGGCATCTTCGGCCTCACTGCGGCTC
The DNA here is from genome assembly GCA_036936925.1 of Cenchrus fungigraminus. Lineage (NCBI taxonomy): Eukaryota > Viridiplantae > Streptophyta > Magnoliopsida > Poales > Poaceae > Cenchrus > Cenchrus fungigraminus. The sequence continues at coordinate 12,775,469 of CM072768.1, read as the reverse complement.
CTCTTCTTCGACGCACCGGTCTTCGAGCTCTTCACCAGAGACGCCTTCATCCTCCAAGTCACGGGTGTCTTCACTCACATTCGCTCAGGGGCTACAGCGCCGGGTGGACTACGGCGGCGGGCGAGTGTAGATCTAATCTACTTCGCGGCGGCGGTGGCAGCAGAGGAGCAGAGGGAGAACTCACTCAGATCTAATCCATGGGAATGCTACCGCTGGGAGTGAAAAACCCTAAGGGGTTCACCGCTTATTTATAACTCATCTGGCGGTTCGGTTCTGAACGGGCGGATAAGCGCCAGGCGGGTGACTCAGCGGTGGCAGCCTGACTCTTCATATTCCAGTACTCGATGCTCTCAGTCTCGGGGGCTCGACTACATCTGGCGGACTCAGTGGGCTACACCAGTTCAAGATCCCACTCAGGACACATTCTACAGTCAAGATGACCCTTCAATTCAAGGCTCGGGGGCTCCGTGCCACGTGTCCTTCGGTTTTTTCTCTGGATTTTTGGGGATATGATTGGCAGAACTTCAGATTGACCCTCAGCTTGAATCTGTGATTCGACCTAAGGCTCGGGGGCTACATTCCATATGGAATGCGATTCTCCGAATCGCATTTTCCATATGGTTCTTCATCAAGACAACACGAGTACTATTGAAGACCTTCGAGAGAAGCACTCGGGGACGCTTGAGAACTACTCGAGAAGACTTCAAGACTACTCAAAGATCAGCTAGAGTACCTTCCAGCCTCGGGATGATTCAAGCATTCTTGAGGACTTTCGGCTTGTGGAACTCGGGGATGCTCAAGGACTACTCGCCAAGGCCGTCAAGACTACTCGAAGACATCCTGCTCGACTACAAAGTACTCGGGGGCTTGTCGTACGGACATCCCTGGGCCCACTACTCAGGTGGGTACTGGGACCTACTACTCCGTGGGCCCCTAGGACTACTCGACTTGGGCTACACGGCACCTGATGACGTGGAGCGCAAGACATACAGAGGACTACTACTCGGTTAGGAAGCTAGACATGTCCGGATCCATGTAGAGTACTCCTAGCCGTACACGACTAGTACTCCTCTGACAAACCGACTTGTAACCCTGACTCCCGGACTATATAAGGCGAGGCAGGGACCCCTATCTCTTCATCTGTATCATCTTGTAAACACACCCAATCAATCCAGAGCTACGCAGCATACAGGACGTAGGGTATTACGCACCTCGCGGCCCGAACCTGTCTAAATTGTGTGCCACGTGTCTCTCCTTCGAGTTCCCGATCTCGGCGAGGCCACATTCATCTACCTCGGGTACTCCCCCTGGTAGGTTGCCGCTCTAAAACACCGACACCATCCTTCAAGGCGATCACTGCAGCAACACCGTCCCCGTCCTTGGGTCCCCTTGGTCTTCTTGAGGGTGGTGCAGTATTGCCGCGTTCTTCAGAGCTTCGGCGCCAGTCTCCAACATGGTCTTCATTCCCATCCTCCTGCTGTAAACCTGCCCAGTAATTCAGTATAGATGAGGCTAGGCAAATGATCTCTGTAGGAGATCTAATTTTCTTCTTTTCGAAACAAACACAATTACGGGTTCGCCAGATTGCCCAGCAAATAGCTGCTAGCCCAATCATGTATAAGTTTTTATTATTCGGCATGTATCTTACACACCATTCCCAATATTGAGACTCATTGGCTGGCCTGCAGTCAGCCTTAATCACCCAAGCCACCAAACTCCAGATGTATCTAGCTAGAGGACATTCAAAGAACAAGTGAGGAATATTTTCCTCCATGTTACAAAAGCTACAGAATTTATCTCCTTGCTAGTTCCTTTTTAGTAAATTGTTTTTAGTTAGGATAGCATCCTGATGTAAGAGCCACATGAAGATTTTAATCTTCAGTGGAATTTTAGCTTTCCATATTCTCTTGTTAGAATCCCCAACATCAGCTCTACATAGGTGAGCATACATTGATTTGACAGAGTATATTTTATTCTTTTCCCATGTCCAAATTGGTTTATCTTTCTGTGGCCCCAAAGCACACATCACCACTGCGTCTTTGACTTGTCTCAGCTGGTTTTGGGCATTCTCATCCAGCCATCGTCTAAAGGTCAATCTCCACCCTCTTAGGGCCGCATCTGCAACTGATATGTTTTGCTCATTGCAAATATCAAAAAGTTCTCTAAATTGACTCTTCAGAGAGCAGGCCCCACACCATGGGTCTCTCCAGAAATCTGTGTCCCTCCCATTTCCAATTACAACCTTTCTGCCAGCTAGGTACAACTTTTTGATTTTGATTAGGTTATTCCACACAGGGGAATTAGAGGGATTGCATTTCAGTCTATTTACCCCCCCCCCCCCTCTCTCTGATTTTATATTTTTTCCTGACTATCTCTTGCCATAAACCTTCTCCAGTTTCTATCTTCCACCACCATTTACACAATAAGCTGATATTCATTCTTCTTAAATCTTTCACTCCCAGACCTCCCTTTTTCTTTGGTCTGGCAATCACTGTCCACTTAACCAGATAGTATTTCTTTTTGTTGCTGCTGCCTTGCCAAAAGAACCTTTTTCTAGCAGAGTCCATCCTCTTTATGATAGTTTTGGGTAACATATACCTAGACATGGCATAGGTTGGGATACAACTCAGGCAGGCATTCAGCAAGACAAGTTTTCCACCATAAGATAGTGAGGCAGACTGCCACCCTTCCAGTCTTCTCAGGATTTTTTCCACCAAAGTCACCCAGTCAGCAACATGAAGTCTGGATCCCGAGACAGGCACTCCTAGATATTTTATTGGCCAAGTGCCCGTTGCACAGTTAAACATTTCTGAGTACCCGAGCGCTTTTTGCTCATCAGAGGACACCATTATGATCTCACTTTTGTTGAAGTTTATCTTCAATCCAGACATCTTTTCATAGATGTACAAGAGCATTTTCATGTTTTGTGTTGTATCAACATCATCCTCCATACATAATATGGTGTCATCAGCATATTGTAAAACTGCCACCCCATTTGGGATCAAGTCAGCTATTAAGCCTCTAATTAGGCCATTACTTTGGGCAGATTGCACCATTTTAGCTAGACAGTCTGCTGCTAAATTAAACAAAAGGGGAGACAGAGGGTCCCCTTGCCTCACTCCCTTCCTGCTTTTAAAATAGCTGCCCATACTCTCATTCACTTTCACACTTAGAGTCCCACTATCTACCACTTTTTCTATCCATTTGCACCAAGTTTCACAAAATCCTCTTTGTTTTAGAGTTTCAAAGAGGAAACTCCAGTTTATTTTGTCATAAGCCTTTTCAAAATCGAGTTTCAGCACAATCCCCTCTTTCTTTTTGGTTTTTGTGTCATGTAAGATCTCATGTAGGCTTAGAACTCCATCCATAATATTTCTCCCTTTTATAAATGCATTTTGACTTTTGTTTATGATCCTACTCATACAGTCCTCCAATCTTAGCATAAGAGCTTTGGTTATAATTTTATAACTGACATTCAACAGACAAATTGGTTTGTATTGCTGGATTTTTGCTGCATCTTTGGTTTTGGGAATCAAAGTTATGATCCCATAGTTCAGCCTGTCCACTCCCAATTCATGTCTCCAAAATTCATGAAACATATCCATTAAGTCAGATTTTATGATTTCCCAGCAAGTTTGGTAAAACTCCACCGGCATGTGATCCGGTCCTGGAGCTGTGTTGCCCTTCATAGTTTTCACTACCATTTTGATTTCCTCTTCAGTACAAGGCCTTATCAACATGTTGTTCTCTTCTTCTGTTATTTTTTCCTGTTGTCCCCAACAATTTGGATCAAGCGTAAAAGTAGGACTTTCAGAGGGTCCAAACAAAGTTTTATAATATGTTGTCGCATGATTAAGTATGTCTTCCTCCTTATCAATGTTTTCTCCATCTTTTTCTAAATGGAAGATTGTATTTTTCCTCTTCTTTCCATTAGCCTTTTTGTGGAAGTAACTTGTGTTATTGTCACCCTTTAATAGCCAGTTTTCATTGGACCTTTTAATAGCCAGTTATCGTCCAAACCGGAGGAGGGACGTCGCCGCTCACCGGATCTGAGGCCGCCGGCTGCTCCATATGCACCGCGAGCTAGGGAGAGGAGGGGGCACGCTGGGGGAGGTCTCGCACCACTGCGGGATGAGGTAGAGGTGGGATGTTGCACGCGGGGGGTAGCAGGGAGGAGGGAGGGAGAGAGGCAGCAGGGGCACGTGACAGCTGCATGACGGTGGGAGGCGGTAGGGTTTGGGGAGGGAAGGGGGTGGTTTTATATGAATCGTTGGCGAATCTCGGCAGTCAGATCTCAAGATCAACGACCCATAGTGAAGAAAGCTGTGTTTGTCGTACGCCACAAAACAAATGCAGGACAAACTATGCTGGGAAAAGTTTTTTGTTTGCCGTGCAGTATTTTTTTATAATTATACTTAGTACATAAAAATTATCAAATAAGTTTGAAAATTTTCCAACAATTAACACAAAATATGTTATGTTGTCTATTGCTTATGGACAAATTTTTGAAGTCAAAACCCAATTTGAATGTCATGTCACCTACAAATCTAATTATATAATTCTTAACACTATGACACGTCATCAGAGATGTTTCGATTTGTATGCAAGCCTCATATATGACAAAATATTCAAAACTCATTCAAATTTTTACTACAATGTTGACATATGATATCTTGAGATACTGACAAATCTCATAATTTTCAAACTTTATTTACATTTTTTAGAATTTTTAAATCATTTGGGCACACCATCATGGTCGTGTTTCCTAGTCAAGATGTTCAATATTTCTTTCCAATTCAGGTGTAAGAACTGAAATTGGACTAAATAACATGAATTTCATTTTTTTTACTCATTTCATTCTAATATTTGAATCACTAGTAGTTCAAATTTGACTTGTTTCAAAAAATTTCTTGAAATGCAATTAATTAGTTAAATATAGCAAATGAATAAAAATCTACCAAATTATACCATGAAGTCTCACATGTTGTATGTATAGAGTAGAAAAACTTTCACGATGAGGAGAAATTTGTTTGAGGGGCAATTGGATTCGGGACTTAGGACGATATATCCATAGAAAAAAACTTTGTCGTGCACCGCAAAGTGTTTTTAATAATGATGCTCAGATTAATCGGGACATGGAAGGGGGAAAATACTTTGTCGTGCACTGTAAAAAGGATGCACGGCAATGTTTTTTGCTTGCCGTGCGCCGACGCACGGCAAAGTTTTTTTGCTTGCCGTGCGCCGACTCACGGCAAAGTTTTTTTAAATAATGATGCTTAATTTATTCAGGATGAGGAAGAGGGAAAAATACTTTGTGGTGCACTTTAAAAGCACGCACGGTAAAGTTTTTTTCCCTGCGCCGATGCATGGTAAATTTTTTTTAAATAACTAGGTGATAACCCACGCGTTGCTGCGGGAATTTCAACAAATTTTAAAGATAAAATTTGAAAGTAGAAACTAAAGTGATTGCTTCGCAACATTCTACTGGAAACAACACATTGCATACACGGATGTTATTAGCCGTAGAAAATCGATAGAAGAAATAAATTGATGATTTTAGTGGATAGTGATGTGGACACTTTGCATGTTGAGAGAAGACATAGTGGATGGTGACGTGGCGCACTGAGGGTTGAGAGAACTGCTTAGTAGGGAGCTCTTATATAGTTTTGTATGATGATGTGTAATTTATTCAGGACCTGAAAGGGGGAAATACTTAGCTGTGCGCAGAGAAAAAAGTGCACCGCAAACTCACGAGTTTGTCGTGCGTTGCAAAAAAGCGCACGGCAAAGAATGAGTTTGACGTACGCTTTTTCTTCGCCGTGCGACCTCTAAAAAAACGCACGATGAAAAAGCTCTTTGTGATGCGCCCGATATTTCGTGCACGTCAAATTGCCGTTTTCCCGTAGTGGTTCGAGAACTGAATAAAGCGCACGGAGCTGGCTAGTATTTACCCAGTTTTCTCCACCACGTAGACATAGTATCAACAAAACAATCACGCGCTGGCATGTGATGAAACCGTAACGTACGTATATGCATGCATTCTTAGCGGTAAGAGTGCGTTTTACACTTAAAATTGTGTCAGAACAGCTTTGACTTATAATTGAATTCAGAATTCAAATATAAATCACACCCAAATAATCGTTCACCCAATTAAAAACCAAATCCCAATAACATGGAGATTGTCCTTAGCACATAAAGCAACTTAATTAATTTTATTACTAGAAAATAAGAGGGAGCTCAAGAAAATAACTTTTTTGTTTCTGAGTAAACACGTAGGCACGAAATTTTTGAAAATCCACATTTTTGCACATATTAACATTAAGAAAATCCAGAATGTTACAATACTACGCACTAAAAAACAACTGCTGACAGCTTCGTGAAAAACCTCCGTGTAAGAACCGCCGCTGTCGTCATTTTACTTGTCTCTAAAATTTGCAACACGGGAGATTATATACATTATTAATTCCTCCGTCATCGGGCCACCGAGATTAAAAGCACGGCCGGATTAGTATTTGCCGCCGCAGATCGAAGCAGAACTTGCAAACCACAGCACACACCCTAAGGGCTTGTTCGTGTCCACCGGATTGGTTCCGATCAGAATTGATAAATATAACAAGAAAATAATGATAGGTACTATAAGGGATCCGGATTTATTCCGGGTTGGAAACCAATTTATTTATGATATGGACAACAAGAGACTCAAAATTAATCCACTAGTCAAGAGGTGTGGAATCAATCCGACTCTTTGATTCCTTGTTATACTTATCATGATGAGTAAATTAATTCTCGAATCAGAATAAATCCGGATCTCTATAGTATCTATATTGATTTTTTCTATAGTATTTGTCATTTCCGTCAGAATTGAATCCCATGAAAACGAACAAGCCCTGAGAAAAGCTCCGCCACACTGTTCGGCAGTCAAGTGATTGCCCTAGCCGAAAGCAGCGACAACACTGACGGCATCTGTGACGTTTTTAAATGCTGGTGCCAAACCAATTGCTTCGCTGAGGCTGTTTCTGTTGCTGCTGCTGCTCGCCCTCTGATCCCTGCCTGAACAATATAATGATCCGATCCATCCATGCCCTCGTGCAATAATAATAATATATAATGTTGTGCATGCTTTGTAGTATGCAGTATGCTTACTTATGTTGTAAGTTGTAACAAATAAAATTATTGTGGGCTTGTGCAACAAAATAAATTTCGATTTTTCTCGTGCACATATTGTTGACGACCAAAATTCGCACGTCAAGGAACATACGCGATCATCAAGTTTCCTAAAACCAGAATATCCAATTTTGGGAAAGCCTTGAATTGCATTTCAGCATTTCGTAGCCCACGTTGAGTCCATCAAAATGCATATATTGATAGCTGGCTTAGTCTTCCAATAAGAGAGTTAGATGATTTTATATAAAATCTGCGGCACGGGAAAACTGGATATTCTGGTTTTCATTGTAAAAATCGGATGTGAGCCGAATCTGAGCACATGATATCTTGACGTATTTGGATTCTTCACGACGAAAGACCTCCTCACTCTATAAAAATGAAGGAAAACAGACAATTGAGGGTATCCAATCGGTAAAAATTGCATTTTTTTTGTTTTGATGGTTGGGGGGGAGGTTCCCCCACCTGAATTTTTTCATTAATCATCATGGTGCCGTCGCTGAAGCAAGGTCACAGAGGTTTACAGCGGGGGGGGGGGGTGTTTACGGAGAGAGACGTGTTCTTTTTGCGTGGTGTTTACATGGGGGAAAACGTATGACACCAGGATTCAGAGATGGCAGCGTCCTCGGGGGGTAGCCGGTACGCCCAGAGGCGGGCATCATCAGCACACGCCTGGAGCAGCCGCGGGACACATGGTTGCAGTCCCTCGAAGATCACCGCGTTCCGGTGCTTCCACAGGTTCCAGCAACAGAGCATGGTGAAGACAGCGCGATGTCGGCGGGGGATTGTGTCCGGGAGGGGCACATCCCAGAGTTCCCGGACCGACGCCGTGGAGATCGCGGCGGCCGGCGCGCCCAGGCGTGTCCAGAATGCTGACGCAGTGTGGCAGCCCAACATGATGTGGTCGGCGGTCTCGTCGATGTGGTGGCACAATTCGCAAGCCGCTTGATCGATGATGTGCTTCTTGTGCAGGTTATGCCGGCTCTGAATGTTATCCTGCACTAAGAGCCACGTGAAGAATTGAACCCGGGGGGTGCGCGATTCTTCCAGACGAACCGCGCGTAGGGGCAGGGGGTCGGCGAGGCGGCGGATATCAGCGCCCGGTAGAGGCGAGCCGTCTTGAGTTGCCCTTTGGCGTTGATGAGGGGAAAGACCCGAATGTCGTCGCCGTCGGCGAGCGCTACGGAACTGAGGAGGTCGTGGAGCTTGGCGCGTTCTGCGGCGCCCGCGCACGTCAGCCGGGGCCGCAGGTGGGTGTCGACGCCGTCCTGGATCACCGAGCGCATGGACGGCTCGCGGTGGATGGCGCGACTGTAGAGGGCGCGGAGGAGCACGGCGAGGGGGCCGTCCGGGAGCCACGAATCCTCCCAGAACGAGGTGCTCGCTGTAACGCCCTGGGTTTTCAAAAACAGAAAACCCAGTATTCTGTCTCGTGATAGTCCCTGGATCAGACGCTATCACGCACAGGCATTCATCACAGATAAATATCACAGTCATACAATGAAATCAGAGTATAAAACAAAGTATTTACAACCGAATACAACTCGGTATACGATTTAAGTACAAGCCCCTTGGGCTAAACGACAAGAAGAAACTCCGCAGCGGTAGCTAAGGCTTCAGGGCTTCATCCTCGATCTTCACCACAGGCATCCTTGAGCGAAGCGACGAACCCTTCCTCCATGGACTCTTCTTTGATGGACTTTCGCTCCATGTCCAGTCCTGCACACTCACAATCTATCCCCAAGGAATGGGATAGGTTCACGTCACCAACCGTATGCAAGCTTTAAGTGGCCTACCTCTAATGGTATAAAAAGGTATGAGGTAAGAGCTGGGGTTTCCTAAGCAGCAGCAGCATCTCATAAAGAATAGAATCTCCAATTCCCACCAAATCCCATAACTCTCATCCGCAAACGGATACACCTGGTCACCCAGATCTCCGTCACCATCACCTATCTCCATCTAGGGTCGGTGCGAGAACTCCCACTCCTCGCACCTCAATGGTTGCACTCGGATCCGCGAGGTAGAGGGAGCAACTCTCCTCTCCCCGAATACAACCACGGCTCACCATACACTCTCATCCTATAAGGGGGAGGTAGAAATCCCAAAACGTAAGAGTCGGAGAAACAACGGGCATGTCCATGACCGAGGACGCGGCTATACGTATAGATCTAAACTCTGCAGAGCGTGTACACCAGTACCCAACTCGGAATGGCACCCGACGGTAGCAAGTCGACTGAGCCCATCCTACCGAACGAACACCTAGGAGTTACGGTTCCATCCTGCATCCGGGTCTCGATGCGGTCCCCCGCAGAAGACCACCCCAGAACTGTGAAAATGCCCCCGTGTGGCCACACGGGAGTCGCACTGAGAGGGTGGACTCACTCCCACCTCTCCCCCACTGATACCCCGCTATCCTGCTGGCAGGTATGGTACCGCACTTGCTAGGGTCGAACGGCCCTATCCCCACTCTCGGCGAGGTGGTGTGTACGAAAGTCCCGTGTAACAGGCGACCCACTCGGTTTCAGACCGGGGCGAGCTCATATCCTCCAAGTCATCACGAAATCCCCAACACCTGTGCTCCTAAAACAGTGTACCCGCCATAGGCACCAAACTGGGCAACGTCCGAGAAGACGATCCCTGGCCCCCGATCCCAGATCGGGTTGTCTCGAGCTCACCCCCGCCAAAGTATCCCAAAACACCTTCTCCTGCCGGTTTTCCCCACACACGCCAAGAAACTACCACAATATCCCAACACATGCATAGCAAGCTCAGCGTATCATCACGCTTAAGTAAAGTAGTAGTAGTAGTAGGTCAATCAAGGACAAGTATGTAAAAGAGGCTATGCACGGGTTCATCATATCCATCACTATGCAGTAAGTAAAGCACTAGCAGTTCTAATAGCCATGCCTAATGGGCATTCAAAGAATGGTCGGGCGTGAACACCTGCGTGTAAGTAGTTGTCGTAGTTTCCGCAGCCATACTTGATCTTCTGGCTTGTCTCCTCGGCTCCGGGAAAATCCTAGATTCGGAAATATAAATAAACAACGAGGATCTATTTGCAAATAAACTCCAAAGAGAAGCATTAAAGAACCAAATGAATCCAAACTAGCTACAAGCAGCACTAGTTTAATTTAAGGAAATCGAAGTAATTAGTTTTATATTAAAATAGTTTTAAGCTACTAGCTTTGTATACAAGAAAGCAAATTAGAGAGAAAAGGGTTAGTTCAAGGTTGGGTGGCCGATCAAAGGCTAAGGGCCTTGGTGATCGCACCAGCAAGGTATTAGCGCAATAGATAGGTGCGACGAAGCGGAAGCTCAGAGGTTGAAGAGAGAGGAGTAAGGCGAAACGAGTTAGGCAAGGTATTATCATAACAAGGTGCACGGTGGCAACACCGAGAGAAGAAAAGGATCGACTCGTGGTCGATAAAAGGATGGTGATGCAGTAAGGCGTGCTCGGGGGCACGGTGGAGCAAGTGCTAGCAATACGACGATATCCATGGTGTAGTAACTAGGTTGCAACACGGGGTTGCCGTGCTTTGAAGCAGTGGCCTCTGCTCAAGGCACGACCGTCCATCACATGCGGCCTTCCGGGTTACTAACGCTGGGTACGTCGCGTGCTACACAGCTCGATGCAAGGCAAAGAGAGAGAGAGCGGGTATGCGGGTTGTGGCACAAGGCGGTGGAAGCGGTGCAAGCAAGGATGGCAGTGCGAACGCATCTTGGGGAAGTTATCCCTGTCCGTGGCAAGCCAGTGGCTAGTTGCGGGGATCCGGCGTCCCAGACCCACAATAGCGCAGTGGCAGGCATCGGCCACGAATTCTTCTCCAAGCATGCGGGGCAAAAGGGGTTCGGTTCAAGGGCGAGAGCGGATAAGGATAGGGTAGCAGCGAGCGTCTCGAAATTATGAAACCAACGCAAGTGGTTTCATAATTTTCGGAGCTCCGGATAATTAGTTATGAATTTTTAAAGTTAAAAAGTAATTTTGAAGGATATATAAAGGTTTAAAAGTATGTTTGAAATTAAATCCTGCATTTACAACAGGGTTAACTATATGTTAACTATAGGTTAGCTCAAGGCGGCTTTAGGTTAGCTCAAGGCCGGCTGTAGGCTGTCTTTAGCGATCCAAGTGGCTGCCACGTAGCTAGCTATAAGCCAGCCATAGGGCGAGGTGGCAGCTTAGGTGGCCATGCCACACGGGATCCTGGGGGGGATCCTCTGCGGCACAAGAGACGTGGGCAAGCGTGTGGCTGAGAGGGGATTGGTTGGCCGCACGGGATCCGGGCGGCGGCGGGTGCGGCTGGCGTCTTTGCAGGCGCCGGTGTGGCTCCAGCCAAGGGGCACGAAAAAGAGGGCGCCCGCCAGACGTTCGGCAGAATGCCCGAAAGGGGGCGTCGGCGCGGCAAGGGGTTTGGCTGGCGGCGAGGTTCGGCCACGGTGGCGCGTTTCCCTGCAGAGAAAAAGTCCACGGCTCGATGGCCGGTCCACAGCATAAAGGCACGCGCGAGTTCGTCGCCGGCGGCCATGGTCACGGTGTCCTCAAGGCGACAAGGCGGCGCGGCACGAAACGGAGTCAGGGTTCGGGGCCTGGTCCCGGGCGCGCAGGCGTCCACGGCGACGTGGCGACGACTTCCGACGTGCGACGGGGTCGAGCGAACGGCTGCGGTTCAGCAGGGCGAGGCGCGCGTCACGGCGAGAGGCAGACGCGGCGGCAAGGTTGCGGCGGCCGAGCGAGGCAGAGCTGCGGCGTGAGCGGCGCGGCGGTGAAAGGGAAGGCCCGACGCGGCTCAACGGCGGTGCGCTCGCGACGAAGGCGTGCGCGGCGGCGAGGAACGCGGGTGCGCGTGGCAGAGCGACGGGAAACCGAGGCGGCGGTGCGGCAGTACCTGTAGAAGGCCGCGACGCGAGCCAAGCGGTAAGGCGGCGCGACACCTGCATGACGGCCAAGGCTCGAAGGCCCGAGCCCAGACAACTTGCAGCACCGTGTGTGGCGTCGGAGGCAGTGCATCGCAGGGATACACACGGCGGGAGAAACGGGAGCAAACGCGGCGCGAAGGCCGGTGAACGCAGGCATGAACACGAGACCGAGCAGGGGAAAAGAAGAAGGCTTGGGGGTGTTCCGCTCACCGGCGGGCTCGTCGGAGGTGCGGCGGTGCGGGGAGTGCTTGACGCCGTGGCGAGGTGAAGCAGGCCGGCGTGAGACAACGGCGGCGAGGCAGGACGGCGACGCGGTGAGGATCGGAGCAGAGCAGGGGAAGCAGGGGTTGCGGTGCGTCGTGGTCCTCTGCACGGCTGCTCCGGCTCCTCGGCGTCGGCGATGCGTTCCCCTCCGGTCCTCCGGGCTTCCTCGGCGGTGACGGCCTCGCAGCAGCGTCGGCGTCGCAGCTCCCGCGGCGTGAGCGGCGTCGACGTCCCCGGCGTGTGCAGCGCCGGCTTCACGGGTCGACGCGACGGCGGCTCCGGGACGGCTTCAGCCTCCGCGGTGGACGCTCCTCTCCCTCTTCCCTTCTTCTCCTTCCTCTTGAGGTGCGCAGGGGCAAAATCCCCAAGGGCGGCGGCGGAACAGGGAGATGCCGGTGCGTGGGGATTTATAGGGTGGCGCCCTAGGGTTCGGTGGTGCGAGAGCGGGCGGCGGGGATCCTTGGCTTCCGCACCCAGGGGCACGCGGCGTGCATCCGGCGGCGAGGGCGAGCGCAGTGCGGGGGCGCGCCGGTCGCCATCGCCTCGCGTCAGCAGGAGGAAGAAAAGGGGACAGGGGTGGCGCTTACAGGCGGAGCCCACATGGCAGCGTCACGGCGGTGGTGGTAGGTGGTAAGCGGGCTGCGGTTTAAGACGGGCCGAAAGGCAAGGCGGGCCGGCGGTTGGTGCAGGCCGGCAGGGAAAGAAGGAGGTGGTCCGGTAGACTTTGACGGTTGGCTGGGCTGGAGGTGTGAGCGGGCCGGCGGAGTTGAGGGGTGACGAGTAGACCTCGTCTTTGGGTTTGGTGGGCTGGCTTGGCTGCAGGGTTGAGGGGCCCCTAGTGGACTTTGTCCGCTGGGTTGCGGCCCAAGATAGTTGTTAGAGCTACAAATAGGTTTTTGCAAAATAGTTTGAAGTATAAGTTTGAATTTGAATCACTTTCAAATTCAAACACCACACAATTTGAACTCCAAATAAAATCCAAGAAAATCCAAATCACAATTACACCTTAATTTGAAAATAATTTTATATGGTTTTATTTTATTTGGAATTTGAGTTGAGAGCTAGCAAATTGGGATAAAATTTGGGGGACACACATGTTAAATCAAAAAGTTTTAAAATTTTGCGAAAATTCACTCATGGAAAACATCCAAATTTCAGGGATGTTACACTCGCACCGTCCCGGAGACTCACCGTGGTTATGGCACGGTATGTGGGGAGCAGCCGCCGCAGGGAATCCCAGTGACTGCCGTGGACATCGCCTTGGAGCGTGACCATGTCGATCTGGCAGCGCACCCAGAGCGCCTAGGCAGAGCCGGCGGAGTGGAACAGACGGTGCAGGAGTTTCAGCAGCAGGCATTGATTCTGTGTGCCCAGGTCCTTGAGGCCCAAACCGCCCTCGTCGCGCGGCACGCACACGCGCTCCCAAGCGACGAGGCATTGCGCACCGCTGGCTTTGCCCGTGCCGGTCCACAGGAACGCTCGGCGTTTGGTGTCGAGGCGGTCCAGCGCTCCTTTTGGTAGCTCCAGTGCATACATGGCGTAGATGAGCAGGTTACCCAGGACAGAGTCGGCGAGCAGCTCCCGCCCCATCGTGTTGAGGAGTGCGGCCTTCCACCCAGCAAGATACATGTCGGTGCGCCCGATGGAAGGTAGGAGCAAGGCGATCTTCAACTTGTCAGGCGACAGCGGGAGACCGAGGTAGCACTGTGGGAAGGCCTCTTCTTTGCACTGGAGAATGTCGAGGCAACGTGCAAGGACGGCGGGGTCGGCGTGAAGGGGGACCACCGAGCTCTTGCCGAAGTTGATTTTGAGCCCGGTGGCCGCGGCGAAGGAGTCCAGGATGTGCTTCAGGCGGGCGATGGACCCGGTGTCCGCCTTGGTGACGATGAGGGTGTCGTCCGCGTACTGCAGGACAGGGCACGGCACGTCGGGCGTCAGTGGGTGAAGCACTCCCCCATCCGCTTGTATCAGACGCTGCAACATGTCGGCGACGAGTAGGAACAGGTACGGAGAGAGCGGGTCGCCTTGGCGTAGTCCCCGGTGGCACGGGAACCATGGCCTAGGGCACCCGTTCACCAGGACCGCCGTCTTCGAAGTACTGAGCAGGGAGTGGACCCAGGCGCACCATTGGGCCGGGAAGCCGCGGGCGCGGAGTATATCCTGCAGACTGCACCAGTGCACGGTTTCGAAAGCTTTGGCGAAGTCGAGTTTGACGACGAACGCAGGAGCTTTCTGCCTGTGGCTGCATTGTATGATCTCAAGAGCGTGGATGAAGGTCTCGGAGATGCATCTTCCCTGCAAGAACCCGGTTTGGTTAATGTCGATGAGCGTGTGCAGTTGATGTTGTAGCCGCGTCGTCAGAAGTTTCGACGCGATCTTGATGTCGCAGTTTTGCAGACAGATTGGTCGGAACGCTCCGACGGACACTGCGCCGGCGAGCTTTGGCAGGAGGACGAGGTACGAATGATTGATACGTTCCAGATCAGCCACCCCTTGGTGAAATTCGTCGAGGAAGGGTTGGAGTCGCACCGCTATCGTGTCCCAGGCAGCCTTGTAGAAGCTTGGGCCGAAGCCGTCCGGGCCGGGAGCGCTCGCCGCGTTCATGGCGCAGACGGCGGCGTGGGCCTCCCTGAGGGAGAAGGGCGCCACCATGGGCGCGACGTCAGTGACAGGCGCCTCTTCGTAAAGCTTGTTGATGTCGAACCGCCATTCGGCGGTCCCCGGGTCGCCCATGGCGCACGCGTAGTGCACCGTGAGTGCCGCCGTCTTGGCGTCGTGCGACGTCACCAGGTGCCCGTCTACCTCGAGGGCGCGGATCTGGTTCCGTCGCATGCGATGGCATGCTGAGGCGAAGAAGAATTTGGTGTGGCTGTCGCCCTCCTTGATGGCCCGTACCTTCCCGCGTTGTTTCCAGTATGCGACGCGCTCACGCAGGGCGATGTTGAGGCGTTCCCGGCACAGCTCGCGCAGGTGGAGCTCTCCCTGTGTCAAGAGACGAACTTCCTCGAACACATCAAGCATGTATATCAAGAATTTACAGTTATGGTGGAGACAGGGGGGAGCGATTGTGCCGCGCCCATACCTTGGCTTCGCGACGCACAGCCTTGAGCCCCGCCGCCAGTGAGACAACCGCGCCGCCGGTCGTGGGCGCCACGCCCCAAGCAGGGAGAACGCTCGGCAAGAAATCAACGTGGAGGAACCAGGCATTCTCGAAACGGAAGGTGGAAGCTTTGGGAATCGAGGAGGAGATTTGGAGCAGGAGGGGGGTGTGGTCAGATATCTGACGGACTTGGGAGGAAATGGAGGAGTTGGGGAACAGCTCACTCATGCCGAGATTGAAGAAGATGCGGTCGATGCGTTCCAGAGTGGGGTTCGCCCGGCGGTTCGACCAAGTGAACTTGCGATAGAGAAGAGGGATTTCTATGAGCGCGAGATCATCTATGGCAGAATTGAAGATATCACACAGGGGCTGATTTATGCGGTCGTTGTTCTTATCCGCCGCGCCGCGGATGAGGTTGAAATCCCCCAAGAGCAGCCATGGGCCGGGGATGTCAGCGGCGAGGGCGCGCAGGGCATCCAGGAACACGGGGCTGTCGGTGTGATCCGCGGGACCGTACACATTGGTAACGGTGAAGCAGAGATTAGTGAGCGCAGAAGAGAGGGTAACGGAGAGGGAGAAGCATTCCTCACGGACGTGCTCGAGAGTGAATTGCTGCAGGTGCCAGGCGGTGAGAACACCCCCCTGGTACCGTCCGCAGCAGCACTGGCGAAAGCGTGGAGGGGGGAAGGGTGGAAAGATTTGGCTTTCAGGGGGTTGCAATGCGTGAGCTTAGTTTCCTGGAGGGCGACTAGATGAGCGTTGCTCGAGGTGAGCACTTCACGGATGGAAGGGCATTTCGCACAATCGTTAAGCCCCTGCACGTTCAAGGAGACACAGTTGAAAACACGACTTGTGCTATTCATCATGGAAACGAAGCACCAGGGTACAACGGCGATGGCCGCGACGCAAGAGGAGAAGAGCAGAGGACGCCCAACAACAGAAACAACTGACACTACGAACCGAACGACAGACAACAGGAACAGAGAGCAACAACAACAGACACGGCGTGGTATAGGGCAGAGAGGAGCAGCGACGAGCGTGGTTGCTAGTAGAGTAGGTCAAAGCAACACAGATGCCCCCGAAGTCGAGCTCCTTGGACCGATTCTTCATTCCTTCCCAGCGGTCACCGCCGCAATGCTCTTCTCCGCCGCGCATCCCAGGCCCGCCGCGGAGACGAGCTTGCGGAGGGTGGCGGCCGCGACCGGCCTCCCCTTGCTGAGGACCCCCTTCTTCTGGATCTGCTCCTTGAGCTTGCGGGAGCATGGCTCAAGCGCGTTCTTGAGGGCCTTCAACTGGATCGCCTTGTCGGCGACAGAGACGAAGGTGCCGCCCTCCTTGCCGGCGAGGCGGGAGCTCTCACGCCGTGGGGCGGCCGCCCTAGGGGGGCGGCCACCTGAGCGCGTGTGTCCGCTGGAGTGAGGTAGGTCGGCTCCGGCGAGGGTGGAGGGGGGTGGCGGCGCGTCGACGAGATCGAGGAGGATGCTGAGGCAGATCGGCAGTTGGGGAAGAGGTGCGAGCAGAGCGCCGCGGATCGGCCCGTAGAAGAAGGAGTCGAAGCCCGGCATGCGTGGGGACAAGAGGAGTTGGGCCCCCTGCGGCCCAAAGTTGTTGTGCTGATGCTGCTGCGGAGCGTCGTTGTTGGGCCCGTGCGGCGGGGCCGGTGGGGCCGGCCCGAAGAAGGGAGGCGGTGGAAGGAGCGCAGCTGGAGGAGGAGGAGGTGGGGAGCCAGACGAAAAGGGAGGTCAGCCTGGTGATGCTCCCCTCACCATCTGCTCCGACGATGTGCAGCTCGCGCGGGATACGCGCGGGGTCAGTGAGCTCGAGGGCGATCCGAAGGGAGCTGAAGTCCTGGCCGAGCATGCAGAGCGGATCGATCTCCGCGACGTAGCCCATGGCCGCAAAGATGCTGTGGATGTTTGCCGGGTACCAGTGCTCGAGGGGGAAGTCCGCTGCAGAGAGGAAGACGCGCCAGCCGGGGCTGGCGAAGAAGCGGTTCTCGGCCGCCTCGGGGCGCTCCAGATCAACCACGACTCCTCCCTGGAAGATGGGTCCGTGGTTCACCGCCAGGTCCCTCTCTGCCCTGGAAGAAAAGCGCAGGAGCATGGCACCACGAGAGGAGGGCAGCATAACCACCTGGGTGAAGACAAGGTACGGCATGATGGAGTGGAGGGCCGCCCAGATAGCCAGGGCCGGGTTCGCGACCACCTCGGGGGGGGGGACGTAAGCGAAGGCGTACAGCGTTGCCTCCGCCCAGTTCCCCTGGGGCACCCAGACAGTGAGGAAGTTCGGGATCGGTTCAGCGACGTCCACGACATCGTCGCTCTCCACGCTCTCCTCCTCAGACTCGTCGCCGGTGTAGTCGGCGGGGAGGGGGTCGTCCCAGCTCATGCCACCTGCCGAGGTGGCGTCCGAGGGCGGGGATGCCGGAGCGGAGGGCAGCGGAGGTGAGCGCCGGCCCGGCGAGGAGGAGGTCGGGGAAGCCGGGCTCAGCAGCGCCTGGACCCCAACGCAGTGAACATCGACGGAGTGTAGGAAGACGGCGGAGTCGGGTGGAGGACCCGTCGGCGTTACGTCCCCGCGGGGGGCCCGGACAACGAACCTGGTGCCGAGGTAGAGGGCCTCTGGGGAGCGAGACCGAGGAAGGCTCGGTCACGTCGGCAGTTGCGAGGGGAAGCGCAGGGCGGTCAGTGATGAACGCGGGGGAGCGGAAGCGGAGCGGGGGGGGGGAGGATGGAGAGGCGGGCACGGAGCGTGGGGTGTTGGGGGCGCTCCGGCGCGGCCAGGGGGTGAGGACACGGATCACCGGCATTTTGCACCGGTGTTGGCGGTGGCCACTCCCGCGGCAAAGTCGGCAGCAGACGGGGTCGCGACAGTCCTTGACCGTGTGGTCCGACGCGAGGCACCGGAAACACCCAGAGCCGGAGAGAGGTGGTGGTGTTTTTCGAGTGGTCGGGGAAGGGGGAGCCGCGGGTTTAAGGACCTCGTCGAGGTAGGGTGCGTGCGCAGGTGGGTGGGGGGGAGTGAAGACCGTCGCCGGTTCCCGGGGAGCGGGGACAGGCTGCACAGCCGACGTGTCAGCGCCAGGTAGGGGCAGAACAGGGGGAAGCGGGGGAGGATACGACGAGGGATCGGGGGAGATTTGCTGACGCAGGGAGGATACGCTCCGGGGCAAAAGCCCCCCTTGGGCCCTGCGCCACCCATTAACCCCATCGCGCGGCGCTGGGGTCGACGCGACCCGCGGCTGGTGGGGAGTAAGAGCGGCGTTCTCCTCGGGTAGAGCGAGAGCGGCCGCCATCGCCGCCTCCACGGTGGAGTGGAGCAAGAACACAGCGGAGCCGAAGATCAGGGGGCCACGAACGAGGAGCGCGTTCGCCACGTTTTGGTTGGCGACCTCAGATTGGAAGACGTAGCTACAGACCCGACGAGCATGCAATCTCTCTGGCGAAGCGGTTAGGTTAGCATATACGTGAGCATCGAGGAGATGTAAGACGCATTGAACCGAGGCGCGCGGGAGGGAGGCGAGATGTAGATGAAAGCACGACAGAGGGGATCGGAGGGGACGACGGAACCTGGCGATGCCGCGGAGTGGAAGTCGGCGAGAAGCTGATTCTGCACGAGGAACCCCGGCTTGACGAGCGGCCCGGGACGACGTTGCGGCGAGGACGGCGACGTACCAGCAGGGGGCTCCAGGTTGTGGGCAGCGAGCTTCGGCAGCGGGCGGGCGTGTGGCTGGGTGGGCGGCAGTGGAGGTTGCGGCGGCGGGAGCTGGGGTGGGGGAGGGGGGATTGTAGGAGGGTGGCGGTGGAGCGCCGGCGGCGGCTGGTCGCGAGGTGCAACCGCCCGCCGGTCGCCCTGTTCGCGGGGAGCGAACGAGGCCGCCATCTCTGCTACCTCGTTCCGCCTGGTGACCTCGTAAAAATTGCATTTAATTTTAATTTGCACAATCTTACTTATGTATGAAATCTGCAGTAGGGGAGAACAGGATATTTCGATTTTCATTGAAAAAATCGGATGTGAACCGAACCAGACGTGTAGTGCGGCACCGGCTCACCGCCGCATAGATTTCTTTTCCATTGACCACACCACCTAAGCATTGATGTGGCGCTAATGTAGCGATGATTTGGCAAATTATACGACACTTATGCACAATGATGTGGCGATGCCATGACGATGACGCTGATGTGGACCATGTTTTAGAATATCTTATTATTATTGATGGTCTTAGCCCAATAAGAATCCAAGTTTGGGGGACCAAGCCCAGTTAAAACCAAAATTTATTTGTTGGGATGTGCCCGACTTTATCCCATCTTTTTTGGCCCAACCTAATTAAGCCGCTAAGCAAAATATGGGTAACAACTAATTTGAGGCTCAACTACTGTATGCGTTGTTTAGACGCGCGGACTATCTGCTGCTGTAACAATGTAATTCAAATACCCATAGACAATTCTTGACCAATGAAATAGAATATGCAGGGTGTTAACTGGATTTTCTGTGACATTTTTGGTAGAACAGGTTAGATATTTCCCTTTGTACTACAAAAAATTTATTTATCAAAATTAAATTTCAGGCATTTTCTAATGGACCCACCAACCGTTGTTTTGTGTAGCTGATCAAGTTGCTGCTGATGGTGTAGCAACTTGACCGAAGTGTCTTTTCAGAGGAAATAAACTGCGTCTTTGATGGTGCCTGACGTTAGACGTTACGCAAAGACGAACAGAGGACCTTATGTACTTATCACCTCATCTCCATTAGCTCATCGCCATCAGTCTATCTCGTATTACTTGAAACTTTAAGGCAGGCAGAAAAATAACAGTAACGTGTTGCAAGCCTGACAACAGGCTGCCACATCTATGCACAGAAGAGGACGCGACAATGGCCAAAAAGACTTAAGGTATAGAAAATAATAGTAACCTAAACACACAATTCTTGACCAGCTTGATTTAGCAAGCAGTGTAGCAACTGAATTTTTTTATTGTGGAAAAGTCAAGAAATATATTTGTATTAGGACTTTACTGCCTGCATCACCATCAGGTTATCAGGTTTTGGTCGGCCTGAAAGTCGGGGAAAGCCTAACAGTGACGACTTGCATTAGAACTTAGAAGCACTGGGCACCAAGACTTCTGTCTGGTTTCTACAACAGTAGATACAGGACACCATGATGACCAGGCAGAGACAGAGATGTTTGCAAGCCACTGAAATGACCAGAGAAACACAAACCTAAAATTAGGTCTTCATCAATCATATATGGACAATAATCAGGTCCATTTCTGGGGAGGAAAACACAGCACAGCTGCACAGCTTTGGTGTGAAATCGTGCCGTTATGTGTTCCTTGTGTTGTTTTGGAAAAGGGTGCAAGGGACAAATGCATTGCTGTTGCACTCATACTGTTCCAGCCTTGTTTCCTGAAGATCACAATAATTGCTGAAGCACGAAGGGTGACAAGCATGAGCAATCGGCATAGTAGTTGTGAATTTCTTGCGATCATCCACTGCAGACTAAGTTGCAAGTTTACCCGCAAACAAAAATTAAGTTGCAAGTTGTTACTTTGAAATGGAAGATGCAGTAAGATTTGACTCAAGAACAGGCACTAGTAACACCTACTACATGCCTCGAAGGTCCATGTGGAAACCAAGAAACTCAAAAGGCATGACCTAGAAACACCTACTCAGTGCCTCAAAGTTTCATTTGTATGTCAAGGAACTCATTGGACATGTGTGTCTATATATAACATTCAGAACGTCAAGGTGAAATAGAGACATTATCATATCAATGTGTTGAGATGCATACAAGCCATCTGGATTAGCTAATGTACAGACAGTTACTACTTACTGAGGAATTGGAGTGGAACAAAATACTAGATTGATCATTTTCCAGCTCAATTTAGTGATAGAGATCACATAAATGAGGAGATTTTTTTATGCCTGACTTCCAAATTCGGAACAATCATACTAGGTGATAACAAGTTTGAGGGATACAAAAGATCAACTTGATTATCCATAACATGCTATGGGTGAAAATCATTCATTTGGTACCCTTCTCCATTGCTTTGTAAACCGTATCAGCACCACATAACCTTTATCTCAGTATTGATCTCAGTTAGAGTTTTTGGCGGTCATGTTTCATTCTACTTTGTAATTTGTTTCTCTTTTTTTTGAATTGAAGGTAATTTGTTTCTCTCTGGACCGATGTAATTGTTCATAGTTTGTTTCGAAATCCAATGCAAGTGGTTTCAGAAATGGGCACAGTCATTCGAGTTGCAGGAAGCAGGCATTTAAATGCGATTTGCAGTTAAAATATCATCTTACAATAATGATAAAATAGTTTAAATAATTAACTATGTCTGTGCACTGATGCGCATAGGAATACCCTGTTAGGGATACAATGGTAAGCACTGATGCACAAGGTGCTGAGCAAGTTTTGTGCAGATCATAAAAGGTTCGTGCCAGGACGGGAATGACAAACGGAAGTGTCATTTCAGAGGAATACAGCAAGCCCGTGCCAGGACAGGCAGTTGCATACGAACAGAGGACCTTGAGCTCGTCGTGGTCGTCGCCGCCATCATTGTCTGCTTTATCTTGCATTGCCTTCTAACTTCCACTCGTTTCCATTGGGTTCCTATCGACTGGGAGTCAGAGGAAATTGCAAGCAAGTCAATCCACTGAATTGTCCAGGGAGAAACACGAATCAAATGTTAGGTCCTTGCCTAAGGATAAACAAGTCTCATTACTCGTTTTTTGTTGGTTATTAGGTTACATGAATAGTTGGTGATGGGCTATAATTAACAATGGCCGTCACCTAAATAATGCCACAATTTTCAAGTCTTATGGACGAACAGGTCGTCCCATTCATGTGGACATGTGTGTTTGTCGGTTACTGACTTGCATATATCCTCTGTTTGTGTGATCCTCAATGGTACATAATATATGCATGAACAATAGGAATGGAAACTGTGGGGAAATTATTAATCTGTCAGTCATTAAGCGTGAAGTGAAAGACATGCGCAGAGACACTTTGTTTTTCTTTTTTCTTTTTTCTTTTTTGCTTTTTTGCTAATAGATGCAGATACACTTTGACTGCATGCTTAAAACTAAAAAATGTTCATGCAAAGACCGTGGAAGTCCCAGTGTGTCTGTCTATATATATATGCCCTACCACACACACACAGCATGATGAATGGCTCAACGAGAAATTCAGACCAAGTAAATAGACGAGAGTAGATGATCTAGCTAGATAACTAAAGGGTAGACTGTTGTAGCTAATTTTGAGGAGTTGGAGTGAAACAAAATATCAGCTTGATTGTGCGGTAGGGCCTTTTTTTATCCTTCTTTTTCATGAACATTTCAGCATGCAGCTAGTGCAGCATGCGTTCCTTTGCATTTCACAAGTCAATAAGTGTCTCTTCACTAGAACAAGGAACGCACGTTTTGTGCACAGTTTCAACAAAATTCGCAGTTTTTCTTCCGGATGCAGCCAAAGCAGACCTACTGTTGTAAGTAGTGAACGAGAAGTCGAGAAATAATAGCCGATTCTTGACCAACTTTGCATATCATATATGGGTATGAACTTCTCCAGAATTTCTGTCAGAAAAGAAGATAGGTTGTGCACGACTAACAGGACGGAAGCATCATTTCAGAGGAATACACTCCAAGTTCGTCGCGGCCATCATCTCGTGCTTATCTTGTGTAACACTGAATCGGGTTAAGAGTCAGGGGAAAAATGCAAACTCATTCCTTCAAAGACTTCGTCGTATGCGAACAGTAGACAAAGGACCTTGTTAACGTCATCCTCATTCTCATCGACCTGGAACTGGAAGTCTCCAAAAAATCTAGCACAGACGTGTTGGAGCCAGCCGCACAACACACAGGAACAAATACTATCTCAGGCTTCGAGGCTTTCACCAAGGAGAAACACGAGTCAGATATTAGGTCCTTGCTTAAGAACAAACAAGTCCCATTCCCTGTGAGAAAAATAGTGGAGCACAAATTTTGATTAAGCACAACATGTTTGGCCGATATTTCTCAGCTCGTGTCGATTTAGGACATAGGAGCAAGACAATACAGATGGGAACACACTACTGTTTGTCCATGTTAGAAACAGATCCCAAGAAATTGTTAGTACATTGTACACACAGGGACATGCATTGCAACAATGGGCATGGTTGTTGTCAATCACTACTTGTAACCGTTCATATATTAAGATGCACATACACAAGGGCTGGACGCCGAGCCAACTCGGCTCGGCTTGGTCTGGCTCGTTAAAGTAACGAGCCAGCTCGGCACGGTTTTTTAACAAAATGAGCAAAAAGGTTGGCTCGGCTTGACTCGTTAGTAGCTCGAGCTAGCTCATTAGGCTTGTGAGCTGTATGTAAATTTGAAATTAACATTTGAGCATATGTAAAATTTTTAAAAATAATAATTGTAAAGTTGTAAATGATAAAATTAGTCACACATGGAGCACTTAGGAAAGTTTAGCATAGCTTCAATGGCTCGGCTCAACTTTGATAGCTCGGTTTTCTATGTTGAAATTAGAACTTTTTAGCTCGTTTGGCTCGCGAGTAGCTTGCGACCTGGCTCGAGCCAACTCCTTAACAAAACGAGCAAAAATAGTTGTTCGGCTCATTAAAAATATCGAGCCGAGCCGAGTCAAGCCAAGCTATAAACGAGTCGAGCCAGCTCACGAGTTTCTGGCTCACGGTCCAGCCCTTGCACTGCATGCCCTAAATTAAGGGTTCATGCAAAGGCCATGAAAATCATCATTTTAGAATGTATAAATTTAGCACGTTGCTAACTCAACAGAAACATAGAAGTTTTGTCATATCAAGGAAAAAGAAAGATACATATGCGAATGAGTATTAGTCAATTTAAAATTGATGATAAAATATTGAAAGTAAGGATCCACTTTTAGTTGCTTTCGGGAAAACAAACTCCACAGTCAAAAGCCTGGAATACTAGAATTTAGCGAAGTATATACCACTAGAGTTTGTTGCTAAATTATTTCATGTCCAGATGATATAGATTTATATCCTTGCTGCCCTAAATTTATAACTCGTGATGCTGAAGATTGCACTACCAGAAACCGTTTTTATCTTGTCGGGCGTGGTATTTTTTCGACGGGTCCATCAACACGCACAGAGAAATTACTACGACTGCCAGCCGAACCCGAAATTTCCATCCGCTCAGGCTTTCAACCCCTCATAGTAACTAGTTGTGTATTTGCAGGATTACACACTTTGTGGGCTGAAGTGTGTGATCTTTTGCTTGATCACTTTTGTACCATTGTGTTTGACTTTCTATCATGTCGGTTTTTATTTTAGCTTCCGCTTTGGATTTTTTATAAGTATTTTGTATTTGAACCTGGTTTGTAAACTTAAACTTATTGTGTATTCTCTGTATAATCAGATTTTGTGAAACTCTGTCATGCTTCTACTACTTGTGCTCACTTTCGTGTAAAACTTCTGGTGTTTATTTCAATCAATGAAATCAGACAATCAGTGGTTAAATTGGGAACTACCCTGACAGATTACCAGATTATACCGTATTCAGTGTGCATTGATCGGATTAATCATTAAAAGGATGGTTAGCACAGTTAAGCCGGTTTAATTTGGGTGTTCCTGCCACAATAAGCAAAACTTTGCTTTTTACTGATATGCAACTTTTTCTACAAGAGAGAGATATGGGTTTACATCATAG
The DNA here is from genome assembly GCA_036936925.1 of Cenchrus fungigraminus. Lineage (NCBI taxonomy): Eukaryota > Viridiplantae > Streptophyta > Magnoliopsida > Poales > Poaceae > Cenchrus > Cenchrus fungigraminus. The sequence continues at coordinate 12,750,340 of CM072768.1, read as the reverse complement.
AGAGTGTTGTCGAGATTATTATACATGTTCTTGAATGGCACATTCTTGTCTATCATCGACCATGTGTGTACATAATGTTAAGCCCACAGACGGCTTGTACAGCCCACAGACAAGGATTTTAGAATACAGACAGATGTACAACTCATACAACCCACAGACAAGGATGGCAGACTCCTCCTCCTGGTGATCTTCCCCGTCGTCGTCAGCCTCCTCCTCAAGGCAGGATTCGGCGATGGTGTCGAGGTTGGACGAGTAGGCACGGCGTGGGCTAGTGACGGCCTCCTCCCCCCTCCGGCGTGGCAGGCCCGGCCCGAACGGCGTGCGACCTCCTCCTCTACCAGGTGCGGGCCGCGCATCCTCTCCCTGTGGGCTGGCGTGCGGTCTCCTCCTTACCAGGTGCGACTTCCTCACCTCCTACAGCAGCCACATGCTTCCCTGAGTGCCAGTTGCACTCGGGGAAGGCCAAGCAACACTCGGGGAAGCCTTCCCCATTTGCAACACTCGGGGAAGAGCTTCCTGCTATACCTTCCGAGAGCCGAAAATCATGCACTCGGTGAAGCCTTCCCCGAGTGCCGTGATAGCACTCGGAGAAAAATTGACGCCATCGGTGATGTTTGCCTTTTTTTAAAAAAAAAAACCTCTTCCCCGAGTGCAACTAGAATTGACACCATCGGTGATTTCACTCGGAGAAGAAATTTGTTTTTTTAAAAACCTCTTCCCCAAGTGCTTATCCTAGGCACTCAGGGAAGAAATTCTTCTGTTTTTAATAAAAAAACCCCTCTTCCCCGAGTGCCTTGTGCTCGGGGAAGCCACCTCTTTTTTTTTTTTTTGCTTTTTTTTGTGTTGACATTAGATCAAGAAAGACATAAAAAACAAATAAAAATAATGAAGACGTCCATTGCCCAACACTTGGATTCAGAAATACAATCCCCTCATGCACTTCGATTTTCGATAATTCGAATCAAAATGCAGCCACATGAATCAAAGGACAACAATACATAACAAGTAACCAATATCTAAATCCTAGTCCAGTTGTTTGCATGTTCTGCTTGCAATCATTTCACCAATTTCTATGGCTCTTGCATCTTCATTTCTAAATCTTTAGCAGCTCTGCAGGGTGTCCAATTAACAGCCAGACAAGCTCTGAACAAATAGAATAGGGTGTCAAGTGGCAGGTAAGAGGAAACAAAAAGTTTGCAATAGAAAAAGTAAATTCCAATCTGATATGGAATTGAACCAGCAATTTGAGTAAGCTAGCACAATCAGAAACAACTAGAATAGGATGCCATCTTGCAAGTGAAAGAGAAACAGGTGTTTTCAAGTTATAGCAGAATATATTGCAGACCATCTATTAGTATCTAAATTTTTAGTCTTTCTTGCTTTGTGATAATATACCAAGATCCAAAGTATATGATTGTAAGCACAACAACTGCTGAGATATTCTTTCTTCTATCTTTATACATACACATCTTTACACCAATAGTCCATACTCAACCCTATTAATTTTTTCTTGCTTTCTCTTCAGTTTGTTTCCCCTTTTTGAAAATAAAAAAACAAATGTCAATTGTCAGTGCCATGGCTCACAAGAAAAGCTAATGATTTATATTTGGGTTTATTATAGCAGACCAAGGTCATCTATGGTACACTCATGCATATAAGGCAATTTTAGTACTATTTGTATGACATACATATTTAAATGCGTGATAAATATCACTCTCAGTACAGAATTTTCAACCAGCCAAAACTATGAAAGGATATGTAGTTCATAGTAAATCAATTAAAGAACATTGTTCTTTTCTTTTTTCCCTACAACATTTAGACTGTGCTGTTAAATACGGAGTACCTATTTAAAAGCTAGTACAAATACACAACTATTCATGTGCATTTTAAGAGGTAATATTCACTTACATTATGTTTGCATTTTTTTGTTTCTACCATTTCAGGTTGTGCAGAAATGTTTTTGAGGAGGAGTTTACCTCTGATGTATTCATAGAAACTTGCACCGTGGAGACAAGAGTTCCAAGTATAACTTTTTAGTTATTAGGTCAAGTTCTGGAAACTTTTTGCAGGTACTTGTAGCAACCTAATCATTATCCATACAAGCGGCAACCAATCCACTGAACCCACCCCCCCCCACCCAATGTCATTTCTATTGTTTTTACTTCAATACCAACATTTTGTAGTAATGAAATTCAAAGATGGCTGCATCATATGGCCTTTATTTACTATTGGACGACCTGACAATTTAAATGAAGGCAACAATAAAACTGGAAATTATTGGTAGCATTGTACATTTCTAAGTGTTGTACTACTTTTACTTGACCACTTCATCAAGGTAAAAACGAAATTCTACATTAGCTTAATCCAAGTTAGGCGCGGCAACGCGCGCCTGTGTTTCTAGTTCACATTGATTTCCAGCTCGATTGGTCACTGATCCGTGTGTATATATGTGTGAGAGCACATTCACATTCACAATCTGCGAATTTGGGGTAGCAATTCACACTTACAGAATATTCACACACATTGACATTCAAAACCTAGCAGTAGCAATTTGGAGGTAGAGGAAGAAGGAAAAGGGAGGAGTTAAATTACCTACAGATGGAGGAAGGGAGGTGGCTGCAGTCCAGATCGGGAGGAAGGGCGTCGTCGGAGATTCCGTGTGTGGAGAGCCGCCGGCGACTCGAGGCGTGGTATAAGAGGTCGCCACCATAGTGGAGGAGGCCGTCGTCCTTGCGTCGCCGCCGCACCTCGCTGGAGAGGTCGCCGTCAATGCGCCGGGAGTAAGCTCGAGGCCGCACCGGGAGGGAGGTCGAGGCCGCACTGGCAAGGGAGGGAGGTCGAGGCTGCACCGGTAGGGAAGGGAGGTCGAGGCCGCACCGGCAGGGAAGGCCTCCGCCGTCCATGCGCCCGCCACCGAGGGGGAGGAGCTCGAGGCCGCCATTGGGGAGGAAGCTCGCCTGCGCGCTCGCCGGCCCGTGCAGCTCTGCTCTGTGTGCTCGCCAACGGTCGCGCCCGCTCCGCCGGCTCGCCCCGCACCGCGCTCGCCGGTCCGCCGTGTGGATCTGAAGGGAGAGAAGAGGGGAGGGTTGGGGGCGGCGGCGGGTGAGGGTGGGGAGGGTGCGGCTGGGGGTGGGTGGTTTTAGATGGTTAGGGTTTCATCAGGCCGGCGGGATGTTGGGTTGGCGGGAAGTTGGGCCGGCTTGGCCCTTTTAGATAGGTTTTTCTTTTTTTGGAATTTCTTCCCCGAGAGCCACAGGCCAGACATTCGGGGAAGGGTCTCTTCCCCGAGTGCCAGGGAAAGCAGTCGAGGAATTATTTTTTTTGTTTTTTGCACCATTTTTTTTGAGGCCATCACACATTATTTGAAATTCCTTGCTCAAATTTGTGGTAAGTTTGAATTATTTTGGTATATTCATTAGTTTTTTAGTTTTGTTGAATTTTTTTGCATACAAATAATATAATTTGGTGATTCAAAAAATGATATTCATGATATTTGGTTTATATTGAGGCCTTATCCAGGAACTCATAAGAAATGTCGAGCATCTTGTTGCCGTAACATGATGAACAACTTGCGAGAAAAGTGTTTCTAAATTATAGAAAATCCGAACGAAGTCCGAAAATCACGGAACTTGTCAGGGCGTCGTGTTATCGCATGTATAGGCTGTATGAAAGAATTGAGAAGATTTCGAGTAAGTTGGGATGTCGGATGCCTAAAACCCACACATCTCCTTTGTGTGGTGAGTCAGGATACTTTGTAAGCCTAAGATGAGTTTAGCTAGAAAATTTCCTTTATCAGATTATTGGCAATTTGCAGTACCAAACTCACTATCATGTGATAGAGCAACTGAGCAATCATACAAGGGGTGGCTGATATGAGCTATACTAGGACCTTAGTGGCCAGCATCACCAGGTTATTATCAGGTTTTGGTCGGCCAGAAAGTCTGCAAAAGCCTAACACTGACGTGGTAGAGAAAGCACTAGGCACCAAGACTTCTGTCTGGTTTCTGCAACAGCAGATACAGATACAGGACTCCATGATGACCAGGCAGAGACAAAGATGTTTGCAAGACACATTAATTGACTATTGACCAGAGAAACACGAGCCTAAAATTAGGTCTTCATCATATATGGACAATAATCAGGTCCTTTTCTGGGGAGGAAAACACAGCACAGCTTCACAGCTTTTGTGTGAAATCATGCCGTCATGTGTTTCTCGGCTGATGAGCCCGTCACGTTTTCTACAGAAATGGTGTGTATTCCTCGTGGTGTGTTAGGCAAGGACGCAAGGGACAACTACATTGCTGTTGCGCTCATACTGTTCCAGTCTTGGTGCCAAAAAACCACAAATAATTGATGAACACCGGCATAGTACGATAGTGTTAATTTCCTGCGATCATTCACTGTGAAGAATTAAATTGCAAGTTGTTACTCAAGAAAGATGCAGTAAGATTTGACTCAAGAACACACACCTACTGCATGGCTCGAAGGTCCATGCGAAAACCAATTAGGAACTAAAAAGGCATGCACTAGAAACACCTACTGAATGCCTCAAAGTTTCATTTTGTATGCCAAGGAACTCATTGCGCATGCGTGTGTGTATATATAACATTTAGAACCTCAAGGTGAAATACAGACAATATATCATATCAATGTGTTGAGAGGCATACAAGCCATCTAGACTAGCTAGTGACTAGAGAGTTACCACTGACTGAGAAATTGGAGTGAAACAAAATATTAGATTGATCATTTTCCGGCTCACCTTAGGGAAAGTGATCGCACCAATGAGTTGATTTTGATGCCTCAGTTCCAAGTTCAAAGCAATCACACTATGTGACAAGATGTTTGAGTGTGAAACAAAATATCAGTTTGATTATGCATACCATGCGATGGGTGTCAAATCATTCATTTGCTGTCCATGTTCAATGCATAAAATTCCTGTCAATACTGTTGATCAAATCATAAAATTGATTCAGATTGGTAGGGTGTATCAGTGCTACATTTACCTCAGCATTGTTCAGATTGGTTAGAGTTTTTGTAATGTCGGTTAGAGATTTTTGTCAGTCATGTTTTAAGTGATGCATGTTGGATTACAAGAGAACATAGAGTTGGGGGAAATTTACGCAGAAGTAAAGAAGTCCAACTTGAATCGCATTTAGAGGACAATACCATTTCCTCAATTCCGTGTGAGCATCCAGATCATTGTACCGCCTTTAGAGAGGATTTGAAACCTCAGTTCTTCCATGCTAATTTGTATTTTATTCTTCCATTCTGCTTCTGCACCTACTTTTGTACCTGCCATTCCCTTGCAAAACCATTTGTGCAGCAATTGATATTGCTTTTTTTGAAGGAACAGTCATGAGACCGAGAAGCATTTTGCTTCTTGAGATATCCATCCTGGACCATGAACCTGAATTCTTCAGAAAATTTGACCACTTTTTTGACGTAATGTGCACTACAATATATGAATGTACATGCTCATCAATTTTGAGAAGCTGGAGTGAAATAAGAAACGAGTCTAATGTATAAGATATGATGGCTGAGTGTTCTTGCATTTTGGTGCAAGACTGCTACATCAGTTCAAAGAGGACACCAGTTAAGTTCTGACTTTTCGATTGAAATAATCGACGGACCTGCCTGATATGGAATGTTTCAATATGTGCCAAGTGCGAAGTTTGAATGATGTGCCAAGTGCTGTGTTGCTTCCTCTTCTGTTTCTACATTGCGAGTCCAATAATGCCTGAGCTAACAAAAATTTGCTTCCGAGAAACACGGATCATCAATGTTTTTTGCATCAAAACAGACTTCTGCTGCTGCTGTAACAGTGTAATTCGAATACCCAATAGCCAATTCTTGACCAACCAAATAGAACATGCAGGGTATTAACTTCGGTATTAATTGGATTTCCCTTATTAGCTTTGTACTACAATAAATTTTTTTATCTAACACTGGTAGGGAGAGGGGCTTTAGTCCCGGTTGGTAAGGGGAATAGGTCTCTCAAGTCCAACCGGGACTAATGATGAGAGACAAAAGGCTCACCCTTTAGTCCCGGTTCGTAATACGAACCGAGACTAAAGGGGGGGCACGCCAGCGCCTGCGCCCACCCCCTTTAGTCTCGGTTGCTAATACCAACCGTGACTAAAGGGTCTCGTATCCTTTTTTTTTGCTGTTTTCGATTTGACCGTATGTTGTAATTATTGTCTAACCCGTATATGTATGTATACGTATTTGCAATTGTATATATGTATACCTATCTATATATATCCTATACGCACTTATATTAGACTTTATATATAAATTAAACCCTATATGTCTACATATATAAACTTATAAATGTATATACACCTAATAAATTATACACATGAAAATAAATAGTATTTTCTTAAACTAGTATATATACATCAAAACCCCATATAGTATATATACATCAAAATATCATTCAGTGCAAATTTCTAGTCTCAATTAGCTTTCCTCGGAGGTGAGTCGGTCAATTGGATGGCTGTCATAATAATGTTTTCCTTGTGGATTAACCACCTCGTCCATGAGGAATCTCATGAGAGCTTCTTGAATTGCCAAGAGACGATCCTTCTCAATGAGTGCGTCCCTTTTTATAATCCTCTGTAATTTGCAAATAGGTTGAGATAATACACCAAGCGATTAAATATACAAAAAAGGATAAAAATGATGTATTATTAATAGGTTTATTTTACTTACACTATCATCATCCGCGTTGCCACTGTAATGGTGTATGTGCTCACAGACATAGTACCCGCATAAATTATTTCCTTGTTCTTGTCTCAAACACTAAAGTGGAGAGGAGAACAGATTATGAAATTCTAGTGTTATACATTTTAAATATTCCCAATCTGAAGTTGTTATTTGTATATACGTACTGAAAAATCATACACCCATCTAATTTTTTCTCGAAATTGTCCTCGGTAATTTGCAATGAACATGGTCCAAGCTCTGAGGCAAAATAATAAAAGATACAATATGTTAGTACAAAAGCTAAATATATATATTGCATTAAAGAAAATGTAATAGATAGAATTATTACTCGTGAAATACATCTTGAAGGCCTTGGTATTCTGAGGGATCTTTTCTCAATGAATCATACACATTGATGTTGCTATTGTCGATACTGATTATGAGTAGAATCCAGTGGAATCTGTATGCATGCTCATGGAGATTAGAATTGACTAAATAGAATTAACAAGGATAATTAGATGACAATCGTACTTACCTGAAGTTGTAAGACAGTAGTATAAGGTTCTTGTAATGAAACTCATCTAAGTGCCTATAAATGGTCTCGATTGTTGTTTTTCGTTGGTCCCGGATCTCATCCTCGTTAACTTTTGATGGGTCCATGAAAGCAATTCTTGAATAACCCTTCCTTCGCATCTCAGTAAGTTGCAGGCTACACAAGAAGAAGGCCAAACACTACTAGGGAAAGGGGTTTTTGTACTGGGTCTGAACCCCCCTTTAGTACCGGTTTTCAAACCGGTATTGTCCTTCCGGTACTAATGTGGGAGAGACATTAGTACCGGCTCAAATAACCGGTACTAATACCCTTTCTCCGTCACCTCCGTCGGCCCTCTCGTTCCGTCCGTCTCCGTCTCTCCTCTCCGTCACACCTTCTTCTTTTTCTTTTCTTTTTTATCTTTTTCATTTCTTTTTCCATCCCATCTCATCATTATACAAACTCACACAAGCACACAGATTCAAGATTTTACAGATCCATCTCATGTTATCTCATGTTACAGACTCACACAAGCACACATATTCAAGATTTTACAGATCCACAAGAATCAATTTCTACACATCACAAATTTTCACAGATCCACAAGAACTAAGGAAGAAGAATAAAGAATCAATGAACGGAGAGGGGCGCGGCTTGCCCTGCGCCGCCGGCCTGCCGGGTCCCGCTGGCGCGCCCTGCAGCGCCGGAGCGGCGTCCGCGCCCGCCCGCCGGCGAGGCTTGGCCTGCCGGCGGGCACGCCGGCAAGGCTTGGCCCCGGCCACCGCGCGCCCGCCGCCGGCGAGGCTTGGCCCCTCCCTGCCGCGTGCCCGCGCCGCGCAGGCGGCCTCACCCTGCCGCGCGCCCGCCGCCGTCGTAGCCGGCTGCCATGCCCTCCATGTTGTGGTCATGCAGGAGAGGAGAGGGAGAGATGCGTGAGCGCGAGAGATAGCAGAGAAAGATGAAAAACTTAGAGATGGAGAACGGGCCGGAGGGGATCGCGAGGAGATAAGGCTAGAGGAGAAAAACTTAGTGGGTGGGCGCGCGGGTCCCACCCGTGGGCGTGACGGCACCGTTGGGGAGCGCAATATTAGTACCGGGGCTGTTTTTACCCGGTATTAATGTCCAACCTTTTTATACCGGGTGGAATTCAGCCCCGGTACTAATGTGATGGCCTAACATTAGTACCGGTTTGTAATACGCACCGGTACTAATGTGGCGCATTAGTACCGGTGCGTATTACAAACCGGTACTAATGTGGGTCATGTGAGGGTTCTGCGGGACTCTTTTTTCGCACGCAACATTAGTACCGGCTCTTGTGTACATTAGTACCTGGGGGCAAAAAAACCTGTACTAATGTCAAATTTGCTCCGGGATGAAAGCCTCTTTCCCTAGTAGTGAAATGTTAATTAGTAGATCGACAAATGTAATAAATTTGTTAATAAACATATGAAAATATGTCACTTACAGACACCAGGCCATCATAAGATCGGTATTCACGGCGTCCAGATGGTAAATGTCATAGATATCAATGAATCGGAGCCAGACCACCTTCTCGTTTTGAAGGGCAAAATCTCCAGGTCTCACGAGCATACCAAACATCTCCAGGCCCTCAGCTGACTTCTTCAAGTACCAGTCATGAAATCTGTGCATCTTAGTTGGGAGCTTGTTGACCAATTCTGGCTTCACTAGAGGTTGTCCTAGCTCAAAGCGCCATCTAGGTACGTAATTTTTATCCGCTAGTAGGTCTTCAAGGCCGAGAATACCAGCAATAGGCATCTTTGTTTGTTCATAAAAGGTAATGACACTAGCTAGTTCTTCTGCAGACATGTTGTCAATTACTTTTTGTGCTTCTGCACTGAGGCCAGCAAACAAGTTAGTCCGATCGGTCGTGGATGCAGGTATTTGCTCGATGTTTGTGGCGGTCCCCGACGTCGATGCAGGTATCTCCTTGTTCTTGTTTGTGGCGGTCCCCGACGTCAACGCAGGTATTTGCTCGATGTAACTATTCGGCGACCCTCGTTGTCTCTTCTTAGCATAAAACTTGTCCACCGAACGCTCATAGTCCGTTTTCAACGGTGGTTTCCTTCTCCTTATTGCTTCCTTCTCATCTATGAAAGCCTTGAGTCTCTCCTTACGACCTTCATTTTTTTTGGCCTCCAGCTCTTCCTATTTTCTTTTTTCTCTCAAATTTGCAAACCAGTCCTTGACTTCTTTATCTGCAGTTGCGTCTGTTTCTTCATCTGTCTTCTCCCATGGTAGCTTCTTTGGCTCAGGCTTTTTCTTTGCTGGTCGTTTTCGTTTTTTCTTTGGTGGTTGCACCGACTTGAAAGATTGCGCTCGAGACCTTTGTGGCTCTGTGGCCGATGGTTGCTGAGGTGAATTGGGAGGGATGTCATCATCGTGATCGCTGGAGCTCGCTTCTCCCGAATTGTCGTATGGTTCTTGCGGAGAAAGTGAGCGAGCAGGTAGTGACGATGACGGCCCCGGAGACGATTGTAGAGGCTCGTGAGCAGGTACTGACGATGACGGCCCCGGAGACGATTGTAGAGGCTCACGAGCAGGTAGTGACGATGACGGCCCCGGCTCCAGGGAGTCTCTCGGAGATCCATCATTCTCGGGGATTATGACGATGTAACGTTTTGGCCATAATATGATACCGTGTAGCGCATCCTTAAGTGCCTTTTCCCGATCACCTCCTGGGATCTCTAGCTCTAGCTTCTCAAAATCAGGTTGACAGATCTTCTCTACGCTAACTGAGGCATAGCCAGGTGGAATCGGCATGCCGTGGCTCGTCTGTCCAGGAAACTGCGCAAAAGCACTTCCGTCTGCCACCTGACAAATAATAATTAAATAGTTATTATTAGCATGAATTATACCGTCATTGTGAATGCCTATCCACAAAATTCAAAGTAATATATAAATGCATCAATTATTGAGCTAATAAAAGCATGAATTATACATACCTTCATTTTGATGTTGCCGAATGGCTTGTGAAGCTCACATGTGGTGCGCCGACAGATGTCATCCACAGGGTACCTTTGGCTGTCCACTTGAACTCCTTCTATTGCCCTTTGCTCTTCGGGAACCGCTGCGGAAGCACAACTGCTTTTGTGAGCAGAAGGAACTTGTACTAGAGGCAGTCCTCCAGATGGGGCCATCTCATTTACTGCGGCGGCCACTCGCCGTTCAATTTCTGCAGTCACCTTTTCTACATGTTCTTTAAGTCTTTTCTCTATCTCTTGCCGCCGTTCCTCCTCTTCGCGCTCTCTTCTTCTTCTGCGGCTTCGATAGGTGGCAATGTCTCCCCTGAAGGCAAATTTCCATGGTACCACCCCGTAGCCCCTGCAACGTCCTAGGTGTTCTGGATCCTTGAGCGCCATAGTGAGCTCATCCATCTCTCTGTCAACCTTCACTCTGCCTGCTCTGACATCTTCAATTGTTTTCAATATTTCATTTGCAGCATCTTGTAACGAGGGTGGGTAATCAAGGGTACCATCTTCGGAGTTAATTGTGCCTCCATGAGCATAATACCAATTCTTCACTCGCTCTGGCTAATCAACGACCGCTGGTATGGTACCTTGTGCGAGAAGGTCTTCTTCCATCTTCCGCCACTTGGGAACTGCAAATGCGTAACCACCTCGACCAAGATGATGGTCGTGCTCCTTCTTACCACGACTTTTCTTCCCTCGTGCACTCGCTTGGCCGAAATCTTCACTTTTCTTGTATTCCACAAAGGACGTCCAGTGTTCTTTTAACTTGGGATATTCAATCCAATTTGGAGTTCGATTCTTCTTGATATAATCTTTATCCAGTTGCTGCTTGAACTTCTGAAATTGTGTTGCCATCCTCGTGAGAGTCCAACGCTTCACATTGTTTGGTTCAACACCTTTAGGAAGTGTGAAGTATTTTAGGATTTCATCCCACAACAAATTTTTCACTGAGTCTGGAACCACGTGTGGATTATCTGCTTTTCCCTTCCATTCTCTGTAGCTGATGGGCACGTTGTCCCTTACAATGGCCCCGCACTGTGACACATACGTGTCCTTGATTTTTTTTGGTGCACAAGGTTGGCCGGCATCATTAACTTCTGTGATCTTATACATGACATGGCCGGTGAGTACTTGTGTACGCCCTCTCTTTGTCTTTTTTCATGTGGAGCCTGAAGCCTACAAGTTGCAGATTCGTTATTTAATTAATTAGTACCTAAGAATTGAGGTTAGAGAAATAAGAACTATGAAGTTAATGCATGATATATATATATATATATACATATATATATATGCATATATATATATATATACCTCGTGGGAACATTCAATACTTTCATTCACAGGGGCAGCATCCTCAATATTTGCTGTTGTGTCCTCGACAGGGGCGACATCCTCCTCATTCGGAGGTATGTTCAAGTACATGTCCGCCTGACTACACTCCTCGTCCGTGAAGGTTGCAATCGTATTTGTACCACTAGCAATAATGGCGGCCATAAAGTTGTCATGGTTGTCATCCATCTGGAATAAACAAGAATTTTCTATGAATTTCTAAAATAAACAGGAATTTTCTAAGAATTTCTTGAATAAACAAGAATTTTCTTTGAATTTCTAGAATAAGCAACAAGTTTTTTCTATGAATTTCTGGAATAATCAACAATTTCTGAAACATTCTCGAATAAACAAGAATTTACTAAGAATTTCTTTATTGAACAAGAATTTTCTATGAATTTCTGGAATAATCAACAATTTTCTAAAACTTTCTAGAATAAACAAGAATTTACTAAGAATTTCATTATTGAACAAAAATTTTCTTTGAATTTCTGGAATAATCAACAATTTCTAAAACTTTCTAGAATAAACAAGAATTTACTAAGAATTTCTTTATTGAACAAAAATTTTCTTTGAATTTCTAGATTAAGCAACAAGTTTTTTCTATGAATTTCTGGAATAATCAACAATTTCTAAAACTTTCTAGAATAAACAAGAATTTACTAAGAATTTCTTTATTGAACAAGAATTTTCTTTGAATTTCTAGAATAAGGAACAAGTTTTTTCTATGAATTTCAGGAATAATCAACAATTTATAAAACTTTCTAGAATAAACATGTATTTACTACGAATTTTCTTGAATAAATAATGTCGAAATATTTCTACTAACTTATGGACGAACGATGCTTGTTGGTGGCGGTGCCGTGTGGGAGAATGACAGAGGTGACGGGAAGTCACTTGTTCGAGACGACGACGCGGCAGTCGTCGACTTCAGAACTATCAAACTATGAAATTCTATATTAGAAAACAATTAAGAACTCAAATACACAAATAAGATTTTGGTCCATAGTCGTTGGAGCTAATAAATTTATATATATGACTGTATATACACAGAAAAATATACAAAGCATTACAATTTGTTTCTAATTAAAATTTGTTTCCATTCCTATAAATTTAAAAACTTTCATGCATATCTATGAACTTTTTATAACTAGAAATATATCAATTGATAAAATAAATCAAATAAATTTAATTAAAAATGCTTGCTGACGCAAGCATTTCACGGGCTGGCGTCAGCAAGGCAAAACCCCAGCGCGCGGCCCGGCCGGCCATCGGGGCACACGCACGCCGGCCGGCGGCCGCACAGGGGGCCGGCAAGCGGCGGCGCGGCATACCGATCGGGCTGGCTGGCTGGTACGGTCCTGGATCCGGATCGAGGGGTGACGCGTGGAGGAGGGGCCGGCGGGGGCTGGCGTCGGCGCCGCGGCAGGGAGAGGGCGGCGACCGGCGAGTCGGGGAGGGGCGGCGCGTCGGGGAGGAGATGCGCGTCGGAGAGGGGCGGCGCGTCGGGGTCGTACCGCGCGCGGTGAGGGGCGGACGTCGGTGCGGCCGAGCTGGCCGGCGGCGGGAGACGGCGATGCGCGTGTGTCGGGGAGGGGCGTCGCGTCGGGGAGGAGTGGCCCGTCGGGGAGGGGCGGCGTGTCGGAGAGGAGCCTCTTGTCGGGGAGGGGCGTGGCGAGGAGAGGCGGCGGCGACGACGAAGGAAGAGAGGCGAGGCGGCGATTTGGGGGAAAACGGCTAAGTTCCGATCTGGAAGGCGACGGGACTTTAATAGAACCCCCAACCTTTTGTCACGGGTCGTATTCGCAACCGTGACAAAAGGCCCTTTAGTCTCGGGTCGTATTATGACCCGAGACTAAAGGCCCCCCTTTTGTCACGGGTAGCCTCACGACCCGTGACAAAAGGGGCATTTCGCGCGGGAGTCCCCTGAAGGCAAATTTTCGCTCTTTAGTCCCGGGTGGTGTTACCACCCGTGACAAAAGAGGGTCCTTTTGTCTTGGGTGGTAACACCACCCGGGACTAAAGGGCAATTTTGCGCGGGAAATTAACATTTCTCTTTTCCTTCCTCATTTATCTCATTCCTTTTTGCTTTGAACATTTAAAAAAAATCATTAGTTAAAATATTTGTACCATGCAAAATTATATTAAGTTAAGACAAAAAAATACCTACTTTTCTATGCACATATTATTTCAAGAGTTGAAACAATTATTTTTAATTTTCGTTTACAATTTGAAGGGGAAAATAAATTAAATTGAAAATATTAGTAAACCAACTCAGAAAAATCTCTGCTTCAAACACATTTATGAATTCGCGTATTATCTTCGAATGATCAACATGCTTAGGAAGAATGTATGTAGCTTAGGCCTCCAGTTCTCATCATCCAGCTCATAACGGAATATATATCATCAAACTCACCCTTCTTCTCATCTTTGTCTTTGTTTGCTTTTTGATATAATGATCCATATAACTAATTATCAATTTTACATTTACCTAATTTTTTACAATGACTTACGTATACATACAGAGGTCACCTGATGGCTATTACAAGGCACGACATTAATTAATACCAATGAGTACAAGTCCCAAGCTGAAGCTAGTCAGCTTCTAGCTTTTGAACCTCTGCTTCAAACACATTTATGAATTCGCGTATTGTCTTTGAATGATCAACATGCTCAGGAAGAATGTATGTACCTTAGGCCTCCAGTTCTCATCATCCAGCTCATAACAGAATATATATCATCAAACTCACCCTTCTTCTCATCTTTGTCTTTGTTTACTTTTTCATATAATGATCCATATAACTAATTATCAATTTTACATTTACGTAATTTTTTACAATGACTTACGTATACATACAGAGGTCACCTGATGGCTATTACAAGGCACGACATTAATTAATACCAATGAGTACAAGTCCCAAGCTGAAGCTGGTCAGCTTCTAGCTTTTGAACCTCTGCTTCAAACACATTTATGAATTCGCGTATTGCCTTTGAATGATTAACATGCTCAGGAAGAATGTTTGTACCTTAGGCCTCCAGTTCTCATCATCCAGCTCATAACGAAATATATATCATCAAACTCACCCTTCTTCTCATCTTTGTCTTTGTTTACTTTTTGATATAATGATCCATATAACTAATTATCAATTTTACATTTACCTAATTTTTTACAATGACTTAAGTATACATATATAGCGCACGTAACCTCCAGTACCGACGGAGCAAGCTGTTCAAGCAAGATGTCGACATTCTCTCTCTCACTCTCTGGAAAAGGTGTCTAAGAGCTAGTATATATATGCTGGAGCTGACCTCCTGAGAGGTGTCACCGAAAACACTATGCTTGGGCAGCTTGCTCCTATCGGTACTGGAGGGTAGTGCAATATATGTCTGAATGCATGGTACGGGAGGTGTCACCAAAAACAATATCACTTACTAAACATGCTGAAGACAATACATGAATTCATAATAAAGTAGCTAATTAATAATAATTAATAATAAGTTCATAAAGGTTCACATAGCTAGATAATTAATACAAGTTCATATAATAGGGTACGGTACAAAGCCTTATCCATGCATGCATAATGTTACGTAGCAGCACACGCTTGTAGATATGGAACATGATTAATGTCTGCAATCCTCCAGCCTAGAACTCCCTCAAAATAAGCTAGAGCGCGTACTAGTGCACTCTCCTCCGCTTCTGGAGGAGTGTCACAAACAGCACTGCAGACATCAAACAATGGAGCCTCGGGTTCTGCTGGCTTGTAGAAAGTTAGAATTGCTTGACTCTTCCAATTGTTTGTGAAAAATGGCTCCCCACCATAGTAATCCACCCCAACTCTTTCCACGACTTGATTAAGAATCGCACGGAAGCTAATTGAAGCATAGGTAGAACCAGAGGGATCCTGCACACAATCAGATGATGATGAGATATAATAACCTTATGAAAGTTCAAAATATATATGTCCCAGAAACAAATTAATTAAGAATGAATAAAAAATCTTTTATATATAAATGTATATTACTATACCACAACTCGATGAGCCCTGCAAAGCCTCTCCGTAGTCTCAATCACATTGCCTTCACCTACCTCGAGTTGCCTTAATTTAAAATAGGAAAGGTCCGGCACGAAGCACCCAACATTATTCTGAAGCTGTTGTAGACAATTCTCCACGGCAGTCCTCTCTCGGGTTAACCGAATAGGTGATGTTGAGCCAACAGTTGCAATGGCAACCATCGGGTGTGGTGCGCCTACTGGCAACTGGCCGTAGTCTACACATTGCAACAATCGGGTGTGGTGCGCCTACTGGCAACTGGCCGTAGTCTACATATTGAGCAGGTACGGTGAAAGAGATATACACTCTTGCCATGTGCTCATCAACGTGCTCAGTTTGCACTATAGGAGGAGTATCATTCATATCCCTGATAATGTCTCTGAGCCATCTGATATTGTTGATAACCTACAATAATTATATATGTAACTAAAATTACAGATTTTCCATGTGAAATGAAAAAAGTTTTATGTAAAGCAAATTAATTTCAATTCTTATATTACCACGTTAGCTACACGTCCCGGATCACCCATTTGCAAGGTAATCTCGCGGTGAAAGTGCAATCCTGTACGTAGAGACAACGGGTCCTCCAAAACACCTCCACGGCCACCAAGACCTCCACGGCCAATGCCACGGCCACCACGCCCGCCACGGCGACGGACTATGCCACGGCCACGGGCGCCATTACCAACACCACTTGACAATGACATTGTTAGCTCAAACTATATCCAAATCAAAATAACACACATTATTCACAATAAATATGATTATTTTGCATATATAGATTGGATTCAATATATGCATAAATAGAAAAATAATAGGGGCCATAGAATTCAACACTATTATTACTGTACATAACCTTTATGAACCAGCGACTCAGAAGACCCAGATGCTCCGGGAACTACAACAGTCTCACCTCACCATCATATACACCTGGCTCTCCCACTTACAGTACTACACATGCCCTACACCTCCTATCTGGATACAGCCCAACTTCACGGAGCTGCAGGCAGTCCCCACCTAGTCCGTGAAGTTAGACTGTACCTAATTAGGACGTGGGGCGGCTGTGTATCAAAAACAAGAAAAAAAAGAGAAAATGCTTACATTTATTGTATATAAAAATAAAAAATACTTAATAAAAGAATTTAATCTTCTATTTCCTCCTATAGCAACCTAGAAATAAAAGGGGCCATAGAATTCAACACTATATTTTATAAACTATATGTACACATACCTACACATATATATAGATTGGATTCAATATATGCATAAATAGAAAAACAAAAGGGGCCATAGAATTCAACACAGTACATAACCTTTATGAACCAGCGACTCAGAAGACCCAGATGCTCCGGGAACTACAACAGTCTCACCTCACCGTCATATACACCTGGCTCTCCCACTTACAGTACTACTCACCATGCCCTACACCTCCTATCTAGCTACAGTCCAACGTCACGGAGCTGCAGTCCCCACCTAGCCCGTGACGTTAAACTGTAGCTAATTAGGACGTGGGGCTGTGTATCAAAAACAAGAAAAATAAGAAAATACTTACATTTATTGTATATAAAAATAAAAAATACTTAATAAAAGAATTTAATCTTCTATTTCCTCCTATAGCTACCTAGAAATAAAAGCATTTCTAAACAATGAAAGAATGGAAATACATATCTAGTACATTTTCTGTATGTCTATTATTTTCTTTATGAGCATATATTTTATAAACTATATGTACAAGTAAAATTCAATTTTATGAAAAACACGAAAATAAGAGAATGCTTACATTTATTCTATATAAAAATAAAAACATACTTAACAAAAGAATTTAATCTTCTATTTCCTCCAATAGCTACCTAGAATAAAATCATTTCTAAACGA